>JAVIAB010000049.1:16387295-16857216 GCA_032433765.1 Megaustenia siamemsis
AAGAAATGTACCGGCATTTGTGAGTGAGTAAGATTTGAGTTATGGCTGGGAAACATGGAGAACAACAAAATTGTCAATCTTGAAGATACAGACTTTCATTAATTGATGGTTACGCACGCAAAATAAAAGGATGGAAATGGCAGGACAAAATCACTAACACAGAATTATGGAAATGTACCAGTCAAACACCAGTGGATAAAGAGATACAGCGAAGACGATGACGCTGGATAGGACACACAGTGGAAGCCAACTGAGAGTATTACACAACAGGCCCTTTTTGGAATCCCCAGGGGAAAAGACAAAGAGGAAGACCAAAAGAATTCAGGGAGAAGACAGATAGAAGCAGAGATGAAGACGATGGGGAAGACATGAAATGATCTTAAAAGAATGGCAAGAAACAGAACGACTTGGAAAGTGTTTGTTGAAGACATATGCTCCACAGGGAGCTGAAAGGTAGAAGAAGAAGAAGTCTTAAGTCTCTACAAGCATCTCATGAGTAAAAGTGACGTTATGTGAAGTCGATTCAGGCTGTGGTAGGTAGAGTAAAGAGCCCCATCACGCCAAGTGGCGTATAGGGAATATGGTGTTCATTATCATCGAGTGCCGTCTCCACAACGATGGTTGGCTACCAAGGAGCGCCATTC
Organism: Megaustenia siamemsis; assembly: GCA_032433765.1. NCBI lineage: Eukaryota > Metazoa > Mollusca > Gastropoda > Stylommatophora > Ariophantidae > Megaustenia > Megaustenia siamemsis. The sequence goes on from JAVIAB010000049.1 coordinate 16,387,940, forward strand.
TGCTCTGTCTCTTGCTTTGATGTTGTCATAGGCTCATTTGTCCACCTTTTGATGTTACTCGTCCATGTTAGTCTTGGTCTGCCTCTGCCTCTTTTACCTTGTATTTTCCCCTCCAGGATTACTTTTAGTAGGCTGTTGTGTCTTTTAACATGGCCCAAAAATCGCATTTGTCTTGTTTGAATTGAGCTTAGTAGTTCTCTTTTCATTTTTAGTTGTTTTAAGACTTCCTCGTTTATTTTCTTTTCCTTCCATCCAATTCTACCTATTCTTCTATATATCCACATTTCAAAGGCTTCAATTCTCTGTTCTGTTGTCTAATGTCCATGTTTCTGCACCATATAGGAATATTGAGAAGATGTAATATGGTGTTAGTGATCTTATTTTTAAAGACCTTCGGTACATTATTTTTGGGGTAATGTGGTCGGTATTACAATGTGGTCAGTAATACGCCCGTGCCGCTTTACTTTCCCTGACAAAATCCGGTGCTTATGTAAGGGTGGGTGAACCGGTAGCCGTCGGTTGGGATCGAACCTACCTCTTGTCCTTTGTATCCAGTTCTCTAACCACTGAGCTATTGCGGCTCCCAACTTTCAATCATGATAGTTATTTATCATTTCTGCTGTTGACCTTCTGCCAAGCCGTTCTCTTAAGCTGTCTGGTATCTTTTCTCTTTGCTTCCCTCTATATTTTCGTCTCTCAATTTTCCCAGTTGTCACAATATATTCTAGTTGTTCTCTTCTCATTACCTGGTCAAAAAATGATGATTGTTTTTTTCCTAATATTGTAAATTAGCTCTCTTTTTGCTTTGGCCTCTTTCAGAACGTTTCCATTACTCTTCTTAGCTATCCATGGTATTCTCAACATTCTTCTGTGTAAAACTACACATTTCTACAGCCTCCAGTGATGTTCTTGTCCTTTGCCTTATTATCCATGATTCACATCCATATGTTAAGATTGGCTCTACATAACATCTAAGAAGAGAAACTTTTCTAGATGTCTGTTTGACGGGAGTTGTGCAGACACAGACTTGTGATGAGTAGACAACGCTTGTATTCTAAATGACTGCTGTTAGTTGCACGTGTATTTTATACTGCTGAGAAACATGGACCTGGGCAGTAATATAAATAAAGAGGGAGAAACAGGAAATGATACCAAAATAAGGATATCAAAAGCAAGAGGAGCTTTCATTGCACTGGGAAACATATGGAAATCCAAAGAAATTAGGCTAAATACAAAAATAAAAATTTTCAACTCAAATGTTAAGTCGGTCCTATTATATGGCTGTGAAACATGGGGGAATAACAAAATTGACAATCACGAAGGTACAGACTTTCATTAATGATGCTGCGCAGAATAAAGGGATGGAAATGGCAGGACAAAGTCACTAACGTGGAATTATGGAAATGTACCGGTCAAATACCAGTGGATAAAGAGATACAGCGTAAGACGATGGCGATGGATAGGACACACACTACGGAAGCCAACTGAGAGTATTACACAACAGGCCCTTTTTTGGAATCCCCAGGGGAAAAGACAAAGAGAAAGACCAAGGAATTCTTGGAGAAGACAGATCGAAGCAGAGATGAAGATGATGGGGAAGACATGGAATGATCTTAAAAGGATTGCAAAAAACAGAACGACTTGGAAAGTGTTTGTTGAAGACCTATGCTCCACTGGGAGCTAAAAGGTAGAAGAGAAACATGGACAGTCATTGCTGGTCATGATCCAATCATGTGCCATAGCGGTTGGCATGGGCGGATCATGTCCGTTCACAATCTTCTATCCACCGTGCATATTTTCAATTCTGTTGTTGACTGTTTTTCTTTCCATGACACCAAACTATCTAGTATCTTCTCTCTTTGTCGTCCTTGATCTCTCATTTCCTCTCATTGCCAATTGTAACCAAGTCTTCCAATTTTCCTCTTCTCATGATGTGCTTGAAAAATGCCGATTGTTTCTTTCTGTTGTTTTTCAAGAGCTTCATTTTGGTTTCACTCTTTGACAGTGTCCTCGCTTGTCTTTTTTTTACTGCCAGGGGACTCTCGACATTCTTCTGAGAAATTCCATCATTGCGCCCTCTAATCGTGTATCCCTTTGTTATTCTACTATCCTGTTTCACTTCCATTGGTCAGAAATGGCTCTATGTAAAGTCTAAAGTCCCCACTATAAACGGTCATAAAGAGCCTTCAGTATATCTCTCTTGTTAAGCTCTAAAGTCCCCACTATAAACGGTCATAAAGAGCCTTCAGTATATCTCTCTTGTTAAACTCAAAGTCCCCATTATAAACTGGTCATAAAGAGCCTTCAGTATATCTCTCTTGTTAAGTTCTAAAGTCCCCATTATAAACTGTCATAAAAAGCCTTCAGTATATCTCTCTTGTTAAGTTCTAAAGTCCCCATTATAAACTGTCATAAAGAGCCTCAGTATATATCTCTTGTTATGCTCTAAAGTCCCCATTATAAACTGTCATAAAGAGCTTCGTATATATCTCTTGTTAAGTTCTAAAGTCCCCATTATAAACTGTCATAAAGAGCCTACAGTATATATTTCTTGTTAAGCTCTAAAGTCCCCATTATAAACTGTCATAAAAGAGCCTCCAGTATACCTCTCTTGTTAAGCTCTAAAGTCCCCATTATAAACTGTCATAAAGAGCCTACAGTATATCTCTCTTGTTAAACTCTAAAGTCCCATTATAAACTGTCATAAAGAGCCTACAGTATACTCTCTTGTTAAGCTCTAAAGACCCCATTATAAAGGTCATAAAGAGCCTTCAGTATATCTCTCTTGTTAACCCTAAAATCCCCACTATATTCCCTCTAATGGGAATTTGTCAAAATCAATCTATTTCTCTCCAATAATTTTCAATTTAAATCAATTTTGTATTAACTGTAATCACTTTTAAATCATTCTTAAATCAAATTAAATCAGTTTTGCCTTAAATTTATTCTTCCAATCAAAAAGCAAATTAATTTTTGTCCTTAATTCATGGACGTGAATATTTATTTTGTCATGGTGTAACCTTTGGCATGTCGTTTTTGTGCACTTCTGGCTGCCCGATAGGTGAGTAAAAATAAGCAGAGCATCAACATAACTATAGAAGGAAGGAAACTAAAACAAGTAGTGGAATTCAAATACCGAGGAAGTTTAGGTAAAAAAAATAGTAAAGTACCCCAGTCACGCCAAGTGGCGTATAGGGAATATGGTGTTAGTGATCATAAATTTTACAGACCTTCAGCACATGATTTGTGGGGTAATGTGGTCGGTATTACGCCCGTGCCGCTTTACTTTCCCAGAAAAAAAAATCCAGTACCCATTAAAGGCTTGTTGAACCAGAAGCCGTCGGTTGGGATCGAACCCTACCTCTTGTCCTTTGTAGTCCAGTTCACTAACTACTGAGCTATCGCAGGAAGATTAGTGACAAACGATAATTCACAAACAGCAGAGATAGACTCAAGATGCAACAAAGCTTGTCAAATCATTGGACAGTTATCACCACTATTGTCCAACAAGGAAACAATTCTAGAGGCAAAACGGGCACTCTGCAATACAATCTTCATTCCAAAGTTTTGTTACCAATGCCAGTCCTGGACCGTAGATGCGAGAATAATAAGAAAAATAACCGTGTCAGACGCATGACAGGAAACAGTCTGAGAGATAAGATAAGAAATGAAGAACTGAGAAAAAAGCTAGGAATTGGAATATAAATATAATATAACATAGCAATAGATAAAATGGTTTGGCCACGTGACACGGCAGAAAGATCAAACCACAACACAACGAGCCTGCAACAAACATTGCGAGAATACCAGACCCAAGGGTCGACCACGTAAAAGATGGATGGATATTAGAAGCACTAGGAAACATAACAGCAGCGGAGGCGAACAGAAGAGCAAAAGATCGCAAATTATTTCTCCCCTCGAACGCTGAAAGGCAAATGAGGAAGGAAGGAAAAAGAAGTAGAAAAGTGAGGCAGAGCACTGGCCTTTTCGTCTTTAAAAATTATTGTCGAGTACGATGAATTTTTTTTTTTGCGGAGGGGGAGGGGAGGGAAGGTGTCAGCAATCATAATGGAACAATAAGCTAAAAGGACGACGGTGATTTAGATAGGAAAGTAACATCAAGAGATGGAAAAGTCTGTTGGAATGTGCTAAAAAGTCAAGTGATGACAATGCCTGGCGAGATGTAAAAACAAGACAAGTGATGGACAAATAGCTTGTCAGAATGTACAAACAAGAGAAGTGATGGACAAATAGCTTGTCAGAATGTACAAACAAGAGAAGTGATGGACAAATAGCTTGTCAGAATGTACAAACAGACAAGAGATGGACGAATTGCTTGTCAGAATGTACAAACAAGACAAGAGATGGACGAATTGCTTCCCAGAATATACCAACAAGACAAGGGATGGACAAATAGCTTGCTCCAATGTGTCAGCAAGATAAATAATGGACAAATAACAGGCTGTCAGAATGTACCAACAAGACAAAGGATGGACAAATAGCTTGCTAGAATATATCAGCAAATAAATAATGGACGAATAACAAGCTGTCAGAATGTACCAACAAGACAAGAGATGGACAAATAACAGGCTGTTCGAATATACCAACAAGACAAGAGATGGAGAAATAACAGGCTGTCAAAATGTACCTACAAGACAAGAGATGGACAAATAACAAGCTGTCAGAATGTACCAACAAGACAAGAGATGGAGAAATAACAGGCTGTCAAAATGTACCTACAAGACAAGAGATGGACAAATAACAGGCTGTCAGTATGTACCAACAAACAAGAGAGGGACAAATAAAAGGCTGTCAGAATGTACCAACAAGACAAGTGATTGACAAATAAAAGGCTGTCAGTATGTACCAACAAGACAAGTGATGGACAAATAACAAGCTGTCAGTATGTACCAACAAACAAGAGAGGGACAAATAACAGACTGTCAGTATGTACCAACAAGACAAGTGATGGACAAATAACAAGCTGTCAGTATGTACCAACAAACAAGAGAGGGACAAATAACAGACTGTCAGTATGTACCAATAAGACAAGAGGGGGACAAATAACAGGCTGTCAGTATGTACCAACAAGACAAGAGAGGGACAAATAACAGACTGTCAGTATGTACCAATAAGACAAGAGAGGGACAAATAACAGACTGTCAGTATGTACCAATAAGACAAGAGAGGGACAAATAACAGACTGTCAGTATGTACCAACAAGACAAGAGAGGGACAAATAACAGACTGTCAGTATGTACCAATAAGACAAGAGAGGGACAAATAACAGACTGTCAGTATGTACCAATAAGACAAGAGAGGGACAAATAACAGACTGTCAGTATGTACCAATAAGACAAGAGAGGGACAAATAACAGACTGTCAGTATGTACCAATAAGACAAGAGAGGGACAAATAACAGACTGTCAGTATGTACCAATAAGACATACCTCATCATCATCGTCATACCACACAAACACTGCCGTGTTGAAGATGCTGTTTCTATTTCCTGCCTCTGTGACTGTAGTCTTCAAGAATTTACTGAACTCTTATTCAATTGGTTTTTAGTCCGCCCCCTTTCACACCTTTCAGGAACTACACCCTCCATTATTAATCAGCCTGGTATATTGTTTAACATGACAAGAATATGTGCTTCATTTGAGGTCCATTAGCCAGAAGAACAGTTATACATTAGCCAGAAGAACAGTTATACATTAACTAGAGGAACAGCTATACATTAACAGAGGAACAGTTATACATTAACCAGAGTAACAGTTATATATTAACCAGAGGAACAGTTATACACTAACCGGAAGAACAGTTATACATTAACCAGAGGAACAGTTATACATTAACCAGAGGAACAGTTATACATTCACCGGAAGAACAACTATACATTAACCAGAGGAACAGCTATACATTAACCAGAGGAACAGTTATACATTAACCGGATGAACAGCTATACATTAACCAGAGGAACAGTTATACATTAACCAGAGGAACAGTTATACATTAACGGAAGAACCGTTATATATTAACCAGAGGAACGGTTATACATTAACCGGAAGAACAGTTATACATTAACCAGAGGAACAGTTATACATTAACCAGAGGAACAGTTATACAGTACTTTTGATTTTTCACTTCAATCCAATTACTTTTGATTTTTCACTTCAATCCAGGTAGTTTTGATTTTTCACTTCAATCCAGGTACTTTTGATTTTTCACTTCAATCCAAGTACTTTTGATTTTTCACTTCAATCCAAGTATTTTCATTTTTCACTTCAAGTACTTTAAATATTTCGCTTCAATCCAAGGACCTCACTTCAATTCAAGTACCTTCCGTCTTTCACTTTATTCTAGGTACATTTATTTTTAATTGTAATTCTCTCTCTCTCTTTCCCCTCTCTCTCTCTCTCTCTCTGCGATCAAAACTCAATCAGAGTAGGATTCTAGACTCTCTCATAAAATCACCTGTCTGTTTAAGCGAATCGATTGCCCCATATAGTTAATTCAAGTGCCTTTCACATTTAACAGCAAAGTACCTTCCATTTTTTCACTTTAATCCAAGTATTTTCATTTTTTACTTTCAAGTACTTTTGATTTTTCGCTTCATCCAAGTATCTTTCATTTTTTACTTTCAATAGATTTTTCGCTTCATCCAAGTATCTTTCATTTTTTACTTGCAAGTACTTTTGATTTTTCGCTTCAATCAAAGTATCTTCCCTTTTTTTTAATTAATAAGTAAATTTGAGTTTTCGCTTCATCCAAGTATCTTTCACTTTTTACTTTCAAGTACTTTTGAGTTTTCGTTTCAATCCAAGTACATCACTTCAATCAAAGTACCTTTCATTTTTCACTTTATCTCAAGTATCTTTCATATTTTTCACTTCGGTCCAAGTGCCTCCCTTCATTCTAAGTATCTTTCATCTTCACTTCAACCCGAGTACTTTTTCATGTTTCACTTGTATCCAAAAACAAAAATTGTGTCCCCGATTGTCTGTTTTCACTGAAAATGATAAAATGATTGAGGGGAAGGGTGATAAGAAAGTTATGCTCAAAACGAGGAAGAGTATCTGGCTCTGGGTGATGTCCTTTTATTTCCGGGATATGTCCGTTTGTGCCCAGTTCATTATCGTTTGATAATGGTATTTTAGTTGCCTTGCACTTTTATACAATTCAGAAATAGTAACATAAAATATTATGCAAGAACAATAAGATAAATAACCTCTACTGAGATGAAATGTGTTAGACGAATGACAGGAAACAGTCTGAGAGATAAGATCAGAATGAAGAACTGAAAAAAAAGCTAGGAATAATCTAAGCCATAGAATAATATATAAAAAAAAAAAAAGATAAAATGGTTTGGCCACATGACATGGCAGAAAGATCAAAGCACAACACAACGAGCCTTCAATAAACGTTGTGGGAACACCAGACCCAAGAGTCGACCACGAAAAGATGGATCGATGGAGTATTTGAAGCACTAGGAAACATAACAGCAGCAGAGGCGAACAGAAAAGCAAGAGACTGCAAATTATATATCCCTTCGACGCTGAAAAGCAAATGATAAGGAAAGAATAATCAAGAAGAAGAAATATTAACTGTATATGGTCTTTTCTGGTACATCCATGTTGAGTAGAAGTTAGTGCTGTTTTGTGCTGATATTTTAGTTGTATTGTTCTGTTGCTCATTTCAGAAACAATCATCATTATCATCATCATATGCCATATCGATTGGCTTAGGTGATCGTGTCCTTCCACAATCTTCTATCCTTCCTCTGCTGCCGTTGGCGTCGAGGGAGAAACAATCTGCGATTCTTTGCTCTTCTGTTGGCCTCTTCTGATGTAATTCCTCCTAGGACTTAGATTCCCTTTATCCATCTCTTTCTCGGTCTTCCTCTTAACTGGCGTTTTCGTAGCGTTTATTTAAGGCTCTTTGAGTCATTGTTAGTTCTTTTTTGTCTTGTATGTGGCCGAACCAATTTATCTGTTGTTTCTTATGTAATCGATGGCTGGTTCCATTTCGAGTTTCTTCCTCAGGTCAGTGTTTCTTACTCTGTCCCTTAAGCTGTTTCCTGTCATTCTTCTGACACATGTTTCGGTGGTCGTTATCTTTCTTATTGTTCTAGAGTCCAGCGTCCAATTCTGGCATGATAGCACAGAGTTGGTAGAAAAATTGATTGTATATGCCCTTTTTGCTTCCGTAGTTATTGCTTTGTTTTTCAATAGTGTTGATATTGGCTATCCACAGTGCATCGTATAAATTCTGTTGTTGGTGTTTTCCATGCCATGCACCAAGCTATTTAGTATTTTCTCTCTTTGTTGTCCACGATCTCTCTTTCCTGTATTTTGTCAATTGTAACCAAGATTTCCAATTTTCCTCTTCTCATGAGGTGTCAAAAAATTCGGTATTGTTCTTTTTGATGTTTTTAGGAACTCCCTTTTTGTGCTGGCCTCTTTGAGAATTTCTTCATTGGTCCTTTTAGCTGTCCAGAGAACTTTCAACATTCTTTATAAATCACATCGCTGTGGCGTCTAATCGTCTTTACATTTGTCTGTCTACTCTCCATGATTCGCTTCCATAGGTCAGAATTGGCTCTGTATAGCACCGATGAACTCACTTTCTCACTTCTATCTTCATCCCAACGTTGTGCTACCAATGCCAGACCTGGACTCTAGATGAAAGAACAATAAGAAAAATAACCTCTACAGAGATGAAATGTGTTAGACGAATGACAAGAAACAGTCTGAGAGATAAGATCAGAAATGAAGAACTGAGAAAAAAGCTAGGAATAGCCCCCGACATAGAATATATAAGGAAACAACAGATAAAATGGTTCGGCCACGTGACAAGGCAGAAAGAACAAAACACAACACAACGAGCCTTCAACAAACGTTGTGAGAACAACAGACCCAAGGGTCGACCACGAAAAAGATGGATCGATGGAATATTAGAAGCACTAGGAAACATAACAGCAGCAGAGGCGAACAGAAGAGCAAAAGACTGCAAATTATATCTCCCCTCGACGCTGAAAGGCAGATGAGGAAGGAAAGAAGAAAAAGAAGAAGAGGATTGACATAGACTTGTTACATCTGAAATGCTATTTTAGCCAGAGCTATTCTGCTTTTCATTTCTGTGGTGCATCTCCCATCTGAAACTATTATTGTGCCCAACTATTTGACGCGTTGCACTTGTTTCAGATTTGTCCTGTTTATTTGTATGCTGCATAAAGGTCAAGGTCAAAGTACGAGACTTCAATCAGCGTCTTAGCACGCAAGTTTTCACCCATATGTGCTCGGCCGCTTATCAAGACATGTTTGGAGACTTCTGGATAGTGTCGCTTCAGGCATTGAAACTCACGATACGAGACAGCATTCCCAGAGTGCTGCCCTGGTACACAATTCTGCGAACTACTGGGTCGACCGCGGGGATATTTTTATTTCCCATCCATGTGTACAATTCACACTGGTTGCAACGCGAATCGAAAACGGGTTGTCCGAACGTCGGTAACTCTGTCGGGTGAGTTTCCCATCTAGGCTACAGAGGATCCCTTTTTTATGTTTCATGATGATGATGATGATGATGATGATGATGATGATGATTGTTTCTTCGATATGACCATTACTTCTGTTTTATGAAACAATCATCATCATCATCATCGAGTTCCATCTGCGCAACGAAGGTCGGTTACCATGGAACGCCATTCTACTCTGTCTCTTGCTTTGATGGTGCATGTTGTCATAGGCTGACTGATTGTCCATCTTTGATGTTACTCATCCATATTAATCTTAATCTGCTTCTGCCTCTTTTATTGTATTTTCCCCTCCAAGATGACTTTTAGTAGGCTGTTGTGTCTTTTAACTCCTTCCGTACGGAAGCATTTAATCAATGCAACAGAAGAGATTTAAGAGACAACATTTTTCATGGTTTTAAGAGTTAATCTACATATTTATATTTATCTAACATATAACATATTATATATGAGTTTTTAGATATTTGAACAAGGAATTCGCTTTCACCAAAACCAAGATACATCGAAGACGATGACGCTGGATAGGACACACACTGCGGAAGCCAACTGAGAGATTACACAACAGGCCCTTTTTTGGAATCCCCAGGGGAAAGGACAAAGAGGAAGACCAAGGAATTCTTGGAGAAGACAGATATAAGCAGAGATGAAGATGATGGGGAAGACATGGAATGATCTTAAAAGAATAGCAAAAGACAGAACGACTTGGAAAGTGTTTGTTGAAGACCTGTGCTCCACCGGGAGCTAAAAAGGTAGAAAAAGACCAAAATGATACAAGACACGTAAACAGAATATGATTTGGTTATCTCGTATGTAGCAGATGTTTTCCATTAACGGAAACTCATGCTCATGCTCTTCAACTTTCATTTATTGTGACCATGTTTGGCTAACCCCACACAGTGTGTGTGTGTGTGTGTGTGTGTGTGTGGGAGGGGGGGGGTGAGAGAGAGAGCGAAAAGAACATAGCCACTGTTACCTGCCACGCATGTCGTTAGTGACATTTAACTAAGGAGTTTTGGAAATCGTCGCCTGTACAGCCGAGTAGGACGTGTACGGAGCAACCTTGTCAACGGAATTTATCGGTGTATTTTTGGGAAATGCTGTAACAAGTGATGGGGCGGTTAGGGGAAATTACTGACTGCTGTGAAACTGGTTCCATGAATAGAATAGAATAGATAGAATAGAATAGAAGAGAAGAGAAGAGAAGAGAAGAGAAGAAAGAGAAGAGAAGAGAAGAGAAGAGAAGAGAAAGAAAGGAAGGGAATAGAATAGAATAGAATAGAAGAGAAGAGAAGAGAAGAGAAGAGAAGAGAAGAGAAGAGAAGAGAAGAGAAGAGAAGAGAAGAGAAGAGAAGAGAAGAGAAGAGAAGAGAGAGAAGAGAAGAGAAGAGAGAGAAGAGAAGAGAAGAGAAGAGAAGAGAAGAGAAGAGAAGAGAAGAGAAGAGAGAGAAGGAAAGGGAAGGGAAGGGAAGAAAGAGAAGAGAAGAGAAGAAGAGAAGAGAAGAGAGAGAAGAGAAGAGAAGAGAAGAGAGAGAAGAGAAGAAGAGAAGAGAAGAGAAGAGAAGAGAAGAGAAGAGAAAGAAAGGAAGGGAATAGAATAGAAGAGAAGAGAATTGAAGAGAATAGAATAGAACTAGATAGAATAGAAGAGAGACTACTAGAAAAGAAGAGAAGAGAAGAGAAGAGAAGAGAATAGAATAGAATAGAATAGAATAGAATAGAATAGAATATGTTGATGCGAACTTGACTCTGTCCATTTTCATTAGAGAATAGGAACAACATCATGACGCGATGAAAATTACAGAAATAAAGGGAAAAAGTGGTACGGTAACAGATTTACGTCGGTGAGAACAACACAAAGGTAGAAAGACGTTTCGGCCAAGTAGGTCTCATGCCTACTTCTTGTGGTGTTACTACTACAACTACTACTACTTTACTACTATTACTACTACAACTACTACTACTATTACTACTATTACTACTACTACTACTACTATTACTACTACTTATACTATTACTGTCGTTAACTGCTACTACTGTTACTACTGCCTCTACTACTACTATTACTGCTCGTTATACTACTATTATTACTACTTCCATTATTACCACTACTAGTGCTACTACTACTACTACTACTACTACAATTTCAACTATTACAACAACTACTACTGCTACTACTACTGCTGCTGTTACTACTACAACTACTACTACTAATACTACTGCCCTGCTACTAGTACTACTACTACTACTACTACTACTACAATTTCAACTATTACAAACAACAACTACTACTGCTACTACTACTGCTGCCGTTACTACTACAACTACTACTACTACTGCCCTGCTACAACTACTACTAATACTGCTGCTACTACTACTACTATTACAATTTCAACTATTACAATAACAGCTACTACTGCTACTACTACTGCTGCTGTTACTACTACAAACTAATACTACTACTGCCCTGCTACTAGTACTACTACTACAATTTCAAACCATTACAACAACAGCTACTAATACTACTGCACTGCTACTACTACTGCTGCTGCTGTTACTATACTACTTCACTGCTACTACTACTTCTACAACTTCTATACTATATTACAAATAATAACGAATTATGCTACTATTACTGCAACAAAAGTTGAAGAAGATAATAGTAATAATATGAGGAAATGGTAAAGAAGGAAAAAAGGGGGAGGGGTGGGGGGGAAGATATGACAAAAGAAAAGACTAAGAGGAAAAAATTGTAGAAGAAGATGATGTTTTAGATGAAGTGAGCAAGAAGAGCAGAACTTAAGAAACGAAAAAATAAAAGAAGAGACGAAGAAGAGAAGTGAGCAAGAAGAAAAGAAAAAAAGAGGAAGAAAAAGAAAAAAGAGAAAAAGAAGAAAAAAGAAGAAGCGTAAGAAGAAGAAGAAGTGATCAAGAAGAAAATAAAAAGAGGAAGAAAAGAAAAGAAGAAAAAAAAGAAGAAGTGATCAGAAGAAAATAAAAAGAGGAAGAAAAGAAAAAGAAAATAGAAGTAGAAAAAAGAAGAAGAAGAAGTGATCAAGAAGAAAAGAAAAAAGAAGAAAAAAGAAAAAAAGAAGAAGAAAAAGAGAAGAAGAAAAAAAGAAGAAGAAGAAGAAGTGATCAAGAAGAAGAAAAAGTAGAAGAAGCAGCGTAAGAAGAAGTGATCAAGAAGAAAAGAAGCAGAAGAAGAAGAATAAGTAAAGAAGAAGAAGAAGAAAAAGAAGAAGAAGACAAAAAGAAATAGAAAGAAAAGAAGAGAAAAGAAGAAGAAGAAAAAGAAGTAAAAGAAGAAGAAGAAGTGATCAAGAAGAAGAAAAAGTAGAAGAAGAAGCGTAAGAAGAAAGAAGTGATCAAGAAGAAAAGAATAAGAAGAAGAAGAATAAGAAAAAGAAGAAGTAGACAAAAAGAAGAATAGAAAGAAAAGAATAAGAAAAAAAGAAGAAGAAGAAAGAAGAGAAGAAGAAGAAACAGAAGAAGAAGAAGAAACGATTCATTTAACATTGAATGCAAGTTTAATTTATTAAGAATTCGAAACTAGAACCGAGGTCAGACAGGCCCAAACATAAATGATTCGGAGCCCAAGATTTGATTTTCTCAATCCTCATCTCGTTCCTTCATTCATTCACTTCTCAACACTTTCACAGACCTGGTGGAAAGACTCCACCAGTGGCAAATTCAACCACAAAACATCCCTTTCATAAAGTCGCAACGTTCAACAGTTGGGGCGTTGATCGAACTTATTTATGCAGATCAGCTTTGATTATTCTCGTTGTGTCATTTCGAAAGTTATTTTCCAAATTTGTCTATGAATGCAGGACAAAGGGGAATCTGTGAAACGAAAGAATCAATTAGTGCCTCCTGTGATGGTTTCAATAGCCTGGGTTTAAGTCTAGGTTCTCGTTATTCAAATTATGTCACGTGTCTGTTTTAATGTGGAAATAGAGTGACCTGTCGGATGTGACCTACTTAAATGGGGATATTTCCTGGGAGATTACGTAACCCTGAGGCCAGGTTTTGTGTTAAGTTTATTTATTTGGAGTTGATGATGTTTTTGTTGTTTGTGTTCTTGGTATTGATGCCGTTAATGTTGTTGTTGTTGTTGTTGTTGTTGTTGTTGTTGTTGTTGTTGTTGTTCTTGCCGCTGATGTTGTTGTTGATGTAATACCACGAGTTGATGTGGGCAGGGTGCTATTAGCTCATTGAGTGTGGCGGTTCGTACTAACTTTTTTGACAATCCTTGCTCCACTCGAAAAGTTGGAGTTCGTCTAGTCCCATACTATGCTGGGAAACTACTAGTCCAGCCCAGAGATATTACAATACTAGGTCTTCTATATCAGGAAAAGTCATCCCTCCAGGGAACACAGCGATCCTAGCTTCTATTAGCCAGCCTACGTCACTTGTCCTGCCTAGAGGTACTGCAATACTAGGTCTTCTATATCAGGAAAAGTTACCCCTACAGGGAACACAGCGATCCAAGCTTCTATTAGCCAGCCTATGTCACTTGTCATGCCTAGAGGTACTGCATACTAGGTCTTCTATATCAGTAAGAAGGGGGCCGCGATAGTTCAGTGGTTAGTGAACTGGACTACAAAGGACAAGGGGTAGACTTCGATCCCAACCGACGGCTTCCGGGTTTACCCAGCCTTAAATGGGTACCGGATTTTTTTCTGGGAAAGTAAATCGGCACGGGCTAGAGGACTGCAATACCAGGTCCTCTATATCAGTAAGAGTTACCACTACAGGGAACACTGCGATCCTAGCTCCTATTAGCCAGTCTGTGTGACTTGTCCAGTCTCATCATCGTCAAGTGCCGGGCCTGCTGGCGTAGGTGGTCACGTCTCTCCACAACTTTCGATCTCGACAGTTATTTATCATTTCTGTTGTTGACCTTCTGCCAAGCCATTCTAGTAAGCTGTCTGGTATCTTTTCTCTTTGTTTCCCTCTTCTCTTCGTCCCTCAATTTTCCCAGTTGTTACAATATATTCCAGTTGGTCTCTTCTCATTACATGGCCAGAAAATGATGATTGTTTCTTCCTAATATTGGAAATTAACTCTCTTTTTGCTTTGACCTCTTTCAGAACGTTTTCATTACTCTTCTTAGCTGTCCATGGTATTTTCAACATTCTTCTGTAAAACCACATTGAGTTTCTTGTATGTTGTTCCATTGTCCATGATTCACATCCATATGTTAAGACTGGCTCTACATAACATCTAGGAACTCTTTTTCTTGTTTCTATTGTCAAAAATGGATTGCATAGTATCTTCATCATTTTTTTGGAAAGCTGCTTTCGCCTGAGCCATTCTGTATCTCACCTCGTTTGTACACCTTCTGTCTGAGGTTAACAAAGTTCCAAAATGTTTAAATTCATTTACCTGTTTTAATAGTGTTCCACTTGTCTTTTATATTTCCACTGAGGTTATATCTTTTTCTTTGTTGTTACCATTACCTCTGTCTTTTTGCTATTAAGGCTGAGTCCTTTATTTTTGCTTTCTTTCACTATAATGTCCAACATTTCTTGTAACTCATTTTCACTCTTAGCGATTAAGACTGTATCATCAGCATACCTTACATTATTTATATTATGACCTCCAATTGTTATTCTAGGCATGCCCCTTATGGATCCTAAAATAATATCACTATAAATATTAAACAAATCTGGTGACAGCACACAACCTTGTCTAACACCCTGTTTTATTTGTTGAAACATTCCCAATTGGTTTGCAGTTCTTATGGCCGCTGTTTGTTGCCAGTACATGTTCTTTATTATTCTTAGATCTTTGCTGTCTACGTTTATGCTTTCTAAAATTTTGATTATTTGTTGGTGCTTTACTTTGTCAAATGCGTGGTATAATCTACGAAACATAGGTAGGGATCTGTTTTCACCTCTATGGCTCTTTCTACTAAAGATCTTATGATATAAATGGCATTGCTCGTTCCTTTACCTCTAACAAAACCACACTGTTCATCGCTAATTTCTGGACTGATTTTGTTTCGCACTCTTCGCATGATGATTCTTAGTAATATCTTAGTCATGTGAGTTATAAGACTTATTGTGCGATGATCATCGCATTCAATCGCACCCGATTTCTTTGGTAGGGCTATGAATATTGATTTGAGCAGGTCCTGTGGTATATATCCGCTGTTGTAGATATCATTCAATATTTTTGTTATTATTTCTATTCCAAAATCACCCACGGCTTAAATCTCTTCTTTAGTTATATTTTCTGGTCCAGGAGCTTTTCCTGCTTTCATATTGTGCAAGGCGTCTTCAATTTCTTCTCTGAGTATTTCTGGTCATTCTCCATTATCCTTAATATTTACTTTTGTTCGTTCATCATTATAAAGATCTTTAATGTATTCTGTCCATCGTTCCCTTATGTTTTCTTGTTCAACCAACAGTTCTCCTTGACAGGTGTCCATCCAACGCCATCGTCCTCGTTATATCTCTTTATCCATTGGTGTTTGACTGGTAGTTTCCCATAATTCTACATCCGTGATTGTGTCCTGCGATTTCCAGCCTTTTATTCTCCCACAGCATTTTTTACTGCATGTCTGTATTGACCTTCACATACTTTGGGCTATACCGGGATTTCCCATTCAACCCGCAGGCCTTAACAAAGCTATAGATGTATGTGGCTCATCCGTATTTTATTTGAAAATCTGAAGCATTCTATTTTTAGTTATTTTCTTGATTTTTTGTTTGTTTAAGCCATGTTTTAAAATCGCCTCGTGGATATTTTTTGATGTTTCAGCCGTGACTTGAGTGGAAATCGTTCACTTTAGCACATCAGAATTGGTTTCCGCTAGTGTGGGAAAGTACAGACAATTATAAGACCTAATCAATAGCATGCGTCCGTTCTCAATTATAATTTTTTTAGTTGGTTTAGAGATGTTTTGTTAAAACTTTACAGGATGAAATGACACCGTGAATTGACACCAATGAAATGACAACATAAAATTCCACCATAAAATGACATCCTTGAAATTCAACTATGAAATGGCACCATGGAATATTACCACGAAATGACACAATGAAATGACAGCTCTAAATGACACTACGAAATGCCACTATTAAATGATACCACAATGTGATACTATGAAATGACACAATGAAATGTTACCTTGAAATGAAACAACGAAATGCCACCATTAAATGTTACCTTGAAATGACACCACGAAATGCCGCCATTAAATGTTACCACGCTATGAACCATGAATTAACACCATGAAATGACACCACAATATGATACTATGAAATGACACAATGAAATGTTACCTTGAAATGACACCACGAAATGCCACCATTAAATGTTACCTTGAAATGACACCACGAAATGCCACCATTAAATGTTACCTTGAAATAACACCACGAAATGCCACCATTAAATGTTACCATGAAATGACACCACGAAATGCCGCCATTAAATCTTACCACACTATGACACCATGAATTAACACCACGAAATGACACCACGAAATGCCACCATTAAATGTTACCTTGAAATGACACCACGAAATGCCACCATTAAATGTTACCTTGAAATGACACCACGAAATGCCACCATTAAATGTTACCTTGAAATAACACCACGAAATGCCACCATTAAATGTTACCATGAAATGACACCACGAAATGCCGCCATTAAATGTTACCACATTATGACACCATGAATTAACACCATGAAATGACACCACAATATGATACTATGAAATGACACAATGAAATGTTACCTTGAAATTACACCTCGAAATGCCACCATTAAATGTTACAACACTATGACACCATGAATTAACACCACGAAATGTATTCCAGTGAAATCTTCTGGGAAAGATGGCGGCTAGGTCGCTGGTGTGCTTTCTTTTCGATAGAGGCCACCCGGAATCGTCGCCTATGCTACAGCCGTGTGCCTGCACGGAAGTCGACACCGTCCTCAGCGTTACCATCAACGAAACCTATTCTCGGTAGGAAACGCTGACACCGCGGCGGTGCGCAAATAACAGTCTGCAAACGCTTCGAGAAATGCTGGAACGGACGGTGGATCGGGTATGGGGTTTCATGAAAAGTGTTCCAGTATTGCTATCAACGGTCCTATTCAGGGGAAATAAACAGCACATTCTTTAATGGGAAATAACATGTGATAAAGGAGTGTGGGTCTTGCAATGACGCAATCCCATGAAATAGTGACGAAATCACAGGAACATCTTAGCGATCAGGAAGTGACGTGTATCACTGTAATAGAATTATGAAGGGAATTATAAAAGGACATTACCGAGCAGTGAGGAGAATCTAGAGGGGAGATGTCGGTCGTAGTTATTTGCTGATGCTACTTTAGTTTCAGACAGAAGATGCACCACAGAAGTAAAAAAGCAGAATAGCACAGCCCAAAATAGCATTTCAGAAAAAGAAAAATAACTTATGCAACAAATCTATGTTAATAGAAGTGAGAAAGGGAGTTCATCGGTGCTATATAGAACCATTTCTGACCTATGGCAGCGAATCATGGACAGTAGACAAACAAATGAAAGACGATTAGAGGCCACAGAGATGGGATTTCTCAGAAGAATGTTGAAAGTTCCCTGGACAGCAAAAAAGACCAATGAGGAAATTCTCAAAGAGGCCAACACAAAAAGGGAGCTCCTTAAAAAACATCAGAAAGAAACAATCAACATTTTTCGGGCACATCATGAGAAGACGAAAGTTAGAATGCTTGGTTACCAACAGGCAAAATAAAAGGAAAGAGAGATCGCGGTCGAAAAAGAGAGAAAACACTGGATAGCTTGGTGTCATGACATGGAAAACAGTCAACAGCAGAACTGATACAATGCACTGTAGGCAGAAGATTTTGTGGAAGGACATGATCGCCTACGCCAACCGGTAAGGCACATGATGATGATGACTTTAGATTATTTGCTCAGGTAAAGGTAAAGGTAAAGGTAAAGTACAACCTTGAATCGGCGTCTTAGCACGTGAGTTTTGATCCATATGTGCTAGGCCGCATATCCAGAAGTGTTCAGAGACTTCTCGATAGGGTCGCTTTAAACATCGAAACTCAATATGCGAGGCGGCATTCCTCGCCTTCTCAGAGTACTAGCCTGGTACCCATTTTGCAACATTTTTGGATGAAGTGAAGACGTTCTGAACCCGGCTCATTCCTCTAATTCTTAAAATTATAATGCATGTGACGTCACACATATACACGCACAGCGTCACCTATTTCATCATCATTATCAAGTACCGGGCCTGCTGGCGTAGGTGTCATGTCTCTCCACAACTTTCGATCATGACAGTTATTTATCATCTCTGTTGTTGACCTTCTGCCAAGCCATTCTCTTAAGCTGTCTGGTATTTTTTCTCTTTGCTTCCCTCTATCTCTTCGTCCTTCAATTTTCCCAGTTGTTACAATATATTCCAGCTGTTCCCTTATCATTACTTGGTTAAATTATTGTTTCTTCCTATTATTGGAAATTAGCTCTCTTTTTGTTTTGGCCTCTTTCAGAACATTTTCATTACTCTTCTTAGCTGTCCATGGTATTTTCAACATTCTTCTGTAAAACCACATTTCTACAGACTCCAGTGATTTTTCTTGTCTGTTGTTCTATTCTCCATAATTCACATCCACATGATAAGACTGGCTCTACATAACATTTAAGAACTCTTTTTTTCTTGTTTCTATTGTCAAAAATGGATTTCATAGTATCTTCCTAATTTTTTGGAAAGCTGCTTTGACCTGAGCCATTCTGCATCTCATCTCTGTTGTACATCTTCCGTCTGAGGTTAACAAAGTTCCCAAATATTTAAATTCATTTACCTGTTTTAATATTGTTCCACTTATTCCTTAAGGCATCAGAAAACCACCGTCGTAATTTCTTTGTACAATCATGAATCGCCACAATAATTCCTTACCATACAAATCATATATTAAAAGAGGAAAAAGGAAGAAGAGCAAAGGACAGACCCATACAATCCGGTATCTTGCAGTCGTTCGGTGTGGGGAATGTCTTTCCTGTGGTTATGAAGACTCGACCGATGTCTCGACAAAAACTCCGCTCTCGCCAGGAGCGGAGACTTTCCCAGTCAGAACGTAGTTTATGGACAGAGAACATCAAAGAAATCCTACAACAACATCAAACGGCAATGAGTAAATGAAAAAGAAAAGGTGAAGAACCCCGTCACGCCAAGTGGCGTAGGGGAATATGGTTTTAGTGACCATAAATTTTACAGACCTTCAGCACACGATTTTTGGAGTAATGTGGTCTGTATTACGCCTGTGCCGCTTTACTTTCCCAGAAAAAAATCCGGTACCCATTTAAGGCTGGGCGAACCCGGAAGCCGTCGGTTGGTATCGAACCCTATCTCTTGACCTTTGTAGCACAGTTCACTAACCACTGAGCTATCGCGGCTCCCATCAATCGACAACGAGTAAATGACAAAATAAAAGTAGGCTCATCAAGCCAAGTGGCGTACAGGGAATATGGTTATTGTTATGTTTAGCCGAAGGCCCCGGTATCACTGCAAACGAATTAAAGACGCCGGCAAGACGCCGGCCTCGAGACAGAGAGGTTGAGGGTTCAAATCCCAGCTGCACCGGTTGGAATTGTTATTTACGATTTCGCTCTGCGGCAACCACCCCTGGTCTTAGCAGCGAGGCCCGGCTTGAAACGTCAACTACTCATCGACGGGAAAATATGAGTACCTTCGAAGTCGGAGTTATCTGCCAGTTTGGCGAGGGACCCCTGTGCACACGACTGCCAGGGAAAAATGGATTAACACGCAAATTTTCAGTTCCTAGTCTTTAGGGACTTCGTCAGATGTAAACGCGCTGGCGAACGCAAAAAAAAAAAATGAAATAAAATAAAAAATACATAATTGTTGAATCGTCCGTGCCAGTGGAATCATCCGAATAAAAACTCATCTTATTGAAGGATCCAAACAAAGAAAGGCAGCTGCAGTCCCCATCTTAGCAGATACAACATACACCAGAAGACATAAGGCCAAAGGAATATAGTGTTAGGTACCTTCACCTTTACAGACCTTCGGCAGATGATTTGTGGAGTAATGTGGTCGGTATTACGCCCGTCCGGGTTTACTTTCCCAGACAAAAATCCGGTATCCATTTAAGGCGGGGTGAACCCGGAAGCCGCCGATCAGGATCGAATCCGACCTCTTGTCCTTTGTAGTCCAGTTCGCTTACCACTGAGAAATCGCGGAACCTAATTCACAGTTAGCGAAGCCGCCAAAATGGGGAGAACCGGAACTTTGTATCTCCCTGGACAATCAACTGGGGACAAGAGGAAGTCAATAAAGAGAAAGATCCCTCATTATGTGCTGTTCTCCTTTTTCTTCTTCTTTCCTTCCTCATTTGCCTTTCAGCGTTAAGGAGGATACAATTTGCGGTCTTTTGCTCTTCTGTTCGCCTCTGCTGCTGTTATGTTTCCTAGTGTTTCCAATATTCCTACAATTCTTATTTTCGTGGTCGGCCCTTGGGTCTGGTGTTCTCGCAACGTTTATTGAAGGCTCATTGTGTTGTTTTGATATTTCTGCCTTGTCACGTGGCCAAACCATTTTTATTTGTTGTTTCTTTATATATTCCATGCAGGAGTTATTCCTATCTTTTTTTCTCAGTTGTTCATTTCTGATCTTATCTCTCAGACTGTTTCCTGTCATTCGTCTAACATATTTCATCTCTGTAGAGGTTATTTTTCTTATTGTTCTTGCATCTAGGGTCCAAGTCTGGCATTGGTAGTACAACGTTGGGATGAAGACTTTGTGCCTTTCGAGAAATAAAACACACATATCACTTCTGTGTGAAAACTGAAATAAACAAAAGAATAGGAATGGCAAAAAGTAATTTTAATGACATGAAAAATATATTAACATCAAAACAATTATAACACCAGTGCTAAAACTCGGGAGAGCAAAATGTAATATCTTCTCAACATTCCTGTATGGTGCATAAACATGGACATTAGACAAGAAAACAGAACAGAGAATTGAAGCCTTTGAAATGTGGATATATAGAAGAATAGGTAGAATTGGATGGAAAGAAATGAAAAACAAACGATGAAGTCTTAAAACAACTGAAAATGAAAAGAGAACTACTAAAAACAATTCAAACAAGACAAATGCCATTTTTGGGCCATGTTAAAAGACACAACAGCCTACTAAAAGTAATCCTGGAGGGGAAAATGCAGTGTAAAAGAGGCATAGGCAGACCAAGACTAACATGGACGAGTAACATCAAACGATGGACAAATCAGCCTATGACAAACCTGCACCATCAAAGCAAGAGACAGAGCAGAATGGTGCTCCATGGTAGCCAACCTTCGTTGCGGAGATGGCACTCGATGATGATGATGATGATGATGATGATGATGATGATGATGAGCTCCTCTGTTATACTTTCAAAGTGATTAGAAAAATATGTAGCTTCAAACTTAAAAGTCACTTGTAGTTAAAGTAAATAAATAACGCTCTGAAACCCTCAGAGCTGCTAAGTTTTGGTCCATTAACTACGATCGTTATTTCACTAAAATACGGCTCAATGATATTTCTTCTTCCACTTTCCTTTCTCATTTGCCTTTCAGCGTGGAGGGGAGATATAATTTGCGGTCTTTGCTCTTCTGTTCGCCTCTGCTGCTGTTATGTTTCCTAGTGCTTCCAATACATCCATCTTTTTCGTGGTCGACCCTTGGGTCTGGTATTCTCACAACGTTTGCTGAAGGCTCGTTGTGTTGTGTTTTGATCTTTCTGCCTTGTCACGTGGCCAAACCATTTTATATGTTGTTTCTTTATATATTCTATGGCGGGGGATATTCCTAGCTTTTTCTTTCTCAGTTCTTCATTTCTGATCTTATCTCTCAGACTGTTTCCTGTCATTCGTCTAACACATTTCATCTCAGTAGAGGTTATTTTTCTTATTGTTCTTGCATGAGGGCCTCGCTAGCCTAGTTGGGAAAACCACCCAACTGGACTACCGACGTTCGGACAACCCGTGTTCGATTCCCGCTGGGAACAGTGTGAATTGTACTCGTGGTTGGAAAAAAAAATACCCCCGCCGCCTCCCATCGTGAGTTTCGATGCTTGAAGCGACACTATACAGAAATCTCCGAACATTTCTGGATAGGCGGCCAAGCACATATGGGTGGAAACTCGCGTGCTAAGACGCCGGTTCAAGTCTCGATTACCTTACTTTTACCTTATTGTTCTTGCGTCTAGGGTCCAGGTCTGGCATTGGTAGCACAACGTTGGGATGAAGATTGTATTCTCGATGACTTTAACTAAATAGGTGGCGCTGTGCGTGCGTGTATATGTGTGACGTCACATGCATTATAATTTTAAGAGTTTTAGGAATGAGCCAGGTTCAGAACAACTTCACTTCATCCAAAAATGTTGCAAAATTTCTTAGACTTTTTATTTATTTATTTTTTTTCATTCGCCAGCTTTTACCTCTGACGAAGACCCTAGAGACTAGGAACTGAATTTTGCGTGTTAATCCATTTTTTCCCTGGCAGCTGCGTGCACAGGGGTCCCTCGCCGCACAGGCAGATAACTCAGACTTCAGAGGCACTCATATTTTTTTCCGTCGATAAGTAATTGACGTTTCAAATCAGACCTCGCTGCTGAGACCAGGGGTGGTTGCCGCAGAGAGAAATCATGAATAAAAATCCCAATCGGTGTAGCCGGGATTTGAACCCACAACCTCTTGCCTCGAGAACAACCAGTCCCCCTAATTTCTTAGACGTGAACTAAAATGTCATTTTAAAATGAAAACAAAGAGCTGTGAGGTAGAGTTTTAGTGGAGACAAGAGATGACACGTTCTGCTTGTGAAATAGAGAGGGATATAGAGACATATATATAAAGAGATATATATAGAGAGATATATATATATATATAGAGAGAGAGATATAATGACATATAGACAGAGATTTAGAGAGAAAAATATAGATAGGCAGAGAGATATAGAGATATAGAAAGATATTTAGAGAGTTTTTGAGAAAAAGATATAGATAGACAGAGAGAGATAAAGAGATATAGAGGGAGAGAGATGGAGAGAGATAGAAAGATAGAGAGATGGATGGAGAGAGAAGTAAAGAGAGACAGATAGAAATAGATATAGGGAGATATATAGAGATAGATGTATACAAAAAAAAAAAGTAAAGTACCCCCGTCACGCCAAGTGGCGTATAGGGAATATGGTGTTAGTGACCATAAATTTTACAGACCTTCGGCACATGATTTTTGGGGTAATGTGGTCGGTATTACGCCCGTGCCGCTTCACTTTCCCAGAAAAAAATCCGGTACCCATTAAAGGCTGGGTGAACCCGGAAGCCATCGGTTGGGATCGAACCCTACCCCTTGTCCTTTGTAGTCCAGTTCACTAACCACTGAGCTATCGCGGCTCAGATAGATGTAGAGAGAGATATATAAATAGAGAGAGATAAAGAGAGAGCCATAGAAAATGGAAAAGATAGTGAGAGATACGGAGAGAGATAAAGAGAGAGAGAGAGAGAGAGAGAAAGAGAGAGAGAAAGAGAGAGAGAAAGAGAGAGAGAAAGAGATAGAAAGATAGGTACATTTAGAGGGAGAGATATAGAGATAGATATAGATGTAGAGAGAGAGCGCTAGAGAGAGAAAGAAAGATGCATATATATATATATATATATATATATATAGAGAGAGAGAGAGAGAGAGAGAGAGAGAGGGGGGGGGAAGAGATAAATAGAAAGAATAATATACAGAGAATGAGAGAGCGTATTTGTCGGTGTGTGTCAGACGATAAGTCGTAGAATGAAAAGATACAACTAAAGAGAATATGTGAAGATTAAAAGTGAGAAGTGGAACGTGTCTTTACTCAAATAAGTAAGTAACCGACTCTGAGATACCAGCCATCAGCGACAACAGAAACAAAATAATCATGCATTAACCAGTAATCAACAATTAACGACCCGAACCGGTCAACGAGCAAACATCTAATCAATAACCAGCAAACCAACATCTCAACAACCAACCAACCGAGCTACTCGACAATCAGCCTACTACTCATCAAACCAACTAACTATCCAACAACTAACCAATTACCCACCAAAGCAAATAACTATCTATCTATCTATTGCCCTTTCGAGCCGAAGACGGCGCATATGGCAGAACCACAATCTCAAAAACAGAAAACTTGCGTGCAAAAGTGGCACATATTGCAGAGATCACTGCTTCTAAAATCTATGGCCAAATCTCTAAAACCAAATAACTACTCAACAACTAACCAACTACTCACCAACCAACTAACTACTCAACAACTAACCAACTACTGAACAACTAACCAACTACTCACCAACCAACTAACTACTCAACAACTAACCAACTACTCAACAACTAACCAACTACTCAACAATCAAATAACTACTCAACAGCTAACCAACTACTCACCAACCAATTAACTACTCAACAACTAACCAATTACTCACCAATCAACTAACTACTCAACAACTAACCAACTACTCACCTACCAATTAACTACTCAACAACTAACCAACTACTCACCAATCAACTAACTACTCAACAACTAACCAACTACTCAACAACTAACCAACTACTCAACAACTAACCAACTACGCCCCAACCAACTAACTATTCAACAACTAAACAACTACTCAACAACTAACCAACTACTCAACAACTAACCAAGCACCAAAGAAGTAACTACTTAACAACTAAACAACTACTCAACAACTAACCAACTACTCAACAACTAACCAATTAAGCACGAAAGAACTAACTACTCAACAACTAAACAACTACTCAACAACTAACCAACTACTCAACAACTAACCAACTACTTAACAACTAAACAACTACGCATCAACCGACTAACTACTCAACAACTAACCAACTACTCACCAATCAACTAACCACTCAACAACTAACCAACTACTCAACAACTAACCAACTACACACCAACCAACTAACTACTCAACAACTAACCAACTACTCACCAATCAACTAACTACTCAACAACTAACCAATCAACTAATTACTCAACAACTAACCAACTACTCACCAATAAACTAACTACTCAACAACTAACCAACTACTCAACAACTAACCAACTACGCACCAACCAACTAACTACTTAACAACTAATCAACTACTCAACAACTAACCAACTACGCACCAACCAACTACCTACTCAACAACTAACCAACTACTCAACAACTAACCAACTACTCAACAACTAACCAACTACGCACCAACCAACTAACTACTCAACAACTAACCAACTATTTAACAACTAACCAACTACTCAACAACTAACCAACTACTCACCAATCAACTAACTACTCAGCAACTAACCAACTACTCACCATTCAACTAACTACTCAACAACTAACCAACTACTCACCAATCAATTAACTACTCAACAACTAACCAACTACTCAACTACTTACCAACTACGCACCAATCAACTAATTATTCAACAACCAACTAACTACTCAACAACTAACCTAATACTCAACAACTAACCAACTACTCACCAACCAATTAACTACTCAACAACTAACCAACTACTCAACTACTTACCAACTACGCACCAATCAACTAATTACTCAACAACCAACTAACTACTCAACAACTAACCTAATACTCAACAACTAACCAACTACTCACCAATCAACTAGCTACTCAGCAACTAACCAACTACTCACCATTCAACTAACTAATCAACAACTAACCAACTACTCATCATTCAACTAACTACTCAACAACTATCCAAATACTCACCAATCAATTAACCACTCAACAACTAACCAACTACTCAACAACTTACCAACTACTCAACAACTAACCAATTATTCAACAACCAACTAACTACTCAACAACTAGCCTAATACTCAACAACTAACCAGCTACTTAACAACTAACTAACTACTCAACAACCAACTAACTACTCAACAACCAACTAACTACTCAACAAATAACCAACTACTCAACAACTAACCAACTACTCAACAACCAACTAACTACTCAACAACTAACCAACTACTCAACAACTAACCAACTACTCACCAACCAACTAACTACTCAACAACTAACCAACTACTCACCAATCAACTAACTACTCAACAACTAACCAATTACTCACCAATCAACCCACTACTCAACAACTAACCAACTACACAATAACCCACTATTCAACAACTTATTACTACTTAATAACCCACTACTCAACAACTTACCAACTCCTCAAAAACTTACTAACTACTTAATAACCCACTACTCAACAACCCACTACTAAAAAACTTATTAACTACTCAACAACTTACTAACTACTCAACAACCCACTACTCAACAACTTACTAACTACTAAACAACTTACTAATTACTCAACAACCCACTACTGAACGACTTACTAACTACTCAGCAACTTACTAACTTTTCAACAACCCACTATTCAACAAATTACTAACTACTCAACAGCTTTCTAACTACTCAGAAACCTACTACTCAACAACTTACTTACTATTCGGAAACACACTACTCAACAAACCACTACTCAATAACCCATTACTCCACAACTTACTAACTATTCAACAACCCACTATCAACAACCAATTACTAAACAACTTACCAACTACTCAACATCCCACTATAAACAACCAATTACTCAACAACTAACCAACTACTCAACAACTTACCAACTACTCAACAACTAACCAATTACTCAACAACCAACTAACTACTCAATGACTAACCAAATACTCAACAACTAATCAACGACTTAACAACTAACAAACAACTCAACAACCAACTAACTACTCAACAACTAACTAACTACTCAACAACTAACCAACTACTCAACAACTAACCAACTACTCACCAATCAACTAACTATTCAACAACTAACCAACTACTCACCAATCAACCCACTACTCAACAACTAACCAACTACTCAATAACCCACTATTCAACAACTTGTTACTACTTAATAACCCACTACTCAACAACTTACTAACTACTCAAAAACTTACTAACTACTCAATAACCCACTACTCAACAACCCACTACTTAACAATTTATTAACTACTCAACAACTTACTAACTACTCAACAACCCACTACTCAACAACTTACTAACGACTAAACAACTTACTAATTACTTAACAACCCACTACTCAACGACTTACTAACTACTCAACAACTTACTAACTACTCAACAACCCACTACTCAACAAATTACTAACTACTCAACAGCTTACTAACTACTCAACAACTCACTACTCAACAACACACTACTCAACAACCATCTACTCAATAACTTACTAACCGGTCAACAGCCCACTACTCAACGACTTAATAACTACTCAACAATTTACTAACTAATCAACAACGCACTACTCAACAACCCACTACTCAACAAATTACTAACTACTCAACAGCTTACTAACTACTCAACAAACCACTACTAAACAATATACTACTCAACAACCGTCTACTCAACATTACTAACTAGTCAACAACCCACTACTCAACGACTTACTAAATACTCAACAACTAACCAACTACTCAACAACTAACCAACTGCTCACCAACCAACTACTCAACAACTAACCAACTACTCACCAATCAACTAACTACTCAGCAACTAACCAACTACTCACCAATCAACCCACTACTCAAAAACTAACCAACTACTCAATAACCCACTATTCAACAACTTATTACTACTCAATAACCCACTACTCAACAATTTACTAACTACTCAAAAACTCACTAACTACTCAATAACCCACTACTCAACAACCCACTACTCAAAAACTTACTAACTACTCAAAACCCACTATGAACAACCAATTACTCCACAACTTATTAACTACTCAACAACCCACTATCAACAACCAATTACTCCACAACTTACTAACTACTCAACAACCCACTATCAACAACCCATTACTCAACAACTTACTAACTACTCAACAACCCACTATCAACAACCAATTACTCAACAACTTACTAACTACTCAACAACCCACTATCAACAACCAATTACTCAAAAACTTATTAACTTATCAACAACCCACTATCAACAACCCATTACTCAACAAATTTCTAACTACTCAACAACCCACTATCAACAACCAATTACTCAACAACTTACTAACTACTCAACAACCCACTATCAACAACAAATTACTCAACAACTTAATAACTACTCAACAACCCACTATCAACAACCAATTACTCCACAACTTAATAACTACTCAACAACTACTCAACAACCCACTATCAACAACCAATTACTCAACAACTTACTAACTATTCAACAACCCACTATCAACAACCAATTACTCAACAACTTACTAACTACTCAAAAACCCACTATCAACAACAAATTACTCAACAACTTACTAACTACTCAACAACCCAGTATTAACAACCAATTACTCCACAAGTTACTAACTACTCAACAACCCACTATCAACAACCAATTACTCAACAACTTACTAACTATTCAACAACCCACTATCAACAACCAATTACTCAACAACTTACTAACTATTCAACAACCCACTATCAACAACCAATTACTCAACAACTTACTAACTACTCAACAACCCACTATCTATAACCAATTACTCAACAACTTACTAACTACTCAACAACCCACTATCTATAACCAATTACTCAACAACTTACTAACTACTCAACAACCAACCAAATAACAATACAAAAGTTTCAGAAATAAACTTTAAGTTAAATGATAGAAAAAAAACTCTACGTTAAATGATAGAAACCAACTCTACGTAAATTGATAGAAACGAACTCTACGTAAATTGATAGAAACGAACTCTTCGTTAAATGATAGAAACGAACTCTACGTTAAATGATAGAAAACAACTCTACGTTAAATGATAGAAACCAACTCTACGTTAAATGATAGAAACGAACTCTACGTTAAATGATAGAAACGAACTCTACGTTAAATGATAGAAACGAACTCTACGTAAATTGATAGAAACCAACTCTACGTTAAATGATAGAAACGAACTCTACGTTAAATGATAGAAACGAACTCTACGTTAAATGATAGAAACCAACTCTACGTTAAATGATAGAAACGAACTCTACGTTAAATGATAGAAACCAACTCTACGTTAAATGATAGAAACGAACTCTACGTTAAATGATAGAAACCAACTCTACGTTAAATGATAGAAACGAACTCTACGTTAAATGATAGAAACCAACTCTACGTTAAATGATAGAAACGAACTCTACGTAAAATGATAGAAACCAACTCTTCGTTAAATGATAGAAACGAACTCTACGTTAAATGATAGAAACGAACTCTACGTTAAATGATAGAAACCAACTCTACGTTAAATGATAGAAACGAACTCTACGTTAAATGATAGAAACGAACTCTACGTTAATTGATAGAAACGAACTCTACGTTAAATGATAGAAACGAACTCTACGTAAATGATAGAAACCAACTCTACGTTAAATGATAGAAACGAACTCTACGTTAAATGATAGAAACGAACTCTACGTTAAATGATATAAACCAACTCTTCGTTAAATGATAGAAACCAACTCTTCGTTAAATGATAGAAACCAACTCTACGTAAATTGATAGAAACTAACTCTACGCTAAATGATAGAAACCAACTCTACGTTAAATGATGGAAACCAACTCTTCGTTAAATGATAGAAACCAACTCTACGTTAAATGATAGAAACCAACTCTACGTTAAATGATATAAACCAACTCTACGTTAAATGATAGAAACGAACTCTTCGTTAAATGATAGAACCAACTTTACGTTAAATGATAGTAACCAACTTTACGTTAAATGATAGAAACCAACTCTACGTTAAATGATAGAAACCAACTCTACGTTAAATGATAGAAACCAACTCTTCGTTAAAATGATAGAACCAACTTTGCGTTAAATTATAGAAATCAGCATTACGTTAAATTATAGAAATCAGGATTACGGTAAATGAGAGAAATCAAAATAAGCTTAAAAATCAGAGACTTTTTAACTTGAAAGATTATAATTTCTTGATTACGGTAAATGAGAGAAATGAACACAAGCTTAATAATCCGAGACCTTTTAACTGAAAGATTATAGATTATTTCCTTTAATACCAAAACTCTTTTTAAAAACAAAAATTCTTCAAATCCGTAAAAATCCACAAAATAATATTTCATTAAAATAATTTCACAAAACTGTCACAGATCGAATCACTTGATAAATCTTGACGTGGCTCCACCATTAATCGACCAATTCTGGGCCCCACTTTGAACCATCAGAAGTCCAATTAGGCAAGTTGGCACAATGATATAACGATTTGATTGGACCATTTTATTGTAGTTGAGACCACCGCTCCACCACAGGGATCTTGTACATGAGACCTGTACAGTCTTGCACGAATTCCTTCAACATTTGGGAGTCGTTCGAATTTATTTGTTACAACTTGTGAGTCAGTTTGGTTTATTTGTTACAACTTGGGAGTCAGATTGGTTTATTTGTTACAACATGGGAGACATTTGGTTTATTTTTTACAACTTGGGAGTCATTTGGTTTATTTGTTACAACTTGTGAGTCAGTTTGATTTATTTGTTACAACTTGTGAGTCACTTTGGTTTATTTGTTACAACATAGGAGACATTTGGTTTATTTTTTACAACTTGGGAGTCATTTGGTTTATTTGTTACAACTTGTGAGTCATTTGGTTTATTTGTTACAACTTGTGAGTCAGTTTGGTTTATTCACCTTGTGAGTCAATTGGTTTATTTGTTACAACTTGTGAGTCAGTTTGGTTTATTTGTTACAACTTGTGAGTCAGTTTGGTTTATTTGTTACAACTTGTGAGTCATTTGGTTTATTTGTTACAACTTGTGAGTCAGTTTGGTTTATTTGTTACAACTTGGGAGTCATTTGGTTTGTTTGTTACAACTTGTGAGTCAGTTTGA
Organism: Megaustenia siamemsis; assembly: GCA_032433765.1. Classification (NCBI taxonomy): domain Eukaryota; kingdom Metazoa; phylum Mollusca; class Gastropoda; order Stylommatophora; family Ariophantidae; genus Megaustenia; species Megaustenia siamemsis. The sequence continues at coordinate 16,419,468 of JAVIAB010000049.1, forward strand.
TTTATTTGTTACAATTTGGGAGTCATTTGGTTTATTTGTTACAACTTGTGAGTCATTTGGTTTGTTTGGTTCAACTTGTGAGTCAGTTTGGTTTATTTGTTACAACTTGTGAGTCAGTTTGGTTTATTCACCTTGTGAGTCAATTGTTTATTTGTTACAACTTGTGAGTCAGTTTGGTTTATTTGTTACAACTTGTGAGTCAGTTTGGTTTATTTGTTACAGCTTGTGAGTCAGTTTGGTTTATTTGTTACAACTTGTGAGTCATTTGGTTTATTTGTTACAACTTGTGTGTCAGTTTGGTTTATTTGTTACAACTTGGGAGTCATTTGGTTTATTTGTTACAACTTGGGAGTCATTTGGTTTATTTTTTACAACTTGTGAGTATTTTGGTTTATTTGTTACAACTTGTGAGTCAGTTAGATTTATTTGTTACAACTTGGGAGTCAGATTGTTTTATTTGTTACAACATGGGAGACATTTGGTTTATTTTTTACAACTTGGGAGTCATTTGGTTTATTTGTTACAACTTGTGAGTCAGTTTGATTTATTTGTTACAACTTGTGAGTCAGTTTGGTTTATTTGTTACAACATAGGAGACATTTGGTTTATTTTTTACAACTTGGGAGTCATTTGGTTTATTTGTTACAATTTGTGAGTCATTTGGATTATTTGTTACAACTTGTGAGTCAGTTTGGTTTATTCACCTTGTGAGTCATTTGGTTCATTAGTTACAACTTGGGGGTCATTTGGTTTATTTGTTACAACTTGGGGGTCACATATTTTATTTGTTAAAACATGTGAGTCATTTGGTTCATTAGTCACAACTTGGGGGTCATTTGGTTTATTTGTTAAAACATGTGAGTCATTTGGTTCATTAGTTACAACTTGGGGTCATTTGGTTTATTTGTTACAACTTGGGGGTCATTTGGTTTATTTGTTACAACTTCTGAGTCATTTGGTTTATTTGTTACAACTTGTGAGTCATTTGGTTTATTTGTTACAACTTGTGAGTCATTTTATTTATTTGCTACAACTTGGGAGTCATTTGGTTTATTTGTTACAACTTGTGAGTCATTTGATTTATATATTAAAACGTATGAGTCATTTTGGTTTATTTGTTACAACTTGTGAGTCATTTGGTTTATTTGTTACAACTTGTGAGTCATTTGGTTTATTTGTTACAACTTGTGAGTATTTTGGTTTATTTGTTACAACTTGTGAGTCATTTGGTTTATTTGTTACAACTTGTGAGTCATTTGGTTTATTTGTTACAACTTGTGAGTCATTTTATTTATTTGCTACAACTTGGGAGTCATTTGGTTTATTTGTTACAACTTGTGAGTCATTTGATTTATATATTAAAACGTATGAGTCATTTTGGTTTATTTGTTACAACTTGTGAGTCATTTGGTTTATTTGTTACAACTTGTGAGTCATTTGGTTTATTTGTTACAACTTGTGAGTATTTTGGTTTATTTGTTACAACTTGTGAGTCATTTGGTTTATTTGTTACAACTTGTGAGTCATTTGGTTTATTTGTTACAACTTGTGAGTATTTTGGTTTATTTGTTTAAATTTGTAAATCGTTTGTCTAGAATCTAGTCTATTTGTTAACATTTGTAAACCGTTTATCTAGAATCTAGTCTATTTGTTATAATTTGTAACCGTTTGTCTGTCTAGTTCACATGTTAAAGTGATTGAGTTATTTGAATTATTTGTTAAAATTTGTAAATTGATGGCCTAATTTACTTGTTAAAATTTGTAAATCGAAGGAGTATTTTGTTTGTTCAAATGTGTAAATCGATAGCCTAATTTACTTGTTAAAATTTGTAAATCGATGGCCTAGCTTCCTTGTTAAAATTTATAATTCGAAGGAGTATTTTGTTTGTTCAAATTTGTAAATCGATAGCCTAATTTACTTGTTAAAATTTGTAAATCGATGGCCTAGCTTCCTTGTTAAAATTTGTAAATCGGAGGAGTATTTTGTTTGTTCAAATTTGTAAATCGATAGCCTAATTTACTTGTTAAAATTTGTAAATCGATGGCCTAGCTTACTTGTTAAAATTTGTAAATCGATGGCCTAGCTTCCTTGTTAAAATTTGTAAATCGATGGCCTAGCTTCCTTGTTAAAATTTGTAAATCGATGGCCTAGCTTCCTTGTTAAAATTTGTAAATCGATGGCCTAGCTTCCTTGCTAAAATTTGTAAATCGATGGCCTAGCTTACTTGTTAAAATTTGTAAATCGATGGCCTAGCTTCCTTGTTAAAATTTGTAAATCGATGGCCTAGCTTCCTTGTTAAAATTTGTAAATCGAAGGAGTATTTTCTTTGTTCAAATTTGTAAATCGATGGCCTGTTTTACTTGTTAAAATGTGTAAATCGATGGCCTAATTTACCTGTTAAATTTGTAAATCGATGGCCTAATTTACTTGTTAAAATTTGTAAATCGAAGGAGTATTTCCTTTGTTTGTACCCCCGTCACGCAAAGTGGCATATAGGGAAATATGGTGTTAGGACCATACATTTTACAGACCTTCGGCACATGATTTTTTGGATAATGTGATCGGTATTACGCCCGTGCCGCTTTACTTTCCCAGAAAAAAATCCGGTACCCATTAAAGTATGGGTGAACCGGAAGCCGTCGGTTGAGATCGAACCCTACCCGTCTTGTCTTTGTAGTCCAGTTCACTAACCACTGAGCTATTGCGACTCCCCTGCCATTCAAATACCAGTGGATAAAGAGATACAGCGAAGACGATGGCAATGGGTAGGACACACACTGCGGAAGCCAACTGAGTGTATTACACAACATGCCCTTTTTGGAATCCCCAGGGGAAAAGACAAAGAGGAAGACCAAGGAATTCTTGGAGAAGATAGATAGAAGAAGAGATGAAGATGATGGGGAAGACATGGAATGATCTTAAAAGAATGGCAAGAAACAGAACGACTTGGAAAGTGTCTGTTGAGGACCTATGTTCCACAGGGAGCTGAAAGTGTTTGTTGAAGACCTATGCTCCACTTGGAGCTGAAAGAGTGTTCAAGAAGACTTATGCTCCACAAGGAGCTGAAAGTGTTTGTTGAAGAAGACCTATGCTCCACAGGGAGCTGAAAGTGCTTGTTGAAGAAGACCTATGCTCCACAGGGAGCTGAAAGTGTTTTTTGAAGAAGACCTATGCTCCACTTGGAGCTGAAAGAGTGTTGAAGAAGACTTATGCTCCACAAGGGGCTGAAAGTGTTTGTTGAAGAAGACCTATGCTCCACAGGGAGCTGCAAATGCTTGTTGAAGAAGACCTATGCTCCACAGGGAGCTGAAAGTGTTTGTTGAAGACCTATGCTCCACAGGGAACTGAAAGGTAGGAGAGAGAGGTACATTGACGGTTTTAACATGTCCCGTCCTACCCCGAGTTACAATTTAAGAATCCCCGGCCAGACAGGGGAGAGAATAACACAAACAATTATTGTCGGAAGTTTCCAGAAGTGAGATAACTCAAATTAACAAATGTTAGTAAACGAGAGCAAGGTTCATAGCATGAAAATGTCGCAGATAAAAGACTATCTTTACGACACATAGTACCATTGCTGGTGTATGTCGGAAGGCAACGATAGATCCAGAGGGATAAAGGCCGCTTGGTCAAGCAGTCGCCACGACGTGTGAGACTCGGGATTTTTATTTCATCCCCCGATAGAAAAAATCCTTTCTGTCTACCTCGGGCTTCGAACACAGTGCGCCGGCTTTTCAGCCAGCGGGGCAGTGGTTTTAGCTGCACGGCCACGCGCACCTCCAAATGTCGCAGATAAAAGATTGCATCATCGAAATGTGCTCTCTCTCTATGGATTCAGTGTGAATAATTAAAATAAACATTAAAGGGGTGGGCACATTTATCTAAGGGTTATCCAATTTATATGTTTTTGTGAAACTATTAATTCACTCTGGATTTATTTATGTCGGAGTTATCCAGTTTATATTTGTTTAGGGAAACAAATAAATTAATTCCAGGTTTTTATGATTAAAGTTTATTTTTCTGCACTTGTTTAGGGGAAACAAGTCATTATGTTTTTTTGTTTAGGTTAAACAAGTCATTAGGTTTTTGTTTAGGTTAGATAAGTCTTTATGTTTTTGTTTAGGTTGAACAAGTCATTATGTTTTTGTTTAGGTTAAACAAGTCATTATGTTTTTGTTTAGGTTAAACAAGTCTTTATGTTTTTGTTTAGGTTAGACAAGTCTTTATGTTTTTGTTTAGGTTGAACAAGTCATTATGTTTTTGTTTAGGTTAAACAAGTCTTTATGTTTTTGTTTAGGTTGAACAAGTCATTATGTTTTTGTTTAGGTTGAACAAGTCATTATGTTTTTGTTTAGGTTGAACATGTCATTGTGGTTTTGTTTGTTAAGGAGGAACACGTCATTATGTGTTTGTTTAGGAGAAACAAGTCATTATGTGTTTGTTTAGGAGAAACAAGTCATTATGTGTTTGTTTAGGAGAAACAAGTCATTATGTGTTTGTTTAGGAGAAACAAGTCATTATGTGTTTGTTTAGGAGAAACAAGTCATTATGTGTTTGTTTAGGAGAAACAAGTCATTATGTGTTTGTTTAGGAGAAACAAGTCATTATGTGTTTGTTAGGAGAAACAAGTCATTATGTGTTTGTTTAGAAGAAACAAGTCATTATATGTTTGTTTAGGAGAAACAAGTCATTATGTGTTTGTTTAGATTAAACAAGTCATATATTTGTTTAGCGAAAGTTTTCCGCCGTAGATTTATTTATGAAGAAATCGTTCATTAATGTTTTTAATGAAGTTTGTTTATGTTTACCAATTTGTAAACTCTATCGAAGCCCATGTAGGCTTGTGGGCTTCTCCAGGGGCTGAATTGTGCGTGGATACCATTTTTGTTCCCAGCAAACACTGGGACCGTAAACATTCAGCTAAGTAGCCTAAGTATGTCCCTCGCCCTACAGGCAGGTATACCCCAACTTGCTAAGGTAATCATTGCTTTTCTCTAACAAAGCGATCCTTCGATTTACTCTTTCTGACTTTCATCATCATCGAGAGCCCTGGGCCTTTCTTGTCCATAGACCGACTTTGCACCTCCGACGCCGTCCCGCCTACTCCCACATTTGTTATAAATTCATTTGTGCCGTCTACACATGGACGGTTGTCCACCATGGAGCGCCATTTTACTGTCTACTGTCTTGAAATAGATTTGTCTATACTGAAAAGATACTGACATCGAAACAAATATCACCAGGGCTAAAACTAAGAATAACAACAATCTTATATCTTATCAGCATTCTTGTATGGTGCAGAAACATGGACATTAAAGAAGAAAACAGAACCAAAAAAATCGAAACCTTTGAAACGTGGATTTATAGATGAATTAGAAGAATTGGATGGAAAGAAAAGAAAACAAACGATGATGTCTTAAAACAACTAAAAATGAAAAGATAACTACTAAACACAATTCAAACAAGACAAATGACATTTTTGGAGCATGTTAAAAGATTAGCAGTCTACTATAAGTAATCTTATAAAGGAAAAGTAAGTAAAAAAAATAAAGAGCCCTTGTCACGCCAAGTGGCGTATAGGGAATATGGTGTTAGTGACCATACATTTTACAGACCTTCAGCACATCATTTTTTGGGGTAATGTGGTCGGTATTACGCCCGTGCCGCTTTACTTTCCCAGAAAAATCCGGTACCCATTAAAGGCTGGGTGAACCCGGAAGCCGTCGGTTGGGATCGAACCCTATCTCATGTCCTTTGTAGTCCACTTCACTAACCACTGAGCTATCGCGGCTACCTCATAAGGGAAAATGCAAGGTAAAAGAGGCAGACCAAGACTAACATGGGCGCTAACATCAAAAGATGGATAAGCTAACCTATGAGAGCCTGTACTATCAAATCAAGCAACAGAGTGAAATAGCACTCCATGGTAGCCAACCCTCATTGCGGAGACGGCACTCACTGATGATGATAATTGTCTTGACGATGCACGTTGACTTGTCCATCTTTTGATGTTATCAGTCCACTTTAGTCTTGGTCTGCCTCTGCCTGGTCTACCTTGTACCTTTAATTCCAAGATGGTGGGGACGTATGTCTCTTCACATAGGGAGCAGGCAAATAATTGCAATTCTGCGGTAAAGCTGGTAGCAAGGAGCCAATGGTAGGGTGTACTAAACACTCCAAGGTATGGTGACAGCTTTACAAATAAAGAACACAACACAATACTGACGTTTCGGCCTGTGGCCTTCTTCAGAATACAGGGACAACGACAACAAGCGGTGAAGAACAATTACTACATGTTAGATGATCAAGTGGAGGGAGAGGAAAGTAGGATGCAGAAATAAGAAAAGAGAGAAATGAATATTACATGATGAGAGGTATGATGGGCGTCAAAATATATAAAATAGAAAAAGAGAAAAATGTATAATAAATTGTACTTAGCTGAGCTCAGAGCAGGAAATCTGTAATCCGTTCTGAAACAAGACAGAATGACTAGAAGCGCAAAGAACACAACAAGCAATACATATAAATCACTCAACAATGGAAGTGAGAGATCACGCGAGAGGTTAAGAGAAAGAAATTGAATGACACGACAAAGTAGTGAACTAGGCAATGGGTGAGAGAGATGGACTCTACAGAATGGATGGCCTCGAACTGAAATAGTTGAGAGGTAGGTCAACGAAAGGAAGGATTGGACACTGGAGGAAGAGATAAGGAGAGGAAGAATAATAAAGCCGGTATAATGAAAAGGGCGATAGAGGGGTGGTCCGGAGGAAGTTAGTCTATCGGGAGGTAGGGAAGTTTTAGAGGAGGAGGTATGGAGAGGAGGGATAAGAAGCAGGTATGTGAAAACAGGATAGGGGGAGAGGCGGTAGGTCAGAAGTGAATGGAAAAAGAGAAAGTCTGGAAGAAGTGGAGCAATAGGGGAATGGTGTGCAAGAGGTATGAACCATAGGAGATAAAGAAGTAGGGAAATGATAGAACAAAGGGGGGAATGAAAGTGGGCATCAGGATAAGGGGGATACTGGAATAATAGGTATAGATGAGTAGTGACTACAAGTGAATAGAGAGGAGAGGGGTGAGCTAGGAGTAGATCAGCAGAGGGGTGGTAGGAAGGACGAGGAACAATAGAGGTGGGCAGAGAGATCGTACGTACAGTCCAGGTGGAGAGGTGATATAGTGATAAAGAGGTAAAGGACATGAAGGTAGTCAGAAGAGAAAAAGGTGTGGGGAGGGGGGGTTTAGGATGAAGAAGGCAAGATGGGGGTTACACTCTCTTCACATACCCCCGTGGGGACGTATGTCTCTTCACATACCCCCGTGGGGACGTATGTCTCTTCACATGCCCCAGTGGGGACGTATGTCTCTTCACATGCCCCAGTGGGGACGTATGTCTCTTCACATGCCCCCGTGGGGACGTATGTCTCTTCACATGCCCCCGTGGGGATGTTTGTCTCTTCACATGCCCCCGTGGGGACGTATGTCTCTTCACATACCCCAACAATTTCACCTCTTTCGGTGAAACGTTCGGACAACCCGTGTTCGATTCCCGCTGGAAGCAGTGTGAATTGTACTCGTGGTTGGAAAAAACAAAAAAAATACCCCCACGGTCGACCCAGCCGTTGGCAGAAATGGGTACCAGGGTATTATCCTGGGAAGGTGAGGAATGTCGCTTCGCATCTGAGTTTCGATGCTTGAGGCGACACTATACAGAAATATCCGAACATTTCTGGATAGGCGGCCGAGCACATATGGGTATATACTCGCGTGCTAAGACGCCGGTTCAAGTCTCGTACTTGACCTTGACCTTACCTTCACCTCTTCTCCGAATTGTTTTAAGTTGTTATTTTTTTTTCCCATTTTCATTTGATTCAGAATTTCCTTGTTTATTTTCTTCTTTTTTCCAACCAATTCTCCTTCATTTCCCTATAGATCCACATTTCAATGCCTTCAATTTTCTGCTCTGATTTCTTATTTAATGTCCATGTTTTTGCACCATGCATGACTAGTGAGTTAATATAACATTTTGCAATTCCTATTTTTAGTTTAATGAGGAAGATACTATGCAATCCATTTTTGACAATAGAAACAAGAAAAAGAGTTGTTGAATGTTATGTAGAGCCAGTCGTAACATATGGATGCGAATCATGGACAATAGGACAACAGATAATAAAATCACTGGAGTCTGTAGAAATGTGTTTTTACAGAAGAATGTTGAGAATACCATGGACAGCTAAGAAAAGTAATGAAAACGTTCTGAAAGAGGTCAAATCAAAAAGAGAGCTAATTTCCAATATTAGGAAGAAACAATCATCATTTTTTGGCTATGTAATGAGAAGGGAACAACTGGAATATATTGTAACAACTGGGAAAATTGAGGGACGAAAAGATAGAGGGAAGCAAAGGGAAAAGATACTAGACAGCTTAAGAGAATGGCTTGGCAGGTCAACAACAAAAATAATAAATAACTGTCGAGATCGAAAGTTGTGGAGAGACATGATCACCTACGCCAGCAGGCCCGGTACTTGATGATGATTTTTAGTTTGATATATTTTAATACAGAGATTAATAAAGTCTATATTTATTTAGCGAGAAGTTAACCGATCTAGAGCGTTCAAGGAGAAAGGGTTAAGACAAAGAAATGCAAAGGGAAGAAACAAAAAATGCGAAGCTGCAGTAAAGCTAAATGTGAGGGAGAATTGAACTGACAGACGACACAAATTTGAAAGACGTTTCGGCTCAATAGGCCTTCAGCAGGAACACACAAGCAACACACACACACATATAAATGGGCTAAAAGGGAGCTCCTAAAAACTAGCAGAAAGAAACAATCAAAATTGTTTTCTCTCCCTCTCTCTCTCTCTCTCTCTCACTCTCTCCTGTTAAGGGAGAAGTTATCCAATCAACATTTGTTTACACACCCTTAGTTTTCCCAACTAAGCTACCGATGCCCCCAAATGTCAGGTCTAACTTGTTACCTAAAGGTCTTCAACTTTTGCCACGTCGTTTTTTTGTGTGTTTTATTTTTAATCTATTTTCGGCTGTTTGATCGAAATCCACTTTCTTCTGTCTGATCTACATCTGTGCAGTCGAATATGGCGTGCACGGCCTGACCTTGTCAACGGATTATACCAATGCATTTTGGGAAGTGCTGTGACAATTGGTGGAGGGAATTTGGGGAATACCTTACAGCAATGAAACGGGCTCCATGGATAGAATAGAATAGAATAGAGTAGAATAGAATAGAATAGGATGAGATAGAAAAGGATAGAATAGGATAGGATAGGATAGGATAGAATAGAATAAAATAGAATAGAATAGGATAGAATAGGATATAATAGAATAGAGTAGGATATGATAGAATAGAATAGAATAGAATAGAATAGAATAGGATAGGATAGGATAGGATAGGATAGAATATAATAGAATAGGATAGGATAGGATAGGATAGGAAATGATAGGATAGAATAGGATAGAATAGGATAGGATAGAATAGAATAGAATAGGATGAGATAGAATAGAATAGGATAGAATAGGATAGGATAGAATAGGATAGAATAGGATAGAATAGAATAGAACAGAATAGGACAGAATAGAATAGAATAGAATAGAATAGAATAGAATAGAATAGAATAGGAAAGGATAGGATAGGATAGGATAGGATAGAATAGGATAAGATAGGATAGGATATGATAGGATAGGATAGAATAGAATAGAATAGATAGGATAGGATAGGATGGGATACAATAGAATAGAATAGGATATGATTGGATAGAATAGAATAGAATAGGATAGAACAGGATAGGATATGATAGAACAGAATAGAATAGAATACAATAGAATATGATAGGATAGAATAGAATAGAATAGAATAGAATAGAATATTCTATATATACTCTGTATAATATCAAATCGATCTTGTTGCCGCGTCACCACATGCAAAGGTCAGACTTCAAATGAATGAATGACCAACAAGATTTCTTTACAACATTACAAAGTTTATTCATACCTTCTTGTACTTGTTCAGACTGCTGGACTGACCCAGGAGAGCCTAACGGCTACTTCTGACTACACCTACTGATTGACTCTACTCTGCTAAACGTTGTGTGTTCTGCTCAGATTATGATATTCTCCCTTGACCGTTGAAGCTCTCCCAGGCTTATATAACCCCTTATTTTCTATCCCATGGTTCCTCCTTCAACCAATCCAATTCTGCCACTCTAACTTTCCATTGTCTCCTAGTTACTACATATTACATCATCTCTTTCACCCTTCTAGAAATGCAGACCGCACCATCTTGAACTTACGCACCTATGTTATATTTGGGAGATGAGTTATTAATTCGGATGATTCCACTGGCACCGGCGGTTGAGCAATTATGGATTTTAATTCGTTTGCAGTGATACCGGGGCCTTCCATAAACAAATAACCAACGAAGAATAGAATAGAATAGATCTAAATCCAGTTTGTTCTGTTTGATTATATCTTCGATTCTTTTTAAACTGGAGTTATACTTCCCATCTATCTATTCTTCATTAGTGATCGTATTGTGCCATATTAGTCGTTCTATTCACTCACTCTCTCTCTCTCTCTCTCTCTCCCTCCTACTCTATCTCTCTCTCTTTCTCTCTCTCCCTCTCTCTCTCATTGTCACTCCTATATACTATTGTCACTTGTCTATTCTATTTTCACTTTTTAAACATCTGCACTTCTTACTTATCTATTCGGTTTGTCACTTCGCTATTTGCCGTGTATATCTCTATTATCTGCAACTGTATATATTCTAGTTACCGCTGCTGCATCTATATACCACTTATCTATACTATTTAATGTGTCAGTTATATATTATGAAATGAACAGCAGAATACCTCAGGCCAAAATAGCATTTCAGAAAATGGAAAAAATCGTATACAAAAAATCTATGTCAATAGAAGTGAGAAAGAGATTTCGTCGGTGCTATGTTGAGCCAATTCCGACCTGCAGAAGCGAATCATGGACAGTAAACAAACAAATGAAAAGACGTTTAGAGGGCACAGAGGTGAGATTTCTCAGAAGAATGTTGAAAGTTCCCTGATCAGCTAAATAGAACAATGAGGAAATTCTCAGAGCGGTCAACACAAAAAGGGAGCTCCTGAAAACTAACAAAAAGAAAAAAATCAACATTTTTTTTGCACATCGTGAAAAGAGGAAAGTTGGTATACTTTATTACAACTGGCAAAATAGAGGGAAAGAGAGACCCCGGACGACACAGAAAGAAGATACTAGATAGCTTGGTATCATGGCATGGAAAACAGTCAACGACAGAATTCAAACGATGCAGTATGGATAGAGGATTGTGGAAGAGCCTGATCGCCCAAACCAATCGGTATGGCACATGATGATAATGATTTGTGTTATAGTTATCAATGCTCTAATTATGTATCATCTCTATTCTATGTATTCTCTATTCTATGTATCCCATCTATATTCTATTTATCACTTCTCTATTCTATTTGTCACTTCTCTGTTCTATTTGTCGCTTCTCTATTGTATTTGTCACTTCTCCATGCTATGCACCACTTCTCTATTCTATTTGTCACTTCTCTATACTTTATACAACTTCCCTATTCTGTTTGTCACTGTTCTATTCTATTTTTCACTTCTCTATTCTTTTTGTCACTTCTCTGATCTATTTATCGTTTTCTTAATTCTTGTGGCAACTTCCCTGTTATAATTGTCACATCTATATTCTATTTGTCACTTCTCTATTCTATTTGTCACTTCTCTATTCTATTTATCACTTCTCTATTCTATTTTTCACTTCTCTATTCTTTTTGTCACTTCTCTGATCTATTTATCGTTTTCTTAATTCTTGTGGCAACTTCCCTGTTATAATTGTCACATCTCTATTCTATTTGCCACTTCTCTAATCTATTTGTCACATCTCTATTCTATTTATCACGTCCCTGCTATTTTTGTCACTTCTCTAGACTTCCTCTTTCTCTAGAAAATTTCTCAGATCAGACTATTACAAACACAAGTTACATCTATATTTGTGTATGACTGTGAAACAAGGACACTTACTACTGATCTCTAAAAAAGAAGACCGGCCTTAAGGATGAAATGGTATAGAAAGATATTATACATATCATACAGAGAACATATCATAAGGAGAACATAACATAGAGAGAACATATCATACAGGGAACATATCATATAGGAAACATATCATAAAGAGAACATATCATAAGTAGAACATATCATTCAAGGAACATATCATAGAGAGAACATATCATAGAAAGAACATATCACACAGAGAACATATCACACAGAGAACATATCACAGAGAACATATCACAGAGAACATATCACACAGAGAACATACCACACAGAGAACATATCATATAGAGAACATACCACACAGAGAACATATCACACAGAGAACATATCACACATAGAACATATCACACAGAGAACATATCACACAGAGAACATACCACACAGAGAACATAACACACAGAGAACATATCACACAGAGAACATATTACATAGAGAACATATCACACAGAGAACATATCACACAGAGAACATATCACACAGAGAGCATATCACACAGAGAACATACCACATAGAGAACATATCACACAGAGAACATATCACACAGAGAACATATTACATAGAGAACATATCACACAGAGAACATACCACATAGAGAACATATCACACAGAGAACATACCACATAGAGAACATATCACACAGAGAACATATCACACAGAGAACATATTACATAGAGAACATATCACACAGAGAACATATCACACAGAGAACATTTCACACAGAGAAAATATCACACAGAGAACATATCACACAGAGAACATATCACACAGAGAACATATCACACAGAGAACATATTACACAGAGAACATATCACCAAAAAAGAAGTACGCGAAAGAATCCAACAGTCCACTTGACCAATAAAAGACCTGTTGTCACTAGTAAAAGACCGGAATTGACCTAGTATGGACACGTCACACTGTCCACACGCGTTGTTAAAACCATTCTGCAAGGCACAGAATCAGATTAAAGAAAATATGGAGAACAAAATAAAGGATGGGTGGATAACATCATAGAATAGACAGGACTGTCTTTTCTTGTATCACAGAGATCGCAACGATTGGAAGCAAATTGTAAAAAATGTCATCAGTGGTGCCCCAACCATGGACGTGGTTACTAAACGTATTAATATATAAAGACGTATATATATATATATACGATAAGATACGATCTTAATATAAGACGTATATATACGATAAGATACGATCTTAATATAAGACGTATATATACGATAAGATAAGATCTTAATATAAGACGTATATAATAAGACGAATATATAATAAAGACGAGGTTAATAAATCTGTATGGAATTTTTAAATTTTAGTCTGGCCACATCGAAGTTTATAGGGAAGTCATGTTATTCCTTCATTCTGTGGGCCTGTGTGTTTGTCAAACATTGGTAGAATTAGCCACGAGAGAAGCTGTTCGACAAAAAACAAAACCTCAAAAACAAAAAATATTACACAATAGCCTCCACTAGACCGTCTGACATGACGAAAAGGGCCAGACATTGTATTCCTATTTTTATTTTTATTTCACATTCTAGTTTGAAAAAAAAAATTATTATTTTTCTATTATTGTTTATTATTTTATGTTTGTTCCTGCTGAAGGCCTATTGAGCCGAAACGTTGTTCTATTTTGCATCGTCCACTTATTACGTAAAGCTGTAACCGTACCGTTTTTTCTTTTCTTTTTCTATCTATTTTTTCTCCTTACATAAGATTTACTGATAGATTTACTGATCGGTTGATTGATTGCTTGACTGACTGATTGATCGATGGATTGTTGATTGATTGATTTAATTGATTGATTGATTGATTGATCGATCTATCTTCTTTCGCGCTCAAGGTAACAGCAGATGAACAAAAGACGTTATTCTTTGTCACTTCTTGATTCTACTTGTCACTTCTTTATTCTATTTGTCACTTCTTTATTCTACTTGTCACTTCTCCTTTTCTACTTGTAACTTCTTGATTATACTTGTCACTTCTCCTTTTCTACTTGTCACTTCTTGATTCTACTCGTCACTTCTTTATTCTACTTGTCACTTCTTTATTATACTTGTCACTTCTTGATTCTACTTGTCACTTCTTGATTCTACTTGTCACTACTTTATTCTACTTGTCACTTCTTGATTCTACTTGTCACTTCTCCTTTTCTAATTGTCACTTCTTTATTCTACTTGTCACTTCTCCTTTTCTACTTGTCACTTCTCCTTTTCTACTTGTCACTTCTTGATTCTACTTGTCACTTCTCCTTTTCTACTTGTCACTTCTTTATTCTACTCATCACTTCATTATTCTACTTATCACTTCTTTATTATACTTGTCACTTCTTTATTCTACTCATCACTTCTTGATTCTACTTGTCACTACTTTGTTCTACTTGTCACTTCTTTATTCTACTCATCACTTCTTTATTCTACTTGTCACTTCTTTATTCTACTCATCACTTCTTGATTCTACTTGTCACTTCTTGATTCTACTTGTCACTTCTTGATTCTACTTGTTACTTCTTGATTCTACTTGTCACTTCTTTATTCTACTTGTCACTTCTTTATTCTACTCATCACTTCTTGATTCTACTTGTCACTTCTTTATTCTACTTGTCACTTCTTTATTCTACTCATCACTTCTTGATTCTACTTGTCACTTCTTGATTCTACTTGTCACTTCTTTATTATACTTGTCACTTCTTTATTCTACTCATCACTTCTTGATTCTACTTGTCACTTCTTTATTCTACTTGTCACTTCTTTATTCTACTCATCACTTCTTGATTCTACTTGTCACTTCTTGATTCTACTTGTCACTTCTTTATTATACTTGTCACTTCTTTATTCTACTTGTCACTTCTTTATTCTACTTGTCATTTCTTGATTCTACTTGTCACTACTTTATTATACTTGCCACTTCTTGATTCTACTTGTCACTTCTTGATTCTACTTGTCACTAATTTATTCTACTTGTCACTTCTTGATTCTACTTGTCACTTCTCCTTTTCTAATTGTCACTTCTTTATTCTACTTGTCACTTCTCCTTTTCTACTTGTCACTTCTCCTTTTCTACTTGTCACTTCTTGATTCTACTTGTCACTTCTCCTTTTCTACTTGTCACTTCTTTATTCTACTCATCACTTCTTTATTCTACTTATCACTTCTTTATTATACTTGTCACTTCTTTATTCTACTCATCACTTCTTTATTCTACTTGTCACTACTTTGTTCTACTTGTCACTTCTTTATTCTACTCATCACTTCTTTATTCTACTTGTCACTTCTTGATTCTACTCATCACTTCTTGATTCTACTTGTCACTTCTTGATTCTACTTGTCACTTCTTGATTCTACTTGTCACTTCTTTATTCTACTTGTCACTTCTTTATTCTACTTGTCACTTCTTTATTCTACTCATCACTTCTTGATTCTACTTGTCACTTCTTTATTCTACTTGTCACTTCTTTATTCTACTCATCACTTCTTGATTCTACTTGTCACTTCTTGATTCTACTTGTCACTTCTTTATTATACTTGTCACTTCTTGATTCTACTTGTCACTTCTTTATTCTACTTGTCACTTCTTGATTCTACTTGTCACTACTTTATTCTACTTGCCACTTCTTGATTCTACTTTTCACTACTTTTTTCTGCTTGTCACTTCTTGATTCTACTTGTCACTTCTTTATTATACTTGTCACTACTTTATTCTACGTGTCACTTCTTTATTCTACTCATAACTTCTTTATTCTACTTGTCACTTCTTTATTATACTTGTCACTACTTTATTCTACTCATCACTTCTTGATTCTACTTGTCACTTGTTTATTATACTTGTCACTACTTTATTCTACTCATCACTTCTTGATTCTACGTGTCACTTCTTTATTATACTTGTCACTACTTTATTCTACTTGTCACTTCTTGATTCTACTTGTCACTACTTTATTCTACTTGTCACTTCTTGATTCTACTTGTCACTAATTTATTCTACTTGTCACTACTTTATTCTACTTGTCACTTCTTGATTCTACTTGTCACTTCTTTATTCTACTTGTCACTTCTTTATTCTACTTGTAACTTCTTGATTCTACTTGTCACTTCTTTATTCTACTTGTCACTACTTTATTCTACTTGTCACTTCTTGATTCTACTTGTCACTTCTCCTTTTCTACTTGTCACTTCTCCTTTTCTACTTGTCACTTCTTGATTCTACTTGTCACTTCTTTATTCTACTTCTCACATCTCCTATTCTTCTTCTCCTCCCCTCAAACCTCCAGCTCCATTGCACCGTATTCAGCCCCCAACAGTCCAGCTTATCACTTCTATTCGCCAATTCTAATTCTCTCTCTTTTACACAACTTCATTCTACCCGATATTCATCCAATCTGCGAGTATTTATTTTTCAGAACGTTGCCCGGGGCGACCCATCAAACCCACTTGCTCCGCCCCTGCTCGTATTCCCAAGGGAATCACTGCAGCCTTTACAATCAACCCTTTACAAAACTCCGAAGAGAAAGTTATGAAATATCAATATTAAAAAAAAAAATTTTCCGATCATTCCCAGAATGCATTTTTATATTAAATGGATACATTTCTTCTATTCTTTCTCTCTCCTTCTCTCTCTCGTTCTCTCTCTCTCTCTCTCTCTCTCTCTCTCTCTCTATCTCTCCACTTCCATGTCATCGAACTCAATCTTATCTCTACTCACAAACCCGTCATTGCGTCGATCAATGTCTCCCTAACCGCCTCTTCCAAACACCCTTCGTCTATCTAGAATCGTTTATTGTGTTTTTATTTTTAAAAGATGTCAACAAAAGGAGATTTCGGTTTTAAAAATAAAAATGAACAAACCTAAAATCTCCTTGCTTTTAAAGTATTCAGAATTCACAATTTAAAAAAAAAAGACGAAATATTGCTGATGTTTCATTGGACGAAATAGCAGTCTCTTTCTTTCCTGTGTTTTTAAGTTCACGTGTGTTTTTTTCTTGAACGAGAATTGGCGATTGCGTGTGTGTGTGTGTTATTATTTGTTCCATTAAATGTTGTCAATCGTGGAGTTTTAGCATTTTGCGTGGATGTCTCTAATTAGTGTTCGTGAGACTAGAAACTCTGTGATCTCAATGTTCGTGAGACTAGAAACTCTGTGATCTCAGTGTTTGTGAGATTAGAAACGATGTGATCTCAGTATTCGTGAGATTAGAAACGCTGTGATCTCAGTGTTTGTGAAACTAGAAACTGTGTGATCTCAGTGTTCGTCAAACTAGAAACTCTGTGATCTCAGGATTAGTGAAACTAGAAACTATTTGATCTCAGTGTTTGTGAAACTAGAAATTCTGTGATCTCAATGTTCGTGGAACTAGAAACTATGTGATCTCAGTGTTCATGAAACTAGAAACTGTGTGATTTCAGTGTTTGTGAGACTAGAAACTGTGTGATCTCAGTGTTTGTGAGACTAGAAACTCTGTGATCTCAGTGTTCGTGAGATTAGAAACTCTGTGATCTCAGTGTTTGTGAAACTAAAAACTATGTGATCTCAGTGTTCGTGAAACTAGAAACGCTGTGATCTCAGTATTTGTGAAACTAGGAACTATGTGATCTCAGTGTTTGTGCAACTAGAAACTCTGTGATCTCAGTGTTTGTGAGACTAAAAACTATGTGATCTGAGTGTTTGTGAGACTAGAAGCTGTGTGATCTCAGTGTTCGTCAAACTAGAAATTCTGTGATTTCAATGTTCGTGGGACCAGAAACTATGTGATCTCAGTGTTCGTGAGATTAGAAACTATGTGATCTCAGTGTTTGTGAGATTAGAAACTATGTGATCTCAGTGTTTGTGAAACTAAAAACTATGGATCTCAGTGTTCGGGAAACTAGAAACGCTGTGATCTCAGTGTTTGTGAAACTAGAAACTATTTGATTTCAGTGTTTGTGCAACTAGAAACTCTGTGATATCAGTGTTCGTGAAACTAGAAACTCTGTGATCTCAGTGTTCGTGAAACTAGAAACTCTGTGATCTCAATGTTCGTGAAACTTGAAACTCTGTGATCTCAATGTTCGTGAAACTAGAAACTCTGTGATCTCAATGTTCGTGAAACTAGAAACTCTGTGATCTCAATGCTCGTGAAACTAGAAACTCTGTGATCTCATTGCTCGTGAGACTAGAAACTCTGAGATCTCAGTGTTTGTGTACCTTTTAATGTGGTGAAACACTCTTGGTGATGTTGGAGACTCGAAACACTTCATAAGGGAAACGCTTTGTTGTGTAATCTTTACATTGTAAGTGTTAAGTTCTTGATGGGGAGATGGGGTGATGGCTGGTCTCGAGACAGAGAGGTTCGTCTTATTCTTCTTTCCTTCCTCATCTGCCTTTCAGCGTCGAGGGGAGATATAATTTGCTGTCTTTTGCTCTTCTGTTCGCCTCTGCTGCTGTTATGTTTCCTGGTGTTTCTAGTATTGCGTCGATCCATATTTTTCGTGGTCGACCCTTGGGTCTGGTATTCTCGCAACGTTTGTTGAAGGCTCGTTGTGTTGTGTTCTGATCTTTCTGTTGTGTCACGTGGGCAAACCATTTTATCTGTTTCATTCGTTTGCAGTGATACCGGGGTCACCGAAAAACTATAACTATATCATGGAGAAAACATATCATAGAGAGAACATATCATAGATAGAACATATAAAATAAAGAGAACATATCATAGAGAGAACATATCATAGATAGAACATATAAAATAAAGAGAACATATCATAGAGAGAACATATCATGGAGAAAACATATCATAGAGAAAACATATAAAATAAAGAGAACATATCATAGAGAAAATATATAAAATAAAGAGAACATATCATAGAGAAAAATATAAAATAAAGAGAACATATCATAGAGAAAACATATAAAATAAAGAGAACATATCATAGAGAAAACATATAAAATAAAGAGAACATATCATCGAGAGAACATATCATAGAGAAAACATATCATAGAGAAAACATATAAAATAAAGAGAACATATCATAGAGAGACCATATCATAGAGAGAACATATCATAGACAGAACATATCATAGAGAGAACATATCATAGAGAAAACATATCATAGGGAAAACATATCATAGAGAGAACATATCATAGACAGAACATATCATAGAGAGAACATATCATAGAGAAAACATATCATAGGGAAAACATATCATAGAGAGAACATATCATAGACAGAACATATCATAGAGAACATATCATGGAGAAAACATATCATAGAGAAAACATATCACCAATAAAGAGATGGGTTGATAACATTAAAGAACATACAGAAATATCCATCGTTGTATCACAGAGATCTGCCCTAAATCACGACGATTGGGCACAAACTGGGAAGACGTCCCCTATGCTACCCCCCAACGTTCGACAAAATTACAGGATCATGGAGTGTTTTGGCATATTTTAGTTGTGAGTGCTTATCTGGATTATTACATTTCTGCTACATTTTAAAAACAATTCCTTATCATTTCTCTATTTCATGGAGCCGCGATGGCTCAGTAGTTAGGGAACTGGGCTACAAAGGACAAGAGTTCGGGTTTGATCCAGATATACGGCTTTCGGATTCACCCAGCCTTAAATGGGTACATGATTTTTTTTGTGTGGGTATCATCATCCTCATTATCAAGTACCGGGCCTGCTGGCGTAGGTGATCATGTCTCTCCACAACTTTCGATCTCGACAGTTATTTATCATTTCTGTTGTTGACCTTCTGCCAAGCCATTCTCTTAAGCTGTCTGGTATTTTTTTTCTCTTTGCCTCCCTCTACCTCTTTCTCCCTCAATTTTGCAAGTTGTTACAATATATTTCAGCTGTTCTCTTCTCATTACATGACCAAAAAATGATGACTGTTTCTTCCTAATATTGGAAATTAGATCTCTTTTTTGCTTTGACCTCTTTCAGAACGTTTTCATTACTCTTCTTAGCTGTCCATGGTATTCTCAACATTCTTTTGTAAAACCACATTTCTACAGACCCCAGTGATTTTCGTGTCTTTTGTTCTATTATCCATGATTCACATCCGTATGTTAAGACTGGCTCTACATAACATTTAACAACTCTTTTTCTTGTTTCTATTGTCAAAAATGGATTACACATTATCTCCCTCATTTGTTGGAAAGCTGCTTTTGCCTGAGCCATTCTGCATCTCACCTCTTTTGTACATCTACCATCTGAGGTTAACAAAGTTCCCAGATATTTAAATTCGTTTACCTGTTTTAATATTGTTCCACTTCTCTTTATTTTGCATTGAGGTGGTGTTTGTGGGTAAGTATGGCATGGACATAATACCGACAGCAATACCTCAAAAATTATGTACCAAATGTCTGTAATAAGTATGGTCACTAACACCATATTCCTTATACGCCACTTGGCGTGGCGGGGCTCTTCTCTTACGTACTCTCTACTTCACATATCTTCTCTCACGTTCTCTCTACTTCACATATCTTCTTTCCCCAAATTACCCCTAGATCAGTCGCCTTTTGTTGTTCTCTTTATGTTTATATTGTTATGGTGTGCCTGACGAAGGCGTTGGCCGAAACGTTTGTCTCGTTCCTCTACTGGTTTAGCTCCATGATACTATTATATGTTTATTTTAAATGTAATAAATCGACAGGGTGGCCTAGAGGTAAGACATCGACCTCTGAGCTAAACGTTACCAGTTCTATTCTAATAAATGCAGTCGGTGGGAAGGATTCGATCGAAACTTGTGATTTCTTTGCGGTTTTACCCTCCACCCTGTCTCTGGGTAGTGAAATCCAATGTCTAGACCTATAGGATAATGATGAAAAGCAAGAGGTCCTGTCTGCACACTACGCACGTTAAAAAAAATCCTTGGTAATTACGTGTCGAAATGAGTAGCCCAAAATGGTCGGAGTCCGGACAAAATTGTTAGGAAAAAAATCTACCCAAAGCGTGGAATTCTCGACGATAAAAACATAAGTACCTCTCAAATAGGAGGATATATGCCTGTATGGCGTAGAACTCATACTGAGGGCACTTAGCTCAACTTTGAGGATGCCGATGTTTACAAGGGAGAAAAAAAACGTTCTTGGCGGCATTATCTCATTACTGGAGTCTGCCAGGGGCAATTATAGGACCGCAGAATAATGGCCGCTTGTCCAGTGCAGTCGCGGTGAGGTGTTCGGGCCTGGGTTTCTGTTTTACAACCGATAAAAACAAAACGTTTGACCCTACCTGGTTTCGAACACGCACTTTCTTGGTTTGATGCTTAACGGGATGTCGATTCGGTCACCCGCTCTCTATAGTGTACTTTGGGAATAAAACAGGTATTCTAATTAAAGAGGAGCTAATTTTGAAAATTTGGAAGAAAAAAATCAGCGTGTTTTGGACATGCAATGAGAAGGTAGCGGAATTCAAGTATTTGGGCACAATGTTGACAGAAGATGGAAAACTAGACAGAGAAATTGACATGAGAAGACAAAAAGCAAAGGCTGTCACATACCAGCTTTCACCATTGTTAAGACATCCAAACTTTTCTATAGCAGCTAAAAAAAATATAAATAGCATTTTCATACCAACTTTGTGCTATGAGAGTCAAACATGGACCCTTTCTAAATCACATTTAAGAAAGATCAATACATGTGAGATGCGATGCTTGAGAAAAGTAACAAGCAACACAAGAAGAGAAGAATACCAAATGAAACCATAAGAAAAATGGTAGGAACAAAACCCTGCCAAGAATATATAGAACAACAACAACTTAAATGGTTTGGTCATCTGGTCAGAATGAATCCTCACCAATCACCATCAAGGGCGTTCTTCTCGAGAATGCATGGGAAAAGACCAAGAGGAAGACTCAGAAGAAGATGGATAGATGCAGTGACAGAGACATGTAACAACAAAGGAAAATCACTAATTGAGACAGCTCGAGCAGCTCAAGAACAACAAATGATAAAACCACGATACCTTTCAGGTATCAGTGAGAAAGAGAAAAGAAGAAGATGGATAGATGCAGTGACAGAGACATGTAACAACAAAGGAAAATCACTAATTCAGACAGTTCGAGCAGCTCAATAACAACAAATGATATAACCACGACACCTTTTCGGTATCAGTGAGAAAGAGAAAAGAAGAAGATGGATAGATGCAGTGACAGAGACATGTAACAACAAAGGAAAATCACTAATTCAGACAGTTCGAGCAGCTCAAGAACAACAAATGATATAACCACGACACCTTTTCGGTATCAGTGAAAAGAGAAAAGAAGAAGATGGATAGATGCAGTGACAGAGACATGTAACAACAAAGGAAAATCACTAATTCAGACAGTTCGAGCAGCTCAAGAACAACAAATGATATAACCACGACACCTTTTCGGTATCAGTGAGAAAGAGAAAAGAAGGAGAAGAATGAGGAGAAGAATGAGAAGAGAACAGCTGGAATATGTTGTGACAACTGGGAAGATTGATGGACAATGACATAGAGGGAAAAGAGATGGAATAAAATTGTGGAAGTTTGAGAGGCTAGCCCTAAAGTATGTGCGCGTTACATATTGGAATTGTGCATCTATAAATCAAAAGATGTACAACAGAGGTGAGATGCAGAATGTCACAGGCTAAAGCAGCTTTCCATAAAATGAGGAGGATACTATGCGATCCAGTTTTGACAATAGAAATAAGAAAAAGAGTTCTCAAATGTTTTGTAGAACCAGTCTTAACATATGGATGTGGATCATGGACAATAGGACAACAGACAAGAAAATCACTGGAGTCTGTAGAAATCTGGTTTTATAGAAGAATGTTGAGAATACCATGGACAGCTAAGAAAAGTAATGAAAACGTTCTGAAAGAGGCCAAAGCAAAAAGTGAAATAACTTCCAATATTAGGAAGAAACAATCATCATTTTTGGCCATGTAATGAGAAGAGAACAACTGGAATATATTGTAACAACTGGAAAATTGAGGGACGAAGAGATAGAGGGAAGCAAAAAAAAATATGCCAGAGAGCTTAAAGAATGGCTTGGCAGAAGGTCAACAACAGAAATGATAAATAACTGTCGAGATCGAAAGTTGTGGAGAGACACGATCACCTACGCCAGAAGGCCCGGTACTTGATGATGATGATGAATGCATTTTTATAATATAATTGTTATTTACATTTCCAAATGCAATGTTATAATATAACTGTTTCCTGCATTTCTAAATATAATGTTATAATATAATTGTTTCCAACATTTCTAAATGTAATATTATAATATAATTGTTTCCTACATTTCCAAATGTAATGTTATAATATAATTATTTCATAGATTTCCAAATGTAAAGTTATAATGTAATTGTGTCCTACATTTCCAAATGTAAAGTTATAATATAATTGTGCCCCACATTTCTAAATGTAATGTTATAATATAATTATTTCCTACGGTTCCAAATGTAATGTTATAAAGTAATTCTTATAAAATGTACCACTCTTATCTTTCGTTAAACCCTCAGCCATTGTAACGGTCATTGACCTACTTATCAGGGTGTCTGGTTAGCGCAATCGATAGGCGGTTGGCTTACCACGGCAACAGCCGGGGTTCGTACCCTGGCGAGGACACCTGGGTTTTACTAATTACCTAAAAATTAGTACCTCTGAAGTCGGAGTAAATCTGCCTGCATGGCGAGGGGCATCCTGTAATGGGATAAAACAGACTTTACACGCAAAATTCAGTCCCACAAAATTGAGTCGGTGGGACTTCGTCAGAGGTCAAAGCTGACGAAAGCGAACGAAACGACCTACTTATATATCTCTCTTTGAAGTGACAATGTTCTCCCTTTCTTTGTACAAGATTTTAAAGAAACATGTTTTAGCATCTCCCTCCACTCTAACAAATCGTGCGTAAGTACTTTTCTTTGTTTAAAAAACAAAAACAAATGAACTTCAAGTACTAACTTTTGCTATTTCTTAACTTTTAATGCTCCCTCTATTTTTGATGTTTCTAACTCTGTTCACACACACAAAACGTCTACAATTGAAATATTTAAAACAAAAATGAATAAAAACATAAAGCCTTAAATTATGGGATATATTGTCGCTGATCACGCAACATCGCTCTCAACACAACTTCCGCCCTTCTTCTGGATCGTTGATCATGTCATCTTCCCACAAACCGAATGAATTGATTTCATTTTGAATATCTTAATTCTCGTGACATTTCCGTCCCATCGCGCGAGCCTGCCGTCGAAATAATTTACTTCACGCGAGGTAAATGAGAGCAAAGAATTACGAATCGCATTTACGACATCGTTTGATCTTTCTCGTTCTATCCTTCAGTTTTACAGTTTCCGGGTTGCATTGTCTTGATGTTAATGTTCTTTTAGTTTTAGTGGGTTTCTTTTTTTTCATTTAATGTACTCGGTTTTCTTTTTTGTAACATTTCCTAAATGGATGTGTCTTTTATCTGTCTTTTAGTGTTTAATTGTGCTATTATTAAAATGTTTTCTTTTTCTAGTCTGTTTTCTTCCTGAGCTATTCTGATGTGTAGCATGTCGGAACTGACAGCTTTCTGTGAATAGAAAAAGTGAGCAGGAAAACATTAAATAAGAGTACTAGCGTGAACAGAAGAATGATTAAGGAAAGTAGAAGACAAGGAGAGAGGATAAGAATGGAAAAGGAAAGTAAAGAGAAAGAAAGAAGAGGAGGAGAATGGTAGAGAAAAGTAAAAGGTAGAACAGAAGAATGATTAAGGAAAATAGAAGATAAAGAGAGAGGATGAAAATGGAAAAGGAAAGTAAAAGAGAAAGAAAGAGGAAGAGGAGAATGGTAGAGAAAAGTAAAAGGTAGAAGAATGATTAAGGAAAGTGGAAGAGAAAGAGAGAGGATGAAAATGGAAAAGGAAAGTAAAAGAGAAAGAAAGAGGAAGAGGAGAATGGTAGAGAAAAGTAAAAGGTAGAAGAATGATTAAGGAAAGTGGAAGAGAAGGAGAGAGGATGAAAATGGAAAAGGAAAGTAAAAGAGAAAGAAAGAGGAAGAGGAGAATGGTAGAGAAAAGTAAAAGGTAGAACAGAAAGAAGAATGATTAATTAAAATAAAAGATAAAGAGAGAGTAGAAGAATGATAAAGAAAAGTAATATAGAAATGGAGACCAGGAGACTAATAAAGGAAAGTAAAAGAGAAAGAAAGAACAGGAGCATAGCAAAGAAAAATAAATTACAGACAGAGCAGGAGAATTGACAAGAAAAGTGGAAGAGAAAGAGAGAGAGAGAGCAGGAGAATGGTAAAATAAAAGTAAAAGGCAAGGAGAGGACAGAAGAATGATGAAGGAAAGTTAAAGAAAAATGGATTTTAAAATACAAAAAAAAAAAAAATACAAAAAAAAAATAAAATATACATAGCAGCAATGTGTACAAAGCAGCTTGTTCTAATCTAAAAATGGTATTTTAGTTATAATCTTGCAAAGGTTGCATCTTTTCTTCGGCTGCATATGTCTTGAGTCAGGCACATACATACCCCTCCATCCTTAAAACTGATATTGCATGGAAGTGGTTTCACTTCGTGACACAGACTTCCGTTTCCAAGATGGCGGATCTAGTCCACGTTCTCTCGATCGCTGCAGAAAGTGCATTCGTGATCTGATTAATTTCGGCTCTCCATTGCACTTTTCTGCGTTAAAGTAAAAATGATGATCTACTTATTACATCTGCGCCGATAAAGCAGAGTCGTACGCCGGCAATATTCCCTTTTCGAGAAATCAAGTGTTGTGAATGCGACCTTCCACTGTCTACACTTGATCTGCGCTTTACGTCACATCGGTGCTATTCATGACCGTTGTTGGATTTACTTGGCACAAGTTATTTACATGTTACTCATTAATGTGAACTCCTTCGTCAGCCGCAGTTTCATCTCTTTAGGGAATTTGCACCGTGTTTTGTTCATCGCAGGCTGCATTCACTAGAGTAATTAGGAATCTAAAGGGCGCGTCATTGTTGTGTGTGCGACATTGTTGTGTGTGCTACATCATCGGATTGGTTCATCGTTTATCCATAGACCGGCTATACGCAAATCTTACGGTCTGTTGTTTGATGTTCTATGGGGATAATCTGACGACTAACTGTGTGTTTATATGTTCGGAATTGGAGTCAACAAAGAAGGCCTAACATCATCAAGCGCTATACATTTTTTTAAGAATATTATGATCATTTTCAGGAGGTAGTGCAATTCCGGTATATGGTGGATAGGTGGCAGGAACCATTGAAGGCTATGCATGAAAAGTGTTCCTTGTTGCAGTTTCCTCATATTCCAAGTCCGGCTTGTTGCAGGAGCTACTGAGTTAAGTGCTCTGTGCACACCGTGAGCTGTGTGTCTCATCCGTTTTGATCGTGTTTTGATATTCCAATTGTTTACGATGAATGTTGATATCGTATGACAAGGAACAGTTGGCTGTGCTCACTTTCTGTGCGGTTTCGCCTTATGCCTTTTTGCGTGTGCTGAGACTGCTACGATGGGGACTACAGTTATATTTCTTTGTTTTGGAGATTAGATATTAATTCGAATGATTACGCTGGCACGGGCGGTTGAGCAATTATGCATTTTAATTCGTTTGCAGTGATACCGGGGCCTTCTATAACTAAATAACCGCACACAAAACGTCATATTTTTTAAACAACTGAAGCAGATGTTTATCTATGAATAATAGTGTAGGGGATAATGCTCGTAACTGAGCAATCAAACATCGATACATTTGAGAGTTTCGGGGGGATGTAGTATTTAATCTCCAACCATGAATTTTTATTTATTTTATTTTATTTTATTTTGAGCTTCTTCTTCTAACCAAGTTAAGTATATTAAAAATAATATGTGTATTTGATATTTTTGGAATGACAAAAATAATGTACAAAATAACTAAAGTATCAGCGACAAAGTGTTGTGAATAATAGTATCATCATCATCAAATGCCATGCTTGCTAGCGAAGATGATCATGTTTCTCCACAACTTTCGATCTCGACAGTTATTTATCATTTCTGTTGTTGATCTTCTGCCAAGCCATTCTCTTAAGCTGTCTGATATTTTTTCTCCTTCCTTCCCTCTATCTCTTCGTCCCTCAATTTTCCCAGTTGTTACAATATATTCCAGTTGTTCCCTTCTCATTACATGACCAAAAATGATGATTGTTTCTTCCTAACATTGGAAATTTGCTCTCTTTTTCCTTTGGTCTCTTTCGGAACGTTTTCATTACTCTTCTTAACTGTCCATGGTATTCTCAACATTCTTCTGTAAAACCACATTTCTACATACTCAAGTGATTTTCTTGTATATTGTCCTATTGTCCATGATTCACATTCATATGTTAAGACTGGCTCTACATAACATTTAAGAACTCTTTTTCTTGTTTCTATTGTCAAAAATGGATTGCACGGCATCTTCCTCATTTTTTTGGAAAGTTGCTTTTGCCTGAGCCATTCTGTTTCTCACCTGTTTACATCTACCATTTGAGGTTAACATTTTTCCCAGATATTCCTTCTTCTTCCTCTTCTGCTTCTTCTTCCTCCTCTTTCCTTTCTCATTTCCCTTTCAGCGTCGAGGGGAGATATACTTTGCGGTCTTTTGCTCTTCTGTTCGCCTCTGCTGCCTTTATGTTTCCTAGTGCTTCTAGTATTCCATCCATCCATCTTTTTCGTGGTCGACCCTTGGGTCTGGTATTCTCGCAACGTTTATCGAAGGCTCGTTGTGTTGTGTTCTGATCTTTCTGTTATGTCACGTGGCCAAGCCATTTTTTCCGTTGTTTCCTTATATATTCTATGGCGGGGGCTATTCCTAGCATTTTTCTCAGTTCTTCATTTCCAATCTTATCTTTCAGACTGTTTCCTGTCATTCGTTTGACACATTTCATCTCAGTAGAGATTATTTTCTTATTGTTCTTGCATCTAGGTTCCAGGACTGACATTGGTAGCACAACGTTGCGATGAAGATTGTATTGTAGAGTGCCCGTTTTGCCTCTAGATTTATTTCCTTGTTGGACAATAGTAATGATAACTGTCCAATGATTTGACAAGCTTTTATGCATCATGAGTATATCTCTGCTGTTTGTGAATTATCGTTTGCAACTAAACTTCCTAGGTATTTTAATTATTCTACTTGTTTTAGTTGCCTGACTTCTATAGTTATGTTGATGTTCCCAGATATTAAAATTCATTTAATATTGTTTCACTTGTCTTTATTGTGCATTGTGGTGATGTCATTTTCTTTGTTGCTACCATAACTTCTGACTATTTATTATTAAGGCTGAGTTCTTTATTTTTGCTTTCCTTCACTTCATAGTATACAGGTGTATACTAATTTACCTGGGCAGTAATACAAGCAAAGAAAGAGGGGTAGAGAATGATACCAAAATAAGGATTCAAAAAGCAAAAGGGTGTCTTTTTTGCACTAGGAAATATGGAAATCCAAAGAAATTTGTTTGAACACAAAAAATAAAATTATTTGACTCCAATGTTAAGTCAGTCTTATTATATGGTTGTGAAACATGGAGAACAACAAAATTGACAATCATGAAAATGCAGACTTTCATTAATGGATGCTTACGCAGAATAAAAGGATGGAAATGGCAGGGCAAAATCACCAACATAGAATTATGGGAAAAATGCAATCAAATTCCAGTGAAAAAAAAAGATACAACGAAGATGATGGCGCTGAATAGGAGACACACTGCGGAAGCCAACTGAGAGTATTACACAACAGGCCCTTCTTGGAATCCCCAGGGGAAGAGAGAAAAAGAGGAAGACCAAAGAATTCTTGGAGAAGACAGATGGAAGCAGAGGTGAAGATGGTAGGGAAGACATGGAATGATCTTAAAAGAATGGCAAGAAACAGAACGATTTGGAAAGTGTTTGTTGAAGACCTATGCTCCACAGAGAGCTGAAAGTGTTTGTTGAAGACCTATGCTCCACAGGAAGCTGAAAGTATTTGTTGAAGAAGACCTATGCCCCACTGGGAGCTGATAGTGTTTGTTAAAGACCTATGCCCCACAGGGAGCTGAAAGTGTTTGTTGAAGACCTATGCTCC
Organism: Megaustenia siamemsis; assembly: GCA_032433765.1. NCBI lineage: Eukaryota > Metazoa > Mollusca > Gastropoda > Stylommatophora > Ariophantidae > Megaustenia > Megaustenia siamemsis. Next base: position 16,448,592 of record JAVIAB010000049.1, read on the forward strand.
ACAGGGATCTGAAAGTGTTTGTTGAAGACCTATGCTCCACAGGGAGCTGAAAGTGTTTGTTGAAGAATACCTATGCTCCACAGGGAGCTGAAAGTGTTTGCTGAAGACCTATGCTCCACAGGGAGCTGAAAGTGTTTGTTGAAGACCTATGCTGCACAGGGATCTGAAAGTGTTTGTTAAATACCTATGCTCCACAGGGAGCTGAAAGTGTTTGTTAAAGACCTATGCCCCACAGGGAGCTGAAAGTGTTTGTTGAAGACCTATGCTCCACAGGGATCTGAAAGTGTTTGTTGAAGACCTATGCTCCACAAGGAGCTGAAGGGAAGAAGAAGATACCAATTAAAGTAAAGACTAACTGTTAAAGGTTATAGAATGAAAGCCGAACTGGTAGAGAGATATTAGATGAACAAGGTTTCTTAAGACCAATCTACAGGGTAAAGTACTGGAAGGTAAAGTACTAGAAGGTAAAGTACTAGAAGGTAAAGTACTAGAGGGTCAAGTACTACAGGGTAAAGTACTACAGGGTAAAGTACTAGAGGGTAAAGTACTACAGGGCAAAGTAAAGGTAAAGGTAAAGTACGAGACTTGAACCGGCGTCTTAGCACGCGAGTATATACCCATATGTGCTCGGCCGCCTATCCAGAAATGTTCGGATATTTCTGTATAGTGTAGCCTCAAGCATCGAAACTCAGATGCGAAGCGACATTCCTCACCTTCCCAGGATAATATACCCTGGTACCCATTTCTGCCAACGGCTGGGTCGACCGTGGGGGTATTTTTTTTTTTTTTTTTTCCAACCACGAGTACAATTCACACTGCTCCCAGCGGGAATTGAATACGGGTTGTCCGAACGTCGGTAATCTAGTCGGGTGGTTTTCCCAACTAGGCTACCGAGGCCCCCAATTTTTCCCCCCGAGGGCAAAGTAATACAGGGTAAAGTACTACAGGGGTAAAGTACTGGAAGGTAAAGTACTAGAGGGTAAAGTACTAGAGAGTAAAGTACTAGAGGGCAAAGTACAACAGGGTAAAGTACTACAGGGTAAAGTACTACAGGGTAAAGTACTACAGGGCAAAGTACTACAGGGTAAAGTACTACAGGGTAAAGTACTACAGGGTAAAGTACTACAGGGGTAAAGTACTAGAAGGTAAAGTACTAGATGGTAAAGTACAAGAGGGTAAAGTACTAGAGGGCAAAGTACAACAGGGTAAAGTACTAGAGGGTAAAGTACTACAGGGCATAGTACTAGAGGGTAAAGTACTACAGGGTAAAGTACTACAGGGTAAAGTACTAGGGGTAAAGTACTAGAGGGTAAAGTACTACAGGCTAAAGTACTACAGGGTAAAGTACTTGAGAAAACGACAAGACAGACAAAAGGCGGTGGGAAGAGAAAATAAAAAAGTTGATAGGATTACACTTCGTCACATCTCAGATCTTGAGTTTGTGTGAAAAGTGGAAAAAAAAAGTCAAGAGTGAGTCAAGGTTACAGGACTCATGATGATGATGATGAAGAGGTGGAAGGGGGTAATGATAAGGAGGTGGAAGGGGGTAATGATGAGGAGGTGGAAGGGGGTAATGATGAGGAGGTGGAAGGGAGTAATGATAAGGAGGTGGAAGGGGGTAATGATGAGGAGGTGGAAGGGGGTAATGATAAGGAGGTGGAAGGGGGTAATGATGAGGAGGTGGAAGGGGTAATGATGAGGAGGTGGATGGGGGTAATGATGAGGAGGTGGAAGGGGGTAATGATGAGGAGGTGGAAGGGGGTATTGATGAGGAGGTGGAAGGGGGTAATGATGAGGAGGTGGAAGGGGGTAATGATGAGGAGGTGGAAGGGGGTAATGACGAGGAGGTGGAAGGGGGTAATGATGAGGAGATGGAAGGGGGTAATGATAAGGATGTGGAAGGGAGTAATGATCAGGAGGTGGAAGGGGGTAATGATGAGGAGGTGGAAGGGGGTAATGATGAGTAGGTGGAAGGGGGTAATGATGAGGAGGTGGAAGGGGGTAATGATGAGGAGGTGTAGGGGGTAATGATGAGGAGGTGTAGGGGTAATGACGAGGAGGTGTCGGGGTAATAATGAGGAGGTGAAAGGGTAATGATGAGGAGGTGTAGGGGGTAATGAGGAGGAGGTGGAAGGGGGTAATGATGAGGAGGTGTAGGGGTAATGATGAAGATTTGTAGGGGTAATTATAAGGAGGTGTAGGGGTAATGATGAGGAGGTGTAGGGGTAATGATGAGGAGGTGTAGGGGGTAATGATGAGGAGGTGAAGGGGGTAATGATGAGGAGGTGAAGGGGGTAATAATGAGGAGCAGGAGAAGGATGAGGTTGGTGATGGTGACGATAATATTGATGAGGATGATACGGATGAAGAAGATAAGGAAGATGATGAATGATAATGATAATGATGATGAGGAGGATGTTTACAATAATGATAATGAGGATAGGGAAAAGGATGAGGATGGTGATGATGATGATGATGAAGATTAGGAAGAGGATGAGGATGATGATGGTGAAAAGGATTAGAATGGTAATGAGGATGATGATGAGGATGAAAATGAGGACGACGATAGTAAAAATGATGAGACGACGATCGTAAAAATGATGAGGACGACGATCGTAAAAATGATGAGGACGACGATGAGTACGACGATCGTAAAAATGATGAGGACGACGATCGTAAAAATGATGAGGACGACGATCGTAAAAATGATGAGGACGACGATGAGTACGACGATCGTAAAAATGATGAGGACGACGATGAGGACGACGATCGTAAAAATGATGAGGACGACGATGAGGACGACGATCGTAAAAATGATGAGGACGACGATCGTAAAAATGATGAGGACGACGATAGTAAAAATGATGAGGACGACGATCGTAAAAATGATGAGGACGACGATCGTAAAAATGATGAGGACGACGATAGTAAAAATGATGAGACGACGATCGTAAAAATGATGAGGACGACGATGAGGACGACGATCGTAAAAATGATGAGGACGACGATGAGGACGACGATCGTAAAAATGATGAGGACGACGATGAGGACGACGATCGTAAAAATGATGAGGACGACGATGAGGACGACGATAGTAAAAATGATGAGGACGACGATAGTAAAAATGATGAGGACGACGATAGTAAAAATGATGAGGACGACGATAGTAAAAATGATGAGGACGACGATGAGGACGACGATAGTAAAAATGATGAGGACGACGATCGTAAAAATGATGAGGACGACGATAGTAAAAATGATGAGGACAATGATGAGGACGACGATAGTAAAAATGATGAGGACGACGATAGTAAAAATGATGAGGACGACGATAGTAAAAATGATGAGGACGACGATGAGGACGACGATAGTAAAAATGATGAGGACAACGATGAGGACGACGATAGTAAAAATTATGAGGATGATGATGACCACGATGATGCTGATGAGGAGGATAAGAATGAGGAGCAAGATGACAGTGAAAAGGATGAGGAAGGAGATGACGACGATGATGTTGATGAGGATGATCACGAGGATGATATGGATGAAGAGGCGGATGACTATAATGAGGATCACGGTAATGATAAAGATGAGAATGATGACTGTGATGATGATGATGATGACGATGAGGATGGTTATATAAGATGATTACGATTATGAGGATGAAGATGCATATATACATATGTATAATATAAATAAATTAAAAATTTCCACAAAATGAGGAAGATACTATGCAATCCATTTTTGACAATAAAAACAAGAAAAAGAGTTCTTAAATGTTACGCAGAGCCAGTCTTAACATATGGATGTGAATCATGGACAATATGACAACAGACAAGAAAATCACTGGAGTATGTAGAATTGTGGTTTCACAAAAGAATGTTGATAACACCATGGACAGCTCAGAAGAGTAATGAAGATGTTCTGAGAGAGGTCAAAGCAAAAAGAGAGCTAATTTCCAATATTAGGAAGAAACAATCATCATTTTTTGTCCATGTAATGAGAAGAGAACAACTGGAATATATTGTAACAACTGGGAAAATTGAGGGACGAAGAGATAGAGGGGAGCAAAGAGAGAAAATACCAGACAGCTTAAGAGAATGGCTTGGCAGAAGGTCAACAACAGAAATGATAAATAGCTGCCGAGATCGAAAGTTGTGGAGAGACATGATCACCTACGCCAGCAGGCCCGGTACTCGATGATGATAAAATATATATATATCGAGAGAGAAAGATAGAGAGAGAGAGAGAGAGAGAGAGAGAGAGAGAGAGAGAGAGAAAGTGAATATTATTAATTAGAGTGAATAGAACCAGAAACGCGAGAGTAAAAATGGATTCCAAGATAAGAAGGCGCCATCTCGTGTCAGAACGAGGTATTGTTCTCTGCTCCCTCGCAAAACCTCGAGATCAGAAAGTGCTTGAGAACTCGTTGATAAACTTAAAAAATATAAGGCAGTGAAGACATAGCTGTAGACAACACAAACAGCATGTTTTGTTTTCAACCTCATGTACTCCGGAGACTGCTGCTAGGTCTTCCAGCACGACAGAAGTTGCTTGAATTCAGATCAGTGACAAGACAATAGTTATTCTTTTTTAGCCGGAGAAGTCCGGAACGTATCTATGAAAACTTAAGTTCACGAAAAGGAAAAAAAAAAAGTAAAGTACCCCAGTCACGTCAAGTGGCGTATAGGGAAATATGGTGTTAGTGACCATAAATTTTACAGACCTTCAGAACATGATTTTTTGGGTAATGTGGTTGGTATTACTCCCCTGCCGCTTTACTTTCCCAGAAAAAAAATCCGGTACCCATTAAAGGCTGGGTGAACCGGAAGCCGTCGGTTGGGATCGAACCCTACCTCTTGTCCTTTGTAGTCCAGTTCACTAACCACTGAGCTATCGAGGCTCCCAGCACGACAGTAATTGCTTGAATTCAGATCAGTGAATAGACAATAGTTTGTTTTTTTTAGCCGAAACATTTCGAAACGCACCCATGAATACTTAAGTTCACGAAAGTATACCCCCATATTAGTAATAACTGTAGTGGCATCCGAGACTAAATGTGTTAGACGCATGGCAGGAAATAGCATAAGATAGGTGATCATGTCTCTCCACAACTTTCGATCTCGACAGTTGTTTATCATTTCTGTTGTTGACTTTCTGCCAAGTCATTCTCTTAAGCTGTCTGGTATCTTTTCTCTTTTTGCTTCCCTCTATCTCATCATCTCTCAGTTTTCCCAGTTGTCACAATATATTCCAGCTGTTCACTTCTCAGAGTAGTAGTAGCCTCCGTCAGCCATAGTTGACTATGGATTTTTCAGCGCCCCTAGAAATGTTATTGTTTCTTTTCGATTCTTTCGCCGTGCATTCTCTTTCTCTATGAATCTGTCTGCTTCTTGTTTGAGGTGAACTTTTAGAGTGTGTTTTCAGATATTGCTGTCTGCAGCTTTGTCTTCCAGGCTGTAGGGTTTATGTTCAGGATCTTCATGTCACGTTTACACACTCGTCTACAAATCGAAGCTTTGGGCTCCCCCTAGTTCATTTACCATTTGCCAGTTGTCCGTAGAGTATATATTTCGGTATGCAGCCATCTTTCATACGGTGTACATGACCTAGCCAACGTAACCTACGTTGTTTGAGCAGCGTGTAAAGTCAGCGGAAAACACACTTCTCATAACATGTCCAACAAATGATGATTGTTTCTTCTTAATATTGAATACTATTATTATTGAATATCGAATAATTTTTTTTCCGTTCTGCAGCTTTCACTACTGACGAAGTCCCTATATACCAGGAACTAAATTTTGCGTGTTAATCCGTTTTTTCCCTGGCAGCACAGGGGTCCCACGCCGTACAGGCAGATAACTCTGACTTCGGAGGTACTCATATTTTATCCGTCGATGAGTAATTGACGTTTCAAGCCGGGCCTCGCTGCTGAGACCAGGGGTGGTTACCGCAGAGAGAAATCATAAATAAAAATCCCAACTGGTCCAACCAGGATTTGAACTCACAACCTCTCTGCCTTGAGACCGGCGTCTTGCCTCGAGACCAACCAGTCCCCCGAACATCCAATATAAACAGTATTGAAAAAAAAGAACTTCCGGTGCGTGACTGTGCTGGCAACACGATGCAATTTGCGATGGGAGTCAAATTTAAATTATAAATGAATTTCAATGCCCGTAGTAAAAAAGAAATTCAAGTGTTCTTGTGTGTGATTTCGAACGGATTTATTTGTGATTTATTTGTGATCAATTCGAACGAAAACAGTGATAGTTTATGCTAGAATTCCATCCAATGTGCTATACGATTACAAACGAAAAATAAAAATGAAAGCGGAAAATCTACAGAAAAAAATCCTGCCATGAATATATAGAACAACAACTTAAATGGTTTGGCTACCTAGTCAGAATGAACCCTTACCAATCACCATCAAGGGCGTTCTGTTCGAGAATGCGTGGGAAAAGACCAAGAGGAAGACCCAGAAGAAGATGGATAGATGCAGTGACAGAGACATGTAACAACAAAGGAAAATCACTCAAGTCACAAACACCCAACATAAACAGAACCAGGAAATACTTGTCACAAACACAAAAAATAAATAGAACCACGAAATACTTGTCACACACATTCAACATAAACAGAACCAAGAAATACTTATTACACACATTCAACATAAACAGAAACAAGAAATACTTGTCACACTTCCAACATAAACAGAACCAAGAAATACTTTCCACACAAATGCAACATAAACAGAACCAAGAAAACTTGTCACACAAATGCAACATAAACAGATCCAATAAATACTTGTCACAAACACCCAACATAAACAGAACCAAGAAAAACTTGTCACACAAATGCAACATAAACAGATCCAATAAATACTTGTCACAAACACCCAACATAAACAGAACCAAGAAAAACTTGTCACACAAATGCAACATAAACAGATCCAATAAATACTTGTCACAAACACCCAACATAAACAGAACCAAGAAAAACTTGTCACACAAATGCAACATAAACAGATCCAATAAATACTTGTCACACACATCCAACATAAACAGAACCAAGAAAAACTTGTCACACAAATGCAACATAAACAGATCCAATAAATACTTGTCACAAACACCCAACATAAACAGAACCAAGAAAAACTTGTCACAAACACCCAACATAAACAGAACCAAGAAATACTTGTCACAAACACCCAACATAAACAGATCCAATAAATACTTGTCACACACATCCAACATAAACAGAACCAAGAAATACTTGTCACAAACACCCAACATAAACAGAACCAAGAAATACTTGTCACACACTTCCAACATAAACAGAACCAAGAAATACTTGTCACACACATCCAACATAAACAGAACCAAGAAATACTTGTCACGCACTTCCAACATAAACAGAACCAAGAAATACTTATCACACACTTCCAACATAAACAGAACCAAGAAATACTTATCACACATCCAACATAAACAGAACCAAGAAATACTTGTCACACACTTCCAACATAAACAGAACCAAGAAATACTTGTCACACACTTCCAACATAAACAGAACCAAGAAATACTTGTCACACACATCCAACATAAACAGAACCAAGAAATACTTGTCACACACTTCCAACATAAACAGAACCAAGAAATACTTATCACACACTTCCAACATAAACAGAACCAAGAAATACTTATCACATATCCAACATAAACAGAACCAAGAAATACTTATCACACACTTCCAACATAAACAGAACCAAGAAATACTTATCACACTTCCAACATAAACAGAACCAAGAAATACCTATCACACTTCCAACATAAACAGAACCAAGAAATACTTGTCACACACTTCCAACATAAACAGAACCAAGAAATACTTGCCACACACTTCCAACATAAACAGAACCAAGAAATACTTGTCACACATTTCCAACATAAACATAACCAAGAAATATTTTCAACGTACATCCAACATAAACAGAACCAAGAAATAATTGTCAAAAACACCCACCATAAACAGAACCAAGAAATAGGTGTCACACCCATCCAACATAAACAGAACCAAGAAATACTTGTCACACACTTCCAACAAAGCAGAAGCCAAAAATACAATTATGCACCACAACGAATCACCTTAACTGACGTACAGTGAGTGACAAACGCAGAACACATAGACTATGCTGTCATGACAAGCTTTCAAAAATGCAGTAGAATTTGTTTTGGAAAAAATAATATAGTAGCCTAAAGAAACGTTAGCAGAACTGATGGACAACATTAAGGAGAGTTGTCCTGTCGCACATCACGTTGACTGTAGCGTAACACATACTCTCTTGTGTTCTCGTTTCAGATCGCATCAACCGGCAGTCATAACGAAGATGGCCGTCACGATGAGAGTTCTGCTGTTGACCTGTCTTGTTCAGTAAGTTTCTTGCATCATCATCACTGTTTATTTCGGGCATTTACATCCTGCTGTTGACCTGTCTTGTTCAGTAAGTTACTTCCATCATCATCACTGTTTATTCCGGTCATTTACATCCTGCTGTTGACCTGTCTTGTTCAGTAAGTTACTTGCATCATCGTCACTGTTTATTTCGGGCATTTACATCCTGCTGTTGACCTGTCTTGTTCAGTAAGTTACTTGCATCATCGTCACTGTTTATTTCGGGCATTTACATCCTGCTGTTGACCTGTCTTGTTCAGTAAGTTACACATCATCATCACTGTTTATTTCGGTCATTTACATCCTGCTGTTGACCTGTCTTGTTCAGTAAGTTACACATCATCACTGTTTATTTCGGTCATTTACATCCTGCTGTTGACCTGTCTTGTTCAGTAAGTTACACATCATCATCACTGTTTATTTCGGTCATTTACATCCTGCTGTTGACCTGTCTTGTTCAGTAAGTTACACATCATCATCACTGTTTATTCCGGTCATTTACATCCTGCTGTTGACATGTCTTGTTCAGTAAGTTACTTGCATCATCATCACTGTTTATTTCGGTCATTTACATCCTGCTGTTGACATGTCTTGTTCAGTAAGTTACTTGCATCATCGTCACTGTTTATTTCGGTCATTTACATCCTGCTGTTGACCTGTCTTGTTCAGTAAGTTACTTCCATCATCATCACTGTTTATTCCGGTCATTTACATCCTGCTGTTGACCTGTTTTGTTCAGTAAGTTACTTCCATCATCATCACTGTTTATTCCGGACATTTACATCCTGCTGTTGATCTGTCTTGTTCAGTAAGTTACTTGCATCAACGTCACTGTTTATTCCGGTCATTTACATCCTGCTGTTGACCTGTCTTGTTCAGTAAGTTACTTGCATCAACGTCACTGTTTATTCCGGTCATTTACATCCTGCTGTTGATCTGTCTTGTTCAGTAAGTTACTTGCATCAACGTCACTGTTTATTCCGGTCATTTACATCCTGCTGTTGACCTGTCTTGTTCAGTAAGTTACTTGCATCATCGTCACTGTTTATTCTGGTCATATACATCCTGCTGTTGACCTGTCTTGTTCAGTAAGTTACACATCATCATCACTGTTTATTCCGGTCATTTACATCCTGCTGTTGGCCTGTCTTGTTCAGTAAGTTACACATCATCATCACTGTTTATTCCGGTCATTTACACCCTGCTGTTGACCTGACTTGTTCAGTAAGTTGCACATCATCATCACTGTTTATTCCGGTCATTTACATCCTACTGTTGACCTGTCTTGTTCAGTAAGTTACACATCATCATCACTGTTTATTCCGGTCATTTACATCATGCTGTTGATCTATATTGTTCAGTAAGTTACTTGCATCATCATCACTGTTTAGTCCGGTCATTTACATCCTGCTGTTGATCTATATTGTTCAGTAAGTTACTTGCATCATCATCACTGTTTAGTCCGGTCATTTACATCCTACTGTTGACCTGTCTTGTTCAGTAATTGAGTTATTGTTATTGAGTTATTTGCAGGTTATCATTTCATTCCGAACATGTCCATAGGTGCTCAGATCCCTCCTCAGCAAATCCCGCAGTGCCCAGCGACTGACGACTCCAGTTCTGTGTTGGGTGATAAGTTTTCTTACATCCACAAAGTTTCTCGTTTCTGGCTGTGCCCATCTTAACTCCAATCTCTTTCATCCGAAGAAGTGACGTGGACTCATGATTTTCGGAGTCCTGTGCCCTACATACATCTCGGAGGGCATTAATGATGTCCACCCACTCAATTGGTTGACCGTCTTCAACGACAGCGCAGCTAGCCAACCTGTCCGCCCTTTCATTTCCCCTTATTTCCGCATGTCCAGGGACATAGACAAAAATGTCCATACGTATTTTTTTACTTCTGCAATGACTCTACCCATTGCATACGTACAGATCTCGCCTCCACTTTTCTTATCATGCTCATCGAATCACTCAGTATACAGGCTTGGGTGTAGTCTTGTGACTCTAACCAGATGAATGCCTTGGCTATTACCATCACCTCCATTGTCATGCTACTCCTGACCATAACGTATGCACCACTGTCTTCCTTGACTATTCTGTCTGCCGAATGTGCTGTAAACGCTCATGCACTCCTTTAATGTCATTTGACAGATCTGTCTGTGTAGATGATTGCATCTTTCTCATCGGTGATATCCCAGATGAGACCATTGACCTCCGCATTGACCATGATTGAGTTCTGTTCCTACATTTCCTGTCGAGTGTGACAACACACGAGAATGTGCCCCTGAATGACGTAGGCACCAGTATCCACTCCTCGCCAGCGTTGATATTAGTAACCCTTAGACCTGTTTGGTCTTGTGCTCGGCCCACATATGATTTGCCTCGTTTCAGCCTGACACCTTTCCCTGTGTTGTGCTCGTGGTGCAATAGAAGCTCTTTATCTGCACATATTGCCATGTATGCTCGTGCCCTCCAGATCTTGATCCAGTTATCCATGGTTGAAAAATGAAGTAGATCCATCATCGCAACATTGAGTGTCCTTCGTACACCCCAAGATAATGCGCATAGCTTCATTCTGTACTTTCTCTATCCCGTCAATCTGTGTTGTACTGGCAGTCAGGATTGCTAGGGCATCATCGATTGGTGCAACAACCAGCAATGTAAGCAGTAAAGGAAGGTCCTCTCTCTTGACTAACAATCATCATCATCAAGTACCAAGCCTGCTGGCGTAGGTGATCAAGTCTCTCCATAACTTTCGACCGCGACAGTTATTTATAATTTCTGTTGTTGACCTTCTGCCAAGCCATTCTCGTTGAGCTGTCTGGTATCTTTTCTCTTTGCTTCCCTGTATCTCTTCGTCCCTCAATTTTCCCAGTTGTTACAATATATTCCAGCTGTTCCCTTCTCATTACATAGCCAAAAAAGTATTGTTTCTTCCTAATATTGGAAATTAGTTCTCTTTTTGCTTTGGCCTCTTTCAGAACGTTTTCATTACTCTTCTTATCTGCACATGGTATTCTTAACATTCTTCTGTAAAACCATGGACCCTTTATAAATCACATTTAAGAAAGATCAATACATGTGAGATGCGATGCTTGAGAAAAGTAACAAACAACACAAGAAGAGATAGAATACCAAATAAAGCCATAAGAAAAATAGTAGGAACAAAACCGTGCCAAGAATATATAGAACAACAACTTAAATGGTTTGACCACCTGGTCAGAATGAATCCTTACCAATCACCATCAAGGGCGTTCTTCTCGAAAATGCATGGAAAAAGACCAAGAGGAAGACCCAGAAGAAGATGGATAGATGCAGTAACAGAGACATGTAACAACAAAGGAAAATCACTTATTCAGACAGTTCGAGCAGCTCAAGAACGACAAATGATATAAACCACGACACTTTTTAGGTATCAGGGAAAAGAGAAAAGAAGATGACTAGATGCAGTGACAGAGACATGTAACAACAAAGGAAAATCATTAATTCAAACATTTCGAGCAGCTCAAGAACGACAAATGATATAAACCACGACACCTTTTAGGTATCAGTGAAAGAGAAAAGAAGAAGATGGATAGATGCAGTGACAGAGACATGTAACAACAAAGGAAAATCACTAACTCAGACAGTTCGAGCAGCTCAAGAACGACAAATGATATAACCACGACACCTTCTAGGTATCAGTGAGAAAGAGAAAAGAAGAAATAAATAGTATTATGGAGGGAACTTCCGAAGCGATAGATCAACAAATCATTTCAGGGGAAGAGGTACGTTTGCAACACTCGGAAAACTCCACAAATAATCAACAGATAACAAACAAACAAACAAACAACAAATGTCCTCCCGAAGCAGTATCAAATCCATGCTCCTCGATAGAGTGCCTTGCTACGAGAAACAAACGCTAGAGCACACGGCCAACTAAGATTCCAGGTTGGATGTATACATGTTCCCTGCCCTGCCTTGCTAGACGTAAGGGGAATATAGTTTTAGTGTCCATGTTTTTCTATGACCACGGCACATTGTTGGGTGATGTGGTCGGTATCACGCCAGGCCGCCTTTACTTCTCAGAAAAATCTATGGTACCCATTTTAGAGGCTGGGTGAACCCCGGAGCATTATCGGCCCGAAAAAGAATCCGTCGCTTCTGGGAATCGAAGTTGTTTGTTTCCATTCTCTTGTTGGTCCATTTTGTTCAGTACTCCGTTTATTTTCATTCTCTTGTTGGTCTGTCTTGTTCAGTGCTCCGTTTATTTCCATTCTCTTGTTGGTCTGTCTTGTTCAATGCTCCGTTTATTTCCATTCTCTTGTTGGTCCATTTTGTTCAGTGCTCCGTTTATTTCAATTCTCTTGTTGGTCTGTCTTGTTCAGTGCTCCGTTTATTTCCATTCTCTTGTTGGTCTGTCTTGTTCAATGCTCCGTTTATTTCCATTCTCTTGTTGGTCCATTTTGTTCAATGCTCCGTTTATTTCCATTCTCTTGTTGGTCTATCTTGTTCAGTGCTCCGTTTATTTCCATTCTCTTGTTGGTCTATCTTGTTCAATGCTCCGTTTATTTCCATTCTCTTGTTGGTCTATCTTGTTCAGTGTTCCGTTTATTTCCATTCTCTTGTTGGTCTATCTTGTTCAGTGCTCCGTTTATTTCCATTTTTGAATTGTCCTGCTTTGTCCAGTTCTCCATTTATTTCCATCCTTTTATTGACCTGTTTTGGTCAGTGCTCCATTTATTATCATCCTTTTATTGACCTGTTTTGCTCAATGCTCCGTTACTTCCATCCTTTTATTGTCCTGTCTTGTTCAGTGCTCCATTTATTATCATCCTTTTATTGATCTGTTTTGGTCAGTGCTCCATTTATTTCCATCCTTTGATCGACCTGTTTTGTTCATTGCTCCATTTATTATCATCCTTTTATTGTCCTACCTTGTTCAGTGCTCCATTTAGTTCCATCCTTTTATTGATCTGTTTTGGTCAGTGCTCCATTTATTATCATCCTTTTATTGTCATACCTTGTTCAGTGCTCCATTTATTTCCATCCTTTGATCGACCTGTTTTGTTCATTGCTCCATTTATTATCATCCTTTTATTGTCCTACCTTGTTCAGTGCTCCATTTAGTTGCATCCTTTTATTGATCTGTTTTGGTCAGTGCTCCATTTATTTCCATCCTTTGATCGACCTGTTTTGTTCATTGCTCCATTTATTATCATCCTTTTATTGACCTGTTTTGTTCAGTCCTCCGTTTATTTCCATCCTTTTATTGTTCTGTCTTGTTCAGTGCTCCGTTTATTTTCATCCTGTTGTTGGCCTGTTTTTTTTCAGTGCTCCATTTATTTCCATTATGTTGTTAGTCTGTCTTGTTCAGTGCTCAGTTTATTTCCATCCTTTTATTGACCTGCTTTGTTCAGTGCTCCGTTTATTCCCATACTTTTTTTAGCTTTGTTCAGTGCTCCGTTTATTCCCATACTTTTTTTTACCTTTTTTCAGTGCTCTGTTTATTTCCATCCTGTTATTTCCCTGCCTTGTTCAGTGCTCCGTTATTTCCTTCCTTTTATTGACCTATCTTGTTCGGTAACTTACCCACTCCATCGTCACTATTTATCACTTCTTCTTCTATTGGGTTTTTTTTCAGTCTGTTTTACAACAAAGCTGTTAGCTATTTTTAGAGTAAAGCTGTTTCTCTCCCCCCCCTCCCCCATAATCCCAGATTAGGATTATCCTAACAAACAATGAATATTTCTTCGCTTCAGATTACAGAAAAAAAAATCCTGGATAAGAAAACAATACCCGGAAAACCTCGATGGTAAATAAGGTCCATTTTATTAAACGGATTAGAAAGGGCATGAAGCCCCTGCTGTAAAGACGACAATTAGTTTAGAGCGTGAGGTCAATAGGTCAAGGTTAGCATAAATTTGTATAAAATGAGATGAGCCATATTCTGTATAATAAGATGAGCCATATTCTATATAATGACATGAGCCATATTCTATATAATGAGATGAGCCATATTCTATATAATGAGATGAGCCATATTCTATATAATGACATGAGCCATATTCGATATAATGAGATGAAACATATTCTATATAATGAGATGAGCCATATTCTATATAATGACATGAGCCATATTCTATATAATGAGATGAGCCATATTCTATATAATGAGATAAGCTATATTCTATATAATGACATGAGGCATATTCTATATAATGACATGAGCCATATTCTATATAATGACATGAGCCATATTCTATATAATGACATGAGCCATATTCTATATAATGAGATGAGCCATATTCTATATAAAGAGATCAGCCATATTCTATATAATGACGTGAGCCATATTCTATATAATGAGATGTACCAATTCTATGTAATGAGATAAGCTATATTCTATATAATGACATGAGGCATATTCTATATAATGACATGAGCCATATTATATATAATGACATGAGACATATTCTATATAATGACATGAGCCATATTCTATATAATGAGATGAGCCATATTCTATATAATGACATGAGCCATATTCTATATAATGACATGAGCCATATTCTATATAATGAGATGAGCCATATTCTATATAATGACATGAGCCATATGCTATATAATGACATGAGCCATATTCTATAAACGTTCTCTTTCATCCTGGCATTCGCTCGATGGCTACTGTAGGTATATATAGCGATCTTTGTCATCCGCCCTTTAAAGGACGTTATGTGGGCGTAGATAAGTTTTGTTGTGTTTATTTGCGCCGTTCGGACTTAAAACATCCGACTTCTGCACAGCATTTTTGTGTACGGGGTTGCCTTCCCTCTTCGATACCTACTCATTTGGTAAGACTGGATGTTCTGATGTCACGATCACTGCTGGGAGGCGGAGCAGTATCTTAATCAGGGAATCATAGGAGGAAGAGGTATGTATTACAGCACTCAGAAAAAAAAATGACAAATAAAACAACAACAGAAAAAACAGTTCTCGTGGCAAGGCGAAGTGCCAGGGAGTACGGGTTCGATCCTGCTTCAGACCATATGTTGTTCTTTATTATTTTTTTTTCTGTTGTTATTTGTTTGTCATTTTTGTTCTGAGTGCTGTACTACATGCATCTTCCTCCTATGATTCCCTGAATTAGCGCCTCGGAAGTTCCCCTCTTTAATAATATTCATTTATTATTATTTGTCTCCAGTGTCTTGATCAGCTGCGGTTCGTCGATTCTAACACAGGCAGTCAACTGTGGGTCGCTGACGACCCACTCAGTTGCTGCACGGGCGTCTTGCCCCCACCCCCTCCCCATACAAGAACAGACTGTACTGTCCTTCCCGGAAGCAATCATCATCATGTGCTGGATTGCGGGCGTGGCAATCATGTCTTTCCAAAACTTTCTACCTCATTGTCCTTTTATCAACTCTGATAAACATCCTACCAAACCGTCCGACTTCCTCTCTGCTTCACTCTGTCTTTTCAACTTTCAACTTCATTATGACACCAAACTATCCAGTATCCTCTCTCTTTGTCGTCCGCGATCTCTCTTTCCCTGTATTTTTTCCAGTTGTAACCAAGTATTGCAACTTTCCTCTTCTCATGATGTGCCCAAAAATGTCGATTGTTTCTTTCTGATGTTTTCTAAGAGCTCCTTTTTTGTAAAGGTAAAGAACGAGACTTGAACCGGCGTCTCAGCGCGCGAGTTTACACCCATATGTGCTCGACCGCCTATCCAGAAATGTTCGGAGATTTCTGTATAGTGTCTCCTCATGCATCGAAACTACGATGCGAAGCGACATTCCTCACCTTCCCAGGGTAATACCCTGGTACCCATTTCTGCCAACGGCTCGGTCGACCGTGGGGGTATTTTTTTTTTCCAACCACGAGTACAACTCACACTGCTCCCAGCGGGAATCGAACACGGGTTGTCCGAATGTCGGTAGCCCAGTCGGGTGGTTTTCCCAACTAGGCTACCGAGGCCTCCTTTTTTGTGTTTGCCTCTTTGAGAATGTCCTCATTGGTCTTTTTAGCTGTCCAGTGAACTTTCAACATTCTTCTGAGAAATTCCATCTCTGTGGTCTCTAATCGTCTTTTCCTTTATTTGCTTATTGTCTATAACTCGCTTCCATAGGTCATAATTGGCTCTATATAGCACCGATGAACTTTCTTTCTCACTTCTATTGACGTAGACTTGTTGCACAAGACGTTTTTCATTTTCTGAAGTGCTATTTTGGCCTGTGCTTTTTAACTTTTCACAGTTGTTTGTTTGCATCTGAAAGTATCATTTAAGTTCCAATCTCGGAAAATGGTGCAGCATTTATAAATGGAGATCTTCTGAGCCTAGAACATTCCTGTGATTCTTAAAATTGGTATTTGATAGAAGTGGTTCCAATTTGCGACATCACATTCAGAAAGTGAGTCTTTTAGTTCCAGAAAACATTGACGTGTCAATGATATTTTACTGGCTAATGTTCGTTAAAAAAAAAAAACATCAAAGGTGATCAAATGTGAGAGTTTCCGGCATGCAGTTTGACCCTCAAAAGCTTTTGGTTTTTTAAATATTTTTTAATTATATTTTAAGACATTCTTCTTTTTCTTCTACCTTTCAGCTCCCTGTGGAGCATAGGTCTTCAAGAAACACTTTCCACGTCGTTCTGTTTCTTGGGCGTAATACCGACCACATTACCCCAAATATCATGTGCTGAAGGTCTGTAAAATATATGATCATCATCATCACCAAGTACCGGGCCTACTGGCGTAGGTGATCATGTCTCTCCACAACTTTTGATCTCGGCAGCTATTTATCATTTCTGTTGTTGACCTTCTGCCAAGCCATTCTCTTATGCCTTCTGTTATTTTTTCTCTTTGCTTCCCTCTATCTCTTCGTCCCTCAATTTTTCCAGTTGTTACAATATATTCAAGTTGTTCTCTTCTCATTACATGGCCAACAAATGATGATTGTTTCTTCCTAATATTGGAAATTAGCTCTCTTTTCGCTTTGACCTCTCTCAGAACCTCTTCATTACTCTTCTTAGCTGTCCATGGTATTCTCAACATTCTTCTGTAAAACCACATTTCTACAGACTCCAGTGAAATAGATCAGCAATAGATTTAGAAACAGTCTGGTGTGTGTGTGTGAAAACTAGACCAGGGGCAAATTGCAATAGTGATCATGTACCAGTTGTGGGAAAGCTTAGAGTAAAATTAAAAACGACAAAATGAGCCTCAGTTAACATCAAGTTAAATTTAGATTTACTCAAATCAGACAAGAAGCTGCAAGACAAATATAAAATCACAATTCAGAACAGGTACAATGCAATAGAGAAGATACAAAGCATTGATGAACAGTGGGAAATGCTAAAAGAATCAATGTAACAAATATCAAAAGAGTTCATACCACCAGTGAGGACAAATTCAAGAAAGAAATGGATGACAGATGACATTTTGCAGCTAATGGATACAAGAAGAAATAAAGAAAATAAAGATGAGTATAAGAGATTAAATAAAGAGATTGTATTAAAATGCAATGAAGCAAAAGAAGAATGGCTAAAAGAGAGATACAAAGAGATCGAATTGCAACAAAAAGGAGATGCTAAGGCTATATACAAAGAAATTGAGGAATTAACAGGAAGAAAAACGCAAAAAAAAAAATGGATGTCTAAGATCAAAGGAAGGAGAACTGTTGATTGATCAAGAAAACATAAGGGAACGATGGACAGAATACATTAAAGATCTTTATAATGATGAACGAACGGAAGTAAATATTAAGGATAATGGAGAAGGACCAGAAATACTCAGAGAAGAAGTGGAAGACGCCTTGCGCAATATGAAAGCAGGCAAAGCTCCTGGACCAGATAATATAACTAAAGAAGAGATTGAAGCAGTGGGTGATTTTGGAATAGAAATAATAACAAAAATATTGAATGATATCTACAACAACGGATATATACCAGACGACATGGTTCAAATTAATATTCATAGCCCTACCAAAGAAATATGGTGCGATTGAGTGCGATGATCATCGCACAATAAGCCTTAAGAGTTATATGTCTAAGATATTACTAAGAATCATCATGCGAAGAGTGCGAAACAAAATCAGTCCAGAAATTAGCGATGAACAGTGTGGTTTTGTTGGAGGTAAAGGAACGAGCAATGCCATATATATCATAAGATCTTTAGTAGAAAGAGCCATAGCGGTGAAAACAGATCTATACCTATGTTTCATAGATTACACCAAGGCATTTGGCAAAGTAAAGCACCAAGAAATAATCAACATTTTAGAAAGCATAAACATGGACAGCAAAGATCTAAGAATAATAAAGAACATGTACTGGCAACAAACAGCGGCCATAAGAACTGGAAACCAATTGGGAATGTTTCAACAAATAAAACAGGGTGTTATACAAGGTTGTGTGCTGTCACCAGATTTGTTTAACATTTATAGTGAGATTATTTTAAGATCCATAAGGGACATGCCTGGAATAACAATTGGAGGTCATAATATAAATAACCTAAGGTATGCTGATGATACAGTCTTAATCGCTAAGAGTAAAAATGAGTTACAAGAAATGGTGGACATTATAGTGAAAGAAAGCAAAAATAAAGGACCCAGCCTTAATAGCAAAAAGACAGAGGTAATGGTAACAACAAAGAAAAAGGCATCACCTCAGTGCAAAATAAAAACAATTGGAACAATATTAAATCAGGTAAATGAATTTAAATATTTGGGAACTTTGTTAACCTCAGACGGAAGATGTACAAAAGAGGTGAGATGCAGAATGGCTCAGGCAAAAGCAGCTTTCCAAACAATGAGGAAAATACTATGCAATCCATTTTTGACAATAGAAACAAAAAAAAGAGTTCTTAAATGTGACGTAGAGCCAGTCTTAACATATGGATGCGAGTCATGGACAATAGGACAACAGACAAGAAAATATATGATCACTAACACCTTATTTCCTACGCGCCACTTGGCGCACCTTTGACGGGGGCTCTTTACTTTTTTACTCTGTTTCTTGCCATTCTTTTAAGATCATTCCATGTCTTCCTCATCATCTTCATCTCTGCTTCTGTCTGTTTTCTCCAAGAATATGTTGGTCTTCCTCTTTGTCTTTTTCCCTGGGGCCTGGTAGACAAAAGGTGAGTCAGCAACCCGGACTCCTTACGGCTTTCTCCGGCTTGCGTCATACGTTTCTTAGACAGACAGCCTTTATCTTTCCTGGATGGCGGATTCATGTTTATTCTTCTCTTTGACTTGTCCATGTTTGTGAAGTTTTTTCGGCTTATTTTTTTAAAGTATAGGATAGCCAGTCCCATGCCCAACCCTCCTTTCTCGCCGCTTACATGCCTGGTAGGGTACAGCGCCACTATTCTGTACTCCCCTTTCGGGCCCCCGCATAGCACGGGCGATTTTAAGACATAGTTTCTTCGAATCATTTTGAATGTAAAATAGAAGTTAATGTACTTTATCTTCATATACAAATGAGTGGATGAGCTAAGGTATTAGTGACAAGCAACAGTGATCTCCATCCTTTTCGATAGCAACGTCTAGGTCTGTTCTGTTAGCATTTGTTGACAGTTGCGTGTATTTGGTTGTTCTTTTAGCATTTGTTGACAGTTGCGTGTATTTGGTTGTTCTTTTAGCATTTGTTGACAGTTGCGTGTATTTGGTTGTTTTGTTAGCATTTGATGACAGTTGCGTGTATTTGGTTGTTCTGTTAGCATTTGTTGACAGTTGCGTGTATTTGGTTGTTCTTTTAGCATTTGTTGACAGTTGCGTGTATTTGGTTGTTCTTTTAGCATTTGTTGACAATTGCGTGTATTTGGTTGTTCTTTTAGCATTTGTTGACAGTTGCGTGTATTTGGTTGTTCTGTTAGCATTTGTTGACAATTGCGTGTATTTGGTTGTTCTTTTAGCATTTGTTGACAGTTGCGTGTATTTGGTTGTTCTGTTAGCATTTGTTGACAGTTGCGTGTATTTGGTTGTTCTTTTAGCATTTGTTGACAATTGCGTGTATTTGGTTGTTCTTTTAGCATTTGTTGACAGTTGCGTGTATTTGGTTGTTCTGTTAGCATTTGTTGACAATTGCGTGTATTTGGTTGTTCTTTTAGCATTTGTTGACATTTGCGTGTATTTGGTTGTTCTTTTAGCATTTGTTGACAGTTGCGTGTATTTGGTTGTTCTTTTAGCATTTGTTGACAATTGCGTGTATTTGGTTGTTCTTTTAGCATTTGTTGACAGTTGCGTGTATTTGGTTGTTTTGTTAGCATTTGTTGACAGTTGCGTGTATTTGGTTGTTCTTTTAGCATTTGTTGACAGTTGCGTGTATTTGGTTGTTCTGTTAGCATTTGTTGACAGTTGCGTGTATTTGGTTGTTTTGTTAGCATTTGTTGACAATTGCGTGTATTTGGTTGTTCTTTTAGCATTTGTTGACAGCTGCGTGTATTTGGTTGTTTTGTTAGCATTTGTTGACAGTTGCGTGTATTTGGTTGTTCTTTTAGCATTTGTTGACAGTTGCGTGTATTTGGTTGTTCTGTTAGCATTTGTTGACAGTTGCGTGTATTTGGTTGTTCTGTTAGCATTTGTTGACAGTTGCGTGTATTTGGTTGTTCTTTTAGCATTTGATGACAGTTGCGTGTATTTGGTTGTTCTGTTAGCATTTGTTGACAATTGCGTGTATTTTGTTGAGTTGTTTGTCTTGTCACGTGACTAAACCGTTGTTTCTTTACATATTTCACTGCAGGGGTGACCACAATTTGTCTTCCCAGATTTTCGCTTCTAATTATGTCTCTCATGCAGGTTTCACTCCAGTGTCGGACACATTTCAAATCTTCTTGTGCTTCTTTCTTCCAGCTCCCTGTGGAGCATAGGTCTTCAACAAACACTCCCGAAGCCATTCTGTTTCTCGTATTTCTTTTAAGATTGTTCTTTGTCTTCCCCATCATCTTCATCTCTTCTTCTATCTGTCTTCTCCAAGAATGCTTTGGGCTTTTTTGTGTACCTTCCCCTGGGGATTCCAAAAAGGGGCCTGTTGTGTAATACTCTCAGTTGGCTTCCGTAGTGTGTCTCCTATCTAGCGCCATCGTCTTCGTTTTATCTCCTTATCCACTGGTGTTTGACTGCTACATTTCCATAATTCTATGTTAGTGATTTTGTCCTGCCATTTCCATCTTTTTATTCTGCGTAAGCATCCATTAATGAAGTTCTATATCTTCAGGATTGCAATTTTTTGTTTGTTCTCCATGTTTCACAGCCGTATAATAGGACTGATTTAACAATGGAGTTTAAACAGTACATTTAATGAGAGTAGAATTTATTGTACTGAATAATGTAGAAGTTAGCGTCCATGCTTTACATTGTTAATACAAGATTGTCATTATGATTATCTTGAAGTGTGCTCTTAATGCCTTTATTGTTGTTATTATTATGATTATTATTATTATATTATTTCTTCTTTCCTTCCTCATCTGCCTTTCAGCGTCGAGAGGAGATATAATTTGCGGTCTTTTGCTCTTCTGTTCGCCTCTGCTGCTGTTATGTTTCCTAATGCTTCTAATATTCCATCGATCCATCTTTTTCGTGGTCGACCCTTGTGTCTGGTGTTCTCACAACGACGCTGTAGGATCGTTGTGTTGTGTTTTGTTCTTTCTGCCTTGTCACGTGGCCAAACCATTTTATCTGTTGTTTCCTTTTATATTCCATGGCGGGGCTATTCCTAGCTTTTTTGTCAGTTCTTCATTTCTGATATTATCTCTCAGGCTGTTTCCTGTCATTATTATTATTATTATTATTATTATTATTATTATTATTATTATATAAGACTAATAACGGGTTGCTATGATCAAATTGCGTTCCGAGCTTGTGTAATGTTGGTGTTACAGGTTTTCCCAAAATTCCGTTCCCTTGTGATCTGTTTGTTTTGTTCGATGTTACGGATATTAGGAGTTTGGTGTTACACGTTTTTAGAAATACCATTCTTTGGTTATCTATGTTATTTGGGGTTACAAGTGGTTCAGAAATGACATTTTTTGGTTATCTGTTTATGTTATTTCGTGCTACAATTGTTCAGAAGTACGTTTACAGCACTCGGGAAAAATGATAAATAATCAACACCAGAAAAAACAGCAAAGAACAATATATGGACCGAAGCAGGATCGAACCCGTACTCAGTGGCACTGCGCCTTGTCACGAAAAGTCAAACGCTAGGGAACACTGTCACTCAGCTATTCTTGTTAGTGTTCGATCCTGCTTCGGTCCACACATTGTTCTTAGTTTTTTTTTTTCTATTGTTGATTATTTGTCATGTTTTCCGAGTACTGTAAACATATCTCTTCCCCTGAATTGATTCGCTGATTATCGCCTCGGAAGTTTCCCTCTAGAATAATATTCATTTATTATTATTTGTCTCTGTTCAGAAGTACCATTTTTTTTTCTATTTACGTTGCTTAGTGGATCGGTTATTCATAAACACCATTCTTTGTTTATTTACGCTGTATTGTTTGCTGGTACACGGACAGCGCAAGTTGTAACGTTGTTGAAACGGAATCTTCTAGAAATAATTGATCGACATTTCAACACGATTCGCACCGACAGTTTCCATCTAAACACCCCTCGAATGGCGAAATTGCGTACGGAGGTTAGACTTTAATTCTACCTTTCATCATCGACACGACGGTTGGACTATTTATTTATTATTATCCCAGGCACGGTTCTCCTAATTGTGGGCTGCGTCTTTGAGGGATGATTGAGCAAGAGTGCGGAGTGATTACCAATCAGTGGTTGTCAACTTGTAGAAACTTCAAGGCACGCTTGGTTAATGTGAGAATATGTCGGTTACAAGAGAAAGTGTAGAAGGAAGGAAGGATGGGAGGGAGGGTGAGTGGGAGGGAGGAAAGGTGAAGAATGAGTTGGAGGAAGGAAGGAAGGAAGGATGGGTAGGAGGGAGGAAGGTGGAAGGGAGGAAGGAAGGAAGGAAGGAAGGAAGGAATGGAAGGAAGGAAGGAAGGAAGGAAGGAAGGAAGGAAGGGAGGGAGGGAGGAAGGAAGGAAGGAAGGAAGGAAGGAAGGAAGGATGGGAGGATGGGAGGGAGGAAGGAAGGAAGGCAGGAAGGAAGGAAGGAAGGAAGGAAGGAAGGAAGGTAGGAAGGAAGGAAGGAAGGAAGGAAGGAAGGAAGGAAGGAAGGAAGGAAGGAAGGAAGGAAGGAAGGAAGGAAGGAAGGAAGGATGGGAGGGAGGGTGGGTGGGTGGGTGGGTGGGAGAAAAGATGGAAGAATGAGATGGAGGAAGGAAGGAAGGAAGGAATGAAGGAAGGGAGGAAGGAAGGAAGGGAGGAAGGAAGGAAGGAAGGAAGGAAGGAAGGAAGGAAGGAAGGAAGGAAGGAAGGAAGGAAGGAAGGAAGGAAGGAAGGAAGGAAGGAAGGAAGGAAGGAAGGAAGGAAGGATGGGAGGGAGGGTGGGTGGGTGGGTGGGTGGGAGAAAAGGTGGAAGAATGAGATGGAGGAAGGAAGGAAGGAAGGAAGGAAGGAATGAAGGAATGAAGGGAGGAAGGAAGGAAGGGAGGAAGGAAGGAAGGAAGGAAGGAAGGAAGGAAGGAAGGAAGGAAGGAAGGAAGGAAGGAAGGAAGGAAGGAAGGAAGGAAGGAAGGAAGGAAGGAAGGAAGGAAGGAAGGAAGGAAGGAAGGAAGGAAGGAAGGAAGGAAGGAAGGAAGGAATACGAAATTAGTGGCCACATTCTTTATAGACTTTCGGATTATTGTTTCAGCAATACGGTAGCCATTATGGCAGCGCCATTAATATTTCCCATAAAAAATCCAGTGATCATTCAAGGCTGGGTGAACCTAGAAGCCATCGATCAGGGCCGAACCCGAGTCTTATCTTTGATAGATAGTCTGGTTTCACTAAAGTAGAGACACTAACGTTTGTTAAATAGTTGTGCACTTTGCTACTTATATTGGAACCAGAATGACTGAGAGGATTTTTCCCGGAAGTAGCCCTAGCTTATGACGTCTTCAGCTATGGTAGCTACGGACGGTTGACGTCATTTTACCTACAACCGCCCCTATCACAATCCTGAAAAGGTCACAACCTTTGGGTGGTTCCTCTCAGCGGGCAGATTTTTATTAGAGGTGGCAATACTCAGGTAATGAGAGATGTTCAGAAAATGGGGCTTTAGAGAGACGAGATCTATTAGATTGGCAGACCTGAGGAACGACTTCTGAGAACAGTGTAGAGACACAATTACATGACCTGACTGTAGAATGTAGAGTGCACTTTAGAGTTGCGACTGTTAACATTCTGCACAATCTTTGTGGGGACAGTGTAGAGACACAATTACATGACCTGACTGTAGAATGTAGAGTGCACTTGAGAGTTGGGACTGTTAACATTCTGCACAATCTTTGTGGGGACAGTGTAGAGACACAATTACATGACCTGACTGTAGAATGTAGAGTGCACTTGAGAGTTGGGGCTGTTAACATTCTGCACAATCTTTGTGGGGACAGTGTAGAGACACAATTACATGACCTGACTGTAGAATGTAGAGTGCACTTGAGAGTTGGGACTGTTAACATTCTGCACAACCTTTGTGGGGATAGTGTAGAGACACAATTACATGACCTGACTGTAGAATGTAGAGTGCACTTTAGAGCTGGGACTGTTAACATTCTTTACAATCTTTGTGGGGACAGTGTAGAGACACAATTACATGACCTGACTGTAGAATGTAGAGTGCACTTGAGAGTTGGGACTGTTAACATTCTGTACAATCTTTGTGGGGACAGTGTAGAGACACAATTACATGACCTGACTGTAGAATGTAGAGTGCACTTGAGAGTTGGGACTGTTAACATTCTGCACAATCTTTGTGGGGACAGTGTAGAGACACAATTACATGATCTGACTGTAGAATGTAGAGTGCACTTGAGAGTTGGGACTGTTAACATTCTGCACAATCTTTGTGGGACAGTGTAGAGACACAATTACATGACCTGACTGTAGAATGTAGAGTGCACTTGAGAGTTGGGACTGTTAACATTCTGTACAACCCTTGTGTTGATAGTTCCCAGAAATGTTGTCCAGAATTCGCCCACCACGGAGCTGCAACTGGGAATGATTGCACACAGAGGTCGCAAAAAGGTCATGGAGTTGGATAGCTCACGTACTTGGATTAAATTAATAAATAATCACATGAACTGCCGCGTAATACACTTCAAACTGAAGGCGAGCTAGGGGCAACCTGGAAGGATTGCAGGCTGTGATAACAGGCAGAACGTGGAGTTGGATAGCTCACGTACTTGGAGGATTTTCAGAAAGAATCACAAAAACGGCCTTATAGGTCACTTCAGGTGAAATCGAACGAGGGGCAGACCAGAGGTAATCTGGCGGAGAAGAGTGGAAACAAAAAGCTTCGACTTTCCAATGATGACCAGGGAGAGTGAGAAATAAAGGAAGTTTCATCTTACCCTGCAAGATACCAAAAGGCCTTCCAGTCAATGTTGTTTTAGAGATGTTACAAAGGATAGCAAGTAGACACCAAAAGGCATTCAAGACACTTTTTTTCCTCGAGATGTCACTAAGGAAAATATGAAGACACCGGCCATTGTTCTGTGTTCCTGTCACTAAGGAAAATAAGAAGACACCGGTCATTATTCTGTGTTACTGTCACTAAGGAAAATAAGAAGACACCGGTCATTGTTCTACCGAGTTGTCACTAAAGAAAATAAGAAGACACCGGTCATTGTTCTACCGAGCTGTCACTAAAGAAAAGAAGAAGACACCAGTCATTTTTCAACCGAGCTGTCACTAAAGAAAATAAGAAGACACCGGTCATTGTTCTACCGAGCTGTCACTAAAGAAAATAAGAAGACACCGGTCATTTTTCTAACGAGCTGTCACTAAAGAAAATAAGAAGACACCAGTCATTTTTCTACCGAGCTGTCACTAAAGAAAATAAGAAGACACCGGTAATTTTTCTACCGAGCTGTCACTAAAGAAAATAAGAAGACACCGGTCATTTTTCTAACGAGCTGTCACTAAAGAAAATAAGAAGACACCGGACATTGTTCTACCGAGCTGTCACTAAAGAAAATAAGAAGACACCGGTCATTGTTCTACCGAGCTGTCACTAAAGAAAATAAGAAGACACCGGTCATTTTTCTACCGAGCTGTCACTAAAGAAAATAAGAAGACACCGGACATTGTTCTACCGAGCTGTCACTAAAGAAAATAAGAAGACACCGGTCATTGTTTTGGGGGACTGTCATGAAAAAAAAAAGAACACACTGGCTTCTGTCTGTTTTTGTCGGATCTGCCACTATGGAAAACAAGAAAACACCAAAATATATAACATGAAACCACTAACTGTTCTTGTCGGGCTGTCACAGAAGAGACTAAGAACAACTTGTCAAATATGCTCTAAACAGATGATATATCAGGTCATTGATTTCTTAAAATATTTATTAAGTACGAGAACTAAATGTTCCATTTTATTTAATTATTGGAGAGCGAACGGCAGAGTGGTTACCCTGTTGTTCGTGTGTGATTTAAGTTCACCATCATGTACCAAGCATGCGGGCGTAGGTGATCATGTCTCTCCACAACTTCCGATCTCGACAGTTATTTATCATTTCTGTTGTTGACCTTCTGCCAAGCCATTCTCTTAAGCTGTCTGGTATTTTTTCTCTCTGGTTTCCTCTATCTCTTCGTCCCTCAATTTTCCCAGTTGTTACAATATATTCCAGTTGTTCTCTTCTCATTACATGCCCCCCCCCCAAATGATGATTGTTTCTTCCTAATAAGTAAAAAAGTAAAGTACCACCCGTCACGCCAAGTGGCGTATAGTGAAATATGGTGTTAGTGACCCTACATTTTACAGACCTTCACTTCAGCACATGATTTTTGGGGTAATGTGGTCGGTATTACGCCCGTGCTGCTTTACTCTCCCAGAAAAAAATCCGGTACCCATTTAAGGCTGGGTGAACCCGGAGGCCGTCGGTTGGGGTCGAACCATACCCCTTGTCCTTTGTAGTCCAGTTCACTAACCACTGAGCTATCGCGGCTCCTGTTTCTTCCTAGTATTGTTAAATATTTGTCAGGTCGGGTAATTTTACCTGCTACTGTATGCAGTAAACAGTACAACCTGTGGCTGCCCTGCTGCCTTGCAGGTAAGCTCGGGAGAGTAAAAGGCTAAGGGAGGGTACCCCGAAGTAAAACATCCCCAATGCCTTGTGGGTGAGACTTTTTAGTCGAAATTAAGCGGAGCCAACCGTAAACAAATCGACGGAAAGCAACAGAAAACCACCGTCGTAACTTCTTTGAAAACCACCGTCGTAACTTCTTTGAAAACCACCGTCGTAACTTCTTTGAAAACCACCGTCGTAACTTCTTTGAAAACCACCGTCGTAACTTCTTTGAAAACCACCGTCGTAACTTCTTTGAAAACCACCGTCGTAACTTCTTTGAAAACCACCGTCGTAACTTCTTTGAAAACCACCGTCGTAACTTCTTTGAAAACCACCGTCGTAACTTTGAAAACCACCGTCGTAACTTCTTTGTACAATCGTGAATCGATTTAAGGTAGAAGAACACAAATTTGGTTTTCTTTTTCTCTCGGAGTTAAAAAAAAACTATGTCACATACTACCATTGCTGGTGTATGACGGGGGGGGGGGGGGGGGGGGCAACAATAGAACCAGAAGGATAAAGGCCGCTTGGTCAAGCAGTCGCCACGACGTGTGAAACTCAGGATTTATATTTCACCCCGATATAAAAAAATCCTTTCTGTCTACCGCGGGCTTCGAACACCGAACGTCGGCTTTTCAGCCAGCGGAACAGTCTCGGAGTAGGAGGTAGTAATATGATCCCAGCGCCTCGTGACGACTACACTGGCTTGCTGCCGTTATTCTCCAGCCACATATGAAACTCTCGACATCATCATCATGATTGAGTGCCCTCTCCGCATCGAAGGTTGGCTACCATGGAGCGCCATTCCACTCTGTCTCTTGCTTTGATGGTGCAGATTGCCATAGGCTGACTTGTCCATCTTTTGATGTTACTCGTCCATGTTAGTCTTAGTCTGCCTCTGCCTCTTTTACCTTGTATTTTCCCTTCCAATATTACTTTTATTAGGCTGTTGTGTTTTTTTAACATGACCAAAATATTTCATTTGTCTTGCTCTAATTGTGTTTAGTAGTTCTTTTTTAATTTTTAGTTGTTTTAAAACTTCTTCGTTTGTTTTCTTTTCTTTCCATCCAATGAAACTCTCGACAGACTTCAGAAATAGAGGAAGGCTATAAAGACGGTTTTTACGTCCTTCTTTATCTGATTGAGAAGCTTTGATTTTGCATGTATTTATTTATTTTAGCCGCCGTGTGATTATTTGTTTGCTTGTTCATTTGTTTATTTAAAGAATCGGTTGAAGTTTTCATTTGCTTGTATATTATTTATGTACTTATTTATATATAAATAAGAGCAGCAGGAATCGGCTCCCTCAATGAGATTGAACTGCTTGCACAGAACAGAGACAGATGGCGAGATTTGATAAAATATCTTTAAAAGAAAACTGCTAGAACAAAAATTCATATAGGAGAAGGTGTATCTTGGTCTACGCCCTATGGCCGGTTACGGCTCGAAAGGTCAATAGATAGATAGATAGACTTATTTATTATTTATTTAATAAGTATTTACGTATTTATTTATTTTAGAAGCAGTTTGAGCTTTTATTTACGTCTTATTTTATTGTTTTAATGTATGTAAGTATTTATTTATGTATTTAATTATTTATTTTTTTATTTATGTATTTAATAATCTGCCTCATGTAACAATGAATCAAGGTTTGTAGTTAGTTCGCACGAGATTGGTGTCTTTTGCTCTGGAGCTGGTCTGATCAACAAGTTACGGATTGAAGGGGCGATAGTTGCAAATATCTGCTCCATCTACATTGGCGGGGGTCGGAATGTGGCTCTCAAACATAACACAAACCAGACCGACACATTTAATGCTTGTTATACAGCAGACGGATGTGACCAGAGGCAGCAGTTAATGGTACAACAAAGACCAATCTCTATAACAATGACTGCACACACACACACACAATTGAGAAGTGGAACCAATTCTGTTTACTGGTATCTGAACTTAGCCACGCCCCAGAAGATTAACACCATTCGAATCTATCATCGAGCTAGCACTATGATTCGGGTAAAGAATGCCACTCTAAAGGCTTTCTCTGACAGTGGCGGTGTAGTGTTCCAGTATAATGATATATCATACCCAAATATTTTTGTGAACACTATTGTAGTCACTACACAAGCGACAATGGCACACATTACGATTGAGTTCTCACCGACCATTTCGCAGGCCGACAGTGCACTGACGGTGTGTGAGGTGCAAACATTTACAGACACCTATTGTCTGGACGGGCATTCTTGGTCGTTTTGTGCAATGTGTAGTGGGTGTTGCAAAGGCTGCAACGTCATCATCGGTACGTGTCACGGCGACTGTTCACATGGGATCTATGGACACGACTGCTCCGGGTCTTGTCTTAGTGTCTGTCCTATATGTGAAGAAAAATCTGGAAAATACCTACAATGTAAACATCCTGGCTACACCTGTAATGACACTTGTCCCGATGGTAATTTTGGGCTACAGTGCAAACAGACGTGTTCTGATGGCTGTGATATCATATGTGACCAGGAAGGTACAGACTGTACGTGCATGGAAACGTACTACGGGTCAGACTGCACTCTCAAATCTCCGGACAACTGTTTGAACGAAAACCTGTGAACAGTTAATCGGGGCCTGCGTCTCGTATGTCGATGATTCCCACGTTAAGAAGAGTCTGCCGACTACAACAAACCCAAGCATATGGATACCTTAATGTGTTTCTGTGCTGGACATGGTTCATTTCTTGGTGTTTTTCCGTGAAGCCATGGCTCATATCTTGATGTGTTTCTGTACAAGCAATGGCTCATATCTTAGTATCTTAGCTTGTGTGTGTGTGTGTGTGTGTGTGTGTGTGTGTGTGTGTGCTTGTCATGGCTCATATCTTGGTGTGTGTCATGTTAGTCATATCTCATATCTTGGTGTGTCCGTGTTAATCATGTCTCATGTCTTTATGTATGTATGTGTTTAGTCATATCTCATATCTTAGTGTGTATCTGTGTAAGTCATGTGTCATATCTTTGTGTGCATGTTTATGTTAGTCATATATCATATCTTTGTGTGTGCATGTCTGTGGATGTCACATCTCATATCCTTTTGTGTGCATGGCTGTGTTAGTCACATCTCATATCTTTGTGTGTGCATGTCTATGTTGGTCATATGTCATATCTTTGTGTGCATATCTATGTTAGGCATGTGTCATATCTTTGTGTGTGCATGTCTATGTCAGTCATATCTCATATCATTATGTGCATGTTTATGTTAGTCATGTGTCATATATCTTGATGTGTGTCAGTGTTAGTCATGCCTCGTATCGCTGTGTGCATGTCTGTGTTAGTCACATCTCATATCTTTATGTGTGCATGTATGTGTTAGTCACCTCTAGTGACTCGGGCAGATGGTGCTCGTAAACCTGGGAGGGCCGACCATTTAAGGGCAGAATCCCCCTACAGAAAAGATCATCTGCTGCCTTGCAGGAAGATTGGGGACAATCACAGGCTAAGGAAAGCAAACCTGAATCCTGGGTTCAAAGTGTTTGATGCTGGGTGTGTGTGTAATTTTAACACTTTACTATCTATCCTTGTGTTTGATGCTGGATGTGTGTATGTGTAATTTTAACACTTTACTATCTGTCTTTGTGTTTGATGCTGGATGTACGTGTGTGTGTGTGTGATTTTAACACTTTACTATCTGTCTTTCTGTTTGATGCTGGATGTGCGTGTGTGTGTGTGTGTGTGTATGTGTAATTGTAGCACTTTACTAACTGTCTTTGTGTTTGATGCTGGACGTGTGTGTGTAATTTTAACACTTTACTATCTATCTTTGTGTTTGATGCGAGGTATAAGTAATTTTAACACTTTACTATCTGTCTTTGTGTTTGATGCATGACATGTGTGTATAATTTTAACACTTTACTATCTGTCTTTGTGTTTGATACGAGGTATGTGTAATTTTAACACTTTATTATCTATCTTTGTGTTTGATGCGAGGTATTTGTAATTTTAACACTTCAATATATGTCTTTGTGTTTGATGCTGGATGTGTGTGTGTAATTTTAAAACTTTACTATCTGTCTTTGTGTTTGATACGAGGTATGTGTAATTTTAAAACTTTACTATCTGTTATTTGTGTTTGATACGAGGTATGTGTAATTGTAAAACTTTACTATCTGTCTTTGTGTTTGATACGAGGTATGTGTGTGTGTAATTTTAATACTTTACTATCTATCTTATTGTTTGATGCGAGGTGTGTGTAATTTTAACACTTTACTATCTGTCTTTGTGTTTGATGCGAGGTGTGTGTAATTTTAAAACTTTACTATCTGTCTTTGTGTTTGATGCGAGGTGTGTGCAATTTTAACACTTTACTATCTATCTTTGTGTTTGATACGAGGTATGTGTAATTTTAACACTTTACTATTTATCTTTGTGTTTGATGCGAGGTGTGTAATTTTAACACTTTACTATCTATCTTTGTGTTTGATGCGAGGTGTGTATAATTTTAACACTTTACTATCTATCTTTGTGTTTGATACGAGGTGTGTACAATTTTAACACTTTACTATCTATCTTTGTGTTTTCATGCCTCGTGTAGTTTCAACAACCATTTTTGTTATTTCCTAGTTTTCCTTATGGTGAAGTTAGTGCTACTCCCAGTTCTTCTGTTGTCATGTTAAAGATCTCATTGATGTCTTGAAACTATCTTTCTTCTCGGTGTGCCCCCCTGATGCATCATCGCCCAGGGACAACGCCTTCCATTATTGTTCTTCCCAGCCGGCTAGATCTTTTAACATGGCCACAGTATTATAATTCTCTCTGTAGAAAGGCATTTATAAGCCAGTCATCATCATCATCATGTACCCTGCCGGTTGGCGTAGGTGATCATGTCCCTCCACAATCTTCTATCTACAGTGCATCGTATCAGTTCTGTTGTTGACTGTTTTCCATGCCATGACACCAAGCTATCCAGTATTTTCTCTCTTTGTCGTCCGCGATCTCTCTTTCCTTTCATTTTGCCAGTTGTAACCAAGTATTCCAACTTTCCTCTTCTCATGATGTGCCCGAAGAATGTTGATTGCTTCTTTCTGATGTTTTTTAAGAGCTCCCTTTTTGTGTTGGCCTCTTTGAGAACTTCCTCATTGGTCTTTTTATCTGTCCAGGGAACTTTCAACATTCTTCTGAGAAATCCCATCTCTGTGGCCTCTAACCGTCTTTTCATTTGTTTGTCTACTGTCCATGATTATAAGCCAGTACTGTGTAATATTTAAGCCTTTTACTATATCGTCATTGCTCTTTTCTATTATCCAAAGTGGGTACATGAAATTTGGTTATTTGGTTATTTGGTTATGGAAGGTCCCGGTATCACTGCAAACGAATTAAAATCCATAATTGCTCAACCGCCCGTGCCAGCGTAATCATCCGAATCTCATCTCCCAAACAAAGAAAGGTAACTGTAGTCCCCATCATAGCAGTCTCAGCACACGCTAAAAGACATACGGCGAAACCGCACAGAAAGTGAACACAGCCAACTGTTCCTTGTCATACGATATCATCATTCATCGAAAGCAATTGGAATATCGAAACATGATCACAACGGATGAGACACACAGCTCACGGTGTGCACAGAGCACTTAACTCAGTAGCTCCTGCAACAAGCCGGACTTGGAATATGAGCAAACTGCAACAAGGAACACTTTTCATGCATAGCCTCCAATTGTTCCCGCCGCCTATCCACCATATACCGGAGTTCACGTCCTCTTGAAAATGATGATCGTCATATTTTTAAAAAATGTAGAGCGCTTGATGATGTTAGTCGTTGTTGACTCCGATTCCGAACATATAAACACACAGTACCTTATACCAACAAGGAAAATTAGAAAATCTTATGGTAGAAGCTGAGTGATTAAACATAGATATTTTAGGCATATCAGAAACATTATGGAAGGAAAGTGGATGCATACAAGACGATAAATATACATTTATATATTCAGGTGGGGAGTCGCAATAGCTCAGTGGTTAGTGAACTGGACTACAAAGGACAAGGGGTAGGGTTCGATCCCAACCGACGGCTTCCGTGTTCACCCAGCCTTAAATGGGTACCGGGTTTTTTTGGGAGGAAAGTAAAGCAGCACGGGCGTAAAACCGACCACATTACCCCAAAAATCATGTGCTGAAGGTCTGTAAAATATAGGGTCACTAACACCATATTCCCTATACGCCACTTGGCGGGACGGGTCACTAACATCATATTTCCCTATACGCCACTTGGCGGGACGGGTCACTAACACCATATTCCCTATACGCCACTTGGCGGGACGGGTCACTAACACCATATTCCCTATACGCCACTTGGCGGGACGGGTCACTAACACCATATTGCCTATACACCACTTGGCGGGACGGGTCACTAACACCATATTCCCTATACGCCACTTGGCGGGACGGGTCACTAACACCATATTCCCTATACGCCACTTGGCGGGACGGGTCACTAACACCATATTCCCTATACGCCACTTGGCGGGACGGGTCACTAACACCATATTTCCCTATACGCCACTTGGCGTGACGGGGGTACTTTACTTATTACTTATGATGGTGATAATTGTCTCTTCGATATAACCCATTACTTCTGTTTTCTTCATGATGATATAGTTCATTAAAAAATGTATCCATAAAACAGAATGTTGAATAATGAACTGATCCATACATTCACTTCTGATCGTTGCAGGTCTTTGACAACTTCAGAAGTCTATGAGCATTTCCTGGTGAAACGATCTCCAAAAGAAAACCAGTCAACCTTCTACCAGTACAACAGGAAGCGGCCTTTTGATGAGCTCGCCAGTGGGATTTTTGGGAAGAGATCCGTAAGGGCTTTTGAGAGAGGAAGTGGCTTTCCTGTGAAAAGACGTTTTGACGAAATCGGAAGTGGCTTTATTGGGAAAAGACCTTTCGACGAAGTTGGAAGTGGTTTTATTGGAAAGCGACGCTTTGACGAAATAGGAAGTGGTTTTATTGGGAAGAGGGATTTTGATGAAGTGGGAAGTGGTATTATTGGGAAAAGACCATTCGACGAAGTGGGAAGTGGTTTTATTGGGAAACGACGCTTTGACGAAATAGGAAGTGGTTTTATTGGGAAGAGACCTTTCGACGAAATCGGAAGTGGTTTTATTGGGAAACGACGCTTTGACGAAATAGGAAGTGGTTTTATTGGGAAGAGACCTTTCGACGAAGTGGGAAGTGGTTTTATTGGAAAACGACGTTTTGATGAAATAGGCAGTGGTTTTATTGGGAAGAGACCTTTCGACGAAGTGGGAAGTGGTTTTATTGGAAAACGACGTTTTGATGAAATAGGAAGTGGTTTTATTGGGAAGAGACCTTTCGACGAAGTGGGAAGTGGTTTCATAGGAAAAAGACCCTTTGACGAAGTGGGAAGTGGTTTTATTGGGAAAAGACGTTTTGACGAAATAGGAAGTGGTTTTATTGGGAAAAGACCTTTCGATGAAGTGGGTAGTGGTTTCATAGGAAAAAGGCCCTTTGACGAAGTTGGAAGTGGTTTTATTGGGAAACGACGCTTTGACGAAATTGGAAGTGGTTTTATTGGGAAAAGACCTTTCGACGAAATCGGAAGTGGTTTTATTGGGAAACGACGTTTTGACGAAATAGGAAGTGGCTTTATTGGAAAGAGACCTTTTGACGAAGTTGGAAGTGGTTTTATTGGGAAAAGACGTTTTGATGAAATAGGAAGTGGTTTTATTGGGAAAAGACGTTTTGATGAAATAGGAAGTGGCTTTATTGGGAAGAGAGATTTTGATGAAGTGGGAAGTGGCATTATTGGAAGGAGACCTTTCGATGAAATAGCTAATGACATCATTGACAAAAAACCACAAGACGATGAGCAGGGAAATTTGATCGATAAACTTTCTTCTGACGAAGTCACTGATGCGAAACTGGGGAATAGTCGGACAGATCCCCAGGCAACCGCTGATATGGCAGCAGCTCTTGGTGGAAAGTGAGGTCCGAAGGATAAGGGGGGTCAAGACAGGTCCTCGAGACAAGGTGGTTATCATCTCAGACAGAATGTTATCATGTCTAGTGGTTGTGAATGTTATGACACTAGAGTGTTATGGGAGATTTGTGTGTAAATTATCGGAGAACAAATAAATTTGGATTTAAATTAAACAAAAGCGTTTTGTTGTTTGATATAAAGATGAAAGAGTATTTGGTGTAAGTACGGGAGAGTATTTGGTATAATGTGAGAGAGTTTGTGTAATGATGGGAAAGTTTGGTGTAATGATGGGAGAGTTTGGTGTAATGGTGGGAGAGTTTTAGGTGTAATGGTGAGATAATTTAGTGTAATGATGAGAGAGTTTAATGCAATGATGGGAGAGTTTGGTGTAATGATGGGAGAGTTTGGTGTAATGATTGGAGAGTTTGGTGCAATGATGAGAGAGTTTGGTGTAATGATGAGAGAGTTTGGTGTAATGATGGGAGAGTTTGATGTAATGATGAGAGAGTTTGGTGTAATGATGGGAGAGTTTGGTGTAATGATGGGAGAGTTTGGTGTAATGATGAGAGAGTTTGGTGTAATGATGAGAGAGTTTGGCGTAATGATGAATGAGTTTGGTGCAATGATGGGAGAGTTTGGTGTAATGATGGGAGAGTTTAGTGTAATGATGGGATAGTTTGGTGTAATGATGAGAGAGTTTGGTGCAATGATGGGAGAGTTTGGTGTAATGATGAGAGAGTTTGGTGTAATGTTGGGAGAGTTTGGTGTAATGATGAGAGAGTTTGATGTAATGATGAGAGAGTTTGGTCTAATGATGAGAGAGTTTGATGCAATGATGGGTGAGTTTGGTCTAATGATGGGAGAGTTTGGTGTACTGATGGGAGAGTTTGGTGTAATAATGGGAGAGTTTTGTGTAATGATGAGAGAGTTTGGTGTAATGACGAGAGAGTTTGTTGTAATGATGAGAGAGTTTGGTGCAATGATGGGAGAGTTTGGTGTAATGATGGGAGATTTTGGTGTAATGGTGGGAGAGTTTTAGGTGTAATGGTAAGCTAATTTAGTGTAATGATGAGAGAGTTTGGTGTAATGATGGGAGAGTTTTGTGTAATGATGAGAGAGTTTGGTGTAATGATTGGAGAGTTTGGTGTAATGATGAGAGAGTTTGGTGTAATGATGAGAGAGTTTGGTGCAATGATGGGAGAGTTTGGTGTAATAATGGGAGAGTTTGTTGCAATGATGGGAGAGTTTGGTATAATAATGGGAGAGTTTTGTGTAATAATGAGAGAGTTTGGTGTAATGATGAGAGAGTTTGGTGTAATGATGAGAGAGTTTGGTGCAATGATGGGAGAGTTTGGTGTAATGATGGGAGAGTTTGGTGTAATGATGAGAGAGTTTGGTGTAATGATGAGAGAGTTTGGTGCAATGATGGGAGAGTTTGGTGTAATGATGACAGAGTTTGATGTAATGATGAGAGAGTTTGGTGCAATGATGGGAGAGTTTGGTGTAATGATGGGAGAGTTTGGTGTAATGATGGGAGAGTTTGGTGTAATAATGGGAGAGTTTTGTGTAATGATGAGAGAGTTTGGTGTAATGATGAGAGAGTTTGGTGTAATGATGAGAGAGTTTGGTGCAAGGATGGGAGAGTTTGATGCAATGATGTGAGAGTTTGGTGTAATGATGGGAGAGTTTGGTGCAATGATGGGAGAGTTTGGTGTAATGATGGGAGAGTTTGGTGTAATAGTGGGAGAGTTTGGTGTAATGATGGGAGAATTTGGTGTAATGGTAAGAAAAGTGTTTGGTGTAATGGTGGGAGAATTTGGTGTAATGGTGGGGGTGTATTCGGTGTAAAGATTGGAAAGTGTTTGGTGTAATGGTGGGAGAGTTTGGTGTAATGGTGGGAGAGTTTGGTGTAATGGTGGGAGAGTTTGGTGTAATGGTGAGATAATTTTGTGTAATAGTGCGAGAGTTTTGGTGTAGTGTTGAGATAGTTTGGTGTAATGATGGGAGAGTGTTTGGTGTAATGGTAAGATAGTTTAGTGCAATGGCACGACAGTTTGGTATAATGGTGAGATAGTTTGGTGTAATGGTGGGAGAGTTTTGGTGTAATGGTGGGAGAGTTTTGGTGCAATGGTGAGAGAGTTTGGTGTAATGATGGGAGAGTGTTTGGTGTAATGATGAAAGAGTTTGGTGTAATGGTGGGAGAATGTTTGATGTAATGGTGAGAAAGTTTGGTGTAATGTTGGGAGAGTGGTGTAATGGTGAAAGAATTTGGTGTAATGGTGAGAGAGTTTGGTGTAATGGTGGGAGAGTGGTGTAATGGTGAAAGAATTTGGTGTAATGGTGTGAGAGTTTGGTTTAATGGTGGGAGAGTGATGTAATGGTGAAAGAATTTGGTGTAATGGTGAGAGAGTTTGGTGTAATGGTGAGAAAGTTTGGTTTAATGGTGGGAGAGTGGTGTAATGGTGAAAGCATTTGGTGTAATGGTGAGAGAGTTTGGTGTAATGGTGATAGAGTTTGGTGTAATAATGAGAGAGTTTGGTGTAATGATGGGAGAGTGTTTAGTGTAATGGTGGAAAAGTTTGGTGTAATAGTGAGAGAGTTTGGTGTAATGGTGAGAAAGTTTGGTGTAATGGTGATAGAGTTTAGTGTAATGGTGATAGAATTTGGTGTAATAGTGAGAGAGTTTGGTGTAATCCTGGGAGAATGTTTGGTGTTTCTTTCGGAAAGTGTTTGGTATAAAGATGAGAGAGTGCGTGGTGTTAGGGTGGGAGAGTGGTTGGTGTAAGAATGAGTGACTGTTTGGTGTAAGGATAGGAGAGTGGTGTAAGGATAGGAGAGTTGTGTGAGAATAAGAGAGTGTTTTTGGTGTAAATACAGGAGAGTGGTTGGTGTAAGGATGGGTGAGTGGTGTAAGGACGGGAGTGCGGTGTAGGGATGGGAGAAAGTAACGGTTGGAGAATGGTGTAAGGATGAGAGAGCGGTGTAAGGATGAGAGAGCGGTGTAGGGATGGGAGAATGTTTCTTGTAAGGATGTGAGAATGGTGTAAGTTTGAAAGAGTAGTGTAAGGGTGAGAGATTGTTTGGTGTAAGGATGGAAGTGCGGTGTGACGGGAGGGGGAGGGGTGTTTGGTGCAATGGTGGGAGAGTGATGTAAGGATGAGAGAGTGGTGTAATGATGGGAGAGTGGTGTAATGATGGGAGTGTGGTGTAATGATGGGAGAGTGGTGTAAGGATGGGAGAGTGGTGTAATGATGGGAGAGTGGTGCAAGGATGGGAGAGTGGTGTAATTTTTGGAGAGTGGTGTAATGATGGGAGAGTGGTGCAAGGATGGGAGAGTGGTGTAATTTTTGGAGAGTGGTGTAATGATGGGCGAGTGGTGTAAGGATGGGAGAGCGATGCAAGGATGGGAGAGTGGTGTAAGGATGGGAGAGTAGTGTAAAGATGGGAGAGTGGTGTAAAGATGGGAGAGTGTTTGGTGTAATAGTTGGAGATTGGTGAATGGAGATATGGACAGATTAACAGCGTGTCAGAATGTGCCAACAAGGCAAGAGAAAGACATCGCAATAGACGGGAAGTTAACGGACAACCAGACAGAATGTACAGCCAAATCAAGAAGCAATTTGCCACGTCATCTTCTTCTTCTACCTGTCAGTTCCCTGTGGAGCATAGGTCTTCAATAAACACTTTCCAAGCCATTCTGTTTCTTGCCATTCTTTTAAGATCATTCCATTTCTTTCCCATCTTCTTCATATCGGCTTCCATCTGTCTTCTCCAAGAACATTTTGGTCTTCCTCTTTGTCTTTTTTGTTGGTGATT
The DNA here is from genome assembly GCA_032433765.1 of Megaustenia siamemsis. Taxonomy (NCBI): domain Eukaryota; kingdom Metazoa; phylum Mollusca; class Gastropoda; order Stylommatophora; family Ariophantidae; genus Megaustenia; species Megaustenia siamemsis. The sequence continues at coordinate 16,488,003 of JAVIAB010000049.1, forward strand.
CCAAAAAAGGGCCTGTTGTGTAATACTCTCAGTTGGCTTCTGTTGTGTATGTCCTATCCAGCACCGTCGTCTTCGCTGTATCTCTTTATCCACTGGTATTTTACTGGTACATTTCCATAATTCTATGTTAGTGATTTTGTCCTGCTATTTCCATCCTTTCATTCTACGTAAGCATCCATTAACGAAAGTCTGTATCTTCATGATTGTCATTTTTGTTGTTCTCCATGTTCCACGGCCATATAATAAGACTGACTTAACATTGGAGCTGACAATTTTACTTAAAAAAAAAAAAAATTTTACATTTATTATTTTTTTAAAAATTAATTTGCCACGTAGATGACAGCTAAACAGCACAAAGATGGACATCCCGTCAAAGACAGCATCAAAGAAAGATCTCAGAAAAATAAAAATTGCAAACAAACGACGCCAAATTGTCGTTCAACAATGCGAGACGTTCACCAAATACGATAGGTGGCGCTGACGTGCAGATGACGCCCATTGTGTTCCCAAACAGAAAGCGATCTGCTCATGTGACAACCACCGTGTCAGTTTGTAATAAATGTTTTCCCCGCTCTGTGGCAGCAATCTCAAACTCTGTCATTGATTTGTTGTCATGAGAAAATATCATCTCCATTTTAATAAATGTTTAGGAACATGTAACGTACGCACTGTCAGTGTGATAGATCTGTTGTGACAGGTTGTCTAATCATTTGTCTTTACTTTTTTTTTTTTTATCCCCCTGTACAACAATGTAAATCTTTACATGTGGATAAGTGTGTACATGATTGCGTTCGTGTCCCATTTTGTTAGTACACATATTTGTCTGTCTATCTGTCTGTCTGTCTCTATCACTCTCTCTCTCTCTCTCTCTCTCTCTCTATCTCTGTTAGTACACATGTCTGTTTCTATGTTAGTACATATACGTTCATGCCTCTTTGTTAGTACGCATGTCTCTCTCTCTCTCTCTCTCTCTCTCTCTCTTAGTACATATATTTATGTCTGTCTCTATATTAGTACATGTATTTATGTTTGTCTTTATATTAGTACAAATATTTATGTCTGTCTCTATATTAGTACATATATTTATGTATGTCTCGATATTTGTACAGATATTTATGTCTATCTCTATATTAGTACAAATATTTATGTCTGTCTCTATATTAGTATATATATTTATGTCTGTCTCTATATTAGTATATATATTTATGTCTGTCTCTATATTAGTACAGATATTTATGTTTGTCTCTATATTAGTACAAATATGTATGTCTGTCTCTATATTAGTATATATATTTATGTCTGTCTCTATATTAGTACAGATATTTATGTTTGTCTCTATATTAGTACAAATATGTATGTCTGTCTCTATATTAGTATATATATTTATGTCTGTCTCTATATTAGTACAGATATTTATGTTTGTCTCTATATTAGTATATATATTTATGTCTGTCTCTATATTAGTATATATATTTATGTCTGTCTCTATATTAGTATATATATTTATGTATGTCTCTATATTAGTTTATATATTTATGTCTGTCTCTATATTAGTACAGATATTGTCTCTATGTTAGTATATGTATTTATGTCTGTCTCTATATTAGTACAGATATTGTCTCTATGTTAGTATATATATTTATGTCTGTCTCTATATTAGTACAGATATTGTCTCTATGTTAGTATATATATTTATGTCTGTCTCTATATTAGTACAGATATTGTCTCTATTTTAGTATTCACCTGTCGCTCTGTGATTATACCTGTGTATCTCCCTGATATTGTAACTATGTCTCGGTGATTGTGCCTCCTTGTATCTCCCTGATATTGTAACTATGTCTCTGTGATTGTGCACCGTTGTATCTCCCTGATATTGTAACTATGTCTCTGTGATTGTGCACCGTTGTATCTCCCTGATATTGTAACTATGTTTCTGTGATTGTGCACCGTTGTATCTCCCTGATATTGTAACTATGTCTCGGTGATTGTGCACCGTTGTATCTCCCTAATATTGTAACTATGTCTCGGTGATTGTGCGCCGTTTTATCTCCCTGATATTGTAACTATATCTCGGTGATTGTACACCATTGCATCTCCCTGATATTGTAACTATGTCTCGGTGATTGTGCACCGTTTTATCTCCCTGATATTGTAACTATATCTCGGTGATTGTACACCATTGCATCTCCCTGATATTGTAACTATGTCTCGGTGATTGTGCCTCCTTGTATCTCCCTGATATTGTAACTATGTATCGGTGATTGTGCACCGTTGTATCTCCCTGATATTGTAACTATGTCTCTGTGATTGTGCCCCCCTGTATCTCCCTGATATTGTAACTATGTCTCTGTGATTGTGCACCGTTGTATCTCTCTGATATTGAAACCATCTCTCTGTGATTGCACCTCGTTGTATCTCCCTGATGTTGTAACTATCTCTCTGTGATTACGCCCCGTTGTATCTCCTTGATATTTTAACTATCTCTCTGTGATTACGCCCCGTTGTATCTCCCTGAGATTGTAACTATCTCTCTGTGATTACGCCCCGTTGTATCTCCTTGATATTGTAACTATCTCTCTGTGATTGCCTTCCGTTGTATCTCCCTGATATTGTAACTATCTCTCTGTGATTGTGCCCCGTTTTTTCTCCCTGAGATTGTAACTATCTCTCTGTGATTGTGCCCCCATGTATCTCCCTGATATTGTAACTATCTCTCTGTGATTGTGCCCAGTTTTTTCTCCCTGAGATTGTAACTATCTCTCTGTGATTGTGCCCCCTTGTATCTCCCTGAGATTGTAACTATCTCTCTGTGATTGCACCCGTTGTATCTCCCTGAGATTGTAACTATCTCTCTGTGATTGCACCCCGTTGTATCTCCCTGAGATTGTAACTATATCTCTGTGATTGTGCCCCGTTTTTTCTATCTGAGATTGTAACTTTCTCTCTGTGATTGCCCCCCGTTGTTTCTCCCTGAGATTGTAACTATCTCTCTGTGATTGTTCCCCCTTGTATCTCCCTGAGATTGTAACTATCTCTCTGTGATTGTGCCCCCCTGTATCTCCCTGATATTGTAACTATGTCTCTGTGATTGTGCACCGTTGTATCTCTCTGATATTGAAACCATCTCTCTGTGATTGCACCTCGTTGTATCTCCCTGATGTTGTAACTATCTCTCTGTGATTACGCCCCGTTGTATCTCCTTGATATTTTAACTATCTCTCTGTGATTACGCCCCGTTGTATCTCCCTGAGATTGTAACTATCTCTCTGTGATTACGCCCCGTTGTATCTCCTTGATATTGTAACTATCTCTCTGTGATTGCCTTCCGTTGTATCTCCCTGATATTGTAACTATCTCTCTGTGATTGTGCCCCGTTTTTTCTCCCTGAGATTGTAACTATCTCTCTGTGATTGTGCCCCCATGTATCTCCCTGATATTGTAACTATCTCTCTGTGATTGTGCCCAGTTTTTTCTCCCTGAGATTGTAACTATCTCTCTGTGATTGTGCCCCCTTGTATCTCCCTGAGATTGTAACTATCTCTCTGTGATTGCACCCCGTTGTATCTCCCTGAGATTGTAACTATCTCTCTGTGATTGCACCCCGTTGTATCTCCCTGAGATTGTAACTATATCTCTGTGATTGTGCCCCGTTTTTTCTATCTGAGATTGTAACTTTCTCTCTGTGATTGCCCCCCGTTGTATCTCCCTGAGATTGTAACTATCTCTCTGTGATTGTTCCCCCTTGTATCTCCCTGAGATTGTAACTATCTCTCTGTGATTGTGCCCCCCTGTATCTCCCTGATATTGTAACTATGTCTCTGTGATTGTGCACCGTTGTATCTCTCTGATATTGAAACCATCTCTCTGTGATTGCACCTCGTTGTATCTCCCTGATGTTGTAACTATCTCTCTGTGATTACGCCCCGTTGTATCTCCTTGATATTTTAACTATCTCTCTGTGATTACGCCCCGTTGTATCTCCCTGAGATTGTAACTATCTCTCTGTGATTACGCCCCGTTGTATCTCCTAGATATTGTAACTATCTCTCTGTGATTGCCTTCCGTTGTATCTCCCTGATATTGTAACTATCTCTCTGTGATTGTGCCCCGTTTTTTCTCCCTGAGATTGTAACTATCTCTCTGTGATTGTGCCCCCATGTATCTCCCTGATATTGTAACTATCTCTCTGTGATTGTGCCCAGTTTTTTCTCCCTGAGATTGTAACTATCTCTCTGTGATTGTGCCCCCTTGTATCTCCCTGAGATTGTAACTATCTCTCTGTGATTGCACCCCGTTGTATCTCCCTGAGATTGTAACTATCTCTCTGTGATTGCACCCCGTTGTATCTCCCTGAGATTGTAACTATATCTCTGTGATTGTGCCCCGTTTTTTCTATCTGAGATTGTAACTTTCTCTCTGTGATTGCCCCCCGTTGTATCTCCCTGAGATTGTAACTATCTCTCTGTGATTGTTCCCCCTTGTATCTCCCTGAGATTGTAACTATCTCTCTGTGATTGTGCCCCTTTTTTTCTCCCTGAGATTGTAACTATCTCTCTGTGATTGTGCCCCCTTGTATCTCCCTGGTATTGTAACTATCTCTCTGTGATTGCACCCCGTTGTATCTCCCTGATATTGTAACTATCTCTCTGTGATTATACAAGTATATCCCACTGTACTTTTCAAATTGTCTATCCACTTCTGTCGAACCAACAGGCGACTTCAACTATAACCGTCGAGCTACATGTCTCCCCGCAATGCTCTATCTCAGGAGATATGTATCCCTTCTGTTCTTGGCTTCCTAACAAACGGGTAAAGGCATCTATTTGCATAGAAATGTGAAGTTGCTGTAAAGCTGAAGATGCTGTAAAGCTGAAGTTGCATAGAAATGTGAAGTTGCTCTAAAGCTGAAGATGCTGTAACGCTGAAGTTGCATAGAAATGTGAAGTTGCTGTAAAGCTGAAGATGCTGTAAAGCTGAAGTTGCATAGAAATGTGAAGTTGCTGTAAAGCTGAAGTTGCTGTAAAGCTGAAGTTGCATAGAAATGTAAAGTTGCTGTAAAGCTGAAATTACATAGAAATGTGAAGTTGCTGTAAAGCTGAAGTTGCATAGAAATGTGAAGTTGCTGTAAAGCTGAAGTTGCATAGAAATGTGAAGTTGCTGCAAAGCTGAAATTGCATAGAAATGTGAAGTTGCTGTAACGCTGAAGTTGCATAGAAATGTGAAGTTGCTGTAAAGCTGAAGTTGCATAGAAATGTGAAGTTGCTGTAAAGCTGAAGTTGCATAGAAATGTGGAGTTGCTATAAAGATGAAATTGCATAAAAATGTGAAGTTGCTGTAAAGCTGAAGTTGCATAGAAATGTGAAGTTGCTGTAAAGCTGAAGTTGCTTAGAAATGTGAAGTTGCTGTAAAGCTGAAATTGCATAGAAATGTGAAGTTGCTGTAAGCTGAAATTGCATAGAAATATGAAGTTGCTGTAAAGCTGAAGTTGCATAAAAATATGAAGTTGCATAGAAATGTGAAGTTGCTGTAAAGCTGATGATATAATGCATTTTTTTTCAAATGGAATAAGTGATATGGTAACAGCTTTACGTAGGTGAAAAACAAAACAAAAAGTAGAACAACGTTTCGACCAAAAGGCCTTCAGCAGGAATAACAACACAATAATATTTAAGGATATATATACACACAAACCAAACAGTCTCTCAGTCTTACACCACTCTTTCAAACTTACACCATTCTCCCAAACTTACACCGCTCTCTCATCCTCACACCACTCCCTATATATATATATATATATATATATATATATATATATATATATATACTATCGCCATGTAGTTAGATTTCTGTGTGTATCCTTATATATATGTTTGTTGTTTCTGCTGAAGGTCTTTTGACCGAAGCGTCGTTCTACTTTTGTTTTGTTTCTTACCTAAGTAAAACGGTTACCATACCACTTTTTCCTTTCATCATCATCATCATTATGTTCCTACCAAAGCACTCACAGAAACTGTCTTCTATGTCTTCATCAAGTTTTCCAGTTATCCCTTCACATTACAACATCATGTGCCATACCGGTTAGCGTAGGCGATCATGTCTTTCCACCGTCTTCTAACCACAGTAAATCGTATCAGTTCTGTTGTCGACTGTTTTCCCATGCCATGACAGCAAGCTGTGTAGTATCTTCTCTTTTTTGTCATTCGCAATCTTTCTTTCCATGTATATTGCCAGTTGTAACCAAGTATTCCAACTTTCATCTTCTTATGATGTGCCCGAAAAATGTTGACTGTTTCTTTCTGATGTTTTTTTAGGAGCTCCCTTTTTGTGTTGGCCTCTTTGAGAACTTCCTCGCAGATCTTTTAGCTGTCCAGGGAGCTCCCAACATTCTTCTGTGTAATCCCATCTCTGTGGTCTCTAATCGTCTTTTCATATGTTTGTCTACTCTCATTACAAGGCCTAACAAATGTCAATACCTACCTGATCTTGGTTCCCAACAGGCGTTGCTTTGACAGCATTTAGATAACAATCTTCTTGCTCATTATAGCTTGTTCCCAACACGCCAGCTTTACCGCAGCAGCACAATTATTTGTCTCTTCCGTGTGACGTCAGACAGAAAGAACAGTCAGCAGTTGGTAGGCTCAGTGACGTCAGACAGAAAGAACAGTCAGCAGCTGGTAGGCTCAGTGACGTCAGACAGAAAGAACAGTCAGCAGTTGGCAGGCTCAGTGACGTCAGTCAAAATGAACAGTCAGCAGCTGGCAGGCTCAGTGACGTCAGACAGAAAGAACAGTCAGCAGTTTGCAGGCTCAGTGACGTCAGACAGAAAGAACAGTCAGTAGTTGGCAGGCTCAGTGACGTCACTCAGAATGAACAGTCAGCAGCTGGCAGGCTACATGACGTCAGACAGAATGAACAGTCAGCAGTTTGCAGGCTCAGTGACGTCAGTCAGAATGAACAGTCAGCAGCTGGCAGGCTCAGTGACGTCAGACAGAAAGAACAGTCAGCAGCTGGTAGGCTCAGTGACGTCATACAGAAAGAACAGTAAGCAGTTGGCAGGCTCAGTGACGTCTGACAGAGAAACCAGTGACCAGCACATCTAATGATCAGTACAACCAGTGACCAGTACATCTAGTGACGTCTGACAGAGAAACAGTACATCTAGTGACGTCTGACAAAGAAGCCAGTGACCAGTATATCTAGTGACGTCTGACAGAGAAACCAGTACATCTAGTGACGTCTGACAAAGAAACCAGTGACCAGTACATCTAGTGACGTCTGACAGAGAAACCAGTACATCTAGTGACGTCTGACAAAGAAACCAGTGACCAGTACATCTAGTGACGTCTGACAAAGAAACCAGTGACCAGTACATCTAGTGACGTCTGACAGAGAAACCAGTACATCTAGTGACGTCTGACAGAGAAACCAGTGACCAGTACATCTAGTGACTAGTACATCTAGTGACGTCTGACAGAGAAACCAGTGACCAGTACATCTAGTGACGTCTGACAGAGAAAGCAGTGACAAGTACATCTAGTGACGTCAAACAGACAGAGAAACCAGTGACCAGTACATCTAGTGACGTCAGACAGACAGAGAAACTAGTGACAGGTACATCTAGTGACGTCAGAGAAATCAGTGACCAGTACATCTAGTGAAGTCAGACAGACAGAAACCAGTGCATCTAATGACAGTACATCTAGTGACGTCAGACAGAGAAACCAGTGACCACTACATCTAGTGACATCAGACAGAGAAACCAGTGACCAGTACGTCTAGTGACGTCTGATAGAGAAACCAGTACATCTAGTGACGTCTGACAGAGAAAACAGTGACCAGTACATCTAGTGACGTCTGACAGAGAAACCAGTGACCAGTACATCTAGTGACGTCTGACAGAGAAACCAGTGACCAGTACATCTAGTGACGTCTGACAGAGAAACCAGTACATCTAGTGACGTCTGACAAAGAAGCCAGTGACCAGTATATCTAGTGACGTCTGACAGAGAAACCAGTACATCTAGTGACGTCTGACAAAGAAACAGTGACCAGTACATCTAGTGACGTCTGACAGAGAAACCAGTACATCTAGTGACGTCTGACAAAGAAACCAGTGACCAGTACATCTAGTGACGTCTGACAAAGAAACCAGTGACCAGTACATCTAGTGACGTCTGACAGAGAAACCAGTACATCTAGTGACGTCTGACAGAGAAACCAGTGACCAGTACATCTAGTGACTAGTACATCTAGTGACGTCTGACAGAGAAACCAGTGACCAGTACATCTAGTGACGTCTGACAGAGAAAGCAGTGACAAGTACATCTAGTGACGTCAAACAGACAGAGAAACCAGTGACCAGTACATCTAGTGACGTCAGACAGACAGAGAAACTAGTGACAGGTACATCTAGTGACGTCAGAGAAATCAGTGACCAGTACATCTAGTGAAGTCAGACAGACAGAAACCAGTGCATCTAATGACAGTACATCTAGTGACGTCAGACAGAGAAACCAGTGACCACTACATCTAGTGACATCAGACAGAGAAACCAGTGACCAGTACGTCTAGTGACGTCTGATAGAGAAACCAGTACATCTAGTGACGTCTGACAGAGAAAACAGTGACCAGTACATCTAGTGACGTCTGACAGAGAAACCAGTGACCAGTACATCTAGTGACGTCTGACAGAGAAACCAGTGACCAGTACATCTAGTGACGTCTGACAGAGAAACCAGTGACCAGTACATCTAGTGACGTCAAACAAACAGAGAAACCAGTGACCAGTACATCTAGTGACGTCAGACAGACAGAGAAACTAGTGACCAGTACATCTAGTGACGTCAGAGAAATCAGTGACCAGTACATCTAGTGACGTCAGACAGAGAAACCAGTGACCAGTACATCTAGTCACGTCAGACAGAGAAACCAGTGACCAGTACATCTAATGACCTAAGACAGACAGAAACCAGTGACCAGTACATCTAGTGACGTCAAACAGACAGAAACCAGTGACGTCAGACAGACAGAACAATCAGAAGCCAGCACATATAGTGACATAAGACAGACAGAGAAACCAGGCACTAGTACATCTTGTAACGTCAGACAGACAGAGAAACCAGGGACTAGCACATCTTGTAACGTCAGACAGACAGAGCAACCAGGGACTAGCACATCTTGTAACGTCTGACAGACAGAGCAACCAGGGACTAGCACATCTTGTAACGTCAGACAGACAGAGAAACCAGGGACTAGTACATTTTCTAACGTCAGACAGACAGAGAAACCAGGGACTAGCACATCTTGTAACGTCAGACACACAGATAAACCAGGGAATAGTACATCTTGTAACGTCAGACAGACAGACAGAGAAACCAGGGACTAGCACATCTTGTAACGTCAGACAGACAGACAGACAGAGAAACCAGGGACTAGTACATCTTGTAACGTCAGACAGAGAAACCAGGGACTAGCACATCTTGTAACGTCAGACAGACAGAAAAACCAGGGACTAGCACATCTTGTAACGTCAGACAGACAGATAAACCAGGGAATAGTACATCTTGTAACGTCAGACAGACAGAGAAACCAGGGACTAGTACATCTTGTAACGTCAGACAGACAGAGCAACCAGGGACTGGCACATCTTGTAACGTCAGACAGACAGAGAAACCAGGGACTTGCACATCTTGTAACGTCAGACAGACAGAGAAACCAGGGACTAGTACATCTTGTAACGTCAGACAGACAGAGCTACCAGGGACTAGCACATCTTGTAACGTCAGACAGACAGAGAAACTAGGGACTAGCACATCTTGTAACGTCAGACAGACAGAGAAACCAGGGACTAGTACATCTTGTAACGTCAGACAGACATACAGAGAAACCAGGGACTAGCACATCTTGTAACGTCAGACAGACAGACAGAGAAACCAAGGACTAGTACATCTTGTAACGTCAGACAGACAGACAGAGAAACCAGGGACTAGTACATCTTGTAACGTCAGACAGACAGACAGAGAAACCAGGGACTAGTACATCTTGTAACGTCAGACAGACAGACAGAGAAACCAGGGATTAGTACATCTTGTAACGTCAGACAGACAGACAGAGAAACCAGGGACTAGTACATCTTGTAACGTCAGACAGACAGACAGAGAAACCAGGGAATAGTACATCTTGTAACGACAGACAGAGAAACTAGGGACTAGTACATTTTGTAACGTCAGACAGACAGAAAAACCAGGGACTAGCACATCAAGTAACGTCAGACAGACAGATAAACCAGGGAATAGCACATTTTCTAACGTCAGACAGACAGAGAAACCAGGGACTAGCACATCTTGTAACGTCAGACAGACAGAAAAACCAGGGACTAGCACATCTTGTAACGTCAGACAGACAGAGCAACCAGGGACTGGCACATCTTGTAACGTCAGACAGACAGAGAAACCAGGGACTAGCACATCTTGTAACGTCAGACAGACAGAGCAACCAGGGACTAGTACATCTTGTAACGTCAGACAGACAGAGCAACCAGGGACTAGTACATCTTGTAACGTCAGACAGACAGAGAAACCAGGGACTAGTACATCTTGTAACGTCAGACAGACAGAGAAACTAGGGATTAGTACATCTTGTAACGTCAGACAGACACATAAACGAGGGACTAGTACATCTTGTAACGTCAGACAGACAGAGAAACCAAGGACTAGTACATCTTGTAACGTCAGACAGACAGACAGAGAAACCAGGGACTAGTACATCTTGTAACGTCAGACAGACAGACAGAGAAACCAGGGACTAGTACATCTTGTAACGTCAGACAGACAGACAGAGAAACCAGGGATTAGTACATCTTGTAACGTCAGACAGACAGACAGAGAAACCAGGGACTAGCACATCTTGTAACGTCAGACAGACAGAGAAACCAGGGACTAGTACATCTTGTAACGTCAGACAGACAGACAGAGAAACCAGGGACTAGTACATCTTGTAACGTCAGACAGACAGACAGAGAAACCAGGGACTAGTACATCTTGTAACGTCAGACAGACAGACAGAGAAACCAGGGACTAGTACATCTTGTAACGTCAGACAGACAGACAGAGAAACCAGGGACTAGCACATCTTGTAACGTCAGACAGACAGACAGAGAAACCAGGGACTAGCACATCTTGTAACGTCAGACAGACAGACAGAGAAACCAGGGACTAGTACATCTTGTAACGTCAGACAGACAGACAGAGAAACCAGGGACTAGCACATCTTGTAACGTCAGACAGACAGACAGACAGAGAAACCAGGCAATAGTACATCTTGTAACGACAGACAGAGAAACTAGGGACTAGTACATTTTGTAACGTCAGACAGACAGAAAAACCAGGGACTAGCACATCATGTAACGTCAGACAGACAGAAAAACCAGGGACTAGCACATCATGTAACGTCAGACAGACAGATAAACCGGGGAATAGTACATTTTCTAACGTCAGACAGACAGAGAAACCAGGGACTAGCACATCTTGTAACGTCAGACAGACAGAGCAACCAGGGACTAGCACATCTTGTAACGTCAGACAGACAGAGCAACCAGGGACTGCCACATCTTGTAACGTCAGACAGACAGAGAAACCAGGGACTAGCACATCTTGTAACGTCAGACAGACAGAGCAACCAGGGACTAGTACATCTTGTAACGTCAGACAGACAGAGCAACCAGGGACTAGTACATCTTGTAACATCAGACAGACAGAGAAACCAGGGACTAGCACATCTTGTAACGTCAGACAGACAGAGAAACTAGGGACTAGTACATCTTGTAACGTCAGACAGACACAGAAACCAGGGACTAGCACATCTTGTAACGTCAGACACACAGATAAACCAGGGAATAGTACATCTTGTAACGTCAGACAGACAGACAGAGAAACCAGGGACTAGCGCATCTTGTAACGTCAGACAGACAGACAGAGAAACCAGGGACTAGTACATCTTGTAACGTCAGACAGACAGACAGAGAAACCAGGGACTAGCACATCTTGTAACGTCAGACAGACAGAAAAACCAGGGACTAGCACATCTTATAACGTCAGACAGACAGATAAACCAGGGAATAGTACATCTTGTAACGTCAGACAGACAGAGAAACCAGGGACTAGTACATCTTGTAACGTCAGACAGACAGAGCAACCAGGGACTAGTACATCTTGTAACGTCAGACAGACAGAGAAACCAGGGACTAGTACATCTTGTAACGTCAGACAGACAGAGAAACCAGGGACTAGCACATCTTGTAACGTCAGACAGACAGACAGAGAAACCAGGGACTAGTACATCTTGTAACGTCAGACAGACAGACAGAGAAACCAGGGACTAGTACATCTTGTAACGTCAGACAGACAGAGAAACCAGGGACTAGTACATCTTGTAACGTCAGACAGACAGACAGAGAAACCAGGGACTAGCACATCTTGTAACGTCAGACAGACAGAGAAACCAGGGACTAGCACATCTTGTAACGTCAGACAGACAGAGCAACCAGGGACTAGTACATCTTGTAACGTCAGACAGACAGAGAAACCAGGGACTAGTACATCTTGTAACGTCAGACAGACAGAGCAACCAGGGACTGGCACATCTTGTAACGTCAGACAGACAGAGAAACCAGGGACTAGCACATCTTGTAACGTCAGACAGACAGAGAAACCAGTGACTAGTACATCTTGTAACGTCAGACAGACAGAGCTACCAGGGACTAGCACATCTTGTAACGTCAGACAGACAGAGCAACCAGGGACTAGTACATCTTGTAACGTCAGACAGACAGAGCAACCAGGGACTAGTAACTCTTGTAACGTCAGACAGACAAAGCTGTCAGGGCCTGGTGCCTCTAGTGGTGTCTTAAAGCGAAACAATGAAGTCCCTTCATATCTTGTGTTCAGTGAAGGGTGCCCTCTGTATGGCCCTCACTATTCATGTCTGCACAGCATCATAATCAGTAAAGCATGAATGAAAAAGTTCCAACCCCCAGTGTAGACACACAAACATTTATGACAGATGGTAACTCCGAGGTTATAGACACACAAACATTTATGACAGATGGTAACTCCGAGGTTATAGACACACAAACATTTATGACAGATGGCAACTCCGAGGCTAGACACACAAACATTTATGACAGATGACAACTCCGAGGTTATAGACACACAAACATTTATGACAGATGGTAACTCCGAGGTTATAGACACACAAACATTTATGACAGATGGTAACTCCGAGGTTATAGACACACAAACATTTATGACAGATGGCAACTCCGAGGTTATAGACACACAACATTTATGACAGATGGTAACTCCGAGGTTATAGACACACAAACATTTATGACAGATGGAAACTCCGAGGTTATAGACACACAAACATTTATGACAGATGGCAACTCCGAGGTTATAGACACACAAACATTTATGACAGATGGCAACTCCGAGGTTATAGACACACAAACATTTATGACAGATGACAACTCCGAGGTTATAGACACACAAACATTTATGACAGATGGCAACTCCGAGGTTATAGACACACAAACATTTATGACAGATGGCAACTCCGAGGCTAGACACACAAACATTTATGACAGATGGTAACTCCGAGGTTATAGACACACAAACATTTATGACAGATGGTAACTCCGAGGTTATAGACACACAAACATTTATGACAGATGGCAACTCCGAGGCTAGACACACAAACATTTATGACAGATGGCAACTCCGAGGTTATAGACACACAAACATTTATGACAGATGGTAACTCCGAGGTTATAGACACACAAACATTTATGACAGATGGCAACTCCGAGGTTATAGACACACAAACATTTATGACAGATGACAACTCTGAGGTTATAGACACACAAACATTTATGACAGATGGTAACTCCGAGGTTATAGACACACAAACATTTATGACAGATGGTAACTCCGAGGTTATAGACACACAAACATTTATGACAGATGGTAACTCCGAGGTTATAGACACACAAACATTTATGACAGATGGTAACTCCGAGGTTATAGACACACAAACATTTATGACAGATGGTAACTCCGAGGTTATAGACACACAAACATTTATGACAGATGGCAACTCCGAGGTTATAGACACACAAACATTTATGACAGATGACAACTCCGAGGTTATAGACACACAAACATTTATGACAGATGACAACTCCGAGGTTATAGACACACAAACATTTATGACAGATGGTAACTCCGAGGTTATAGACACACAAACATTTATGACAGATGGCAACTCCGAGGTTATAGACACACAAACATTTATGACAGATGACAACTCCGAGGCTAGAGACACACAAACATTTATGACAGATGACAACTCCGAGGTTATATACACACAAACATTTATGACAGATGACAACTCCGAGGTTATAGACACACAAACATTTATGACAGATGGTAACTCCGAGGTTATAGACACACAAACATTTATGACAGATGACAACTCCGAGGCTATAGACACACAAACATTTATGACAGATGGTAACTCCGAGGTTATAGACACACAAACATTTATGACAGATGGTAACTCCGAGGTTATAGACACACAAACATTTATGACAGATGGTAACTCCGAGGTTATAGACACACAAACATTTATGACAGATGGCAACTCCGAGGTTATAGACACACAAACATTTATGACAGATGGTAACTCCGAGGTTATAGACACACAAACATTTATGACAGATGGCAACTCCGAGGTTATAGACACACAAACATTTATGACAGATGGCAACTCCGAGGTTATAGACACACAAACATTTATGACAGATGACAACTCCGAGGTTATAGACACACAAACATTTATGACAGATGGTAACTCCGAGGTTATAGACACACAAACATTTATGACAGATGGTAACTCCGAGGTTATAGACACACAAACATTTATGACAGATGGCAACTCCGAGGTTATAGACACACAAACATTTATGACAGATGACAACTCCGAGGTTATAGACACACAAACATTTATGACAGATGACAACTCCGAGGTTATAGACACACAAACATTTATGACAGGTGACAACTCCGAGGTTATAGACACACAAACATTTATGACAGATGGCAACTCCGAGGTTATAGACACACAAACATTTATGACAGATGGCAACTCCGAGGTTATAGACACACAAACATTTATGACAGATGACAACTCCGAGGTTATAGACACACAAACATTTATGACAGATGGTAACTCCGAGGTTATAGACACACAAACATTTATGACAGATGGCAACTCCGAGGTTATAGACACACAAACATTTATGACAGATGGTAACTCCGAGGTTATAGACACACAAACATTTATGACAGATGACAACTCCGAGGTTATAGACACACAAACATTTATGACAGATGGTAACTCCGAGGTTATAGACACACAAACATTTATGACAGATGACAACTCCGAGGTTATAGACACACAAACATTTATGACAGATGGTAACTCCGAGGTTATAGACACACAAACATTTATGACAGATGGTAACTCCGAGGTTATAGACACACAAACATTTATGACAGATGGTAACTCCGAGGTTATAGACACACAAACATTTATGACAGATGACAACTCCGAGGTTATAGACACACAAACATTTATGACAGATGACAACTCCGAGGCTAGACACACAAACATTTATGACAGATGACAACTCCGAGGTTATAGACACACAAACATTTATGACAGATGACAACTCCGAGGTTATAGACACACAAACATTTATGACAGATGACAACTCCGAGGTTATAGACACACAAACATTTATGACAGATGACAACTCCGAGGCTAGAGATACACAAACATTTATGACAGATGACAACTCCGAGGTTATAGACACACAAACATTTATGACAGATGACAACTCCGAGGTTATAGACACACAAACATTTATGACAGATGGCAACTCCGAGGTTATAGACACACAAACATTTATGACAGATGGCAACTCCGAGGCTAGACACACAAACATTTATGACAGATGACAACTCCGAGGTTATAGACACACAAACATTTATGACAGATGACAACTCCGAGGTTATAGACACACAAACATTTATGACAGATGACAACTCCGAGGTTATAGACACACAAACATTTATGACAGGTGACAACTCCGAGGTTATAGACACACAAACATTTATGACAGGTGGCAACTCCGAGGTTATAGACACACAAACATTTATGACAGGTGACAACTCCGAGGCTAGAGACACAAATATTTATGACAGATGGCAACTCCGAGGTTATAGACACACAAACATTTATGACAGATGACAACTCCGAGGCTAGAGACACAAATATTTATGACAGATGACAACTCCGAGGCTAGAGACACAAATATTTATGACAGATGGTAACTCCGAGGTTATAGACACACAAACATTTATGACAGATGACAACTCCGAGGTTATAGACACACAAACATTTATGACAGATGACAACTCCGAGGTTATAGACACACAAACATTTATGACAGATGACAACTCCGAGGTTATAGACACACAAACATTTATGACAGATGACAACTCCGAGGTTATAGACACACAAACATTTATGACAGATGACAACTCCGAGGTTATAGACACACAAACATTTATGACAGATGGCAACTCCGAGGTTATAGACACACAAACATTTATGACAGATGGCAACTCCGAGGTTATAGACACACAAACATTTATGACAGATGACAACTCCGAGGTTATAGACACACAAACATTTATGACAGGTGGAAACTCCGAGGTTATAGACACACAAACATTTATGACAGGTGGAAACTCCGAGGTTATAGACACACAAACATTTATGACAGGTGGAAACTCCGAGGCTAGAGACACAAATATTTATGACAGATGGCAACTCCGAGGTTATAGACACACAAACATTTATGACAGATGACAACTCCGAGGCTAGAGACACAAATATTTATGACAGATGGCAACTCCGAGGTTATAGACACACAAACATTTATGACAGATGACAACTCCGAGGTTATAGACACACAAACATTTATGACAGATGGCAACTCCGAGGTTATAGACACACAAACATTTATGACAGATGGCAACTCCGAGGTTATAGACACACAAACATTTATGACAGATGACAACTCCGAGGTTATAGACACACAAACATTTATGACAGGTGGAAACTCCGAGGTTATAGACACACAAACATTTATGACAGGTGGAAACTCCGAGGTTATAGACACACAAACATTTATGACAGGTGGAAACTCCGAGGCTAGAGACACAAATATTTATGACAGATGGCAACTCCGAGGTTATAGACACACAAACATTTATGACAGATGACAACTCCGAGGCTAGAGACACAAATATTTATGACAGATGGCAACTCCGAGGTTATAGACACACAAACATTTATGACAGATGACAACTCCGAGGCTAGAGACACAAATATTTATGACAGGTGGAAACTCCGAGGTTATAGACACACAAACATTTATGACAGATGACAACTCCGAGGCTAGAGACACAAATATTTATGACAGATGGCAACTCCGAGGTTATAGACACACAAACATTTATGACAGATGACAACTCCGAGGCTAGAGACACAAATATTTATGACAGATGACAACTCCGAGGCTAGAGACACAAATATTTATGACAGATGACAACTCCGAGGTTATAGACACACAAACATTTATGACAGATGGTAACTCCGAGGTTATAGACACACAAACATTTATGACAGATGACAACTCCGAGGTTATAGACACACAAACATTTATGACAGATGGTAACTCCGAGGTTATAGACACACAAACATTTATGACAGATGACAACTCCGAGGTTATAGACACACAAACATTTATGACAGATGGTAACTCCGAGGTTATAGACACACAAACATTTATGACAGATGGTAACTCCGAGGTTATAGACACACAAACATTTATGACAGATGGTAACTCCGAGGTTATAGACACACAAACATTATGACAGATGACAACTCCGAGGTTATAGACACACAAACATTTATGACAGATGACAACTCCGAGGCTAGACACACAAACATTTATGACAGATGACAACTCCGAGGTTATAGACACACAAACATTTATGACAGATGACAACTCCGAGGTTATAGACACACAAACATTTATGACAGATGACAACTCCGAGGTTATAGACACACAAACATTTATGACAGATGACAACTCCGAGGCTAGAGATACACAAACATTTATGACAGATGACAACTCCGAGGTTATAGACACACAAACATTTATGACAGATGACAACTCCGAGGTTATAGACACACAAACATTTATGACAGATGGCAACTCCGAGGTTATAGACACACAAACATTTATGACAGATGGCAACTCCGAGGCTAGACACACAAACATTTATGACAGATGACAACTCCGAGGTTATAGACACACAAACATTTATGACAGATGACAACTCCGAGGTTATAGACACACAAACATTTATGACAGATGACAACTCCGAGGTTATAGACACACAAACATTTATGACAGGTGACAACTCCGAGGTTATAGACACACAAACATTTATGACAGGTGGCAACTCCGAGGTTATAGACACACAAACATTTATGACAGGTGACAACTCCGAGGCTAGAGACACAAATATTTATGACAGATGGCAACTCCGAGGTTATAGACACACAAACATTTATGACAGATGACAACTCCGAGGCTAGAGACACAAATATTTATGACAGATGACAACTCCGAGGCTAGAGACACAAATATTTATGACAGATGGTAACTCCGAGGTTATAGACACACAAACATTTATGACAGATGACAACTCCGAGGTTATAGACACACAAACATTTATGACAGATGACAACTCCGAGGTTATAGACACACAAACATTTATGACAGATGACAACTCCGAGGTTATAGACACACAAACATTTATGACAGATGACAACTCCGAGGTTATAGACACACAAACATTTATGACAGATGACAACTCCGAGGTTATAGACACACAAACATTTATGACAGATGGCAACTCCGAGGTTATAGACACACAAACATTTATGACAGATGGCAACTCCGAGGTTATAGACACACAAACATTTATGACAGATGACAACTCCGAGGTTATAGACACACAAACATTTATGACAGGTGGAAACTCCGAGGTTATAGACACACAAACATTTATGACAGGTGGAAACTCCGAGGTTATAGACACACAAACATTTATGACAGGTGGAAACTCCGAGGCTAGAGACACAAATATTTATGACAGATGGCAACTCCGAGGTTATAGACACACAAACATTTATGACAGATGACAACTCCGAGGCTAGAGACACAAATATTTATGACAGATGGCAACTCCGAGGTTATAGACACACAAACATTTATGACAGATGACAACTCCGAGGTTATAGACACACAAACATTTATGACAGATGGCAACTCCGAGGTTATAGACACACAAACATTTATGACAGATGGCAACTCCGAGGTTATAGACACACAAACATTTATGACAGATGACAACTCCGAGGTTATAGACACACAAACATTTATGACAGGTGGAAACTCCGAGGTTATAGACACACAAACATTTATGACAGGTGGAAACTCCGAGGTTATAGACACACAAACATTTATGACAGGTGGAAACTCCGAGGCTAGAGACACAAATATTTATGACAGATGGCAACTCCGAGGTTATAGACACACAAACATTTATGACAGATGACAACTCCGAGGCTAGAGACACAAATATTTATGACAGATGGCAACTCCGAGGTTATAGACACACAAACATTTATGACAGATGACAACTCCGAGGCTAGAGACACAAATATTTATGACAGGTGGAAACTCCGAGGTTATAGACACACAAACATTTATGACAGATGACAACTCCGAGGCTAGAGACACAAATATTTATGACAGATGGCAACTCCGAGGTTATAGACACACAAACATTTATGACAGATGACAACTCCGAGGCTAGAGACACAAATATTTATGACAGATGACAACTCCGAGGCTAGAGACACAAATATTTATGACAGATGACAACTCCGAGGTTATAGACACACAAACATTTATGACAGATGGCAACTCCGAGGTTATAGACACACAAACATTTATGACAGATGGCAACTCCGAGGTTATAGACACACAAACATTTATGACAGATGACAACTCCGAGGTTATAGACACACAAACATTTATGACAGGTGGAAACTCCGAGGTTATAGACACACAAACATTTATGACAGGTGGAAACTCCGAGGTTATAGACACACAAACATTTATGACAGATGACAACTCCGAGGTTATAGACACACAAACATTTATGACAGATGGCAACTCCGAGGTTATAGACACACAAACATTTATGACAGATGGCAACTCCGAGGTTATAGACACACAAACATTTATGACAGATGGCAACTCCGAGGTTATAGACACACAAACATTTATGACAGATGGCAACTCCGAGGCTAGACACACAAACATTTATGACAGATGGCAACTCCGAGGCTAGAGACACAAATATTTATGACAGATGACAACTCCGAGGCTAGAGACACAAATATTTATGACAGATGGCAACTCCGAGGCTAGAGACACAAATATTTATGACAGATGGCAACTCCGAGGTTATAGACACAAATATTTATGACAGATGGCAACTCCGAGGTTATAGACACAAATATTTATGACAGATGGCAACTCCGAGGTTATAGACACAAATATTTATGACAGATGACAACTCCGAGGCTAGACACAAATATTTATGACAGATGACAACTCCGAGGCTAGAGACACAAATATTTATGACAGATGACAACTCCGAGGCTAGAGACACAAATATTTATGACAGATGGCAACTCCGAGGTTATAGACACAAATATTTATGACAGATGGCAACTCCGAGGTTATAGACACAAATATTTATGACAGATGACAACTCCGAGGCTAGAGACACAAATATTTATGACAGATGACAACTCCGAGGTTATAGACACAAACATTTATGACAGATGGCAACTCCGAGGTTATAGACACACAAACATTTATGACAGATGGCAACTCCGAGGTTATAGACACACAAACATTTATGACAGATGGCAACTCCGAGGTTATAGACACACAAACATTTATGACAGATGACAACTCCGAGGTTATAGACACACAAACATTTATGACAGATGGCAACTCCGAGGTTATAGACACACAAACATTTATGACAGATGGCAACTCCGAGGTTATAGACACACAAACATTTATGACAGATGGCAACTCCGAGGTTATAGACACACAAACATTTATGACAGATGGCAACTCCGAGGCTAGACACACAAACATTTATGACAGATGGCAACTCCGAGGCTAGACACACAAACATTTATGACAGATGGTAACTCCGAGGTTATAGACACACAAACATTTATGACAGATGGCAACTCCGAGGCTAGAGACACAAAAAAACATTTATGACAGATGACAACTCCGAGGCTAGAGACACAAAAAAACATTTATGACAGATGGCAACTCCGAGGCTAGAGACACAAAAAAACATTTATGACAGATGACAACTCCGAGGCTAGAGACACAAAAAAACATTTATGACAGATGGCAACTCCGAGGTTATAGACACACAAACATTTATGACAGATGGCAACTCCGAGGTTATAGACACACAAACATTTATGACAGATGGCAACTCCGAGGTTATAGACACACAAACATTTATGACAGATGGAAACTCCGAGGTTATAGACACACAAACATTTATGACAGATGGTAACTCCGAGGCTAGACACACAAACATTTATGACAGATGACAACTCCGAGGTTATAGACACACAAACATTTATGACAGATGGCAACTCCGAGGTTATAGACACACAAACATTTATGACAGATGGCAACTCCGAGGTTATAGACACACAAACATTTATGACAGATGGAAACTCCGAGGTTATAGACACACAAACATTTATGACAGATGGAAACTCCGAGGTTATAGACACACAAACATTTATGACAGATGGCAACTCCGAGGCTAGAGACACAAAAAAACATTTATGACAGATGACAACTCCGAGGCTAGAGACACACAAACATTTATGACAGATGACAACTCCGAGGCTAGAGACACAAACATTTATGACAGATGGCAACTCCGAGGTTATAGACACACAAACATTTATGACAGATGACAACTCCGAGGTTATAGACACACAAACATTTATGACAGATGGCAACTCCGAGGTTATAGACACACAAACATTTACGACAGATGACAACTCCGAGGTTATAGACACACAAACATTTATGACAGATGGCAACTCCGAGGTTATAGACACACAAACATTTATGACAGATGACAACTCCGAGGTTAGAGACACAAAAAAACATTTATGACAGATGACAACTCCGAGGCTAGAGACACACAAACATTTATGACAGATGACAACTCCGAGGCTAGAGACACACAAACATTTATGACAGATGGAAACTCCGAGGTTATAGACACACAAACATTTATGACAGATGGCAACTCCGAGGCTAGAGACACACAACCATTTATGACAGATGACAACTCCGAGGTTATAGACACACAAACATTTATGACAGATGACAACTCCGAGGTTATAGACACACAAACATTTATGACAGATGGCAACTCCGAGGTTATAGACACACAAACATTTATGACAGATGGCAACTCCGAGGCTAGACACACAAATATTTATGACAGATGGCAACTCCGAGGCTAGACACACAAATATTTATGACAGATGGCAACTCCGAGGCTAGACACACAAATATTTATGACAGATGGCAACTCCGAGGCTAGACACACAAATATTTATGACAGATGGCAACTCCGAGGTTATAGACACACAAACATTTATGACAGATGGTAACTCCGAGGTTATAGACACACAAACATTTATGACAGATGGCAACTCCGAGGTTATAGACACACAAACATTTATGACAGGTGGCAACTCCGAGGTTATAGACACACAAACATTTATGACAGATGGCAACTCCGAGGTTATAGACACACAAACATTTATGACAGATGGCAACTCCGAGGTTATAGACACACAAACATTTATGACAGGTGGCAACTCCGAGGTTATAGACACACAAACATTTATGACAGATGGCAACTCCGAGGTTATAGACACACAAACATTTATGACAGGTGGCAACTCCGAGGTTATAGACACACAAACATTTATGACAGATGACAACTCCGAGGTTATAGACACACAAACATTTATGACAGATGACAACTCCGAGGTTATAGACACACAAACATTTATGACAGATGGCAACTCCGAGGTTATAGACACACAAACATTTATGACAGATGGCAACTCCGAGGCTAGACACACAAACATTTATGACAGATGACAACTCCGAGGTTATAGACACACAAACATTTATGACAGATGGCAACTCCGAGGCTAGACACACAAATATTTATGACAGATGGCAACTCCGAGGCTAGACACACAAATATTTATGACAGATGACAACTCCGAGTCTAGAGACACACAAACATTTATGACAGATGACAACTCCGAGGTTATAGACACACAAATATTTATGACAGATGACAACTCCGAGTCTAGAGACACACAAACATTTATGACAGATGACAACTCCGAGGTTATAGACACACAAACATTTATGACAGATGGTAACTCCGAGGTTATAGACACACAAACATTTATGACAGATGACAACTCCGAGGTTATAGACACACAAACATTTATGACAGATGACAACTCCGAGGTTATAGACACACAAACATTTATGACAGATGGTAACTCCGAGGTTATAGACACACAAACATTTATGACAGATGGTAACTCCGAGGTTATAGACACACAAACATTTATGACAGATGACAACTCCGAGGTTATAGACACACAAATATTTATGACAGATGACAACTCCGAGGTTATAGACACACAAATATTTATGACAGATGACAACTCCGAGTCTAGAGACACACAAACATTTATGACAGATGACAACTCCGAGGTTATAGACACACAAACATTTATGACAGATGACAACTCCGAGGCTAGAGACACACAAACATTATGACAGGAAACCATGACAAACCAACGATCACAGACCTCATGAATATTTTAATTCACATTTCATTAAGTGTCAAACATCACACAAAATGAAGTATCACATTCAGAAACTCACCACCTTAATAACCAACATCAGCAAATTCCTTCACATCTCCACACTAACTCACCAATCTCCATAAAAACCCACTAACTCACCCATTTCAATGATTCAATCACAAAAACCCACTAACACACCAAACTCCATTTTGCTCCCATCTAAATTTTTTTTGTGTGAAACTTACTACCTCACCAATCTTGTTTTCTCCAATCTCAAAAACCCACAACCTCAATTTTGCTCCCAATTGAAAAAAAAAACCTCTAATTCAATCTCCAGTCTGCTTCAATCTCAAAAACTCACCAATATCCAGTCTGCTTCAATCTAAAAAAAAACCCACCAATCTCCAGTCTGCTTAAATCTAAAAAACCCACCAATCTCCAGTCTGCTTAAATCTAAAAAACCCACCAATCTCCAGTCTGTTTCAATCTAAAAAACTCACCAATCTCCAGTTTGCTTAAATCTCAAAAACACATGAATCTCCAGTTTGCCTAAATCTCAAAAACTCATCAATCTCCAGTTTGCCTAAATCTCAAAAACTAAACAATCTCCATTTTGCCTAAATCTCAAAAACTCACCAATCTCCAGTTTGCTTAAATCTAAAAAATTCACCAATCTCCAGTTTGCTTAAATCTTAAAAACCCACCAATCTCCAGTTTGCCTAAATCTAAAAAAACTCACCAATCTCCAGTTTGCCTAAATCTAAAAAAACTCACCAATCTCCAGTTTGCCCAAATCTAAAAACCCACCAATCTCCAGTTTGCCCAAATCTAAAAACCCACCAATCTCCAGTTTGCCCAAATCTAAAAAACCCACCAATCTCCAGTTTGCCTAAATCTCAAAAACCCACCAATCTCCAGTTTGTCTAAATCTCAAAAACTCACCAATCTCCAGTTTGCTTCAGACTAAGTAATCCACTATTCTGCTCCAAATTGCAGAAGAAGAAACCACTAACTCACCAATACCTATTCTTCCCCAATCTTGAAATGCTAAAAAAGAGGGAGCCGAGGGAATGTGTTGTTACAAAAAGCACTGGCCACCAGCGACCAGACAACTTGAGGTTTAATGTCATGTACTGCACTTCCGCAGTTTACTATGTAAATTGATGGCTAGTGTTCATGCTCTAGGCAGGTCAAAGATTGTTGCCACTACTTCAGGGTTTGAGCTGAAGGCAGCACCAGCCATAAGTCTTTGGTCAACGGCCGACAGGATGGTAGAGAAATATATCCTTTCTGCTGGGATACTGATTTACCCACTCATCATCATTATCATCGAGTACCATCTCCGCATCAAAGGTTGGCTACCATGGAGCGCCATTCTGCTCTGTCTCTTGCTTTGATGGTGCAGGTTGTCATAGGCTGGTTTGTCCATCTTTTGATGTTACTCGTCCATGTTAGTCTTGGTCTGCCTCTTTTACCTTGTGTTTTCCTCTCTAGGATTACTTTTAGTAGTAGGCTGTTGTGTCTTTTAACATGGCCAAAAATCGCATTTGTCTTGGTTGAATTGTTTTTAGTAGTTTTCTTTTCATTTTTAGTTGTTTCAAGACTTCATCGTTTGTTTTCTTTTCCTTCCATCCAATTCTACCTGTTCTTCTATATATCCACATTTCAAAGGCTTCAATTCTCTGTTCTGTTTTCTTGTCTAGTGTCCATGTATATACACCCTATAGGAATGTTGAGAAGGCATACCATTTTGCTATTCTTAGTTTTAGCCCTGGTGTTATTTGTTTTGATGTTAGTATGTTCTTCATGGCGTTAAAATTACTGTCAAATGTGAGAGTTGGTACAACAATATCATACTCCTGCTATTCTTGATTATAGCTCTGATGACATATGTATGTTGCTTGGTCACACTGTCAAATGTGAGAGTTGGTACAACAACATCATACTCCTGCTATTCTTGATTATAGCTCTGATGACATATGTATGTTGCTTGGTCACACTGTCAAATGTGAGAGTTGGTACAACAATATCATACTCCTGCTATTCTTGATTATAGCTCTGATGACATATGTATGTTGCTTGGTCACACTGTCAAATGTGAGAGTTGGTACAACAACATCATACTCCTGCTATTCTTGATTATAGCTCTGATGACATATGTATGTTGCTTGGTCACGCTGTCAAATGTGAGAGTTGGTACAACAACATCATACTCCAGCTATTCTTGATTATAGCTCTGACGACATATGTATGTTGCTTGGTCACACTGTCAAATGTAAGAGTTGGTACAACAACATCATACTCCAGCTATTCTTGATTATAGCTCTGATGACATATGTATGTTGCTTGGTCACACTGTCAAATGTGAGAGTTGGTACAACAACATCATACTCCAGCTATTCTTGATTATAGCTCTGATGACAGCTCTATGTTCCTGATAGTTTAGTTGCCTTCTTCATAAAAATAATCTTTCTATCGTCCTTTCGAGCCGAAGACGGCACATAGGGCAGAACTACAATCTCAAAAAAAAAAAAAAGAAACCATGCGTGCCTAAGTGGCACATATTGCAGAGATCACTGCTCTAAAATATATGGCGCCGTTTCCATAACAATACTTTTTAAAATGACAGCTTCAAGCCATCAATCAACCTCCTTAGTCGCCTATTACGACATACCTGGAAGGTCACAGTGTCACTATTCTTTACTTCCCTCATAATGAGGCCCCGGTAACACACAGGAGGAAAAAAAAATAATGTACTAGCTGTTTAAACAGGACTCTTTCAAGTTGTTTAGAAAATATCAAACCTGAAAATTTACCAAATTTGTGATGGAAACCTGGAATATATTTCATTCAAGAACGTGTCAAAAATGTTTATTTTCAGACATCAATTCTCATAAAGCTTGAGTGCACTAAAATATCACTGAAACAAGCATGAATTCATATTTTTGTATAGGTTGGAACCACTCCCATTTAAGTCCAAATAAAATAATAAGGGGAATGTAGTAAAGAGCCCCGTCCCACCAAGTGGCGTAGAGGGACTATGGTGTTAGTGACCATCATTTTGTACAGACCTTCGGCACATGATTTTTGGGGTAATGTGGTCGGTATTGTGCCCGTATCGCTTTCTATCTATCTATTGTCCTTTCAAGCAGAAGACGGCACATAGGGTAGAACTACAATCTCAAAAACAGAAACCTTGCGTGCCAAAATGGCACATATTGCAGAGATCACTGCTTCTAAAATCTATGGCTCTGTTTCCATAACAATACTTTTTTTACAATGACAGCTTGTCAAGCCATCGATCAACCTCCTTAGTCGCCTCTTACAACATACCTGGAAGGTCACAGTGTCACTATTCTTTACTTCCCTCATAATGAGGCCCTGGTAACACACGGGAATGTCGCTTTACCTTCCCAGAAAAAATCCGGTACCCACTAAGGCTGGGTGTACCTGGAAGCCATCGATCAGGATAGAACCCAATCTCTTGTTCTTTGTAGTCCAGTTCACTAACAACTGAGCTTCCCTTTAAGGTACCCACCGTTGTTCATGCGGCCTCCATAAATGCTGTAGAGGTAAAATATTACAGTGAGAACAACCTGTGATGTTGTCTTCAGTTATCTTCCCTAAGTCTTATCTTTTGAGCATGAGGCATGGCCTGTCCTGGGATTTGGTAACTAGTGTGTTCATCGTTCTCCAGCAATGTCTTCTAAGATGGCTAGGTTATTTGGTGATGGAAGGCCCCGGTATCACTGCAAACGAATTAAAATCCATAATTGCTCAACCGCCCATGCCCCAGCGTAATCATCCGAATTAGTATCTCATCTCCCAAACAAAGAAAGGTAACTGTAGTCTCCATCGTAGAAGTGCACATGCCAAAAGACATAAAGCGAAACCGGGCAGAAAGTGAATACAGCCAACTGTTCCCTGTCATACGATATCATCATTCATCGTAAACAATTAGAATATCGAAACATGATCAAAACGGATGAGACACACATCTCACGGTGTGCACAGAGCACCTAACTCAGTAGCTCCTGCAACAAGCCGGACTTGGAATAATGGCTAGGTCACCTGTGTAACAAGTATGATGGATGGATTCCCAAAGACACCATAGAGAGAGATAGCCTGGATCAAAACAAAGAAAAACCTTAGGGGTTATGTATGGTAACAGCTTTACATAGTGCGGTACAAAACAAAATGTTGCGGCATAGACACAACACAAATGTTTAGTTAAAGAAGGAAATATATCTACATAATATGCTATCATCATCATCGTCATGAACCATACCGGTTGGCATAGGCGATCATGTCCCTCCACAATCTTCTATCTACAGTACATCGTATCAGTTCTGTTGTTGAATGTTTTCCATGCCATGACACCAAGCTATCCAGTATTTTCTCTCTTTGTCGTCCACGATCTCTCATTCCTCTATTTTGCCAATTGTAACCAAGTATTCCAACTTTCCTCTTCTCATGATGTGCCTGAAAAATGTTGATTGCTTCATTCTAATGTTTTTTGGGAGTTCCCTTTTGTGTTGGCCTCTTTGAGAACTTCCTCATTGGTCTTTTTTAGCTGTCCAGGGAACTTTCAACATTCCCATCTCTGTGGCTTCTAATCGTCTTTTCATTTGTTTGCCTACTGTCCATGTTTCATTTCCAAAGGTCAGAATTGGTTCTATATAGCACCGATGAACTCTCTTTCTCACTTCTATTGACATAGATTTGTTGCATAAGATATTTTTAATTTTCTGAAATGCTATTTTGGCCTGAACTGTTCTGCTTTTTATTTCTGTGACACATATTCCATCTGATGTTATTATTGTGCCCAAGTATTTCATGCGTTGCACTTGTTTCAGATTTGTCCTGTTTATTTTTATGCTACATGTGGTGATGATTGTTTCTTTAATATGACCATTACTTCTGTTTTCTTACTATTCAGACTGAGACCTTTTTTGTTGCTTTCTTTTACTATTATGTCCATCATTTCTTGTATTTCATTATCTGTCTCTGCTATTAAGACTGTGTCATCTGCATATCGCAAATTATTTGCTTGTTTTATATATTGGAATTGTCCTGTTTGGTTATTAATTCGTATAGCTGCTGTTTGTTGCCAGTACATGTTTTTATGATTTGCAGATCTTTGCCATCAATGTTTAACTTCTCCAGCAAATTGATTATTTCCACATGCTTTACTTTGTCAAATGCTTTTGTGTAGTCTATAAAGCACATATATAGATCTTTCTATCAATGTTCTTAAGATGTATATTGCATTATTGGTGCCCTTTCCTTTCACAAATCCACATTGTTCCTCACTTATATCTGGTTTTATTTGTTCCTTACACGTCTCATGAAGGAAATATATCTACATAATATGCTATACTATCTTGATGAAATGAACACAGTGGCACAATGACCATCAGAGTTAAGAGATGAGCGAGAATAAAAAGGGATCTATGGCTGACTCCATTAGCACATCTACCAGAACTTCTTTCATGCCATCTTTATCACTCCTGAGTCCTGTTAATGTACAAGGCGCCATGAGGAATATTTCATCAGCTTTAGCCTGGACAAATAACCAAACAACAAAGAGGAAAAGACAAAGAAGAACTCAAAAACACTTAGAGACATGCACATGACACAGTTTCTTGCCATTGATACTTTCAATGATTTTGTCATTTGTGTCTCTCCAGTAAGTTAAAACACACACGCTGCTTGGTTGATTTTGTTATTTGTGTCTTTCCAGTAAGTTAAAACACACATGCTTCTTGGTTGATTTTGTCATTTGTGTCTTTCCAATAAGTTAAAAACACACATGCTTCTTGTTGATTTTGTCATTTGTGTCTTTCCAATAAGTTAAAAACACACATGCTTCTTGGTTGATTTTGTTATTTGTGTCTCTCCAATAAGTTAAAACACACATGCTTCTTGGTTGATTTTGTCATTTGTGTCTCTCCAATAAGTTAAAACACACATGCTTCTTAGTTTATTTTGTTATTTGTGTCTTTCCAATAAGTTAAAACACACATGCTTCTTGGTTGATTTTGTCATTTGTGTCTTTCCAATAAGTTAAAACACACATGCTTCTTAATTTATTTTGTTATTTGTGTCTTTCCAATAAGTTAAAACACACATGCTTCTTAATTTATTTTGTTATTTGTGTCTTTCCAATAAGTTAAAACACACATGCTTCTTAATTTATTTTGTCATTTGTGTCTTTCCAGTTAGTTAAAACACACATGCTTCTTGGTTGATTTTGTCATTTGTGTCTTTCCAGTAAGTTAAAACACACATGCTTCTTGATTGATTTTGTCATTTGTGTCTTTCCAGTAAGTTAAAACACACATGCTTCTTGGTTGATTTTGTCATTTGTGTCTTTCCAGTAAGTTAAAACACACATGCTTCTTGGTTGATTTTGTCATTTGTGTCTTTCCAATGAGTTAAAACACACATGCTTCTTGGTTGATTTTGTCATTTGTGTCTTTCCAATGAGTTAAAAACACATGCTTCTTCTAACACACATTCAAAGTGATTAGAAGAAGTTGTATCTTAACATTTTAAAACATTTGTGGTTACAAATTAAATACTGTATCCCCCAAAGCCATCAATTTGCCAGTCTCTGATCTTTCTTGTATGAGCCAAAATATTCAGTTTAAACTAAACAATTTTCAATCTTACATATATCTGGGCAGTAATATAGACAAAGTTGAACGCTTTTGAAAATAAATGTCTAAGGAAAATACTTGGTAAAGTGTGGAACAAGTTCAAAACAAACGAGGAAATTAAGAGAAATCGCCAATCAACCACCGATATCTTCAGTAATAAAGAAAAGATGATGGTCATATGCTGAATAACAAAGCAAGCCCTCATGTGGGAAACAACAGGTAAGAGGAAAAGAGGAAGACCCAGTGAGACACTGAGAAGAACATTGATAAGAGAGGCAAGAGCAGCAGGAATCGGATCCCTCAATGAGATAGAGTTGCTTGCACAGAACAGAGACAAATGGTGAGATTTGATAAAAGATCTTTACAAGGATTGAAAACAGCTAGAATAAAAATTTAGATAAGAGAATGAGTATCTGGGCTACGGCTCTAAGATGGATAGAATATAGACAAAGAAGAAAGAACAGAGAATGATACCAAAAAAAGGATATCAAAAGCAAGAGGAGAATTCGTTGCACTAGGAAACATGGAAGTCCAAAGAAATTGTTAAAAATAAAAATTATAAATTTTCAACTCCAGTGTTAAGTCAGTATTATTATATGGCTGTGAAACATGGAGAACAACAAATATGACAATCATGAAGATACAGACTTTCACAAATGGATGCTTATGAAGAATTAAAGTATAGAAATGGCAGGACAAAATCACTAACATAGAATTATGTAAATGTACCGGTCAAATACCAGTGGATAAAGAGATACAGCAAAGACGATTGGTGCTGGATAGGACACACACTGCGGAAGCCAACTGAGAGTATTACACAACAGACCCTCTTTTGGAACCCCCAGGGAAAAAGACAAAGAGGAAGACCAAGATATTCTTGGAGAAGACAGATGGAAGCAGAGATGAAGATGATGGGGAAGACATGGAATGATCTTGAAAGAATGGTAAGAAACAGAACGACTTGGAAAGTGTTTGCCGAAGACTTATGCTCCACAGGGAGCTGATAAGTAGAAGAGGAGGAATACACCCAAATATTCGGTTTAACTAAACAATTTTAAACATTTTGTGTACGGTGTAACAAATTGAAACCACTTCCATAAAAGAACAATTTTCAGAATGAGTGGAATGTACTAAGCTCAGGACATCATTCATATACGCTGCAAAATTTCCAAGGTCAGAACTAAAATTCTACTCTGAGATGAAAACAGACCGCCAGCTGTGATCCAGGCATTGTTTGATGGTCAGAGCCAGTGGCTGCTTGATCAAAGAGACCAAACAACAACAACATCAGAAGACAAACAAAAGCAGCCTCATTGATAATTCTATTTGAGAACATCTCAGGTAGTTCGTGGCAACAGACAAATAATTTATTTCATTATTCATGTCGTCACACAAACGTGTCTGGCGTGACGACCTACACGCCACTACAGGAAGAAAGAGCCTGGTCACACCTCAAGTGTAACAGAAATGGAATAGAGAGCTAGTACAAATATTCCTTAATGATCTGCATATTTTGTGTGTGGATTCATGGGTGAATAAGATTAGGTGGAGGCAAGTCAGTGCTGACAACAGGATCAATGGCACAAGTAATAGACCAACCAGTCTAGTCAAGCAAGTGGTGGTTAAAGAGGAGAGGTAACCATGTACAAGAGAGTGGGGATCAAAGAGGGTAGGTATCCATGTACAAGAGAGTGGGGATCAAAGAAGGGAGGTATCCATGTACAGAGAGTGGGGATCAAAGAGGAAAAGGTAACCATGTACATGAGAGTGGGGATCAAAGAGGGGAGGTATCCATGTACAGAGAGTGGTGATCAAAGAGGGGAGGTATCCATGTACAAGAGAGTGGGGATCAAAGAGGGTAGGTAATCCATGTACAAGAGAGTGGGGATCAAAGAAGGGAGGTATCCATGTACAAGAGAGTGGGGATCAAAGAGGAAAAGGTAACCATGTACATGAGAGTGGGGATCAAAGAGGGGAGGTATCCATGTACAAGAGAGTGGTGATCAAAGAGGGAGGTATCCATGTACAAGAGAGTGGGGATCAAAGAGGGTAGGTATCCATGTACAAGAGAGTGGGGATCAAAGAGGGTAGGTATCCATGTACAAGAGAGTGGGGATCAAAGAGGAAAGGTAACCATGTACAAGAGAGTGGGGATCAAAGAGGGTAGGTATCCATGTACAAGAGAGTGGGGATCAAAGAGGGTAGGTATCCATGTACAAGAGAGTGGGGATCAAAGAGGGTAGGTATCCATGTACAAGAGAGTGGGGATCAAAGAGGGTAGGTATCATGTACAAGAGAGTGGGATCAAAGAGGGTAGGTATCCATGTACAAGAGAGTGGGGATCAAAGAGGGTAGGTATCCATGTACAAGAGTGGGGATCAAAGAGGGTAGGTATCCATGTACAAGAGAGTGGGGATCAAAGAGGGTAGGTATCCATGTACAAGAGAGTGGGGATCAAAGAGGAAAAGGTAACCATGTACAAGAGAGTGGGCATCAAAGAGGGAAAGGTAACCATGTACAAGAGAGTGGGGATCAAAGAGGGTAGGTATCCATGTACAAGAGAGTGGGGATCAAAGAGGGAAAGGCAACCATGTACAAGAGAGTGGGGATCAAAGAGGAAAAGGTAACCATGTACAAGAGATTGAGGATCAAAGAGGGAAAGGTAACCATGTACACAAGAGTGGGGATTAAAAAGGAAAGGTAACCCATGTACAAGAGAGTGAGGATCAACGAGGGAAGGTAACCATGTACAAGAGTGAGGATCAAAGAGGGAAGGTAACCCATGTACACAAGAGTGGGGATCAATGAGGGAAGGTAACCCTTGTACACAAGAGAGAGGGGATCAAAGAGGGAAGGTAACCCATATACACAAGAGTGGGGATCAAAGAGGGAAGGTAACCCGTGTACACAAGAGAATGGAGATCAAAGAGGGAAGGTAACCCGTGTACACAAGAGAGTGATAAATTCTGGGCTAAAGAAGATGTTGAAGCAAGTGACACAGAGACCACAACCTGGAGTAAACAATGGCACAAAGTTAGCATTCTTTTAGGTTGGAGAGTAGTGGTTGTTGGATTAGTGCAGAACAGTTAAGAAGATAAGACTGGCCAGTGTTGGGCTAAAGAAGAACAGTTAAGAAGATAAGACTGGCCAGTGTTGGGCTAAAGAAGAACAGTTAAGAAGATAAGACTGGCCAGTGTTGGGCTAAAGAAGAACAGTTAAGAAGATAAGACTGGCCAGTGTGGGCTAAAGAACAGTTAAGAAGATAAGACTGGCCAGTGTTGGGCTAAAGAAGAACAGTTAAGAAGATAAGACTGGCCAGTGTTGGCTAAAGAAAAACAGTTAAGAAGATAAGACTGGCCAGTGTTGGGCTAAAGAACAGTTAAAAAGATAAGACTGGCCAGTGTTGGGCTAAAGAAGAACAGTTAAGAAGATAAGACTGGCCAGTGTTGGGCTAAAGAAGAACAGTTAAGAAGATAAGACTGGTCAGTGTTGGGCTAAAGAAAAACAGTTAAGAAGATAAGACTGGCCAGTGTTGGCTAAAGAAGAACAGTTAAGAAGATAAGACTGGTCAGTGTTGGGGTAAAGAAAAACAGTTAAGAAGATAAGACTGGCCAGTGTTGGGCTAAAGAAGAACAGTTAAGAAGATAAGACTGGCCAGTGTTGGGCTAAAGAAAAACAGTTAAGAAGATAAGACTGGCCAGTGTTGGGCTAAAGAAGAACAGTTAAGAAGATAAGACTGGTCAGTGTTGGCTAAAGAAGAACAGTTAAGAAGATAAGACTGGCCAGTGTTGGGCTAAAGAACAGTTAAGAAGATAAGACTGGCTAGTGTTGGGCTAAAGAAGAACAGTTAAGAAGATAAGACTGGCCAGTGTTGGGCTAAAGAAGAACAGTTAAGAAGATAAGACTGGCCAGTGTTGGGCTAAAGAACAGTTAAGAAGATAAGACTGGCCAGTGTTGGGCTAAAGAAGAACAGTTAAGAAGATAAGACTGGCCAGTGTTGGGCTAAAGAACAGTTAAGAAGATAAGACTGGCCAGTGTTGGGCTAAAGAAGAACAGTTAAGAAGATAAGACTGGCCAGTGTTGGGCTAAAGAAGAACAGTTAAGAAGATAAGACTGGCCAGTGTTGGGCTAAAGAACAGTTAAGAAGATAAGACTGGCCAGTGTTGGGCTAAAGAAGAACAGTTAAGAAGATAAGACTGGTCAGTGTTGGGGTAAAGAAAAACAGTTAAGAAGATAAGACTGGCCAGTGTTGGGCTAAAGAAGAACAGTTAAGAAGATAAGACTGGCCAGTGTTGGGCTAAAGAAGAACAGTTAAGAAGATAAGACTGGCCAGTGTTGGGCTAAAGAACAGTTAAGAAGATAAGACTGGTCAGTGTTGGGCTAAAGAAGAACAGTTAAGAAGATAAGACTGGCCAGTGTTGGGCTAAAGAACAGTTAAGAAGATAAGACTGGCCAGTGTTGGGCTAAAGAAGAACAGTTAAGAAGATAAGACTGGTCAGTGTTGGGGTAAAGAAAAACAGTTAAGAAGATAAGACTGGCCAGTGTTGGGCTAAAGAAGAACAGTTAAGAAGATAAGACTGGCCAGTGTTGGGCTAAAGAAGAACAGTTAAGAAGATAAGACTGGCCAGTGTTGGGCTAAAGAACAGTTAAGAAGATAAGACTGGTCAGTGTTGGGCTAAAGAAGAACAGTTAAGAAGATAAGACTGGCCAGTGTTGGGCTAAAGAACAGTTAAGAAGATAAGACTGGCCAGTGTTGGGCTAAAGAAGAACAGTTAAGAAGATAAGACTGGTCAGTGTTGGGCTAAAGAACAGTTAAGAAGATAAGACTGGCCAGTGTTGGGCTAAAGAAGAACAGTTAAGAAGATAAGATTGGCTCATGTTAGGCTATTGCAAAACATTTAAGAAGATAAGATTGGCTCATGTTAGACTATTGCAAAACATTTAAGAAGATAAGATTGGCTCATGCTGGGCTAATGCAGAACAGGGAATCATAGGAGGAAGAGGTATATACTACAGCACTCAGAAAAAATGACAAATAAACAACAACAGAAAAAAAAAACAAAGAACAATATATGGTCCGAAGCAGAATCGAACCCGTGCTCCATGGCACTGCGCCTTGCCACAAGAAGCCGAACGCTTAGGAACACTGCCACTCAGCTTGAGAAGATAAGACTGGCTCATTTTGGACTAATGCAGAACAGTTGAGAAGATAAGACTGGCTCATTTTGGACTAATGCAGAACAGTTAGAAGCTAAGACTGGTTCATTTTGGACTAATGCAGAACAGTTAGAAGCTAAGACTGGTTCATTTTGGACTAATGCAGAACAGTTAGAAGCTAAGACTGGTTCATTTTGGACTAATGCAGAACAGTTAGAAGCTAAGACTGGTTCATTTTCAGACAAATTTTAGAAATTACAATTGAGAACTGACTGGGCAAAAGTACAGAAAAAAAGTAAAGGTTCCCTCCATGCCTTGCTTATCATATGAGGAATATGTTGTTGGTGACCATATTTTTCTATGACCTTAGTACATTTTTATTTTTGGGTGGGAATGTAAGGCAAAGTACGAGACTTGAATCAGAATCTTAGCATGTGACTTTTCATCCATATGTGCTTGGCCGCCTATCCAGAAGTGTTTGGAGACTTCTGAATAATGTCGCGTCAGCATCGAAACTCACGATGCGAGGCAGCGTACTCACCTTCCCAGAGTAATGCCCTGGAACCCATTTCTGCCTGTGGCTGGGTCGACCACGGGGGTATTTTTTTTTTCAACCGCGAATACAATTTACACTGCTTGCAGCAGAAAGCGAACACTGGTTGTTCGAACATCGGCAGCCCAATCTGGTGTTTTCCCAACTAGGCTACCGAGGTCCCCATTTTTTTGGGTGGTGTGGTCAGGTACCATGCCAGACAGCCTTCACTTCCCAGAAAAATCTCAGGCACCCATTTTTTTTTTTAGGTTGTATGAACCCCAGAGCCTTGCCATCTGAAAAAAACCTGCCGCTTCTTAGGATCGAACCTAGATTCCTCTGATCAGGAAGCAAGCACACTACCAATCAAGCACAGAGGATCCACAAGCTTAATATTAATTCAGTAATAAATGTTTGTGACCACTTCATGAAGATTGGCACTGGGCGCAGCATATGGGACAGTAGGCAAACATCACCGGCATGAGAAACATCACCAACATGGCAAACATCACAGGCATAGCAAACATCACCGGCATGGCAAACATCCCCAACATGACAAACATCACCAACATGACAAACATCACCGGCATGACAAAACATCACCAACATGACAAACATCACCAACATGACAAAACATCACCAACATGACAAACATCACCGGCATGACAAACATCACCAGCATGACAAACATCACCAACATTACAAACATCACCGGCATGACAAACATCACCGGCATGACAAACATCACCGGCATGACAAACATCACCGGTATGACAAACATCACTAGTATGACTTCTATTGATGTAACAAAAGTATTACACACAAAACACTTGCAACAACAAGACAAATGTCTCCAGCAACTAGTATGACTTGTTAATGTAACAAAAGTATTACACACAAAATACTTGCAACAACAAGACAAATGTCTCCAGCAACTAGTATGACTTGTTAATGTAACAAAAGTATTACACACAAAACACTTGCAACAACAAGACAAATGTCTCCAGCAACTAGTATGACTTGTTAATGTAACAAAAGTATTACACACAAAATACTTGCAACAACAGATAAACATATTATGTAACATCTCCCTCTACCTCTGTAACCTTTCAGCATCAAGGGGAAAATGGATTTTTCAAGTCAATGCTATGTAATATGTCAAGTCAATAGTATGTATTAGGCCTCTTCAATGCTATGTAATATGTCAAGTCAATAGTATGTATTATACCTCTTCAATGCTATGTAATATGTCAAGTCAATAGTATGTATTAGGCCTCTTCAATGCTATGTAATA
Source organism: Megaustenia siamemsis (assembly GCA_032433765.1). Classification (NCBI taxonomy): domain Eukaryota; kingdom Metazoa; phylum Mollusca; class Gastropoda; order Stylommatophora; family Ariophantidae; genus Megaustenia; species Megaustenia siamemsis. The sequence continues at coordinate 16,525,888 of JAVIAB010000049.1, forward strand.
TGTTACATCAATACTATGTATTATACCTCTTCAATGCTATGTAATATGTCAAGTCAATGCTATGTAATATGTCAAGTCAATAGTATGTATAAAGCCTCTTCAATGCTATGCAATATGTCAAGTCAATGCTATGAAGTGTGTCTATTTATGAAATCATGATCTTCTAAGTCTATCTCTCCCCCTTCAAAAGACCTGGTGTGACATTTGGAAATTAAATATTACAAGAATGTCACAAAACGCCAATTAACCGAGCTTTTGACGTCCACAAGTCCCGAGAAAGGTAACATCCACTCATGACACGTTTCCCATCAAACTCTGCACGACCATGCAGCACACGCCAGTTGTCGATCAGCAACACCTGTCCAGGTCGGAGTTTGACCCAAAGTTCAAGGCCAGGATTTGTTATGATACGCGACAGGTTATCATAGGCTTCATAGAATGACTGGACATCGTCAGACTTGATCGTGTTAAGTGGAGCTCGGTCATACGGGTTGTATCTGAAACAAAAACAATACTCAACCTCTGATAATCTAAAACAGAACAACCTCCCATACAGACCCATATATACGTGAATAAAATATTTTTATCAATTGATTAATATAATGACCTCCCATACAGACCCATATTTATATGAAACAAACAGTTTGTACCAAAGTGTTGAATATAAAACAGAACAACAACTCTGATATCGGAAACAAAAAGTTATTCAAGTGTTAAATCTAAAACAGAACAAACAACAACTCAGAGACCAACATATATCTGAAACAAAAAGTTATTCAACTGTTGAATCTAATGAAGAACAACATCTCATACAGACCAACCTATGCATGAAACAAAATAATTTGTTATCAAATGTTGAGAATCTAATGCAGAATGCCCCCCCACCTCCCAGAGACCCATATATACCAAAAATAAACAATTTTTGATCAACTTCAAGAGATACATTCAGACTGACTGTGGTGGAAGAAAAGTTCTGTGGGAGATGTGGCTAGAGACAGATACATTTAGACTGGCTGTGGTGAAAGAAAAGTTCTGTGGGAGATGTGGCTAGAGACAGATACATTTAGACTGGCTGTGATGAAAGAAAAGTTCTGTGGGAGATGTGGCTAGAGACAGATACATTCAGACTGGCTGTGGTGAAAGAAAAGTTCTGTGGGAGATGTGGCTAGAGACAGATACATTTAGACAGGTTGTGGTGAAAGAAAAGTTCTGTGGGAGATGTGGCTAGAGACAGATACATTTAGACTGACTGTGGTGAAAGAAAAGTTCTGTGGGAGATGTGGCTAGAGACAGATACATTTAGACTGGCTGTGGTGAAAGAAAAGTTCTGTGGGAGATCTGACTAGAGACAGATACATTTAGACTGGCTGTGGTGAAAGAAAAGTTCTGTGGGAGATGTGGCTAGAGACAGATACATTCAGACTGGCTGTGGTGAAAGAAAAGTTCTGTGGGAGATCTGACTAGAGACAGATACATTTAGACTGGCTGTGGTGAAAAAAAAGTTATGTGGGAGATCTGGCTAGAGACAGATACATTTAGACAGGTTGTGGTGAATGCAACGTGTGCAAAGGACATGCAACCTGAAGACGACTCTTCAACATTCTCTTCCTTGATATCTTGAAGTGGACATAGTTTGTGCTATAATATCTGCATATTCTGGTCCACCGAACCCTGACATCAGCACAGCCAGGCTGCCACTCCTTCCACTAGACCAAACTCGTTTATCTGTTTCTAGGGGCATAGCAAAATGGCGGAGTCAGATCTGTGTAGCTCTGATTCCCCAATCTTGGCGCAACCAGTCTGCTAGGAGTCATTGCCTGTGCTCACTTATGCCCTCCCCCCCACCCCCCAAACACAGAATTTAATACAGAAACAACTACTCACTGAGAGAGATAGTGTGTACACACACACACACAAACAGGCACAACTTAAAGTGAGGTACAGCTCATAGTTGACATGTCAGGCTCAGCAAACTAAAACTGATCAAAATTCTACCACAATCACAAACAGTAGATCTGGTACGGAAACTGTCTAACAATTGTGCCTGCTCAAGTAACAGGAATTGGAGGGAAAAGGAACTGGATACACAAACTAGCACAGTTGGATGTTTGACTAGAAGATACAGATTATAGTAAACCAAGACATAGTGCTATAGGGAATAATAGAACAAAGAAGTATGTGTTAGCACTCGGAAAAATTGACAGACAAACAACAATAGAAAAAAACGAAGAACAATATATGGTCCGAAGTGGGATCGAACCCGTACTCAGTGGCACCGCGCCTTGCCACGAGAAGCCGAACGCTTGGCACACTACCACGCAGCCAACTAAAAAATTGGCTATTGCAGTAGTGTCTTACACGATGACGTTCTCAATGACTATAGCATAGGGTAACGATCACAGACCGGAAATAAATTGTATATTTGTACAGTCGAACCTGTCTAAGGCGACCATTCACGGGACTTTCAAAACTGGTCCCATAGGACAGGTGGTCCTGCCTCACAGGTTTCACATAATAAATAGAGCGATAAAAAAAATTTTATCCTAAGCACTATGAAAACTAACCTGCAAATCAGCGTAATCCATGAGTAGAACATAGTGCACATGTCGGTCTACAATAGCCACTGGTTGGACACTTTTCATAAAACACGATAGTTAAACACACAAAAATAAAACACACATACACAGATTCCACTTATACTGTACATGTATCACTTTTGACTTGAAAAAAAAATCCAATATGGTAGTCTGTTGTTTGACAGATGAAATAAACGATAAGTTCAATTTTTCTCTCAAGTCCATGATAACGTCTAGTATGTCAGATCTCCCGTTTGTTATTGAATAGGTGCGCAGAAGCTCCAAAGCATTATGTGCATCTGCGATAGTGTATGTTTTCTCAATGTCAGTAGAATCTTGTTCGTTGTCTGATTCACTATTCACATCCTCAGCAGCTAAAATTGCAGTGGCAGGAAGATCCCAGTTTGTTTCTATTGTGTTGCAAGTTTGGAGCCTGAATCAATCATGGAGATGTCTGTCAATTGGTATCCAAACAATTCTTTTGAAAGGTTATCCAAAGCAGTAGAAATTGCAGTAGAAACAATTTGCACGTCGGTCTTTGATGCAGATTCCATGTGCGTCAGAGAATATGCGTGTGTTTCAGCAGGACAATGAAAACCTGCTTTACAGAAACACTTAAGGATGGTTGAGTTGTCCACTTCTTTCCATGCTGCAGCAATCCAGTAGACTACATCCAGTAAATTGACCTGTTTCATGAGTTCGGTTCCGGAAGCATCCTTGTTTGATTCCATGACTGTGATAAGATGTAGAAGCTGTTTTGTCTAAACTTTAATTTAAATGTCTGAATGACACCCTGGTCTAGGGGTTGAACTAATGCAGTTGTGTTGGGTGGCAGAAACTGCAGCTTAACATTCTGTAGTTCGATCTTGGGATGACAGGTAGCGTTGTCAACAAATAAAATAATGTGGCGCTTTTTTTTCTGCATCTTACGGTCAAAACTTTTCAGCCAATCTTCAAATATAGCTGCAGTCATCCATGCCTTTTTGTTGTTTCTGTAAATCACTGGCAGTGTGTTTATGTTGATGTTTAAAAATCCTAGGGTTAGCTGCTTTCCCAATCACTAAAGCCGGTTCTGGTTCCCCCACATGTTAGTGCATAGCATCACTGTTATTCGCTCTTTGCTTTTTTACCCCCAGCGCATTTTTCTCCTTGACAAAAATGTTTTGTCCGTAGTCGCTTTGAAAAAAACCCGGTTTCATCTAAATTAAAAATGTCTTGAGCAGCGTAACCATAGCATATCTCGGATAATTTAGAAGTCCAGTCAGCCGCAGCACTCATATCTGAATCACCGACTTCGCCACATTGCTTACCAAACACAAGATTGTGTCTTTTAATGAAGGCCTCTAACCAGCCGTTCGATGCTTTAAAGACTGAGTTTTCCAATTCTTTGCAAACTGTAAAGCTCGTTCTTTGATCATCGGCCCAGATAACGGAATTTTTCGTGCAAGTGCTGATTGACACCATTTCCAACAAAGTGTATTTATGTCTTCATTTCCCGTTTTCCTGCTATTCCTTCTTTTCATACTTGGTGCATTATTTTCAAAGTCATTCATATACTCGGCTTTTCTCTTTACGTACGTAAAATCCGTGTCTTTCCCACTCCAAACTGTTCTGCCAATAATCGCGAACTTTTACCTTGCTGATTTTGTCGAATCACTGATATTCGTTCTTCCAGCGTTAATGCTTTTGGTTTTACACTTTTGACACTGGCCATTTCCTATATTGTGTGTAACACTTTTAAAATCCACAAAAATAATTCACTGAGATACTGTACATGTACATGAATACACTCTAAGCGGGCAATGACTAATTCTTTAGTTAATTCCTGTAATTTATACGGGCCACGCAATGGTCTACTCTGGTCTAGACGGAACCGCGAAGTGATGTCACTTCACGAATCATAGATCTGTGTCTGCACCAGTATTGACTGATAAACGTAACACGTCCCACTGTAATCTGGGACTCACTAATACGGGAAAACATCAACACCTGTAGACACCTGTGTCGATCGTTATAGCTCCCAGCGAGACGAAGGACTGGCTGGTCGTCGTAAACGGGATAAATAACATTGGCGGCGATTAATTAGCCTGGTCTCTGGTCGCGTCATACGGTGAGCGCCGTAATCAGTGTTAGCATATAGTAAAAAACTCGGGAAATTGTAGACCCGGTCCTATAACCAGGGAAACGCTTTAAACAGGTGGTCCTAAGACCAGGTTCGACTGTACTTTCCTATTAATGCAATGCAAGTGGTTGTTTCCGGTTGTTTCCAAAATGGAGGAATTATTTTTCTCCGGCTTGGTATTGAACCGTTGATCAGAGGTTTAACAAGCCGCTATCATAAAAACGATGTTGTTAATGAAACGTAGACCTGATACAGAATGTGTAAATTAGCAGTAGATAATAATGATAGTTTTTTCGGCCCCAAAACAACAACAAAAATAGGATTCTGGAATGTGCGAACAATGGCCGCTCCGACGAAACATGCACAGGTCGCGAGCGAGATGGACAGATACGATCTAGATATTTTAGGATTAAGCGAAATGCGCTGGCTTGGAACAGGTAGGAGATCTATTGATAATAAAATAGTAGTTTTTTCTGGAAGGGAAGATGGAAAACACCGTGAAGGAGTAGGCATAATGATGACAGACAAAGCTGCAAGAAGTTTATTAGAATGGGAACCGGTAAATAGCCGTCTGATACGAACACGATACAAAACAAAACATGGAAGACTTTCAATTATTCAATGTTATGCGCCTACTAACGAAGCTGATGATGAAGTTAAGGACGTTTTTTATAACCAACTGCAACAACTTATAAACAAAATACCAAAACACGATCTTTTAATTGTAATGGGAGACTTCAACGCCAAAGTAGGACAAGATAACGCAGGAGTGGAACATGTGATGGGGAGAGAAGGCTGTAATACAACAAGTCAGAATGGAGAAAGATTAATAGAATTATGTTTAATAGAAAATTTAGTTATAGGTGGGACATTATTTCCACACAAAAATATTCACAAAACAACATGGATATCTCCTGACGATAGAACATCAAATCAAATTGACCACCTATGTATTAAACAACAATTCAGATCATCATTAATAGATGTAAGAGCTTACAGAGGTGCTGATGTTAATAGTGACCACAACCTGTGCATTGGGAAAATAAGATTAAAATTTAGAAACAAACAGAAGAGGTCAATTACACATAAAATTGATAGTCATAAACTGAAAGATGAAGCCATAAAGGAAAAGTTTAACATAGAGCTAAGTAATTGTTATTCAGCACTCGGTGAAATAGACTTAGATATCAATGAAATGTGGGACTCACAGAGCAAAATACTAATGACAGCAGCAGAAGCAAGTGCCGGACTGAAGAAAATGGAAAAACGAGCTTGGATCTCAGACACCACATGGAAATACATCAAAGAAAGAAGAGAAGCAAAGAGAGCCATGACTAATGTAAAGACAGATCTTGGAAAGGTTCTGGCAAAAGCAACATACAAAGAATTAGACAACAAAGTGAAAAGTTCGGCAAGAAGAGATACAAGAGCTTATATAGACAACTTGGCAGAGAAAGCAGAGACAGCTGCAATTACAGGAGACAGCAGAACTCTCTATACAGTACAAAAGATGCTGACAAACACCTATACATCCAGTGGAACACCAATTCTAGACAAATCTGGATTAATGCTAACAACAAGCGCAGACATAAAAGCCCGTTGGGCAGAACACTTCAAAGAAATTCTTAACCGTCCACTACCTCACAGTTTAATAGATTTTGAAGCTGAAACACCAGCAGCAGAATTAGATGTAAATTTAGATGACTTCACCATGAGTGAAATAGAAACCACCTTAAAGCTAATGACCAATAACAAGGCTGCTGGAGAGGATAAGTTAACAGCTGAGATCCTCAAGGCAATTGATAGCCATAATTTAATACATCTCCAAAAAATGTTCAACATCATTTGGAAAACAGAGAAGACGCCTCATAAATGGAAAAAAGGAATCATTGTTAAGATCCCAAAAAAGGGCAATCTTAGAGATTGTAACAACTGGAGAGGCGTGACACTTTTGTCAGTTGCCTCAAAGTTATTCTGTAAAATCATCCTAAATAGAATAAAGGATTCAATAGATACAGTAATGCGTGAAGAACAGGCTGGGTTTAGAAAAGGGAGAAGCTGTCTTGACCACATTTTCACTCTACGACTTATATTGGAGGAACATATTGAAAAGCAAAAACCTTTTGTACTTAACTTCATCGACTTCAAAAAAGCATTTGATAGTATTCATAGAGATTCTTTGTGGAAAATTCTGAAGCAATATGGTTTACCATCAAAAATCATAAATATTATCAAAGACATGTATGATGGTTACACATGTGCAGTTCGAACAGAGGAAGGACTGAGCGAATGTTTCCCAATAGAAACTGGGGTTAAACAAGGATGTATTTTATCGCCCTTGTTATTTGGAATTGTTATGGACTTCATAATGAAGAAATGCTGCACTGGTAATAAAGGCATCGAATGGATACAAGGAGACCATTTGGAGGACCTCGACTTTGCTGATGACATAGTTCTCATCAGCAGTCAGATAAAAACGATGCAGGAAAACACAAATGAACTATCATCAATAGCCAGCAAAATTGGGCTTGAGGTCAATCATGAAAAGACTAAAGTCATGAAAAGTTTAATTCCAACAAGTGACAAAATATACATGGAAAACAAACCAGTAGAAGAGATCGATCACTTTATCTATCTTGGAAGTCACATTGATCGAGAAGGGGATACGAGCAAAGAAATTAGAATCAGACTGGCTAAAGCAGCAATGTCTTTCAGAAGCCTTGAAAAGTTGTGGAAATCAAAACTCATTAGCACAAACACAAAACTTAGGCTATTCAAATCAAATGTACTATCAACCCTTACGTATGCGTGTGAAAGCTGGAAAACAACAAGAGATATAGAAACAAAGTTGAACGCATTCGAAAATAAATGTCTAAGGAAAATACTTGGTATAGAATGGAACGAATTCAAAACAAACGAGGAAATTAGAGAAATCGCCAATCAACCACTAATATCTTCAGTAATAAAGAAAAGACGATGGTCATACGTTGGACATGTGATGAGAAGAGATAATAATCGAATAGCAAAGCAAGCCCTCATATGGGAAACAACAGGTAAAAGAAAAAGAGGAAGACCCAGGGAGACACTGAGAAGAACATTGATGAGAGAGGCAAGAGCAGCAGGAATCGGCTCCCTCAATGAGATAGAACTGTTTGCACAGAACAGAGACAGATGGCGAGATTTAATAAAATATCTTTAAAAGAAAACTGCTAGAACAAAAATTCATATAGGAGAAGGTGTATCTTGGTCTACGCCCTATGGGCCGGTTACGGCTCGAAAGGTCAATAGATAGATTAATGCAAGTATCTCCCAGTAGGGCTGAATACTTGTGTTGTAGACAAACATTTATTGGACGAAACAGCACGAATAGTAGTTCCCAGTGATTATATACTGGGTACAAATAATAATACATAAATATTATTATATGGGGAACTTCCGAGGCGATAATAGGGAATAATAGAACAAAGAAGTATGTGTTAGCACTCGGAAAAATTGACAGACAAACAACAATAGAAAAAAACGAAGAACAATATATGGTCCGAAGTGGGATCGAACCCGTACTCAGTGGCACCGCGCCTTGCCACGAGAAGCCGAACGCTTGGCACACTACCACGCAGCCAACTAAAAAATTGGCTATTGCAGTAGTGTCTTACACGATGACGTTCTCAATGACTATAGCATAGGGTAACGATCACAGACCGGAAATAAATTGTATATTTGTACTTTCCTATTAATGCAAGTATCTCCCAGTAGGGCTGAATACTTGTGTTGTAGACAAACATTTATTGGACGAAACAGCACGAATAGTAGTTCCCAGTGATTATATACTGGGTACAAATAATAATACATAAATATTATTATATGGGGAACTTCCGAGGCGATAATAGGGAATAATAGAACAAAGAAGTATGTGTTAGCACTCGGAAAAATTGACAGACAAACAACAATAGAAAAAAACGAAGAACAATATATGGTCCGAAGTGGGATCGAACCCGTACTCAGTGGCACCGCGCCTTGCCACGAGAAGCCGAACGCTTGGCACACTACCACGCAGCCAACTAAAAAATTGGCTATTGCAGTAGTGTCTTACACGATGACGTTCTCAATGACTATAGCATAGGGTAACGATCACAGACCGGAAATAAATTGTATATTTGTACTTTCCTATTAATGCAAGTATCTCCCAGTAGGGCTGAATACTTGTGTTGTAGACAAACATTTATTGGACGAAACAGCACGAATAGTAGTTCCCAGTGATTATATACTGGGTACAAATAATAATACATAAATATTATTATATGGGGAACTTCCGAGGCGATAATAGGGAATAATAGAACAAAGAAGTATGTGTTAGCACTCGGAAAAATTGACAGACAAACAACAATAGAAAAAAACGAAGAACAATATATGGTCCGAAGTGGGATCGAACCCGTACTCAGTGGCACCGCGCCTTGCCACGAGAAGCCGAACGCTTGGCACACTACCACGCAGCCAACTAAAAAATTGGCTATTGCAGTAGTGTCTTACACGATGACGTTCTCAATGACTATAGCATAGGGTAACGATCACAGACCGGAAATAAATTGTATATTTGTACTTTCCTATTAATGCAAGTATCTCCCAGTAGGGCTGAATACTTGTGTTGTAGACAAACATTTATTGGACGAAACAGCACGAATAGTAGTTCCCAGTGATTATATACTGGGTACAAATAATAATACATAAATATTATTATATGGGGAACTTCCGAGGCGATAATAGGGAATAATAGAACAAAGAAGTATGTGTTAGCACTCGGAAAAATTGACAGACAAACAACAATAGAAAAAAACGAAGAACAATATATGGTCCGAAGTGGGATCGAACCCGTACTCAGTGGCACCGCGCCTTGCCACGAGAAGCCGAACGCTTGGCACACTACCACGCAGCCAACTAAAAAATTGGCTATTGCAGTAGTGTCTTACACGATGACGTTCTCAATGACTATAGCATAGGGTAACGATCACAGACCGGAAATAAATTGTATATTTGTACTTTCCTATTAATGCAAGTATCTCCCAGTAGGGCTGAATACTTGTGTTGTAGACAAACATTTATTGGACGAAACAGCACGAATAGTAGTTCCCAGTGATTATATACTGGGTACAAATAATAATACATAAATATTATTATATGGGGAACTTCCGAGGCGATAATAGGGAATAATAGAACAAAGAAGTATGTGTTAGCACTCGGAAAAATTGACAGACAAACAACAATAGAAAAAAACGAAGAACAATATATGGTCCGAAGTGGGATCGAACCCGTACTCAGTGGCACCGCGCCTTGCCACGAGAAGCCGAACGCTTGGCACACTACCACGCAGCCAACTAAAAAATTGGCTATTGCAGTAGTGTCTTACACGATGACGTTCTCAATGACTATAGCATAGGGTAACGATCACAGACCGGAAATAAATTGTATATTTGTACTTTCCTATTAATGCAAGTATCTCCCAGTAGGGCTGAATACTTGTGTTGTAGACAAACATTTATTGGACGAAACAGCACGAATAGTAGTTCCCAGTGATTATATACTGGGTACAAATAATAATACATAAATATTATTATATGGGGAACTTCCGAGGCGATAATAGGGAATAATAGAACAAAGAAGTATGTGTTAGCACTCGGAAAAATTGACAGACAAACAACAATAGAAAAAAACGAAGAACAATATATGGTCCGAAGTGGGATCGAACCCGTACTCAGTGGCACCGCGCCTTGCCACGAGAAGCCGAACGCTTGGCACACTACCACGCAGCCAACTAAAAAATTGGCTATTGCAGTAGTGTCTTACACGATGACGTTCTCAATGACTATAGCATAGGGTAACGATCACAGACCGGAAATAAATTGTATATTTGTACTTTCCTATTAATGCAAGTATCTCCCAGTAGGGCTGAATACTTGTGTTGTAGAACATTTATTGGACGAAACAGCACGAATAGTAGTTCCCAGTGATTATATACTGGGTACAAATAATAATACATAAATATTATTATATGGGGAACTTCCGAGGCGATAATAGGGAATAATAGAACAAAGAAGTATGTGTTAGCACTCGGAAAATTGACAGACAAACAACAATAGAAAAAAACGAAGAACAATATATGGTCCGAAGTGGGATCGAACCCGTACTCAGTGGCACCGCGCCTTGCCACGAGAAGCCGAACGCTTGGCACACTACCACGCAGCCAACTAAAAAATTGGCTATTGCAGTAGTGTCTTACACGATGACGTTCTCAATGACTATAGCATAGGGTAACGATCACAGACCGGAAATAAATTGTATATTTGTACTTTCCTATTAATGCAAGTATCTCCCAGTAGGGCTGAATACTTGTGTTGTAGACAAACATTTATTGGACGAAACAGCACGAATAGTAGTTCCCAGTGATTATATACTGGGTACAAATAATAATACATAAATATTATTATATGGGGAACTTCCGAGGCCAAGTGTGCCAAGCGTTCGGCTTCTCGTGGCAAGGCGCGGTGCCACTGAGTACGGGTTCGATCCCACTTCGGACCATATATTGTTCTTCGTTTTTTTCTATTGTTGTTTGTCTGTCAATTTTTCCGAGTGCTAACACATACTTCTTTGTTCTATTATTCCCTATTATCGCCTCGGAAGTTCCCCATATAATAATATTTATGTATTATTATTTGTACCCAGTATATAATCACTGGGAACTACTATTCGTGCTGTTTCGTCCAATAAATGTTTGTCTACAACACAAGTATTCAGCCCTACTGGGAGATACTTGCATTAATAGGAAAGTACAAATATACAATTTATTTCCGGTCTGTGATCGTTACCCTATGCTATAGTCATTGAGAACGTCATCGTGTAAGACACTACTGCAATAGCCATTTTTTTAGTTGGCTGCGTGGTAGTGTGCCAAGCGTTCGGCTTCTCGTGGCAAGGCGCGGTGCCACTGAGTACGGGTTCGATCCCACTTCGGACCATATATTGTTCTTCGTTTTTTTCTATTGTTGTTTGTCTGTCAATTTTTCCGAGTGCTAACACATACTTCTTTGTTCTATTATTCCCTATTATCGCCTCGGAAGTTCCCCATATAATAATATTTATGTATTATTATTTGTACCCAGTATATAATCACTGGGAACTACTATTCGTGCTGTTTCGTCCAATAAATGTTTGTCTACAACACAAGTATTCAGCCCTACTGGGAGATACTTGCATTAATAGGAAAGTACAAATATACAATTTATTTCCGGTCTGTGATCGTTACCCTATGCTATAGTCATTGAGAACGTCATCGTGTAAGACACTACTGCAATAGCCAATTTTTTAGTTGGCTGCGTGGTAGTGTGCCAAGCGTTCGGCTTCTCGTGGCAAGGCGCGGTGCCACTGAGTACGGGTTCGATCCCACTTCGGACCATATATTGTTCTTCGTTTTTTTCTATTGTTGTTTGTCTGTCAATTTTTCCGAGTGCTAACACATACTTCTTTGTTCTATTATTCCCTATTATCGCCTCGGAAGTTCCCCATATAATAATATTTATGTATTATTATTTGTACCCAGTATATAATCACTGGGAACTACTATTCGTGCTGTTTCGTCCAATAAATGTTTGTCTACAACACAAGTATTCAGCCCTACTGGGAGATACTTGCATTAATAGGAAAGTACAAATATACAATTTATTTCCGGTCTGTGATCGTTACCCTATGCTATAGTCATTGAGAACGTCATCGTGTAAGACACTACTGCAATAGCCAATTTTTTAGTTGGCTGCGTGGTAGTGTGCCAAGCGTTCGGCTTCTCGTGGCAAGGCGCGGTGCCACTGAGTACGGGTTCGATCCCACTTCGGACCATATATTGTTCTTCGTTTTTTTCTATTGTTGTTTGTCTGTCAATTTTTCCGAGTGCTAACACATACTTCTTTGTTCTATTATTCCCTATTATCGCCTCGGAAGTTCCCCATATAATAATATTTATGTATTATTACATAGTGCTATAGTTGGATGTTTGACTAGAAGGTACAGATTATAGTAAACTAAGACATGGTGGTATAGTTGGACGTTTAACTAGAAGGTACAGATTATAGTAAACTAAGACATGGTGCTAGAGTTGGATGTTTGACTAGAAGGTACAGATTATAGTAAACCAAGACACGGTGCTATAGTTGGATGTTTGGTTGGTAGCTAGAAACGAGAAACTTAGTGGGTGTATATGAAGACTTACCAAGCAACACAGAACGGGAATCGTCAGTCGTTAGACACTGCGAGACTTGCTGAGAAGGGGACCTGAGTACCTATGGACATGTTCGGAGTTTGGGAGCCTCAATAGCCTAGTTGGGAAAACCACTCGACTAGGCTCCAGCCTATCGGACAACCTGTGTTCGATTCCCGCTGGAAGCAGAGTGAATTGTACTCATGGTTGGAAAAAAAAAAATTACCCCCACAATCGACCCAGCCGGTGGTGGAAATGGGTACCAGGGTAGTAGTACTCTGGGAATGTGAAGAATGCTGCCTCCATCATGAGTTTTGATGCTTGAAGCGAAACTGTCTCCGAACACTTCTGGACAGACAGCCGTGCACATATGGGTGAAAACTTGTGCGCTAATACGCCCATTTAAGTCATGTACTTTACCTTTGGAAGATACTATGCAATCCATTTTTGACAATAGAAACAAGAAATGAGTTCTTAAATGTTATGTAGAGCCAGTCTTAACATATGGATGTGAATCATGGACAATAGGACAACAGATAAGAAAATCACTTGAGTCTGTAAAAATGTGGTTTTACAGAAGAATGTTGAGAATACCATGGACAACATGGAAGAGTAATGAAAACGTTCTGAAAGAGGCCAAAGCAAAAAAGAGAGCTAATTTCAATTATTAGGAAGAAATAATCATAATTTTTGGCCATGTAATGAGAAGAGAACAGATGGAATATATTGTAACAACTGGGAAAATTGAGGGACAAAGAGATAGAGGGAAGCAAAGAGAAAATATTCCAGACAGCTTAAGAGATGGCTTGGCAGAAGGTCAACAACATAAATGATACATAACTGTCAAGATCGAAAGTTGTGGAGAGACATGGTCACCTACACCAGCAGGCCTGGTACTTGATGATGATGACTTTACCTTTACTTTATATTCAGAGTACAATGACACAATAACTCAATGGAACAGTTGGATGTGTGGTTAGAAGGTACAGATTGTAGAACCATGACACTGCAATGTCCAACAAGTAAGGCCCTTTTAAGAATGAATAAAAAAGAAGAGTGGAAGTTGTGGTGGCAGAGAGGTTAGTGCACTCATAAACTGATCACAATGGCCTGGGTTCAATTCTCAAATGTGATTAATTTTTGTTCATGAGAGGAGCACGGCTACGATCTTCACCCAGCCTCTGATAAGAGATCCCAGAGATTTTCTCTGGGGAAGCAGGACAGTCTGGCAAATGTAAAGTAAAGTAAAGAGCCCCTGTCATGCCAAGTGGCATTTAGGGAATATGGTGTTAGTGACCATAAATTTTACAGATCTTCAGCACATTTTTTTTTGGGGTAAGTTGGTCGGTATTACGTCCGTGATGCTTTACTTTCCCAGAAAAAAATCTAGTACCCATTTAAGGCTGGGTGAACTTGAAAGCCGTCACTTGTGATTGAATCCTACCCTTTGTCATTTGTAGTCCAGTTCACTAACCATTGGGCTATTTCGGCTCCCGTCTGGCAAATGTGCCATTGGTCAATTAAAAATCTGGCCACTAACATCATAATCCCTATAAAAACCACAATGGTGTAACAGGACACTTTACTACAGGCATGGAATGATACAGAACTAGCAACAACGTTTTCTGAATTACAAAGAGGTTGTAATGTTCTCCCAAAACTAGCATGATTTATGTCAGAAGTTGGCAGCATATGTTTAATACAACCAAACTATCAGAGACAGAGGAGATCAACGAGCTTTTATTTGCAGACTATCATGCACTACTAATACATGGAAAAATAGAAGAGCTGCAAGAACACTTAAACAAACTCAACAGCACAGGCACAAAATACAACATGAAGATCAACATCCAAGAAATCAGAAATCATAAATGTTGCAAAAGAAAAAAAGAACATCAATATAACTATAGAAGGCAGACAACTAAAACAAGTCGAGGAATTCAAATACCTAGGAAGTTTAGTGACATGACAATTCACAAACAGCAGAGATAGAATCAAGATGCAACAAAGCTTGTCAAAGCATTGGACAGTTATCACCACTATTGTCCAACAAGGAAATAACTCTGGAGGCAAAACGAGCACTATACAATACAATCTTCATCCAAACGTTGTGCTACCAATGCCAGACCTGGACCCTAGATACAAGAACAATAAGAAAAATAACCTCTACATAGATGAAGTCTGTTGGATGAATGACAGGAAACAGTCTGAGAGACAAGATCAGAAATGAAGAACTGAAAAAAAAAAGCTATAACCCCCGCCATAGAATATATAAAGAAACAGCAGATAAAATGGTTTGGTCACATGACAAGACAAAGTGATCAAAACACAATACATAGAGCCCTCAATAAACGTTGCGAGAACACCAGATCCAAGGGTCAACTATGAAAAAGATGGATTGATAGAATATTATAAAAACTAGGAAACATACCAGCAGAAGAGGCGAACAAAAGTGCAAAAGACTGCAAATTATATCTCCCATCGACGCTGAAAGGCAAATGAGGAAGGAAAGAAATAAAAAAACCAAACTTTTCTCTCAACATTCTTGATCCACTGTCTCTGTAGGCAGGATGATGAGTGCTTTCATCACAGGAGAGCTCCAGTCAAATTATTCAATAATTAATCTGTTTCATGATAAGATCTTTTGTGAACAAAGTTACTTGTGACATACGTAGTGCTTGCCACAACTTCTGACACTCTTGTGATCTATATTATTTGTTTGTTTACTTGTAGTCATGGCTACAAGTTCTTGCCATTTTTTTGGCTGGATGCTGTCTGTCAGCCTTCCGTAAAAAAAAAAACATGCTTTGACAGGTCAACCAATGAATGACTTACCCAGTCCTATGAAACCTATTTTGAACCAACAAAAGCATAGCAATCAACAACAACAAAATAAACATTGTGGTTAATGAAGATAAACCACTGTGGCTGAGTGGTTAGTGAGCTCACTTCCTGATCAAAAAGGTCCCGGCTCAATTCCCAGAAGTGGCAGATTCTTTTTTCAAGCAGACAGCAAGTTTATCCAGGCTCTAAAAATGGGTACCAGAGACTTTTCTGGGAAGAAAGAATTATGGTTATCCTGCAAATAACCCTACATAACCCAAAAATGTGCTTTCTATCTATCTATTGTCCTTTCGAGCCGAAGACGGCACATAGGGCAGAACCACAATTTCTAAAAACAGAAACCTTGCATGCCAAAATGACACATATTGTAGAGATTACTGCCTGTAAAAAAAATGTGCCTTAGTCATGGAAAAATATGGTCACTAACAACATATTCCACATTTCCTTATGAATAGCAAAGGTGAAGAGAATATTTTCTTTATCTATGAAAATGTCCACCGACCCCAGTGCTCTATTGTCCAACCGGTAGTGGACCAGAAACTTCAGGCTGGTGTCATCTTCACCACAAACTTCATAGTGATAACAACTTTCGTTGCCCTTCCTAGTACGGTGAATGACAAGTGCTATTTCCAAACTTCAGTGATTCCATGGCCATGACAGCAAACTGAACCCAGGTCATCTGGTTGGCAGGCAAGTTCTTTAGCAACTACACAACTGCAGCTCCCAGAAGGATTTAGTATTTGTAGTTAGCAGACAGTCATCTAATTATAGTCATCGCACTTCTGCCTATAAGTACTCAGATCTAATCCCTAGCGAATCCTGCAATGTGAAACGATAAACTAGTTCACAAGTCCTCCCCACACTCATTGTTTCTCTCCTGAATTTAGGGAATATCCCTTTTGACTAACATAAAGATCCTGGAGTCTCACCAGGGATAACATACACACAAAGCATAAGTGGCCCTCATGGAGATTTAATATTTATAGTTAACAACGGCATGTCAAATCTCCCACCAATTCTTCAGTTGAAGTCACACATGAGCCTGTAGACGTGGCAACTTTTCAAGCTGTCAAATAACTGTAGAGTCCTGGATGTCCGTGAAGTCTGATCGACGCTTTTGTGATCGATGTGGTAGTAATTGCTTGAAACTTTGCGTTGCTTCGTTGCCGTTACTGTCGTCTTCCCTTGGGCCTGGCGAGGTAGCCCTTCCCAATCATCGTTCCTCACTAGACACTTACAAAACACAGATTGCCTCTGTGAAGCAGTCAAGGAACACCCTGTTAATAACCCAGTGGAGGTTTATTGAAGGATCTTTAACCTTGCACAACAATGTACATTATTGCAACAACAGCAATGTTTGTTAATGGCATTACTCACAGTAATTGGTAACTATGATGCGTAACGCATGCCCCTCAGGCCACCTTACACTTTGATGACCTCCCGTTAGAGCCGATTCCACTCAGTCGGACTATCTTGATGATAATACACAGGAATCTTCCTGCCTGCTATCTGCCCTGATCTATGAAGAGGAAATCTCCCACCATTGTCTGTTCGTGCCTATACTAGCACATACATTTTTGAGCCGTATTCGGCGAGATATGTCTTGCTGACTTTCACTTGAATCCTTTGTTTCTTGAATTCACAATCTCCTCTAATATTATACTTAGTATTTGAGTAGCAATTCGGCAAGAGCTGTCTCACTCTCTGTCATGAATATTATTCGTTACCACTGTACAGCTGTCATTTAATTAATTTCGATGCTACGTTGCATATTTAGAAGAACATACTTCTCACATCTACCGAACTTGTCCTTTCCCTTGTTTCACCATCCATCTCTCTATGATGCTCTGTTGCTAACCGTCTTCCCCTAACGCTCTTAAAATTTAATTTGGTGTACCGTTTTACGGCTTTGTCACTTATTCTCTGTTGCTCACTGCGCAACAATATTCTAGTCTGATTTCTGCAACTATCCGGTCCACTGTCCTAACACACGTACTACTCTTTAATCCCTGCTACCTCCCTGCTTTATTCCCTTATGTTCAAATTATGTTTTAGTTACTTCTTGTTATAAGTGTTTATCACTTAAATGTGGGTATGTTGTGTCGCTATTTTACAGCAGAGTTGAGATATTTGTACCTTCCTACCCCAAAACACATCAACCTTCACCATTGCTTTTGACACCTATTGATTTGGTTATTTGGTTATGGAAGGCCCCGGTATCACTGCAAACGGATTAAAATCCATAATTGCTCAACCGCCCATGCCAGCGTAATCATCCAAATTAATATTTCATCTCCCAAACAAGATTTGATATCAACTGAATATGATTTGCTTGGTTTTTAACTTGACTTAATCCCCTTTAGCCCGTGAGCTAGTTGATCTTTGTGATTACGAGACTGATCCACCACCTACTGCACTACCAAGGTGGCCTTGGTAGCCTAGTTGGTAAAACCACCTGACTAAGCTACCGACATTTCGACAACCCATGATTCTTGAATCCCTCTGGAAGTAGTGTGAATTGTACTCGTGGTTGGAAAAAAAATAATAACCCCACGGTCAACCCAGCCACTGGCAGAAATGGGTACCAGTTTAGTGCTCTGGGAAGGTGAGGAATGCCACCTCCCATTGTGAGTTTTGATGCTTGAAACGACACTGTCCAGAAGTCTCCCAACAAGTCTGGATAGGCGGCCAAGCACATATGGGTGAAAACTTGTGTGCTAAGACGCTGATTCAAGTCTCCTACTTTAATTTACTTTAGTCACTCTTTACAGCATGTTGCTTGTCACAGGAAGTCACAAGTAACTTTAACTGTTCATGTGGTACAACAAGTAAGATGAGGGTGTCATTAAGGAAGCGTTGCTCGTCACCCCTAAAGGAAAATCATTCAGTGTATAGGTTGTCCCTAGGATTGTCACGTCCTGCCAGCTGTGGGAGACTTGTATGTTGAGTGCTGAGGTTTTTCATAATTTACAATTTGATTGGTAAATTTCCTACAGAAATTACTTGCTACCAGGAAATCAACCATGACTGTATCTATGTGTATGTATAAGTGATGAAGTACCACATAAAAGAGAAGATAAATACATTATCTATTGGGCTGTATGACATCAAGGCGTCCACACTTTTTCAATACCATTGGTGCATAGGTGTACATTGAAGCGACACTATCCAGAAATCTCTAAACATTTCTGGATAGGTGGCTGAGCACACATGGGTGGAAACTCGCGTGTCAAGATGCCGGTTCAGGTCTCGTACGTTACCTATCTAGTATTACAGTGTTATTGGAAAAAAGAATTAATGCTTTAAAAAAAAAAAAAAAAACAACTATGCTGCACAGAGATACTGTTTCAATTTAAAAGAACTGTCACGTAATAATTATTACATATTTTATTCTTGAATCTCTCTGCCACATAGTTTTCTTATAGTAAAGTAAAGAGCCCCGTCACACCAAGTGGCATCTTGGGAACATGGTGTTAGTGACCATATATTTTAAACAGACCTTCAGCACATGATTTTTGAGGGTAATGTAGTCAATGTTATGCCCATGCCGCTTTACTTTCCCAGAAAAAAATTTGGTACCCATTTAAGGCTGGTTGAACTGGAGTCCGCTCTTGTCCTTTGTAGTCCAGTTCACTAACCACTGAGATATCGTGGCTCCCATAGTTTTGTCATAGTAAAAAAAAGTAAAGAGACCCCGTCACACCAAGTGGCGTATAGGGAATATTGTGTTAGTGACCATAAATTTTACAGACCTTCGGCACATGATTTTTGGGGTAATGAGGTCGGTATTACGCCCGTGCTGCTTTGCTTTCCCAGAAAAAAATCTGGTACCCATTTAAGGCTGGGTAAACCCGGAAGCCGTCGGTTGGGATCGAACCCTAGCTCTTGTCCTTTGTAGTCCAGTTCACTAACCACTGAGCTATCGCGGCTCCCATAGTTTTGTCATATTCATGTTTAAACATGTGTGCCACGCTGACTCTTTACTGGCAACAGTCACGATCGATGGTGACTGGTTTAAAACTTTGTTTTCTTAACCTAAATGAACATTGTCAATGGTGAAACTACACAGTACGATGAATGGTATGTTCAATTATTAGTTCGAAAAGTTTTTTTCTTGATAGAAAAGCTAAAACAAGAAATAGTAACAGGGAATCTTTATGTTTTTTTTTACCACATTTTGGGTCAGTCGCCTCACAGGTGCGTAATAATTTGTTGCAAAGATATCCTTGAAGATAGAACTAAAGTAGTCATCATTATAAAGAAAACTAGGCCTAATGTGCTGCAAAATAGCAACATGTATGTCACCTACTGTTGTTTATTCACATATTTATTATGTTAGCTACAACTTCACATATTTATTATGTTTTATTAAGCTAGTTACAACTTCACATATTTATGATATTAGTTACAATTTCACATAATTATTATGTTAGTTACATCTTCACATATTTATTAAGCTAGTTACAACTTCACATATTTATTATGTTTTATTAAGCTAGTTACACCTTCACATATTTATTATGTTAGTTACAAGTTCACATATTTATTAAGCTAGTTACAACTTCACATATTTATTATGTTAGCTACAACTTCCACATATTTATTATGCTTTATTAAGCTAGCTACCTAAAACTTCACATATTTATTATGTTAGCTACAACTTTCACATATTTATTATGTTTTATTATGCTAGCGAACAGAAGTAAATATTAAGGATAATGGAGAAGGACCAGAAATACTCAAAGAAGAAGTGGAAGACGCCTTGCGCAATATGAAAGCAGGAAAAGCTCCTGGACCAGATAATATAACTAAAGAAGAGATTGAAGCCATGGGTGATTTTGGAATAGAAATAATAACAAAAATATTGAATGATATCTACAACACTGGATATATACCAGACGACATGCTCAAATCAATATTCATAGCCCTACCAAAGAAATCTGGTGCGATTGAATGTGATGATCATTGCACAATAAGCCTTATTAGTCATATGACTAAGATATTACTAAGATTCATCATGTAAAGAGTGCGAAACAAAATCAGTCCAGAAATTAGTGATGAACAGTGTGGTTTTGTTAGAGATAAAGGAACAAGCAATGCCATATACATCAAAAGATCTTTAGTAGAGAGAGCCATAGAGGTGAAAACAGATCTATACTTATGTTTCATAGATTATACCAAAGCATTTGACAAAGTAAAGCACCAAGAAATAATCAAAATTTTAGAAAGCATAAATGTAGACAGCAAAGATCTAAGAATAATAAAGAACATGTACTGGCAACAAACAGCGGCCATAAGAACTGGAAACAAATTGGGAATGTTTCAACAAATAAAACAGGGTGTTAGGCAAGGTTGTGTGCTGTCATCAGATTTGTTTAATATTTATAGTGAGATTATTTTAAGATCCATAAGGGACATGCCTGGAATAACAACACGTTACAAGAAATGTTAGACATTATAGTGAAAGAAAGCAAAAATAAAGGACTCAGCCTTAATAGCAAAAAGACAGAAGTAATGGTAACAACAAAGAAAATGACATCACCTAAGTGCAAAATAAAGACAAGTGGAACAATATTAAAACAGGTAAATGAATTTAAATATTTGGGAACTTTGTTAACCTCAGATGGAAGATGTACAAAAGAGGTGAGATGCAGAATGGCTCAGGCAAAAGCAGCTTTCCAAAAAATGAGGAAGATACTATGCAATCCATTTTTGACAACAGAAACAAGAAAAAGAGTTCTTAAATGTTATGTAGAACCAGTCTTAACATATGGATGTGAATCATGGATAATGGGACAAAAGACAGAAAATCACTGGAGTCTATAGAAATGTGGTTTTACAGAAAAATGTTGACAATACCATGGACAGCTAAGAAGAGTAATGAAAAAATTCTGAAAGGGGCCAAAGAAAAAAGAGAGCTAATATTCAATATTAGGAAGAAACAATCATCATTTTTTGGCCATGTAATGAGAAGAGAACAGCTGGAACATATCGTAATAACTGGGAAAATTGAGGGACCAAGAGTAGATGGAAGCAAAAGATACCAGACAGCATAAGAGAATGGCTTGGCAGAAGGTCAACAACAGAAATGATAAATAATTGTCATGATCAAAAGTTGTGGAGGGACATGATCACCTACACCAGCAGGCCCGGTACTTGATGATGATGATGCTAGTTACAACTTCACATATTTATTATGCTAGTTACAACTTCACATATTTATTATGTTTAATTATGTCAGTTACAACTTCACATATTTATTATATTTTATTATGCTAGTTACAAATATTTTCTATCTGGCACATCCCACAACACTCCTATGCTGTACCAATAAGGGCACAAATTTAGCACAAAACACTTGTGCATCCAACAACACACACACACACACACAGCAAATCACCTGATCTGCAATGGTTCTCCTGAGGTGGGGTGGCTGGAGACGACTGTTCCCAAACTATACAGATGGTAGCCACGACTGTTTCTGCTGGCACTCTCCTTGTACTCATGTGGAACAACCATTTTGCTCAGGGTCTGAAAGTCAAGTGGATTGGAAGTACGCAGAATTTCCAAGGCATGGAACCCATCCACAAGCAGGGTCTCTCCCCGGACCCAGTATGCTCCAGGCACTGAAACACTTGGATCCTAATTTGGAAATGGAGAGGAGCAGTTACCAAAAAAAATGTCAATTTTTCGGCAAACATTCCCACAATCCCCATCATTTTATTATTCATTCAAAACACTGACCATATTTCCCCTACTATATCCCAGTAATTTCCTATATCTCCCACTACATCCCAATAATTTCTCCTACTACATCCTAATAATTTCTCCCACTGCATCCCAATAATTATTCCCACTACATCCAAATAATTGTTCCTACTACATCCCAATAATTTCTCCCACTACATCCCAATAATTTCTCCTACTACATCCTAATAATTTCTCCCACTACATCCCAATAATTATTCCCACTACATCCAAATAATTGTTCCCACTACATCCAAATAATTTCTCCCACTACATCCCAATAATTTCTCTCACTACATCCCAATAATTTCTCCCACTACATCCCAATAATTTCTCCCACTACATCCCAATAATTTCTCCCACTACATCCCAATAATTATTCCCACTACATCCAAATAATTGTTCCCACTACATCCCAATAATTTCTCCCACTACATCCAAATAATTTCTCCCACTACATCCCAATAATTTCTCCCACTACATCCCAATAATTATTCCCACTACATCCAAATAATTGTTCCCACTACATCTCAATAATTTCTCCCACTACATCCAAATAATTTCTCCCACTACATCCCAATAATTTCTCCCACTACATCCAAATAATTTCTCCCACCACATCCCAATAATTTCTCCCACTACATCTCAATAATTTCTCCCATCCCCCACTACATCCCAATAATTTCTCCCATCTAACACTACACCCCCATCATTTCTCCCATCTTCCAATACATCCCCATAATTTCTCCCATTACATTCCAATAATTTCTCCTGTTTCCCACTACATCCCAATAACTTCTCCCACTCCCCACTGTTATAGAGTGAGCTAATGGAAGCATGGGGGCAGGTAACTTAGTTGTTACCCACTTCTCAATAGACAACAGCAGTAACAAATGGTAGCGACCAGCAGTAGTTAGGACATAAATTTAAGTATGGTAAATTTCCAGTCAGAATAACAAGTTAGGGGATAATAGAAGTTCACATAGGGGGTAGTGGATACACAGAAAGTGGGAAGGAGGTAATGCCCAGAATTACTGGATGACATGATGATGAGTTTAGGTCTATGGAAATTTCTACTTCAACTTTTAGGCAATGCATGACAATAGCATGCATTGACCCCATGACTTTGGCCCGTCTGATAAATAAGTTGTCATCCAACTACCAGGATAGGTCATTGTCATGAGGTAATAATTAATTTAAATAGAGCATAGAGATTCACCAAAACAAGGTGTTTTCATCAAACCATGAGAATAGTTCAAGTTTCGGTCACAGAATGATGAGGAGTGAACAACTCAAGTGATCAGAAGAGCGAAAATTGTCACTTTGCGACAGTTTGATTGGCTGCTGATTGTTAGGCGAAGAGTGTGAGGTTGGAGTATTTAAACTTCAACACAATAGGAGTCAGTTACAGTTAGAGAGAGAGAAGTCAAGATGTAGACTAAGTAAGCTTAGTCCGGCTTCAGCCGAACTGCCAAAGACAGTTAGCAGAAGTTAAGTTAAGATTAGAAAGTTGAGCCAGTTAGTTAGGAAGTTAGAATCTTCAAGTTGTAGTTTCAAGTCAGTTGAGAAGTTATTAAGTAAGTTGATAGAGAGTAGTGAGTATAGCAATGAAAATATGAACTTTAGTGTTGTGAAAGTGCTGAAGAGTAATTCAAGTTGTTTCATATTCCTCATGAACGTAAGTTGAATAATGTTGTAGGCAAGATATGCACTTGGGACTGATCATATCCATCTGCGATTTGCCTCAGAGAAGTCCCAAATTAATTAACATTAATTTAAGATAAGTGCATCTACTACAGAACGATCATAGGCCAAGATTAATAACAGAGATCAATAAACTGATTATGATTATATTATGAGAGAAAAAGAGTCTGTCATGATTTACCTGTTGTAATCAACTATAAATGTGATGTGCTGTCAAGAGAGTACAAAGATAATATACAGAATAAATAACATCACAGCTCTATAATACCCACTACATTCCAATAACTTCTCCCATCCCCACACTACATCCCAATAACTTCTATCCCCCCATTACATCCCAATAACTTCTCCCACTACATCCCAATAACTTCTATCCCCCCATTACATCCCAATAACTTCTCCCACTACATCCCAATAACTTCTATCCCCCCATTACATCCCAATAACTTCTCCCACTACATCCCAATAACTTCTCCCACTACATCCCAATAACTTCTATCCCCCCACTACATCCCAATAACTTCTATCCCCCCATTACATCCCAATAACTTCTCCCACTACATCCCAATAACTTCTATCCCCCCACTACATCCCAATAACTTCTATCCCCCCACTACATCCCAATAACTTCTATCCCCCCACTACATCCCAATAACTTCTATCCCCCCACTACATCCCAATAACTTCTATTCCCCCACTACATCCCAATAACTTCTATCCCCCACTACATCCCAATAACTTCTATCCCCCCACTACATCCCAATAACTTCTATCCCCCCACTACATTCCAATAATTTCTCCTGTTTACCACTACATCCCAATAATTTCTCCTGTTTACCACTACATCCCAATAATTTCTCCTGTTTACCACTACATCCCAATAATTTATCCTGTTTACCACTACATCCCAATAATTTATCCTGTTTACCACTACATTCCAATAATTTCTCCTGTTTACCATTACATTCCAATTATTTCTCCTGTTTACCACTACATCCCAATAATTTCTCCTGTTTACCACTACATCCCAATAATTTCTCCTGTTTACCACTACATCCCAATAATTTCTCCCATCCCCCACTACATTCCAATAATTTCTCCCATCCCCCACTACATTCCAATAATTTCTCCCATCCCCCACTACATCCAAATAATTTCTCCCATCCCCCACTACATCCCAATAATTTCTCCCATCCCCCACTACATCCCAATAATTTCTCCCATCCCCCACTACATTCCAATAATTTCTCCCATCCCCCCACTACATTCCAATAATTTCTCCTGTTTACCACTACATCCCAATAATTTCTCCTGTTTACCATTACATCCCAATAATTTCTCCCATCCCACCCACTACATCCCAATAATTTCTCACATCCCCCACTACATCCCAATAATTTCTCCTGTTTACCATTACATTCCAATAATTTCTCCTGTTTACCACTACATCCCAATAACTTCTCCTGTTTACCACTACATCCCAATAATTTCTCCTGTTTACCACTACATCCCAATAATTTCTCCTGTTTACCACTACATCCCAATAATTTCTCCTGTTTACCATTACATTCCAATAATTTCTCCTGTTTACCATTACATTCCAATAATTTCTCCTGTTTACCACTACATCCCAATAATTTCTCCTGTTTACCATTACATTCCAATAATTTCTCCTGTTTACCACTACATCCCAATAATTTCTCCCATCCCCCACTACATCCCAATAATTTCTCCTGTTTACCACTACATCCCAATAACTTCTCCCATCCCACCCACTACATCCCAACTTCCCCCATCCCCCACCACAACCTAAAACTCTCTCACATCTCCATAAGTCACAAAGAAGTACCACACAATAAACAAAATGTAAAATTCCCCATCTCCAAAAGCAACAAAAATGAAGGAACGTACCCAAATGGTGTCTGCATGTACGTGCTGTCTGTATGTGCGCCTAAACGCTGATTCGAGAAGGCTGTATCCCCACGAGAACCATCAGACGTGAATGTCCACAGAGCACCAAATATGCCATCTTCAGCTGGACATATCCTCTCCACAACAGCACGTAGGCCATCAATCGATGCTGGTGCCTATGTGAGTATGCAATATAAGAAAAAATCAACATGGGAGGTGTCTATTAGAAAATAGAACAACTGAAGTTAAACAACATGGGAGGTGTCTGTTAGAAAGTAGAACAACTGAAGTTAAACAACATGGGAGGTGTCTGTTAGAAAGTAGAACAACTGAAGTTAAACAACATGGGAGGTGTCTGTTAGAAAGTAGAATAATTGAAGTTAAACAACATGGGAGGTGTCTGTTAGAAAGTAGAACAACTGAAGTTAAACAACATGGGAGGTGTCTGTTAGAAAGTAGAACTGAAGTTAAACAACATGGGAGGTGTCTGTTAGAAAGTAGAACAACTGAAGTTAAACTACATGGGAGGTGTCTGTTAGAAAGTAGAATAATTGAAGTTAAACAACATGGGAGGTGTCTGTTAGAAAGTAGAACAACTGAAGTTAAACAACATGGGAGGTGTCTGTTAGAAAGTAGATAACTGAAGTTAAACAACATGGGAGGTGTCTTAGAAAGTAAAACTTAAGTTAAACAAGTTAATGGAAGGACCAAAACAACGAACGGTTCTTAAAATAGGTAAAAGTAAAGGTTCCCTGCCTTGCCAGGCGTAGGGGAATATGGTGTTAGTGACCATATTTTTCTATAACCACAGCACATATTTGGGTGATGTGGTCGGTATCATGCCAGGCCGCCTTTACTTCCCAGAAAAATCTCTGGTATCCATTTTTAGAGGCTGGGTGAACCCAGGAGCCTTGTCAGTCCGAAAAAAAAATCCGCCACTGCGGGGGATCGAACCCGGACCCTTCTGGTCAGGAAGAAAAATATGCAGGAGATGTTTTATAGGTTACCTCAACTACAACGCCACCGGCAATGTCTATACGTATCTATGTACTTACAACCGTGGGAGAGCACACAGACCTGCATGCACACACACAAACACACGGCTACACCCATACATGTGCATACATCATACATACCAAGAAGAGTCCACATGTAAGTCAGTCAGTGTGCATATACAAAGCACAAAGAATAAACCAGAAGAATACAGGCTACCCGAAAGAATGACAGAGTATTTGATGTCTCAAAGTGGAGTTTTCTAAGAACATGTAAAATGAAAGGCACCATGTAGTGCAGGTGGAAAGGGTATTACATTGCAGAATGGCAAGCAGCTCTGACACAAGAGATATAGGGGACCATCAGAGTGTTGCAGTGTGGTCTAGTAGAGGGGAGCAGAGAATAGCATAATATGTGCATATTCTAATGTTTTCACACATGAGCAAAAGTGTAGAATATGCAATAGTAAAAAAGTAAAGAGCCCGGTTCTGCCAAGTGGTGTATATGGAATATGGTGTTAGTGCCCATAATTTTTTACAAAAAACACCAGATCACATTTTAACATGAACAACGCATTTTATGTGGCTGATGAGGTTGTAATTTTAATGCCATGAAAAATATACTAACATCAAAACTAATAACACCAGGGCTAAAACTAAGAATAGCAAAACGTTACATCTTCTCAACATTCCTGTATGGTGCAGATTCAGAAAGTGGAACAATAGGCAGTAAAACAATGGAGATGTCCATCAGAAAGTGGAGCAATAGGCAGTAAAACAATGGAGATGTTCATCAGAAAGTAGAACAATAGGCAGTAAAACAATGGAGATGTTCATCAGAAAGTAGAACAATAGGCAGTAAAACAAGTGAGATGTTCATCAGAAAGTGGAGCAACAGGCAGTAAAACAATGGAAATGTCCATCAGAAAGTGGAGCAACAGGCAGTAAAACAATGGAGATGTTCATCAGAAAGTAGAACAATAGGCAGTAAAACAAGTGAGATGTTCATCAGAAAGTAGAATAATAGGCAGTAAAACAAGTGAGTTGTCCATCAGAAAGTAGAACAATAGGCAGTAAAACAAGTGAGATGTCCATCAGAAAGTAGAATAATAGGCAGTAAAATAAGTGAGATGTCCATCAAAAAGTAGAACAAAAGGCCCTAAAACAAGTGAGATGTTCATCAGAAAGTGGAACAACAGGTGAAAAAATAAGTGAGATGTCCATCAAAAAGTGGAGAAACAGGCAGTAAAACAATGGAGATGTCCATCAGAAAGTGAAGCAACAGGCAGTAAAACAAGTGAGATGTCCATCAAAAAGTAGAACAAAAGGCCCTAAAACAAGTGAGATGTTCATCAGAAAGTGGAACAACAGGTGAAAAAACAAGTGAGATGTCCATCAGAAAGTAGAACAAAAGGCCCTAAAACAAGTGAGATGTTCATCAGAAAGTGGAACAACAGGTGAAAAAACAAGTGAGATGTCCATCAGAAAGTGGAGCAACAGGCAGTAAAACAATGGAGATGTCCATCAGAAAGTGGAGCAATAGGCAGTAAAAGAATGGAGATGTCTATCAGAAAGTGGAGCAATAGGCAGTAAAAGAATGGAGATGTCTATCAGAAAGTGGAGCAATAGGCAGTAAAAGAATGGAGATGTCTATCAGAAAGTGGAGCAATAGGCAGTAAAAGAATGGAGATGTCCATCAGAAAGTGGAGCAATAGGCAGTAAAACAATGGAGATGTCCATCAGAAAGTGAAGCAACAGGCAGTAAAAGAATGGAGATGTCCATCAGAAAGTGGAGCAATAGGCAGTAAAACAATGGAGATGTCTATCAGAAAGTAGAACATATTTTAAAAAAACAATAATGGTGTCAGAAAGTAGAAAAACATGTAAAACAGCAGTATAGCTAGAAAGATAGACACAAATTGTAAAACTGGTAAAGCAATTATCATTAAGACAGGTGATAACTCTCTACCTCTAAATTGTCCACAAATCCATGTGGACTTTTTAAAACAAACTAAAATAGCATATTAGATGGAATGAGTCTTCTTTAGCAATCACCTATTGCTAAGCATTAAGACCAGCTTGGGTCACAAACATGACAGTGTGTTTGAGGTCATCACCGGTTCTCCATCCCTAGATGGACTGTTTGCTTGTGTTCGCCCGATGACTCAAGGAGTGTACCTCTTCATCATCCGTTCTTAAAAGGATGTTAAGTGGGCGTGTCTGCATTGTGTTGTGGTTTGCAGTATAACTGTGATATTTGTGCCTTTCGGTCCAACACATCTGACTTCAACATGTTATTTTTGAGTACTGGGTTGTCTTCCCTCTTTGATCCCTACTCACTTGGCCAGACTAGACAACTTAGTCTGTTACTAGAGGAACTACGGAGAGGTGGAGCAGGGTCTGGATGGTTCTGGTTCACTGATCCTGGCACAAGCCATCAGCTGTGGGTCGCTGACAACTTCCAGCTCTGCTGCTGTGAGGCGCGCCTTCGCCTCCACCTAGATGGACTGAGTCTAACCATCAGACTCACCTGTTCAACAGAAGTAAATCCATATTTAATAAGATGCGTCAACGAGTTCCTCAGACCTAGTTCTGTCGTCATATGATCATTGTACGAGACAGCAGGCAGACCTTCTGACTCTATGATGATCTTGTCCCAAAGTAGTCTCTGTGTCCGGCCATTAAAGTGGCCAGGATAGAAGTTGTTGATAAGAAACTCAAATGTGAACTTGGTGACATGTCCATCTTTCCCTGGAATGTAATTTTGTAAAAAATTAAAGTGGCAGACCACCAACCAACTACAAGATTAACAGAAAAAATTGAGTGAAACTATAAAATTTATTAACCTGATAAGAACACTGTATGAAGGAATCTCTCTCTCTCTCTGCGATCAGGACTCAATCAGAGCAGGATTCCAGACTCTCACATGAAGTCAGCTGTCAGGTTAAGTGTGTTGATCGCCCCCACAGACAGAACATCACAATTAGAGTCTGCCAGATCCACTCTGATTGAACACCCGTTAATACGTTGCACTGTGTTCTGCGCCAGTGGCCCAGTGCATCCAATTTCAGCCAGCATTTTATTCAGGTTAGCTTTCCTTAGCCTTTGATTGTCTCCAATCTTCCTGCAAGGCAGCAGATGATCTTTTCTGTAGGGGGATTCTGCCCTTAGATGGTTGGCCATCCCAGGTTTACGAGCACCATCTGCCCGAGTCACTAGAGGTGACTAACACAGACATGCACACAGCGATACGACGCATGACTAACACTGACACACATCAATATATATGACACATGACTAACATAGACATGCACATAAAGATATGAGATATGTCTGACATGGACATGCACACACAAAGATTTGGTTATGGAAGGCCCCGGTATCACTGCAAACGAATTAAAATCCATAATTGCTCAACCGCCCGTGCCAGTGGAATCATCCAAATTACTAACTCATCTCCCAAACAAAGAACGGTAGTGTTGTGCACAAAGGGCAGCTTACAGAAGCATTTGAAATAAAAAATAGGAGTACGACATGGATGCCTTCTATTTCCATTTCGCTTTCTACTAGCCATAGATTGGATTATAAAAATAACTCAGAACAACAGAAATGGAATCCAGTTGTCACTGACCAAGCAATTTAATAATTTAGACTTTACTGATGACATAGCTCTCCTATCATACAAATAACAACAGATGCAAGATAAAATGAGCATACTTGATGAGAGATCGCAACAGCTAGGACTGAAAATAAATAGAGATAAGACCAAAATTATGAGGATTAATGCAGTTGGCAATAACTAAATAATAATAGAAGTGCCTCTACAAGACATACGATCTTACATATATCTGGACAGTAATATAGACAAAGGAGGAACAGTGAATGATACCAAAATAAGGGTATCAAATGTAAGAGGAGCTTTTGTTGCACTGGAAAACATGGAGTCCAAAGAAATTAGGTAAAATACAAAAATTAAAATTTTCAAACCCAATGTTAAGGCAATCTTATTATATGCCTGTGAAACATGGAGAACAACCAAAATGACAATCATGAAGATACAGACTTTCATTCATGGATGCTTACGCAGAATAAGAGGAAATAGCAGGACAAAATCACTAACATAGAATTATGGAAATGTACCAGTCAAATACCAGTGGATAAAGAGATACAGCGAAGACGATGCGCTGGATAGGATACACAATGCAGAGGCCAACTGAGAGCATTACACAACAGGCCTTTTTTTAGAATCCCCAAAGAAAAAGATAAAGAGGAAGACCAAAATATTCTTCAAGAAGATAGATGGAAGCAGAGATGAAGATGATGGAGAAGACATGGAATGATCTTAAAAGAATGGCAAGAAACAGAACGGCTTGGAAAGCATTTGTTGAAGACCTATGCTCCACAGGGAGCTGAAAGCGTTTGTTGAAGACCTATGCTCCACAGGGAGCTGAAAGCGTTTGTTGAAGACCTATGCTCCACAGGGAGCATAAAGTGTTTGTTGAAGACCTATGCTCCACAGGGAGCTGAAAGCGTTTGTTGAAGACCTATGCTCCACAGGGAGCTGAAAGCGTTTGTTGAAGACCTATGCTCCACAGGGAGCTGAAAGCGTTTGCTGAAGACCTATGCTCCACAGGGAGCTGAAAGTGTTTGTTGAAGACCTATGCTCCACAGGGAGCTGAAAGTGTTTGTTGAAGACCTATGCTCCACAGGGAGCTGAAAGCGTTTGTTGAAGACCTATGCTCCACAGGGAGCTGAAAGCGTTTGTTGAAGACCTATGCTCCACAGGGAGCTGAAAGCGTTTGCTGAAGACCTATGCTCCACAGGGAGCTGAAAGCGTTTGCTGAAGACCTATGCTCCACAGGGAGCTGAAAGCGTTTGCTGAAGACCTATGCTCCACAGGGAGCTGAAAGTGTTTGTTGAAGACCTATGCTCCACAGGGAGCTGAAAGTGTTTGTTGAAGACCTATGCTCCACAGGGAGCTGAAAGCGTTTGTTGAAGACCTATGCTCCACAGGGAGCTGAAAGCGTTTGTTGAAGACCTATGCTCCACAGGGAGCTGAAAGCGTTTGCTGAAGACCTATGCTCCACAGGGAGCTGAAAGCGTTTGTTGAAGACCTATGCTCCACAGGGAGCTGAAAGCGTTTGTTGAAGACCTATGCTCCACAGGGAGCTGAAAGCGTTTGTTGAAGACCTATGCTCCACAGGGAGCTGAAAGCGTTTGTTGAAGACCTATGCTCCACAGGGAGCTGAAAGCGTTTGTTGAAGACCTATGCTCCACAGGGAGCTGAAAGGTAGAAGAAGAACCCATCAAAGGTAATTACAATATTAACAGTATAAACTCAGGAAAAAGCTCATTCTTTACACAGCCGCTAACCTACCACAGGTAACTACAATTTTAACAGACAAAAAAATGAGTGAAACATCTAATTACTTCCACAATTCACTAACCTACCACAGGTAACTACAATTTTAACAGACAAAAAAATGAGTGAAACATCTAATTACTTCCACAATTCACCAACCTACCACAGGTAACTACAATTTTAACAGACAAAAAATGAGTGAAACATCTCATTACTTCCACAATTCACTAACCTACCACAGGTAACTTACAATTTTAACAGACAAAAAAATGAGTGAAACATCTAATTACTTCCACAATTCACTAACCTACCACAGGTAACTACAATTTTAACAGACAAAAAAATGAGTGAAACATCTCATTACTTCCACAATTCACTAACCTACCACAGGTAACTTACAATTTTAACAGACAAAAAAATGAGTGAAACATCTAATTACTTCCACAATTCACTAACCTACCACAGGTAACTACAATTTTAACAGACAAAAAAATGAGTGAAACATCTCATTACTTCCACAATTCACTAACCTACCACAGGTAACTACAATTTTAACAGACAAAAAAATGAGTGAAACATCTCATTACTTCCACAATTCACTAACCTACCACAGGTAACTACAATTTTAACAGACAAAAAAATGAGTGAAACATCTCATTACTTCCACAATTCACTAACCTACCACAGGTAACTACAATTTTAACAGACAAAAAAATGAGTGAAACATCTAATTACTTCCACAATTCACTAACCTACCACAGGTAACTACAATTTTAACAGACAAAAAAATGAGTGAAACATCTAATTACTTCCACAATTCACTAACCTACCACAGGTAACTACAATTTTAACAGACAAAAAAAATGAGTGAAACATCTAATTACTTCCACAATTCACTAACCTACCACAGGTAACTACAATTTTAACAGACAAAAAAATGAGTGAAATATCTAATTACTTCCACAATTCACTAACCTACCACAGGTAACTACAATTTTAACAGACAAAAAAATGAGTGAAACATCTAATTACTTCCACAATTCACTAACCTACCACAGGTAACTACAATTTCAACAGACAAAAAATGAGTGAAACATCTAATTACCTCCGCAATTCACTAACCTACCACAGGTAACTACAATTTCAACAGACAAAAAAATGAGTGAAACATCTAATTACTTCCACAATTCACTAACCTACCCACAGGTTAAGATGTAGAATGGCTCAGGCAAGAGCAGCTTTCCAAAAAATGAGGAAGATACTATGCAATCCATTTTTGACAATAGCAACAAGAAAAAGAGTTCTTAAATGTTATGGAGAGCCAGTCTTGACACATGGATGTGAATCATGGACAATAAATAGGACAACGGACAAGAAAATCACTGGAGCTAATATAGAAATGTGGTTTTAGAAGAATGTTGAGAATACCATGGGCAGCTAAGAAGAGTAAAGAAAATGTTCTGAAAGAGGTCAAAGCAAAAAGAGAGCTAATTTCCAATATTTGGAAGAGACAATAATCATTTTTTTGCCTTGTAATCAGAAGAGAACAACTGGAATATATTGTAACAACTGTGAAAATTGAGGGATGAAGAGATAGAGGGAAGCAAAGAGAAAAAATACCAGACAGCTTAAGAGAATGGCTTGGCAGAAGGTCAACAACAGAAATGATAAATATCTGTCGAGATCGGAAGTTGTGGAGAGACATGATCACATATGCCAGCAGGCCCAATACTTGATGATGAACACAGGTAACTACAAAACAGATAAAAACAGAATAAATTGAGTGAAACATCTCAAGCCATAAACAGTTGCTTATCTATAACAGATTACAAATTGAACATCATCATGTGCCATACCAGTTGGCGTAGGCGATCATGTCCTTCCACAATCTTCTATCCACCGTGCATCACATTAATTCTGTTGTTGACTATTTTCCATGCCATGACACCAAGCTATCTAGTATTTTCCCTCTTTGTCATCTGCGATATCTCTTTCCATGTATTTTGCCAGTTGTAACCAAGTATTATTGACTTCCGGTGTGTGACTGTGTTGGCAACACGATACAATTTTCGATGGAAGTCAAATTTAAGATATAAGTGAATTTCAATGCCCATAGTAAAAGAAATTCAAGCATTCTTGTGTTATTTCAAACGGATTTATTCTTACAGTTTGTGCGAATAAGCAGAATTACCATCCATTGTGCAATTACGATCACGAAAATGTCAGAAAGCGGGAAAACTACAACACAAAGAAAACAATCAGAACATTTAATAGGCACTTGGAACATCTGCAGATTAGGTGATAAAAGTACAGAAATAGTTGAATTTATGAAGAAAAAGAATATAAAAATCTTAGGATTAGTGGACACAAGAAAGAAAGGTAAAATCATTAAAGAAATACACCAAAGCTACACACTCGTCACGAGCAGAATTAACAACATGGCGGAAGTAAATAAATTAAAACAAGTAGAGGAATTCAAGTATTTAGGCACAGTGTTCACAGAAGATGGAAAACTAGACAGAGAAATTGACATGAGAATACAAAAAGCAAATGCTGTCACATACCAGCTTTCACCATTGCTAAGACATCCAAACATTTCTATGCCAGCTAAACAACAAATGATAAATAGCATTTTCATACCAACTTTGTGCTATGAAAGTCAAACATGGACCCTTTCTAAATCATAATTAAGAAAGATCAATACATGTGAGATGTGATGCTTGAGAAAAGTAACAAACACAAGAAGAGATAGAATACCAAATGAAACCATAAAAAAATGGTAGGAACAAAACCCTGCCAAGAATATATAGAACAACAACAACTTAAATGGTTTGGCCACCTGGTCAGAATGAATCCTTATCAATCACCATCAAGGGCGTTCTTCTCAAGAATGCATGGGAAAAGACCAAGAGGAAGACCCAGAAGAAGATGGATAGATGCAGTGACAGTGACATGTAACAACAAAGGAAAATCACTAATTCAGACAGTTCGAGCAGCTCAAGAACGACAAATGATATAAACGACACCTTTTAAGTATCAGTGAAAAGAGAACGAAAAAAAGAAAGAAACCAAGTATTCTCTCTCTCTCTCTCTGCGATCAAGACTCAATCAGAGTAGGATTCCAGACTCTCTCATGAAGGCAGCTGTCTGTTTAAGTGAATCGATTGCCCCATATAGTTTTTCTTCCAGGGAGGTGGGCGTGGACCACATTGCTCTTCTCAGGTCTGTGTACTGAGGGCAATCCTGCAGAACATGTTTTGTAGTCATATTGTCCAGTGTACAGTGGCATAGGCTGGTTGTACCTATTTTGAATTTGGTGAACATGTGATTTGTCATTCTATTGTGGCCAGTGCGTAGGCGAAGTATGACTTGATCCCTCCTTGACAGTTGGTGGTATCCGTCACTCTCGTTATGCTTTGGGTGTTCACGTTTCCATTTTTCATGGAACTGACCCTTGAGGATGGATTTGGCTTCATCATAACTGAGCGGATGGTTCTCTCGTGGCAATCTCCCTCCCTCTTTAGCCAATTTGTCTGCGCGTTCGTTCCCGTGTATATTACAGTGTGATGGGATCCACTGAATTACTACTCTCTGGAAGTTATTGCATAGTTGGTCCAGGGTTGTTCTCATGTCATCTAGTTCATTGTTCTTGGGGCTTTTTAGAGCTGATAATACTGACAGTGCATCAGTCACCAATTTATTGTGCATGTTATTTTTGTGTTGAGTAGCCAGTGTTGCAGCATCTCTGATGGCCTCAGTTTCTGCTTTAAAGTTGTTTGAGAATTTTCCAGTAGCTATTGACTTGGTATAGTGCGGAACGAATTCAAAACAAACGAGGAAATTAGAGAAATCGCCAATCAACCACTAATATCTTCAGTAATAAAGAAAAGACGATGGTCATATGTTGGACATGTGATGAGAAGAGATAATAACCGAATAACAAAGCAAGCCCTCATGTGGGAAACAACAGGTAAGAAAAAAGAGGAAGACCCAGAGAGACACTGAGAAGAACATTGATGAGAGAGGCAAGAGCAGCAGGATTCGGCTCCCTCAATGAGATAGAGCTGCTTGCACAGAACAGAGACAAATGGTGAGATTTGATAAAATATCTTTAAAGAATTGAGAACTGCTAGAACAAAAATTCAGATAAGAGAAGGAGTATCTTGGTCTACGCCCTATGGGCTGGCTATGGCTCGAAAGGTCAATAGATAGATAGATAGATATTGACTTGGTGATCTCGACCTGATTATTCAGCTCTCCTTCCATTTCTGGTGGCATTTGTAGCAGAGCCATCTGTGTATATGTGGGACCAAGTATTCCAACTTTCATGATTTCCTCTTCTCATGATGTGCCCAAAAAATGTTGATTATTTACCATATTAACAGAATAAATTGAGTGAAACATCTCATTCCTTACACAGTTGCTTGGTACTCATACTTTATTAGAATAAATTGAATGAAACATCTCATTCCTTACACAGTTGCTTGGTAATCATACTTTATTAGAATAAATTGAGTGAAACATCTCATTCCTTACACAGATGCTTGGTAATCATACTTTATTAGAATAAATTGAGTGAAACATCTCATTCCTTACACAGTTGCTTGGTACTCATACTTTATTTGTCAAGCATATCATACCCAAAAAGTAATTTTAATGCCATGAAGAACATACTAACATCAAAACAAATAACACCAGGGCTAAAACTAAGAATAGCAAAATGTTATGTCTTCTCAACATTCCTATATGGTGCAGAAACATGGACATTAGACAAGAAAACAGAACAGAGAATTGAAGCCTTTGAAATGTGGATATATAGAAGAATAGGTAGAATTGGATGGAAGGAAAAGAAAACAAACGATGAAGTCTTAAAACAACTAAAAATTAAAAGAGAACTACTAAACACAATTCAAACAAGACAAATGCGATTTTTGGGCCATGTTAAAAGACACAAAACTACTAAAAGTAATCCTGGAGGAGAAAATACAAAGTAAAAGAGGCACAGGTAGACCAAGATTAACATGGACAAGTAACATCAAAAGATGGACAAACCAGCCTATGACAACCTGAACCATCAAAACAAGAGACAGAGCAGAATGGCGCTCCATGGTAGCCAACCTTCGTTGTGGAGATGGCACTCAAGATGATGATATCATACCCTGAACAACTTCCCCTGCTGCGACAGCATTCACTGACATCTCCACTTCATCGTCGATCCTTCAAAACATCAGTCGGGCCATAGATGTGCAGCGTTGTTTACAGCAAGCTGAGAAATCTCCGCCTTTTGGACCAACACATCCCACCTCAGGGTGATATTTTTGAGAAGTATGTTTTGCTTTCCTTCTGTAATAACTACTCGTTTGATCAGACACAGGGGCTTACACGGGAAGGCAGTAGGATCTTGGTCAGTTTTGGTTCACCAACTCGTTGACTATTTATAGCTCTGGTGCTGCTTAGTGTCTTGGATTTATAATCTGCTTATGACTCTTGTATTTTCAAGCAGATTTAAAGGAATTTATGGATTTAATTTGATCTAACTGGAATCACTGATTGAGTGCGATGGCTACTGACTGTGTGTTCTTATTTTCACTGATACCGCAAAGGTGTCGTGGTTTATATCATTTGTCGTTCTTGAGCAGCTTGAACTGTCTGAATTAGTGATTTTCCTTTGTTGTTACATGTCTCTATCACTGCATCTATCCATCTTCTTCTTTTCTCTTTTCACTGATACCGCAAAGGTGTTGTGGTTTATATCATTTGTCGTTCTTGAGCTGCTTGAACTGTCTGAATTAGTGATTTTCCTTTGTTGTTACATGTCTCTGTCACTGCATCTATCCATCTTCTTCTTTTCACTGATACCGCAAAAGTGTTGTGGTTTATATCATTTGTCGTTCTTGAGCTGCTTGAACTGTCTGAATTAGTGATTTTCCTTTGTTGTTACATGTCTCTATCACTGCATCTATCCATCTTCTTCTTTTCTCTTCTCACTGATACCGCAAAGGTGTTGTGGTTTATATCATTTGTCGTTCTTGAGCTGCTTGAACTGTCTGAATTAGTGATTTTCCTTTGTTGTTACATGTCTCTGTCACTGCATCTATCCATCTTCTTCTTTTCTCTTCTCACTGATACCGCAAAGGTGTTGTGGTTTATATCATTTGTGTTCTTGAGCTGCTTGAACTGTCTGAATTAGTGATTTTCCTTTGTTGTTACATGTCTCTGTCACTGCATCTATCCATCTTCTTCTTTTCTCTTTTCACTGATACCGCAAAGGTGTTGTGGTTTATATCATTTGCTGTTCTTGAGCTGCTCGAACTGTCTGAATTAGTGATTTTCCTTTGTTGTTACATGTCTCTGTCACTGCATCTATCCATCTTCTTCTTTTCTCTTTTCACTGATACCTAAAAGGTGTCGTGGTTTATATCATTTGTCGTTCTTGATGCTTGAACTGTCTGTTTGTTACATGTCTCTGTCACTGCATCTATCTATCTTCTTCTAGGTCTTCCTCTTGGTCTTTTTCCATGCATTCTCGAGAAGAACGCCCTTGATGGTGATTGGTAAGGATTCATTCTGACCAGGTGTCCAAACCATTTAAGTTGTTGTTGCTCTATATGACTGTGTGTTAGCCAATGTTAATGGACAATAACAATGCTAATATTTCCTCAAATCAATTAAGAGGAAGAGGTATGTTTACAGCACTCTGAAAAATTGACAAATAATCAACAGAAAAAAATATGGACCAAAGCAGGATTGAACCCGTACTCAGTGGCACAGCGCCTTTCCATGAAAAGCCAAACGCTAGGGAACACTGCCACTCAGCTAACTAAAAAATTAGCTTCGTAGGCAATGTCTTTCGCGCAGGTGTTCTCATGACTATAGTATAAGGCCGCGTTTCCTCCCTCATATAACATTCATGTCTGAGATTTGTAAGTTACGCTCTTGGAAAATATTTCTCCTGTGATCCAAAGATTGTGTTTAACCCTTAATTATGATACCTACCTATGACTCATGTTTTTACGAGACCATAGTCAAAATTACTGCCGCTTAACCCTTAATTATGATACCTATCTATGACTCACGTTTTTACAAGACCATAGTCAAAATTACTGCCGCTTAACCCTTAATTATGATACCTATCTATGACTCACGTTTTTACGAGGCCATAGTCAAAAATAACTGCCGCTTAACCCTTAATTATGATACCTATCTATGACTCACGTTTTTACGAGACCATAGTCAAAATTACTGCCGCTTAACCCTTAATTATTATACCTAAGTGACCACGAGTTTATGATGAGCTCTAAAAATAGTGTATTCTTTAAACTTTTTGACACAAAACCGTGTGTTTATACTAAGACAGATACGGGGAACACTGGTTTCCTGTTTCAGGTTTATTCATGACCTGAATTTAACTGCAAGGGTTAGACGTGTTACAATGTCTAACTGCAAGGAAAATCAACCAATTTCTTGAAAATTCGGGGCATTATATGAGATCGTCATCATCAAGTGCCATCTCCGCAATGAAGGTTGGCTACCATGGCACCATTCTGCTCTGTCTCTTGCTTTGATTATGCAGGTTGTCATAAGCTGACTTGTCTATCTTTTGATGTTACTAATCCATGTTAGTCTTAGTCTGCCTCTTTTACCTTGTATTTTCCCCTCAAAGATTACTTTTTGTAGGTTGTTGTGTCTTTTAACATGGCCCAAAAATCGTATTTCTCTTGTTTGAATTGTATTCAGTAGTTTTCTTTACAATTTTAATTGTTTTAAAACTCCATTGTTTCTTTTCGTTTCTTTCCATCCAATTCTACCTATTCTTCTATAAATCCACATTTCAAAGGATTAAATTTTCTGTTCTGTTTTCTTGTCTAATGTCCATGTTTCTGCACCATATAGGAATGTTGAGAATCTCACTAAATTTGGTGGGAGGGGGAGAGAATACAACAACAATAGAAACAAACACTCAGGGGTCACCAGAAGGAGGGTGTGGGAGGTGTTTGAACATGGCAAAATGTCAAATTTTGAAGAATTTGTGTTTTGATGCTGTATTGATTTTACAATGGTATCATAATCTAGGGTTAAATGTTACATTTGGGGTGCCAAAATAGTAATTTCTTTGAACTTTTGCTACACAGCTGAGTGTTTACCTAAGTAGAGACATGGGAATTGCATGTTGCAATCATTTCTTGGCTTAGGTTAGATCTATGGTCTGAAATTCAACCCCATCCCACCGTAGATGTTGTTATCTATTGACACAGCAGTCGTAATTCAAGCCATATGTTCGGCTTCCAGCTGAGGATATAACTCATCTTTCCAGATTTATTACAATTTTGAGGCAATAGTGATGCACTCATCTTTCCAGATTTATTACAATATTTGAGGCAATAATGATGCATTCATCTTTCCAGGTTAATTACAATTTTTGAGCCAATAATGTGTTCATCTTTCCAGTTTCCAGTGTTACAAAGGTTTATTTGATGTCTGCACAACAGCCAGGAGGATTTTCCCCCCCCCCCACTATAAGGGAAAAAAAAAAAAGAATTTCTTTAAAATTGGCAAAATTTATCACAAAATAAAACAACCCCTTTATACTATAGCATATTACTTTTTTATGCTGCCCATATTTGTGTTTGAACCAACACCAAAAGAAACAAATTCAACACTTAGAGGTTACCAGTAGTAATAATTAGAAATGTTTGGACAGGGTGGGGTGTATTTGCTTGCGGCAAAACTTAAATTCAAACAATTTGTATTTTGAGGTGGTCATTTTTTTAATAGAGGCAGACCAAGACTAACATGGACGAGTAAATCAAAAGATTGACATGACAGCCTACACCATCAAAGCAAGAGACAGAGTGGAATGGCGCTCCATGGTAGCCAACTTTGATGAATGAAAGTTTTATGACAGTTTCGTAGTCTAAGGTTAACTCCTTCCATGTGGAAGCTTTTTATCAACGCAACGGAAGAGATTTCAGAGACAAAATTGTTCATGGTTTTAAGAATCAATCTACATATTTATATTTATCTAACATATTATATATGAATGTTTCGACAATTGAACAAGGTATTAGATTTCACTAATATCAAGATGATACAAGACATGTAAAAAGAATATGGTTTGATGACGTTCACAATAATCAAATTGAGCGTGGCGCACTATGCGGCGAAACGTACGCTGCCGAAATCAGCATGACACACAGTGCGGCGAAACGTACAGAAAGAGTTAAGACCTACAATTTTACTTTTCTGGAAAACTGTTCCCACTCATGTATCATGTCTGAAGTCTATAACGGGATTTTTTCCACACAGAGACCAATGTATTTGTGGATTCCTTCACCCCTCTCTATGTCTGCTCAATGTGAGCTAACATCAAAGTCAAGACCTGTCCACTCTCTGACATTGTTTTCTCATCGTTCCTTCTGTCTACCACATTTTCTTTGCCCAATCACCGTTCCCTACAAGATTGTTTTTGCCTGGCCCAACAACTGAGATATACAACTATACTGCCTATGTTTGTGTTTCTCATTACTGGTCGAGAAGCCTACACGTCTATGTGTTGTCTGATTCCGCTTTGAATCTCAACATTTGTAACATGCCCCATGTAGGGGATCCTCTCATCTCCTTAGTTTAAACAGACAGCTGCCTTCATAAGAGAGTCTGGAGTCCTAGTCTGAATGAGCTATGATCGCAGAAAAAGAAGAAGAATCTCCTTAACTTGTATTTTTATCTGTGGATCTGTTATTGGGTCTCGCAAAATTTCAGTCACAGTAAAGCAGTGGTCAGCAAATTGGTCTGCTTAACCCTTGATTACAATACATATCTGTGGGTCATGTTTCCACGATTTAAAAAAAAAAAAAAAAGTAAAGTAACCCTGTCACGCCAAGTGGCGTATAGGGAATATGGTGTTCTATCTATCTATTGTCCTTTCGAGCTAAAGACAGCACATAGGGCAGAACCACAATCTCAAAAACCTTCTAAAATCTATGGCACTGTTTCAATAATAATATTTGTTACAATGATAGCTTGTCAAGCCATTGATCAACCTCCTTAGTCGCCTCTTACGACATGCCTGGAAGGTCACAGTGTCACTATTCTTAACTTCCCTCATAATGAGGCCCCGGTACCACACAGGGAGAGTATGGTGTTAGTGACCATAAATTTTACAGACCCTCTGCACATGATTTTTGGGGTAATGTGGTCGGTATTACGCCTGTGACGCTTTACTTTCCCAGAAAAAAATCTGGTACCCATTAAAGGCTGGGGGTGAAACGGAAACTGTCGGTTGGGATCGAACCCTACCTCTTGTCCTTTGTAATCTAGTTCACTAACCACTTAGCTAATGTTTCCACGATACCGTCATAAAAATTACTACTATTTAATTGTTACATTTGAAGTTTGAAAAATAAGCTTTTCTTTCAACTTTGGATACACATCCAAGTGTATACCCAAGCACGCACACAGGAAACAGATGATGTAATAATTTCCTGGGTTACGTTACATTGAATAGCCTGAAATTCAAATGCATGGTGCCGTGGCTACTGGAGATGTTATGTTGTCAATTCATATGGTCACCATAAGTCTGTCAGCCCGGCCGTATGTTCGACTCCATCAAATCATTGATTGCTATCTTGTGTTACAAAAAAGGTTTGTTTAAGTCTTACCAGTGGCTGATGGGATTTTCCCCATCATAAGAAAAAGAAAAAAACAAATTTCTTGAAAATTGGTGAAATTTATTTAAAAACAAATAAAACAGCCACCTTTCTACAATACCTCTTCATACTTTTTACCATGCACTTGAAGAAAAAAAATATCCAATATCAAATGAAACAAATCCAAAACTCAAGGGTCACTGAAAATAGTAATTAGGAATGTAATGGGGGAGAGAGAGAGAGGGAGGGAGGGAGGGGGAGAGAGAGAGAGAGAGAGAGGGAGGGAGGGAGGGAGGGAGGGGGAGAGAGAGAGGGAGGGAGGGGGAGAGAGAGAGGGAGGGAGGGAGGGAGAGAGAGAGA
This sequence comes from Megaustenia siamemsis, assembly GCA_032433765.1. Classification (NCBI taxonomy): domain Eukaryota; kingdom Metazoa; phylum Mollusca; class Gastropoda; order Stylommatophora; family Ariophantidae; genus Megaustenia; species Megaustenia siamemsis. The sequence continues at coordinate 16,569,394 of JAVIAB010000049.1, forward strand.
GAGGGAGGGAGAGAGAGAGAGGGAGGGAGGGAGGGAGGGGGAGAGAGAGAGAGAGAGAGAGAGAGAAGATGTTTGCCCGCAGTAAACTGTCACTAAATTTTAAGAATCTGTATTTGAGGTGGTAATTTTTACGATGGTATCGTAATTTCGGGTTAAGAGAAGAACTGATCAATGACTTCTAGTTTTGCCAAGCCTGAAACAGGAACTGAACTTCTAGGAAAGAATGATGGCACTCATTGGTGTAGTACTAATTCCATTAACCAAAAGTATGCACATCACCAAAAAAGCAATGACATGGGCAATTACATATATCTTATTCACTAGACGCCACTGGGCATAAAAAGGATTCTTTCTTTCTTACTTTTTGCAAATGTAGGGGAAGTTATTGAGATAAGGAAGTTCAGTTTTTTTTTTTTACCAACAATGATGCACTCATCTTTCCAGATTTATTACAATTTTTGAGGCAATAATAATGCACTCATCTTTCCAGATTTATTACAATTTTTGAGGCAATAATAATGCACTCATCTTTCCAGATTTATTACAATTTTTGAGGCAATAATAATGCACTCATCTTTCCAGATTTATTACAATTTTTGAGGCAATAATAATGCACTCATCGTTCCAGATTTATTACAATTTTTGAGGCAATAATGTGCACTCATCTTTCCAGATTTATTACAATTTTTGAGCAATAATGTGCACTCATCTTTCCAGATTTATTACAATTTTTGAGCTAATAATGTGTTCATCTTTTCAGTTTATTAAATATTGTTGACCATTAACAATGTGTTAATCTTTCCATCTTTCCAGCAGGTTTTAGGAAGAACAGATCATGTGCTGCTCAAATAACTACTCTACGTATAATAGTTGAACAAAGTTTAGAACTAAAATCCCCACTTTATATCGGATTCATAGATTACAGGACAAAATCACTAACATAGAATTATGGAAATGTACCGGTCAAATACCAGTGGATAAAGAGATACAACGAAGACGATGGCGCTGGATAGGACACACACTACTGAAGCCAACTGTGAATATTACACAACAGGCCCTTTTTTTGGAATCCCCAGGGGAAAAGACAAAGAGGAAGACCAAGGAATTCTTGGAGAAGACAGATAGAAGCAGAGATGAAGATGATGGGGAAGACATGGAATGATCTTAAAAGAATGGCAAAAAAACAGAACGACTTGGAAAGTGTTTGTTGAAGACGTATGCTCCACTGGGAGCTAAAAAGGTAGAAGAAGAAGAAGAATCTTTCCATGTCAATTAACATTTTTTGTTTAACTAATAGTGATTTATTCTTTTCCAGATTAGTTTTAATTTATTAAATTAGTTTTTTTTTTTTTTAAATTAAATTGTATGAAAAACAAACAAAAAATACACGGATAGAATAAACATGTGATCAAACAGTCATTTTCTGATATAAACAAGCACTCACATGTGATAACAAAACCCAGGTTATCATCACTGTACGTAACAGAAACTGGACGTAAATCTCTTCTAAGTAGGTCAGGGTCTGGAATCTTCTGAAATGTTGAATGGTTATAGCGTTTCTCCGACTGGCAGTGGTCTCGAAGCCAGATAAATGGAACTGCCAACGTGGACTTTCCAAACGTGATCTCCAAACCACGACACTTGTCATTCTGAACAATTCTAGGCTGAGTTGAGTTGGATGTCTGAAAGTACCGGTGCTGTTGACCAACTGCATTAAGCCCAGACAGTTTACGGCTGTTGGGATGGAGAAATGCGCTGGAGAAGTCACCAAAAGAAAACAGATGACAGCTTCCTAGGTAACCTATGGAGCTTGATCTGCCAAAACTGAAGTAAGAAAGTGGATTTAACCGAGGACCAAAGTATGTCTCGCGTGAGCCCATCCAAGAATGCTGAATGCGAAGTGAATTATGTAAATATTTGCGTAATTGTACAAAAGCTGTGCTTATAGAGGGATTCATGTGTTGTCTGATTATCATCATGGCTATCACTGAAACAAAACAAAAGAGAGAAAAATAATTAACAGTTGTGTTAAAGTTCATTAACTCTTTACGTGCGGAAGCTTTTTATTAAAGCAACAAAACAGATTTCAGAGACAAAATTTGTCGTGGTTTTAAAAATCGACATATTTATATAACATATTATATATGAATTTTTAGATAATTGGACATGGTATTAGATTTCACCAAAATGATACAAGACATGTAAAAGGAATACGGTTTGATGATGGTACACACCAATCAAATTGAGAGTGACACACTATGCGGCGAAACGTAGACGGGTGGAATTGGCATGTCACACAGTGCGGCGAAATGTACGGAAAGAGTTAACCAGAGAATCATGAAGCGAGAACTGAAATGGGAAACAAAAGGCTAACATTAAGTTCAAATTCATTATTACAAAGTGGGCACTTAAACGGGAAACCACAGGAAAAAGAAATTGAGGCTAATCTTGAGAGACTATTAGAACACTGACAAGAGAGGCAAAAATAGAGTGTAAAATACCAATAACCATGAAATTGAAAGGCTCGCTTAGAAAAAAGACAAACTATGAGCTCTATGTGAAGTATGACAGTACTAGAAGGATGTAAGATGTGAAAGTACACTCTCAAGTTGACTCGCATGTAAAAATAGGCACATGACTCGCAGTGATAGTTCTAGCAAAGTGATGAGAAAGAGCAGTAAGTACTGTGCTTTAGAATTGTGAGATTTCATCCCTTGACTCTCTATATATATCATTATTTACTATGTGACTGCATTTACATATACAAAAATGAGCACACATACAGTACCTAACTAAAAAAGCACAGAACAGTAGCAGTGTCACCTAAGAGTCACAGTACTAGAGTTTCGATATGCGGCTGGATATCCAATCACATAATCAAGCCCCAACAACAAATCACAGAATAAATATACTTCATTGTATGCTTATTATAGGTAAGGTTCGATCCAAACTGATGGCTTCCGGGTTCACCCAGCCTTAAATGGGTACCGGATTTTTTCTGGGAAAGTAAAGCGGCACGGGTGTAATACCGACCACATTACTCCAAAAATCATGTGCCGAAGGTCTGTAAAATTTATAGTCACTAACATCATATTCTCTATATGCCACTTGGCGAGACGGGGGCTCTAAAGTATTTGTTCTGGACTGCTGACAAAGCATTTGATTTGAGTATACAAGTCAATAACAGAAACAAACACAAAAATATCAGACACAAGAGAGGTCATTTCACGATAAGCGAATGCAGAAAAAATTAAGACAGAAACTGAAATTAGAGGAGGCGGAGACGACAGGGATATGACTGGAAATAGTAACAGAGGAGCACATTAGGAACCTGGGAGCCGCAATAGCTCAGTGGTTAGTAAACTGGACTACAAAGGACAAGAGACATGGTTTGATCCCAACCGACGGCTTCCGGTTCACCCAGCCTTTAATGGGTACCTGATTTTTTTCTGGGACAGCGAAGCGGCACGGGCGTAATCCTGACCACATTACCCATAAATCACATACCGAAGGTCTGTAAAATTTATGGTCACTAACATCATATTCCCTATACGCCCCTTGGCGTGACTTTGGGGTACTTTACTACTTTTACATCAGGAACCTGGGCTGAGAGCAGTCAGTGAACTATCCAGATCCTGCTCCATCTCTTAATGGTGCCCCTAGGAAGTAGACTAACCAGTCAGGCCAAGTAAATAGGAATATTAAGGAAAGGCAATCACGTACTTTAAAATGCCGTGACGAAATCTGATGTATTGGGAGAAAAGGTGCAAATATCAGTTTTTCTAAAAACCATAACACAACGCATCTACTCAAACATAAGGTTTTTTAAACCATAGATTATGATACCTATCTGTGACTGACGTGTTTATGTAAAGTACGAGACATGAATCAGCATCTCAGCACGTGAATTTTCACCCCGTATGTGCTTGGCTGCCTATCCAGAAGTGTTTGGATACTTCTAGATAGTGTCGCTTCAAGCATCGAAACTCACGATGTGAGGCGGCATTCCTCACCTTCCCAGGGTGCTACCCTGGTGTCCATTTCAGGCACCGGCCGGCTCGACCATGAGGGTAATTTTTTTTTTCCAGCCACAAGTACAATTCACATTGCTTCCAGTGGGAATCGAGCACGGGCTGTCCGAACAGGTAGGTCAGTCGGATAGTTTTCCCAACTAGACTACCGTGGCCCCCATGTCTTTATGATACCATAGTAAAAATTACTACCACTTAAATGTAACATTAGGTGCTTTAAAAATAGTATTTTCTTTGAACTTTTGACACATAGCTGTGTGTTTACACAAGGCAAAACACGGGGACTTGGATTTCCTGGCTCAGGTTGATTTAAGACCTGAATATGACTGCATGGATTGCTCATGTTACAAAATCTATTGGTATGATCGCCGTAAGTCCATCAGTATGTATGGCTACTTCATAGCATTATTTGCTGGGTTTCCCTGAATCACAAAGGGTTATTGAGTTATTTGCATGTCATCACTGCACTCCGAACATGCCTATAGGTGCTCAGATCCCCTCCTCAGCAAGTCCTGCAGTGTCCAGCGACTGACGACTCCAGTTCTGTGTTGGTTGATAAGTCTTCTTACATGCCCACTAAGTTTCTCGTTTACGGCTGTGCCCATCTTAACTCCCACATTTTTCATCCGAAGGAGTGACGTGGACACAAAAGATAACTTCGTACAACACAAAGGGTTGTTTGACAAGACGAACAAGGAAATTTCCCTGGTCACAGCATTTCACATTATACGGCCGTATTTCACGAAATGAAAAAAAACTACTCCATCAATATAAACAAAATCAACACTCAGGGGTCACTGGAAGTAGTAACTTATAAAGTACACAGACGGGTGTAATATTTGATCATGGCAAAGTGTCAAATTTTGAAGATTTTGTGTTTTGATCAACGCTGAAAGGCAGATGAGGAAGGAAAGAAGAAAAAGAAGATGTAATTTTTATGATGTGTCATACTCCAAGGTTAAAGGATGGACAATGAAGAGAGCTATTTATTTCTTTAGTTGTCATGTGAACATATGGGACAGATGTATTAGGTTTGTTGAAGACTTGTGAAGAGAGAGAAATTAGCTACAAGAAGTACAGGGAAGACACAGATGGAATTAAACTATTCTAGGACAGGGACAAATCTCGTAGGTCTGCTGAAGACTTTTGAGGAGAGAGACTGGACAGGAGAGTTAAAATAAAGGAATATATGAAGTAGGTTTGATGAAGATTTGTGCTCACAAAAAGCTGGGATCTCCATCTTCTGTTATTTGTCCAACAAGGAAATAATTCTGGAAGCAAAACGGGCACTCTACAATACAATCTTCATCCCAATGTTGTGCTACCAATGCCAGTCCTGGACCCTAGATGCAAGAACAATAAGAAAAATAACCTCTACTGAGATGAAATGTGTCAGTCGAATGACAGGAAACAGTCTGAGAGATAAGATCAGAAATGAAGAACTGAGAAAAAAGCTAGGAATAGCCCCCGCCATAGAATATATAAAGAAACAACAGATAAAATGGTTTGGCCACGTGACACAGTAAAAAGATCAAAACACAACACAACGAGCCCTAAATAAACGTTGCCAGAATACCAGATCCAAGGGGCAGCCACGAAAAAGATGGATCAATGGAATACTAGAAGCACTGGGAAAAAGACACCAAATTATATCTCCTCTCGACGCTGAAAGGCAAACGAGGAAGTAAAGAAGAAGAAGAAATGCTGGGAACTGAGAAAAAAGAACTAAGGAGTAATTTCCACCATAGAATACATAAAGAAAGAACAGACAAAATAGTTTGGCCACATGATACGACAAAATGATCAAAGCACAACACAACAAGCCTTTACTAAACAGTTTGAGAACACCAGAGTCAAGGCTGTCTATGAAAATATATGGCCCTTTTCGTCTTGTCAGTCGGTCTAGTGGAGGCTATTGCGTATTTTTTTGAGGTATTGTTTTTGCCGAACAGCTTCTCTCGTGGCTAATTCTACCAATGTTTGACAAACACACGCGGTCACATAATGAACAGGTCAGGCTCGCTGGTCCACAGGGTTTACCATCCTTTTTCATGAGTCTCTTCTCTTCTAAGTCCTGTCTTAGAACAGTCTCAAATGTTGTTATACCGTTCCTTATACGTGCTCTCCATGATGTGCGATCACTAGCCAGATGTTGCCAGTCGTTTTCACAGATGGAGAAGTCTTTCAGAGATGATTTGCAGATATCTCTATATCGTAGTTTAGGTCTGCCGATTTGTCGTTTTCCGTGTTTTAGCTCGCCATATATATTTTCTATGAAAATGATGGAATATTAAAAACACTACAAAAAATAAAAGGCAATAAAGCAGCCACAAGAGGAGTAAAATACTGCAAACTATATCTCCCTTCAATGATGAAAGGCAAATGAGCAAGGAAAGAAGAAGAATGAGCTGAAAGGGTGATAGTGGTAATGAATGAGCAGACATACACAAATATGCCCAGACGACAAAACAAAAGCACTTACATGAATACCAAAAACACAGAAGGGGAAGAACGTAAACTTAGAAGACAGCTGAATGCAGTATAAGCAATGATCTAAGTCAACAGCAGATGGTCACAGGTTTTACCAAGATAACATATCTATGACTTCAAATCATGTCATATTTTTTTACTGATTACATAGTAGTAGCCTCTATCAGTCATAGTTGGCCATGGATTTTGTAGCGCTCCTAGACATGTTATTTTTTTATTTATTTTTTTTCCTCTTTTTTTTTATGAATCTGTCTGCTTCTTGTTTGAGTTGGAGCTTTAGAGTGTGTTTCAAAAGACTGCGGTTTGCAGCATGTCATGTTTTTACTGGTTACTAGTTATAAAATTAGCTGAACTGCTGCAATATTTAGCCTGAGACAACTCGTATATTATTTTTATTATACATATATTATAGATTATCTCCATCCCACACACACACACCAGGCCCAATTCCAAATGTAGAAGGAGCAATCCTGGGCACAAAATTAGTATCTCAATTCTAAAATTTGGAGGGGGGGGGGGAAAAACAACAAACACATCAACAAGGACTCAGGATAAAAAAAACCAGTTTAGAGTGAGGAAGTGCCCTGTACAGTTTGATACACCCAAAGATGGACAGGACTTACAACTTGAGAAACAGAGCAAAGCTGATAAAAAAGGCAATCATATAGCATTATTTAATAATAATGCTGATAAAAAAGGCAATCATATAGCATTATTTAATAATAATACAATCACCGAACAACATTTAAAACTAAGATACTCACAGAATAATATTTACAACTAAGAAACTCACAGAATAATATTTACAACTAAGATACTTACAGAATAATATTTACAGCTAAGATACTCACAGAATAATATTTACAGCTAAGATACTTACAGAATAATATTTACAGCTAAGATACTTACAGAATAATATTTACAGCTAAGATACTTACAGAATAATATTTACAGCTAAGATACTCACAGAATAATATTTACAGCTAAGATACTTACAGAATAATATTTACAACTAAGATACTCACAGAATAATATTTACAACTAAGATACTCACAGAATAATATTTACAACTAAGATACTCACAGAATAATATTTACAGCTAAGATACTTACAGAATAATATTTACAGCTAAGATACTTACAGAATAATATTTACAGCTAAGATACTTACAGAATAATATTTACAGCTAAGATACTTACAGAATAATATTTACAGTTATGATACTCACAGAACAATATTTACAGCTAAGATACTCATAGTCTAATATTAACAGCTAAGACACTCATAGTCTAATATTAACAGCTAAGTCCACTCGTACTATAATATTTACAGCTAAGATACTCATAGTCTAATATTAACAGCTAAGACACTCATTGTCTAATATTAACAGCTAAGTCCACTCATACTATAATATTTACAGCTAAGATACTCATAGTCTAATATTAACAGCTAAGACACTCATAGTCTAATATTAACAGCTAAGTCCACTCGTACTATAATATTTACAACTAAGATACTCACAGAATAATATTTACAACTAAGATACTCACAGAATAATATTTACAGCTAAGATACTTACAGAATAATATTTACAGCTAAGATACTTACAGAATAATATTTACAGCTAAGATACTTACAGAATAATATTTACAGCTAAGATAATTCTAGTATAATATTTACAGCTAAGATAATTCTAGTATAATATTTACAGCTAAGATACTCATAGTATAATATTTACAGCTAAGATAATCACCAACCTAATGTGGCAGTGTTGAGGGCTGAGGTAAAGGCTTTGGATCATATCCAATCCTAGCATGGATAATATCCATACGACTCTTAGTTGTAAACATCTCTGGTGTAACATTAGGATCCACTTTGGAAGACTTTGCTGCTGCGGCCTCCCGCTCCTTTTTCACAGCCTCATACTCTTCTAGATCAGCAATCTTCAGTTCAATACGTGTTGGCTTACGTCTCAGCATTCTTGTTGATGTCACTGCTTGTTTCAAACAAAAATTAATTATATTAAAATATTTCAATGATCATTTTTGACACATGAAGGGAAACAATAACTTAATGAAAGCCACTTTGAAAGGGAGAATATAGTACAAATGAGGGAGAGAGGGGGGACTGGTTGGTCTCGAGGCAAGACGCCAGCCTCTAGACAAGAGAGGTTGTGGGTTCAAATCCTGGCTACACTGGTAGGGTTTTTTATGCTACCCTATGCTATAGTCATTGAGTACGACTTCGTGTAAGACACTGCTACAATAGCCAATTTTTTAGTTGGCTGCGTGGCAGTGTGCCAAGCGTTCGGCTTCTCGTGGCAAGGCGCAGTGCCACTGAGTACGGGTTCGATCCCGCTTCGGACCATGTATTGTTCTTCGTTTTTTTTCTATTGTTGTTTGTCTGTCAATTTTTCCGAGTGCTAACACATACTGGTAATAAAGGCATCGAATGGATACAAGGAGACCATTTGGAGGACCTGGACTTTGCTGATGACATAGTTCTCATCAGCAATCAGATAAAAACGATGCAGGAAAACACAAATGAACTATCATCAATAGCCAGCAAAATTGGGCTTGAGGTCAATCATGAAAAGACTAAAGTCATGAAAAGTTTAATTCCAACAAGTGACAAAATATACATGGAAAACAAACCAGTAGAAGAGATCGATCACTTCATCTATCTTGGAAGTCACATTGATCGAGAAGGGGATACGAGCAAAGAAATTAGAATCAGACTGGCTAAAGCAGCAATGTCTTTCAGAAGCCTTGAAAAGTTGTGGAAATCAAAACTCATTAGCACAAACACAAAACTTAGGCTATTCAAATCAAATGTACTATCAACCCTTACGTATGCGTGTGAAAGCTGGAAAACAACAAGAGATATAGAAACAAAGTTGAACGCATTCGAAAATAAATGTCTAAGGAAAATACTTGGTATAGAATGGAACGAATTCAAAACAAACGAGGAAATTAGAGAAATCGCCAATCAACCACTAATATCTTCAGTAATAAAGAAAAGACGATGGTCATACGTTGGACATGTGATGAGAAGAGATAATAATCGAATAGCAAAGCAAGCCCTCATATGGGAAACAACAGGTAAAAGAAAAAGAGGAAGACCCAGGGAGACACTGAGAAGAACATTGATGAGAGAGGCAAGAGCAGCAGGAATCGGCTCCCTCAATGAGATAGAACTGCTTGCACAGAACAGAGACAGATGGCGAGATTTGATAAAATATCTTTAAAAGAAAACTGCTAGAACAAAAATTCATATAGGAGAAGGTGTATCTTGGTCTACGCCCTATGGGCCGGTTACGGCTCGAAAGGTCAATAGATAGATAACACATACTCCTTTGTTCTATTATTCCCTATTATCGCCTCGGAAGTTCCCCATATAATAATATTTATGTATTATTATTTGTACCTAGGGTTTTTTATTTATGATTTCTCTCTGCGGCAACCACCCTGGTCTCAGCAGCGAGGCTTGGCTTAAAACATCACTTACTCATTGACAGAAAAAATATGAGTACCTCCGAAGTTGGAGTTATCTGCCTGTGTGGCAAGGGACCCCTGTGCACATGGCTGCCAGGGAAAAATGGATTAACACGCAAAATTCAGTTCCTAGTCTCTAGGGACTTCATCAGATGTAAAAGGTGGTGTACGAAAAAAAAAAATGAGGGAGAGACAGACAAAAGTAGACTGATATCAAGAGATGGACTGGTGAACTGCAACAGTGTGCACCATTAAGTCAAGAGATATGATTGATACATATATTGATATGAAAAATATCTTATGCAACTTATCTATGTCAATAGAAATGAGAAAGAGAGTTTATCGGTGCTATATGGAACCAATTCTGACCTATGGAAGTGAATCATGGATAGTAACAAACAAATGAAAAGACGATTAGAGGCCCACAGAGATGGGATTTCTCAGAACAATGTTTAAAGTTCCCTGGACAGCTAAAAAGACCAATGAGGAAATTCTCAAAGAGGCCAACACAAAAAGGGCGCTCCTAAAAAACATCAGAAAGAAACAATCAACATTTTTCTGGCACATCAAGAGAAGAGGAAGGTTGGAATACTTGGTTACAACTGGCAAAATAAAAGGAAAGAGAGATCGCAAATGACAAAGAGAGAAAATACTGGAAAGCTTGATGTCATGGCATGGAAAACAGTCAACAAAAGAGCTGATACGATGCACTGTAGATAGAAGACTGTGGAAGGACATGATAACCTATGCCAGCCAGTATGGCACATGTTGATGATGATCAAATTTCTTCTTCTTCTTCTACTACTACCTTTCAGCTCCCTGTGGAGCATAGGTCTTCAACAAACACTTTCCAAGTCGTTCTGTTTCTTGCCATTCTTTTAAGATCATTCCATGTCTTTCCCATCATCTTCATCTCTGCTTCCATCTGTGATCTCCAAGAATATCTTGGTCTTCCTCTTTGTCTTGGGGTTCCAAAAAAGGGCCTGTTGTGTAATACTCTCAGTTGGCTTCGGCAGTGTGTGTCCTATCCAGCGCCATCGTCTTCACTGTATCTCTTTATCCACATGTATTTGACTATCAAATGTACTTATACCTAATTTCACATACAATAAAGGTTTAAATATTTTTACATTTTCAGTGTTGCTTGCTTGCGTTCACCTGATGACTAAAGGAGAGTACACCTCTTCATCATCCGCCCTTAAAATGATGTTATGTGGGCATGACTGCGTTGTGTTGTGGTTTGCAGTATAACTGTGATATTTGCGCCTTTCTGCCAAATACCCTATTTCAGCACAATATTTTTGAGTACCGGGTTATCTTCCCTCTTCGATCCCTACTCGCTTGACCAGACTAGACAAGTTAATCTGTTACTGGAGGCAATTCAGAGTCAATTTTCGTGCCTGCCCCCCTGGCAGGTCATGCTTTCCGGGACATTCGTTATTTTTAGATCAATGTTCTGAACATCATGAATTTAAAACCTGCATTTTGTGCAATATTTTAGTGTACAAAAAAAGAGGATGAAAAAAAAAGTAAAAATAATTACGGCAACAATGGTCAATTTGGTGCCTCCAGATGCTGTGCCCTGAGACAGATGTGCTCCCCCCCCCCCCCCCAGTATGCCACTGGGTGTTGTTAGTTTAGTCAGTGTATAGCCTATTAAATTGTGTTGTTTGTTGTTCCTGCTGAAAGACTTAACTTCTTGGCCGAATCATCGTTCTGTTTTTGTTTTCTTTCTCACCTACGTAAAGTTGCTACCATACCACTTTTTCTTTCTTTTTTTACAATTTTCTATTATCATCACCTTTACAGAGCTTCGCATTTCTATGCATCTTGATGCCTTTATTTTACTTTGCCCTTTCTTCTTTTAGTCAGTCACTGTCGTCTGTCATGTAGTCTCTGTGTAGTCAGTAAACTTCTTCTTTCCTTCCTCATCTGCCTTTGAGCGCCGAGGGGAGATATAATTTGTGGTCTTTTGCTCTTCTGTTCGTCTCTGCTGCTGTTATGTTTCCTAGTGCTTCTAATATTCCATTGATCCATCTTTTTCGTGGTTGACCCTTGGGTCTGGTGTTCTCACAACGTTTGCTGAAGTGGCCAAACCATTTTATCTGTTGTTTCCTTATATATTCTATGGTGGAGCTATTCCTAGATTTTTCTCAGTTCTTCATTTCTGATCTTATCTCTCAGGCTGTTTCCTGTCATTCGTCTAACACATTTCATCTCAGTAGAGGTTATTTTTCGTATTGTTCTTGCATCTAGGGTCCAGGTCTGGCATTGGTAGCACAACGTTGGGATGAAGATTGTATTGTATAGTGCTCGTTTTGCCTCCAGAGTTATTTCCTTGTTGGACGATAGTGCTGATAACTGTCCAATGATTTGACAAGCTTTGTTGCATCTTGATTCTATCTCTGCTGTTTGAGAATTATCGTATTATTATTAAAACTGCTAACTACACAGGACAAGAGGTAGGGTTCGATCCCAACCAACAGCTTCTGGGTTCACCCAGCCTTAAATGGGTACCGGATTTTTTCTGGGAAAGTAAAGCGGCACGGGCGTAATACCAACCACATTACCCCAAAAAAATATGCTGAAGGTCTGTAAAATTTATGGTCACTAATACCATATTCCCTATACGCCACTTGGCATGACGGGGGTACTTTACTTTTTTTTTACAAAAATGATAGGTATTTGAATTCCTCTACTTGTTTTAGTTTTAGTTGTCTGCCTTCTATGGTTATGTTGATGTTCTGTTTATTTTTGGCAACATTCATGACTTGTTTTGTAGATGTTGATTTTCATGTTGTATTTTTTTGGTGTGCCTGAGCTGTTGAGTAGTGTTCTTGTAGGTCTTCTATTGTTTCATTTTTATGTATTAGTGCCTGATCGTCTGCAAATAAAAGCTCGTTGATCTATTCTTTGTCTATGTTGGCTAGCTTGCATCATATATAGTCCATGTATGTAATAAACAGTGAGTAGGGGGGATAGTACGCACCCCTGTCTTACACCTGATCTAACTTCGAAGTGGTCTGTGTAGCCAGCGGCTGCTGCTGTTATGCAGCCGCTACTCAGGGCTACTATTGTGTGTTGATGTACTGATGTAGACTTAGTAGAGACTTATTTATAATTTTATTACTTTTAATTAGGTTGATTAGATTAGATGTTCAATGTTGGCTTACAACTTACTGATACTCCGAATCAGTGACTTGAGTGACAGTTAGTTGTTCTCTGTTTACCCTGTCAAATGTTTTTCCTGGTCAATGAAAGCTACGTTACACTATATAAATTTAGATTGTGTTCTGTCGTTTTTTCTGTCCACAGTCTTGATGAGTCTAGTCTAGAGGACTGTAGAGTGTAGAGTAAAGTGTAAGTAGAGAGAGTCTCAGTCTAGTCTGATGAATAATAATAAAAATTATTTAATATGATTATTTTTTTTATAATTAATTAAGTAAAGTACATTTGCAAGTTCTTACCTCTCGTCTCACAATGAATGGAATAATTTTGAAGCAAGCGACGCGGATGTAAACATTAATAAATATTGCTAGGACTTCTACTCCAACAAGTAATTCAATCCCCAGACATTCTCATTCTCTGTCAACAAAATACTTCAACTTTCAAAAGTCGAGACAGTCCTCGCCGGAAGTTTCTAATTTTCTGAACGCGCATGCGTTGTTACAACATCATCATGTGTCTTGCTTCCTACTCATCATCATCATCAAGTACAGGGCGTGCTAGCGTAGGTGCTCATGTCTCTCAACAACTTTCGATCTCGACAGTTATTTATCATTTCTGTTATTGACCTTCTGCCAAGCCATTTTCTTAAGCTGTCTGGTATCTTTTCTCTTTGCTTTCCTCTATCTCTTCGTCCCTTAATGTTCCCAGTTGTTACAATATATTCCAGCTGTTCCCTTCCCATTCTTCTTCTTCTTTTCTCTTTCTCACTGATACCTAAAAGGTGTCGTGGTTTATATAATTTGTCGTTCTTGTGCTGCTTGAATTGTCTGAATTAGTTATTTTCCTTTGTTGTTACATGTCTCTGTCACTGCATCTATCCATCTTCTTCTTTTCTCTTTCTCACTGATACCTAAAAGGTGTCGTGGTTTATATAATTTGTCGTTCTTGTGCTGCTTGAATTGTCTGAATTAGTGATTTTCCTTTGTTGTTACATGTCTCTGTCACTGTATCTATCCATCTTCTTCTAGGTCTTCCTCTTGGTCTTTTTCCATGCATTCTCGAGAAGAACGGCCTTGATGGTGATTGGTGAGGATTCATTCTGACCAGGTGGCCAAACCATTTAAGCTGTTGTTGTTCTATATATTCTTTGCAGGGTTTTGTTCCTACCATTTTTCCTATGGTTTCATTTGGTATTCTATCTCTTCTTGTGTTGTTTGTTACTTTTCTCAAGCATCGCATCTCACTTGTATTGATCTTTCTTAAATGTGATTTAGAAAGGGTCCATGTTTGACTTTCATAGCACAAAGTTGGTATGAAGATGCTATTTATCATTTGTTGTTTAGCTGGCATAGAAATGTTTGGATGTCTTAACAATGGTGAAAGCTGGTATGTGACAGCATTTGCTTTTTGTTTTCTCATGTCGATTTCTCTGTCTAGTTTTCCATCTTCTGTTAACATTGTGCCTAAATACTGGAATTCCTCTACTTGTTTTATTTCTTTATCTTGATCTTGCTGTTTAAAGGGTGTCTTAATTTGCTTATTCTTATAGCCTCTCCCTTCCCATTACATGACCAAAAAAAAAAAACATCACAGATAGAAGCAGAGATGAAGACGATGGGGAAGACATAGATTGATCTCTCTCTCTCTCTCTCTCTCTCTCTCTCTCTCTCTCTCTCTCTTTGCGATCAGGACTCAGTCAGAGTAGGATTCCAGACTCCCACATGAAGTCAGCTGTCAGGTTAAGTGTGTTGATCGCCCCCACAGACAGAACGTCACATTTAGAGTCCGCCAGATCCACTCTGACTGAACACCCGTTAAGACGTTGCACTGCGTTCTGCGCCAGTGGCCCAGTGCATCCGATTTCAGCCAGCATTTTTTCAGGTTTGCTTTCCTTAGCCTTTGATTGTTCCCAATCTTCCTGCAAGGCAGCAGATTGTCTTTTCTGTAGGGGGATTCTGCCCTTAGATGGTCGGCCCTCCCAGGTTTACGAGCACCATCTGCCCGAGTCACTAGAGGTGACTAACACAGACATGCACACACAGAGATATGAGATGTGAATAACACAGACATGTACACAGCGATACGAGCCATGACTAACACCGACACACATTAAGATATATGACACATGACTAACATAGACATGCACATAAAGATATGAGATATGACTGACTTAGACATGCACTCACAAAGATATGACACATACCTAACATAGACATACACACAAAGATATAAGATATGGCTAACATAGGCATGCACACACAAAGATATGAGATGTGACTTACATAGCCATGCACCCACAAGAATATGAGATGTGACAGACACAGACATGTACGCACAAAGATATGAGATATGACTAACATAAACATGCAAACAAAGATATGAGATATCCCTAACCCAGACATGCACATACAAAGATATGACACATGACTAACACAGATACACACTAAGTTATGATATATTACTAAACTCAGACGCACATAAAGATAAGAGACATGATTAACACGGACACACCAATATATGAGATATGACTAACATGACACACATCTAGATATGAGCCATGGCTAACACACACACACAAAACACACACAAGCTAAGATTTGAGCCATGGCTAGCACAGAAACACCCCAAGATATGAGCCATGACTAGCATAGAAAAACATTAAGATATGAGTCATGTCTTCACGGAAAAACACCAAGAAATGAGCCAAGTCTAGCACATAAACACATTGAGGTATCCATATGCTTGGGTTAGTCTGCAGACTCTTCTTAACGTGTGAATCATTAACATACGAGACGCAGGCTTCGATTAACTGTCCGCATGTTTGTTTCAAACAGTTGTCCGGAGATTTGAGAATGCAGTCTGACACGTAGAACTTTCCCTTGCATGCACTGTTCCCGGCTGACTGTTCACAGGTGTAGTTGAAACAGTTGTCTGGACATTTGAGAGTGCTGTCTGACCCGTAGTACGTTTCCTTGCACGTGCAGTCTGCACTTTCCGGGTCACATATGATGTCACAGCCATCAGAACACGTCTGTTCGCAATGTAGCCCAAAATTACCATCGGGACAAGTGTCATTACAGGTATAGCCAGGATGTTTACATTGTAGTCATTTTCCAGATTTTTCCCACATAAAGGACAGACACTGAGACAAGACCTGGAGCAATCGTGTCCATAGACCCCATGTGAGCATTTGCCGTGACACGTACTAATGATGAAGTCACAGCTTTTGCTACACCCACTACACACTGCACAAAACGACCAAGAATACCCGTCCAGACAATAGGTGTCTGTAAATGTTTGCGCCTCACACACCGTCAGTTCACTGCCGGCCTGCGAAATGGTCGGTGAGAACTCAGTCTTAATGTGTGCCATTGGCGTTTGTGTGGTGACTACAATAGTGTTCATAGAAACATTTGGGTATGATATATCATTAGACTGGAACACTACACCGCCACTGTCAGAGAAAGCCTTTAGAGTGGCATTCTTTACCCGAATCATAGTGCTAGCTTGATGATAGAATCGAATGGTGTGAATATTCTGGGGCGTGGCAAAGTTCAGATACCAGTAAACAGGACTGTTTCCACTTCTCAGTTTTGTGTGTGTGCAGTCATTGTCATAGAGATTGGTCCTTCTTTTGCCATTTACTGCGGCCTCTGGTCCACATTCGTCTCCTGTATAGCAAGAATTAAAAGTGTCGGCCTGATTTGTGTTCTGTTTGAGAGCCACATTCCGACCCCCGCCTATGTGAATGGAGCAGATATTTGCAACTATCGCCCCTGCAATCCATAACTTGTTGATCAGACCAGCCCCAGAGCAAAAGACATCAATCTCGTGCTGACTAACTGCAAACCTTGAATCATTGCTACATGAGGCAGAACCATTTAGTATTGCCGTGAAACTGTCCGGAACTATTAAGTCATTTACATAAACCCGAAACCAGGAGAACAGCAAAGATTGGTTGAGAGTTGCCTCAACTGATGTAGAATTTGTGTCCGAGTTACATGTGGTGTCGTTGTAATTAAACAGGAAAGTAGGTTCAGAATTTTGGGCGTATTTGTACACGAGAACCAAGTACTGACACTGGGGTCCAAAATATTCGTGCTGATAACTGTCATTGTTTGGGCATATACCTGTAGTTTTGTCATAAACTCTCTCTCTCTCTCTCTCTCTCTCTCTCTCTCTCTCTCTCTCTCTTTCTCTCTCTGCGATCAAGACTCGATCAGAGTAGGATTCCAGTCTCTCTCATGAAGTCAGCTGTCTGTTTAAACGAATCGATCGCCCCATATAATTTCTCCTCCAGGGAGGTGGGCGTGGACCACATTGCTCTTCTTAGGTCCGTGTACTGGGGGCAATCCTGTAGAACATTATTTGTAGTCATATTGTCCAGTGTACAGTGGCATAGGCTGGTAGTTCCTATTTTGAATTTGGTGAACATGTGATTTCTCATTCTATTGTGGCCTGTGCGTAGGCGAAGTATGATGACTTGATCCCTCCTTGATAGTTGGTGATATCCGTCACTCTCGTTATGCTTTGGGTGTTCACGTTTCCATTTTTCATGGAACTGACCCTTGAGGATGGATTTGGCTTCATCATAACTGAGCGGATTGTTCTCTTGTGGTAATCTCCCTCCCTCTTTAGCTAATTTGTCTGCGCGTTCGTTCCCGTGTATATTACAGTGTGATGGTATCCACTGAATGACTACTCTCTGGAAGTTATTGCATAGTTGGTCCAGGGTTGTTCTCAAGTCATCTAGTTCATTGTTCTTGGGGCTTTTTAGAGCTGATAATACTGACAGTGCATCAGTCAGAATCACCAATTTATTGTGCATGTTATTTTTGTGTTGAGTAGCCAGTGTTGCAGCTTCTCTGATGGCCTCAGCCTCTGCTTTAAAGTTGTTAGAGAATTTTCCAGCAGCTATTGACTTGGTGATCTCGTCCTGATTGGTCAGCATCAAGAACACACCTCCCCCTCCATTTCTGGTGGCATTTGTAGCAGAGCCATCTGTATATATGTGGGACCAAGAGTCCTGTGGGTAAGTATCGTGTATATGTTTTTCTGCTACGTGTTTTCTTTCTGTGTCTGATTGGGTGCCTTTTTTCATGATTCCTGTTATGTTTTCCTGAAGTTCTGGTATTTTATGTTTTCCGTGAGGAGACATATCAGATGGGCCCAAGGATTTCGATATTGTTTGGGAAAGAACTGGGTCTCCAGTAGTTATTTCATTGGCAATTGCAGCGAAGTTGTTCCTCTTAAGTCGTACAATTCCGGAACCAGATATTCTTTGGTGCATGGGGTGGCTAAGGAGCCTTCTATATTTTTCCGCTTGTTGCAAAACTTTAGTGACCCGTCTGTCATCTAAGGGTTGTAAGCCTGTTACTGTTTCTAGAGTCTTGATAGGTGTAGATTTCATAGCACCAGTAATGATACGGGCAGCTTGGTTCTGTATTCTGTTAATTTTGCAAAGGTGTGATTTGGAAGCCATAGCCCAGGCTGTGACTCCATATTCTAGAACTGGTCTGACTCTTCCTACATATAGTCTTTTCAAAATATTGCTGTCTGCCCCCCAGTCCGTTCCTGCCAATTTCTTCATAATATTTGTTCGTTTCCTGGCTTTCATCCTTGCTCTGTCTATCTGATTTTTCCAAGTCATTCTGTGATTCATGGTGACACCAAGATATGTTGGGTTGTGGTTAATAGGGAGTGTATGATCCTTTAACTTCAAATTTGCAGAGAGTGTTTTCCTTGATAGGCTGAAAATTGTGTATGAAGTTTTCCTTTCGTTGATTGGTAAGAACCAGGTGTTCGTCCACTTTTCAAGTACACCCAGGGCATCTTGCATCCATTGTTCAGCTACCGACATACTTTCCTCGAGAGCCCATAACGCCAGATCATCTGCGTATATTGCTGAGTGTATTCTGGGTGGAATGTCCATTACGATGTCATTTATGAAAATTAAAAAGAGTGTTGGGGACAAGACTCCGCCTTGTGGGACACCTTGCTCGATAGAGACCTTCTTACTTAGTTGACCTTGAACTTGTACTCTGGCCGTTCTATCCTGAAGGTATTGAGAGACCCAATTGAATAAACGACCCTGGATGCCAAGTCTAAAAAGCTTGTTCTTTAAACCCTCACGCCAAACCCTATCAAAAGCCTTCTCCATGTCGACCCACACTGCCAGCGTGTGTTTCTTTTCTTGTAGAGCATCCTCTATTTCCGGTGCAATGTAGGTGACCAGGTCTTCAGTTGATCGGTGCTTACGGAAGCCATTTTGTTGTGGTACGATTTGTTGTTTTGTCTCCAAATGCCACACCAGTCTTCTGTTAAACAGCCTTTCCATGAGTTTATTCAGGCAGCTCAGTAGGCTAAATGGTCTATAGCTACTTGGGTCTAGTGGGTCTTTTCCACGCTTGAGAATGGGCACCATAATAGCTTCTTTCCAGATTGCCGGCACATGACCGCTCTTCCAGCTAGCATTTATTATCCTTAGAAGCTGGCTCTTGGCTTTCTGTCCCAGATTTAGGAGCATTTTGTTTGAGATTCCATCTTTACCAGGGGAACTTTTGAGCTTCAATCCTTTGAGTGCAACATCTAATTCAGTTGGGGTAAAGATGGTCATCTGATGCTCTTCTGGTGCAAAAGGCATGTGTTTTGCATCTTGGTTTTCCCGCCTTGCAGCTTTCTGTTTGTCTATTGGGATGTTTAGTCTACTAATGTTTTTGTAAGTCTCTATCAGTAGATTTGCTGCCCTTTTGCCTGTGAGGATGTTCTGATTGAGTGTTAATGATATTGGAGGTCGGCAAGTGTTTTCGTCACTCAGAGCTTTCGCAAGTTTCCATAGTTTATGACCATTTTTGTCTAGATTCAGGCTCTCTGTTTTGTCTATCCAGCTCTGTCTGGCTGATGTCATGACCTCTCGTCTGTATTTGGCCGAGGCTGCTTTGTAGGCAATGTTGCTCTCTGTGGTGTGTGATGTTTCAGCTAGTTCTCTGGCAGAGTCCAGTTCCTCTTCCAGTCGTTGTATTTTCGTGTTCCAGTATGGCCTGTAGTTTCTTCTTGCTCCTCTAGGAATGGATTCTTTAGCAGCTCTCAGGATGCCATATGTTAACCGCTCTATCATATTTTTGACCTTCTTGATCTTAAATTAAAAATAGATTGATCTTAAAAGAATGGCAAGATACATAACGACTTGGAAAGTGTTTGTTGAAGACCTATGCTCCACAGGGAGCTGAAAGGTAGAAGAAAGATCTCCAAATTGTTTTTACTTGCACGAACTACATACATAAGATAGAAAACCTGTATGTAACAGATAAGATTTATGAGCTTCTCATCATCATCGAGTGCCGTCTCCGCAACGAAGGTTGGCTACCACGAAGCGCCATTCTGCTCTGTCTCTTGCTTGATGGTGCAGGTTGTCATAGGCTGATTTGTCCATCTTTTGATGTTACTCGTTCGTGTTAGTCTTGGACAGCATCTGCCTCTTTTACCTTGTATTTTCCCCTCCAGGATTACTTTTAGTAGGCTTCTATAAAGTATAAAAGACAATCGCATAATCATACAATACAATAATACATCATCATCATGTGCCATACCGGTTGGCGTAGACATTCATGTCCTTCCATAATCTTCTTTCAACTGTGCTTCGTATCAGTTCTGTTGACTGTTTTCCATACTATAACACCAAGCTATCTAGTATTTTCTCTCTTTTTCGCCCGCGATCTGACTTTCCGTGTATTTTTTTTTTACAATTCTAACCAAGTATTCAAACTTTCCTCTTCTCATTATGTGCCCGAAAAATGTTGATTGTTTGTTTCTAAAGTTTCTTAGGGTCTCCCTTTTTGTGTTGACCTTTTGGAGAATTTCCTCATTGGTCTTTTTAGCTGTCCAGGGAGCTTTCAACATTCTTCTGAGAAATCCCATCTCTGTGGCCTCTAATCATCTTTTCATGTTTATTTACTGTCCATGATAATACACACCTATTTGTCCAGCTTGTTGCAGGAGCTACTGAGTTAAGTGCTCTGTGCACACCGTGAGCTGTGTGTCTCATCCGTTTTTATCCTGTTTCGATATCCCGCTTGTTTACGATGAATGATGATATCGTATGACATGGAACAGTTGGCTGTGTTCACTTTCTGCGCGGTTTCGCCTTATGTCTTTTGGTATGTGTTGAGACTGCTACGATGGGGACTACAGTTACCTTTCTTTGTTTGGGAGATGTGTTAGTAATTCGGATGATTCCACTGGCACGGGCGGTTGAGCAATTATGGATTTTAATTCGTTTGCAGTGATACCGAGGCCTTCCATAACCAATAACAATAACAATAACAATAACAATAACACACCTATTTAAAAAAAAACAAACCAGAAGACCTGCAAGAAAACATGAACTTAAATAGACTTTACAACACATTCACTCAGTACATTCACTATACAACATAAAAACAAACATAAAAAAGATAGTTTAAACGTGATTATTGATTGCAAAAGCAAAACAAACAGCATAACTACAGACAGACAATTAAAGCAGGTGAATGAGTTCAAATACACAAGAAGTTTAGTGGCATATATCTGTCTATCTGTCTGTCTGTCTGTCTGTCTGTCTGTCTGTCTGTCTGTCTGTCTGTCTGTCTGTCTGTCTGTCTGTCTGTCTGTCTGTCTGTCTGTCTGTCTGTCTGTCTGTCTGTCTGTCTGTCTCTCTATCTATTGACCTTTCGAACCGTAGCCGGCCCATAAGGCATAGACCCAGATACTCTTTCTCTTATCTAAATTTTTATTCTAGCAGTTTTCAATCCTTCTAAAGATCTTTTATCAAATCTCGCCATTTGTCTCTGACCTGTGCAAGCAACTCTATCTCATTGAGGGAGCCGATTCCTGCTGCTCTTGCCTCTGCCATCAATGTTCTTCTCAGTGTCTCTCTGGGTCGGCCTTTTTCCGCTTACCTGTTGTTTCCTACATGACGGCTGGCTGTGCTATTCGGTTATTATCTCTTCTCCTCACATGTCCAACATATGACCATCTTCTTTTACCGACCACATTACCCCAAAGTGCCAGGCTAAAAAGAGGCAAATCATGGGTGGGCCGAGCAGAAGATGTCATCAAACAAGTCTGTGGGCTTACCAATATCAGCGTTGTTGAGGAGTGGATACCGATGCCTACGTCATTCAAGGGGACTTTCTCATGTATTGTCACACTCGACAGGAAAAGTAGGGAACAGAACCCGGTCGTGGTTAATGCTGATGTCAACGGTCTCATCTGCGATAACACCGATGAGAAAGATGCAGTCATCTATACAGACGGATATGTAAGACGACACGAAAGAAGTACATGGGCATTTACAGCACGCTCGGCAGGCAGAATAGTGAAGGAAGACAGTGGTGCATACGCCATGACCACGAGTAGCATGACAATGGAGGTGATGGCAGTGACCAAGGCATTCAAATGGTTAGAGTCACAAGACTACACCCACGCATGTATACTGAGTGATTCGATGAGCATGATAAAAAAAAAGTGGAGGCGGGCTTTGTACGCATGCAATGGGTAGAGTCGTTGCAGAAATCCAAAATACGTAAGGTCACCTTTGTCTATGTCCCAGGACATGCGGGAGTACGGGGAAATGAGAGAGCGGACAGGTTGGCTAGCTGCGCTGTCGTTGAGGACGGGCAACCGATGGATCGGGCGGACATCATCAATGCCTTCCGAGATGTGGGAAGAGCACAGGACTTCGACAAACACAGATCAACGTCACTTCTTCGGATGATGGAAATGGGAGTTAAGATGGGCACAGCCAGAAATGAGAAACTTGGTGGCCGTGTAAGAAGACTTATCAACCAACATAGAACCGGAGTCGTCAGTCGCTGGACACTGAGGGAATTGCTGAGGAGGGCTGATCTGAGCACCTATGGGCATGTTCGGAGTGCAATGATGATGACTCGCAAATAACTCAATAACTCAATTACCCCAAAAATCATGTGCCGAAGATCTGTACAAATTATAGTCACTAACACCATGTTCCCTTGGCGCCACTTGACGTGACAACGAGCCAAACTCCCATCCGTCTTGGCAACACTCTGGAGTCATAGACTATAAGGTGGCTGGGGCATGTAGTAAGAATGGCAAACAATCGTATTCCCAAACAAACATTGTATGGTGAACTTAAGGACGGAAAGAGACCAAAGGGCAGACCAGTGCTGAGATATAAGGATGCTTCCAGTGCTTTCTTGAGGGAATTCTCTTTCAGTGAAAGAAACTGGAAAACTCCGGTTTCATATCGTAGCACATGGAGAACAAAAATAAAAAATAGCACAGCAACTTTGGAGGCAGTAAGTAAAGTAAAAAGTAAAGAGCCCCCGTCACGCCACGTGGCGTGTAGGGAATTTGGTGTTAGTGACCATAAATTTTAGACCTTCAGCACATGATTTTTGGGTAATGTGGTCGGTATTACGCCCGTGCCGCTTTACTTTCCCAGAAAAAAAATCCGGTACTCATTTAAGGCTGGGTGAATCGAAAGCCGTCGGTTGGGATCGAACCCTACTTCATGTCCATTGTAGTCCAGTTTATTAACCACTGAGCTATCGCGGCTCCCTTTGGAGACAGTGCTGATATCAAATTCAGAAGACAAAAGACGCAGGAAAAAGAAGACTATGCCAGGTACCACGAATACATCTTGTTCCTTCTGTTGCCGAATCTGGCTATCCAATATTGGCAGATTCAGCCACGAGAGACGCTGTTTAACAAAGCAGCATCCAGCATAAAAAAAATAAAAAATTACCAAGCTACTGACTGATCATGATTGCGTACAAAGAACCGTATGTCAAAGACGATAAAGCCCATATAGGCCCTATATGTATATATGTTTTGAATGATTATAATTATTTTTATCAAACATAAATTTTTTTTCTTTTGGCGCTCGCCAGCTTTCGCCTCTGGTGAAGTCCCAGGAGACTTCTTCTTCTTCTTCTTCTTCTTCTTCTTCTTCTTCTTCTTCTTCGTCTTCTTCTTCTTCTTCTTCTTCTTCTTCTTCTTCTTCTTCTTCTTCTTCTTCTTCTTCTTCGTCTTCTTCTTCGTCTTCTTCTTCGTCTTCTTCTTCTTCTTCGTCTTCTTCTTCTTCTTCGTCTTCTTCTTCTTCTTCGTCTTCTTCTTCTTCTTCTTCTTCTTCTTCTTCTTCGTCTTCTTCTTCTTCGTCTTCTTCGTCTTCTTCTTCTTCTTCTTCTTCGTCTTCTTCTTCTTCTTCTTCTTCTTCGTCTTCTTCTTCTTCGTCTTCTTCTTCTTCGTCTTCTTCTTCTTCGTCTTCTTCTTCTTCTTCTTCTTCTTCTTCTTCGTCTTCTTCTTCTTCTTCGTCTTCTTCTTCTTCGTCTTCTTCGTCTTCGTCTTCTTCTTCTTCTTCTTCTTCTTCGTCTTCTTCTTCTTCGTCTTCTTCTTCTTCTTCGTCTTCTTCTTCTTCTTCTTCTTCTTCGTCTTCTTCTTCTTCGTCTTCTTCTTCTTCGTCTTCTTCTTCTTCTTCTTCTTCTTCGTCTTCTTCTTCTTCTTCTTCTTCTTCTTCTTCTTCTTCTTCTTCGTCTTCTTCTTCTTCGTCTTCTTCTTCTTCGTCTTCTTCTTCTTCTTCTTCTTCTTCGTCTTCTTCTTCTTCGTCTTCTTCTTCTTCTTCTTCGTCTTCTTCTTCTTCGTCTTCTTCTTCTTCTTCTTCTTCTTCTTCTTCTTCTTCTTCTTCTTCTTCTTCTTCTTCTTCTTCTTCTTCTTCTTCTTCTTCTTCTTCTTCTTCTTCTTCTTCTTCTTCTTCTTCTTCTTCGTCTTCTTCTTCGTCTTCTTCTTCGTCTTCTTCTTCTTCTTCGTCTTCTTCTTCTTCTTCGTCTTCTTCTTCTTCGTCTTCTTCTTCTTCTTCGTCTTCTTCTTCTTCTTCTTCTTCGTCTTCTTCTTCTTCGTCTTCTTCTTCTTCTTCGTCTTCTTCTTCTTCTTCTTCTTCTTCTTCTTCTTCTTCTTCTTCGTCTTCTTCTTCGTCTTCTTCTTCTTCTTCTTCTTCGTCTTCTTCTTCTTCTTCTTCTTCTTCTTCTTCTTCGTCTTCTTCTTCTTCTTCTTCTTCTTCTTCTTCGTCTTCGTCTTCTTCTTCTTCGTCTTCTTCTTCTTCTTCGTCTTCTTCTTCTTCTTCGTCTTCTTCTTCTTCTTCGTCTTCGTCTTCTTCTTCTTCGTCTTCTTCTTCTTCGTCTTCTTCTTCTTCGTCTTCGTCTTCTTCTTCTTCTTCTTCTTCTTCTTCTTCTTCTTCGTCTTCGTCTTCTTCTTCGTCTTCTTCTTCGTCTTCTTCTTCTTCTTCGTCTTCGTCTTCGTCTTCTTCTTCGTCTTCTTCTTCGTCTTCTTCTTCTTCTTCGTCTTCTTCTTCTTCTTCTTCTTCTTCTTCGTCTTCTTCTTCTTCTTCTTCTTCTTCTTTCCTTCCTCATTTACCTTTCAGCGTCGAGGGGAGATATAATTTGCGGTCTTTTGCTCTTCTGTTCGCCTCTGCTGCTGTTGTTTCCTAGTGCTTCTAATATTCCCTTGATCCATCTCTTTCGTGGTCGACCCTTGGGTCTGGTGTTCTCACAACGTTTGCTGAAGGCTCGTTGTGTTGTGTTTAGTTCTTTCTGCCTTGTCACGTGGCCAAACCATTTTATCTGTTGTTTCTTCATATATTCTATGGCTGGGGCTATTCCTAGCTTTTTTCTCAGTTCTTCATTTCGGATCTTATCTCTCAGACTGTTTCCTGTCATTCGCCTAACACATTTCATCTCTGTAGAGGTTATTTTTCTTATTGTTCTTGCATCTAGGGTCCCAGGAGACTAAGAACTGAATTTTGCGTGCTAATCCGTTTTTCCCTGACAGCTGAGTGCACAAGGGTCCCTCGCCGCATTGGCAGATAACTCCGACTTTGGGGGTACTCATATTGTTTCCGTTGAATAATAATTGACGCTTCAAGCCGGGCCTATCTGCTGAGACCAAGGGTGGTTACCGCAGAGAGAAATCACAAATAAAAATCCCAACTGGCGCAGCCGGGATTTGAACTCGCAACCTCTCTGTCTCGAAACCGGCGTCTTGCCTCGAGACTAACTGGTCCCCGAGCAGAAATGTTAAAACAGACAAGAAGTGTGTCGTGAAGTACAATGTCTTTGCTAATAAAAGTGTTCTTCAAGTGGGACTAATGGAAACATTTGGCTACAGTGTTGCAATAGAAGAAGGCAGTGTTCGATTGCATGAACATCACCACCTTGCATTATCATTATCAGCAAACATAACACGGGAATGGAAACTTGGGGCAATTCTAGTTTTCAACTGAAAAAAGTATCATCTTCTTCTTCTTCTACCTTTCAGCTCCCTGTGGAACACAGGTCTTCGACAAATACTTTCCAAGTCGTTCTGGCTCTGGCCATTCTTTTAAGAACATTCCATTTCTTCCCCATCATCTTCATCTCTGCTTCTATCTGTCTTCTCCAAGAATTTTTGGTCTTCCTCTTTGTCTTTTCCCCTGGGGATTCCAAAAAAGGGCCTGTTGTATAATATTCTCAGTTGGCTTCCGCAGTGTGTGTCCTATCCAGCGCCATCGTCTTCGCGGTATCTCTTTATCCACTGGTATTTGACTGGTACATTTCCATAATTCTATGTTAGTGATTTTGTCCTGTCATTTCCACCCTTTTATTCTGCGTAAGCATCCATTAATGAAAGTCTTCAAGTGGGAATAATGGTAACGTTTGACTACAGTGTTGCAATAGAAGAAGGCAGTATTCTATTGCATGAACATCACCACCTTGCATTATCATTATCAGCAAACATAACACGGGGATGGAAACTTGGGGAATGGAAGCCGTTGAAATGTGGATATATAGTAGAATATGTAGAATTGGATGGAAAGAAAAGAAAACAAACGAAGAAGTTTTAAAACAGCTGAAAATAAAAGAGAACTACTAAATACAATTCAAAAAAGACAAATACAATATTTAGGGCATGTTAAAAGACACAACAACCTAATAAAAGTAATATTGGAAGGGAAACTACAAGGTTAAAGACGTAGACCAAGACTAACAGGGACGAGTAACATCAAAAGATGGACATGTCAACCTATAACAAACTGCACCATTAAAACAAGAAACAGAGTGGAGTGGCGCTCAAAGGTAGCCAACTTTCGTTGTGGAGACGGCACTCAATGATGATGATGACTCCCTACGGAATATATTCTTGTCAATCGGCCAAGCATGGTATGTGAGTCAGTCAAGACGGCCGCATGTACGTGATAACTTCCGTCACAGACTCAATCCCTACGTGTAGCTTTTAATTCTGAGCTGACATTGTGACCCGTTTGCAAGATCGTTCCCTGTCTAAGTCTTTCAGTCGATGGTGTGTAGAGAAACTGTGCACCTTTACAATGAGTTGCTAACTATCCATGATGTGGAGCTCTTTTGTATTAAATCAGTGAACTAGAGATATAGTTTTAGAAATAATGCATAACCTGAAATGACCATCAACATTTTCAGGAGGTGAACTTCCAGTCAATAGCGGATTGACGGCAGGAACCGTTAAAAGCTGTGTCTGAAAAAGTGTTCCTTGTTGCAGTTTCCTTATATTCCAAGTCCGGCTTGCTGTCAGAGCTGCCGTGTTAAGTGCTATGTGCCCACCGTGAGCTGCGTGTTTCATTAGTTGTGATCGTGTTTCGATATTCCGATTGCTTGCGATGAATGATGGTATCGTATGACGGGGAACAGATGTCTGTGTTCACTTTATGTGCGGTTTTGCCTTATGTCTTTTGGCTTGTGCTGAGACTTCTATGATGGGGACTACATATACCTTTCTTTGTTTGGGAGATGAGATATTAATTCGGATGATTACAGTGACACGGGTGGTTGAGCAATTATGGATTTTAATTCGTTTGCAGTGATACCGGGACCTTTCATAACCATAACCATAACTCAATATTCTCCGTTCAAGTAGACAAATTAAAATATTTGTTGCCGGTGTGATTACCAATACTATCCGCCATTGATTTTGTTTTTGCCGCAGAAACTGCGAAGACCTCACAAAATGTGACAAAAGACTTGGATGTTTTGATGTCGAAATTGTCACGTTGTCGTCAAAAATGAGGCACGCAGTAACGAAATTGGGAGGAATTTACAAAAAATTGTATAGTAATCGCTTATTGGTGTGCAAAAAGATAATAATGTTCTCGTTTAACGTAATTTTCTGGGTAAGTTCTAGTCTAGTTCTCATCTCTGGTTAAGTTCGAGCTGGTCAGACTGACTGACTCAACTGACTGAGTAGTTGAGTTATGATCGTGAATTGAGTGAAAGAATGAAAGTGACACAGACTGAGTTGAGTTATGATCATGAATTGAGTGAAAGTTGAAAGTGACACAGACTGAGTTGAGTTATGATCGTGAATTGAGTGAAAGTTGAAAGTGACACAGACTGAGTTGAGTTATGAGTTATGATCGTGAATTGAGTGAAAGTGACACAGACTGAACTGAGTTGAGTTATGATTGTGAATTGAGTGAAAGTGACACCAGTCTAAATTGAGTTGTGATTGTGAATTGAGTGAAAGTGACACAGACTAAGTTGAGTTGTGATTGGGAATTGAGTGAAAGTGACACAGACTAAGTTGAGTTGTGATTGTGAATTGAGTGAAAGTGACACAAAGTTGAGTTATGATTGTGAATTGAGTGAAAGTGACACAGACTAAGTTGAGTTGTGATTGTGAATTGAGTGAAAGTGACACAGACTAAGTTGAGTTGTGATTGTGAATTGAGTGAAAGTGACACAGACTAAGTTGAGTTATGATTGTGAATTGAGTGAAAGTGACACAGACTAAGTTGAGTTATGATCGTGAATTGAGTGAAAGTGGCACAGACTGAGTTGAGTTATGATCATGATTTAAGTGACAGTACACTGACCTGACACTCCAAGTGTAAATAAATTCTTCTTTTTCTACATTTCAGCCTCGTGTAGAGCATAGGTTTTCAACAAGCACTTTCCAAGCCGTTCTGTTTCTTGCCATTCTTTTATTTAAAAAAAATTTTATTTGAATTGTCCATGTTTGTGGAGTTCTTGTGGCTTATTTTTTTGACAGTACAGGATAGTCAGTCCCATCATGCCCAACCATCCTTAGTCGTCTATTATGAACATGCTTGGTAGGGAAAAGCACTACAATTCTTTACTCCCCTTTCGGGTCCTGAATGCGCACGGACGTGTTAATAATTTAATAACTGATATGTGCTGTAGTGGGTAATTTACGAGTTTAGTGTCCCAAATTATTTTTGCTGATGCTAAAGGAGTGATCTCCCCTCACTGACCGGACATACATGAATTATAAACTGTTTTTAGTTTTTGTGCATTTAAATTAATTTAATATTAATCTTTTTTTCAAAAACTAACTAAAACTGAAAAGAGAACTACTAAATACAATTCTCTCTCTCTCTGCGATCAGGACTCAATCAGAGTAGGATTCCAGACTCTCACATGAAGTCAGCTGTCAGGTTAAGTGTGTTGATTGCCCCCACAGAAAGAACATCACAATTAGAGTCTGCCAGATCCACTCTGATTGAACACCCGTTAAAACGTTGCACTGTGTTCTGCGCCAGTGGCCCAGTGCATCCAATTTCAGCCAGCATTTTATTCAGGTTTGCTTTCCTTAGCCTTTGATTGTCCCCAATCTTCCTGCAAGGCAGCAGATTGTCTTTTCTGTAGGGGGATTTTGCCCTTAGATGGTCGGCCCTTCCAGGTTTACGAGCACCATCTGCCCGAGTCACTAGAGGTGACTAACACAGACATGTACACACAAAGATATGAAATGTGACTAACACAGACATGCGCACAGTGATACGAGGCATGACTAACTCTGACACACATCAAGATATGAGATATGACTAACAGAGACATACACGCAAAGATATGACACATGACTAACATAGACATGCACACAAAGATATGAGATATGACTAACATAGATATGCACACACAAAGATATCTGTGTGATGTTTGACTGATTCACTTAGTTCATTTATCCCTGTGCCACATTTGACTGATTCTCTTAGATCTTCTATCCCTGTTCGATGTTTGACTGATTCTCTTAGATCGTCTATCCCTGTGCGATGTTTGACTGATTTTCCTTCTATCCTTATGCCATTGATCAATCTCATTTTTTTTTTTCAAATTCTCTTCTTTCTCATTATTTACTTAATGTAATTTATTAACAGAAACTTCATCTGAAGACTGACCACACATCAAGGCTCGGAAGGTTTTTTTCCCCCAAAGTTGTGTGCCATTCAACACCATGTTTCCCTCATGTCCAGCATAATATATCATAATGTTAACTCTTTCCGTACGGAATCTTTTTATCAATGCAATGGAAGAGATTTCAGAGACAAAATGTTTTTATGGTTTTAAGAATCAATCTACATGTTTATATTTATCTAAAATACAGCATATGGTATATGAATTTTTAGATAATTGAGAAAAGTATTACATTTCACCAATGCCAAGATGATACAAGACTTGTAAAAAGAATATGGTTTGATGACGGTTTACACTAATCAAATTGGGAATGACGCACTATGCGGCAAAACGTACGGAAAGAGTTAAAATGCATTTGGCATTTATTTCTATCGGCAAATATCTTAGTTTATTATCATTATAATTAATCATTATTTACATAACCACACTGTTCATTACCTTCTGAAATTCACAGCTTGCACTTTGTTGCAATGCAATAATGTCAATTATTCACTTTGATCAGTCATTCAATCAATGTTATTGTATCAAAGACAACTATATTCAATAATCTTTCCAAGCCAAAACTTATGTGCATTCAAATCTGTCTTTAATGTTGCATGGATGGCAAAATGTTACATCTTCTCAATATTCCTGTATCTAATAGAATAATAATCCTCTATAATAGAATAATCCTTTATTAGATGTATAATCTTACATATATCTGGGCAGTAATATAGATAAAGAGGGAGGAATAGAAAATGATACCAAAATAAGGATATCAAAAGCAAGAGGAGCTTTCATTGCACTGGGAAACATGGAAATCCAAAGAAATTAGGTTAAATACAAAAATAAAAATTTTCAACTCAAATGTTAAGGCGGTCCTATTATATGGCTGTGAAACATGGAGAACAACAAAATTGACAATCATGAAGATACAGACTTTCATTAATGGATGTTTACGCAGGATACAAGGATGGAAATGGCAGGACAAAATCACTAACATAGAATTATGGAAATGTACCAGTCAAACACCAGTGGATAAAGAGATACAATGAAGATGATGGCGCTGGGTAGGACACACACTACGGAAGCCAACTGAGAGTATTACACAACAGGCCCTTTTTTGGAATCCCCAGGGGAAAAGACAAAGAGGAAGACCAAGGAATTCTTGGAGAAGACAGATAGAAGCAGAGATGAAGATGATGGGGAAGACATGAAATGATCTTAAAAGAATGGCAAAAAACAGAACGACTTGGAAAGTGTTTGTTGAAGACCTATGCTCCACTGGGAGCTAAAAAGGTAGAAGAAGAAGAAGAATATTCCTGTATGGTGCAGAAACATGGGCATTAGACAAGAAAATAGAACAGAAAATTGAAGCCTTTGAAATGTGGATTTATAGAAGAATAGGTAGAATTGGATAGAAAGAAAAGAAAACAAACGATGAAGTTTTAAAACAACTGAAAATAACAAGAGAACTACTAAATACAATTAAGACAAAACAAATGAAATTTTTGGGGCATGTAAAAAGACACAACAGCCTACTAAAAGTAATATTGGAAGGAAAAATACAAGGTAAAAGAGGCAGAGGCAGACCAAGACTAACATGGACGAGTAACATCAAAAGATGGACAAGTCAATCTATGACAGCCTGCACCATCAAAGCAAGAAACAGAGTAGAATGGCGATCCATGGTAGCCAACCTTCGTTACAGAGAAGGCACTCGATGATGATGAATGTTGCATCATCATTTTCATGAACTGGGAGTGCACCTTCACAAAATGCAATAGTTTCATAACCTCATATTTAGATACTATGCTCTGTCCTTCTACTTATTTGGATTTTATCTTCCAACGTACTAACCTTTAACTGTGTCATGGCTTTTTATAATCTTTAAGCAGCTTTTCTTAAGACAAATGAGATTTCTGGGGCATGTTAAAAGGCACAACAGCCTAATCAATAACCACTGATTGAATTCACATGACAATGAAAAGCAACAATGAAGTTACAAACAACACTCACAACATAATAAATCACTTGACTTTGTCACTTAGTTCATTCACAAAACTTTACACTAATAACAGTACAACACTACGGTGGTAACTTACGAATTTAGTGTCCCAAATTATATCTGCGCGGAGTAACATCCCCTTGCACTTTATTCGGTCAAAATCATTTATCAAAATCAAATCATTCATTTGCAGTTTGGCCTTGATTGCATTCATTTGTTCATTTTCCTCTCTGACCAAAGATAACACCTATGGCAGAAGTCATAGTTCCCCACAACTAACGACTGATTCTGCGAGTTCTTGTGGTACAGTGTGTACACATCTTGAAACTTGCTTTTTAGTGAAAGCTTTGTCCAATGGTACGATGATAATGGTGGTTGACCCTTTCCCAGTTACATACATCCTTTCTCAAAAAAACAAAAAAAATAGAGAGACAGACACATAAAAGAAATGTAATAAAATTTAACTAAATTATCATCATCATCATCAAGTACCGGGCCTACTGGCGTAGGTGATCATGTCTCTCCACAACTTCCGATCTCTACAGTTATTTATCATTTCTGTTGTTGACCTTCTGCCAAGCCATTCTCTTAAGTTGTCTGTTATTTTTTCTCTTTACTTCCCTCTATCTCTTCATCCCTCAATTTTTCCAGTTGTTACAATATATTCCAGTTGTTCTCTTCTCATTACATGGCCAAAAAATGATGATTGTTTCTTCCTTATATTGGAAGTTAGCTCTCTTTTTGCTTTGACCTCTCTCTCAGAACATCTTCATTACTCTTCTTAGCTGTCCAACTAAATTATAGGAAGTAAGTAAAACTAGTGATAATAAGGAAGAAATATAGTTTAGCTGTATCTGGAATTCTCTCTCTATGAGTGCGAGACGAAGAATAAACACTAGTCGAGAGGCAAGAAAAAGGAGAGAAGAAAAAAGATAGGGTAGTGAAAGTTAATCCACTCAACCGGTAATAAGGACAAAGGCTAAGTTGTATAGTTAGATTTTATTACATCTCCATTATACAATATTTTCTATTACACAACATGGAAATAGTATTTATATGTCTTAAAATCATTGACTTCTGGTCAATGTGGCGGATAGGCAGCAGGAACCATTGAGGCTCAGTCTCAAAAGTGTTCCTTGTTGCAGTTTCCTCATATTCTAAGTCATGCTTGTTGCCGGAGCTACTGAGTTTAGTGCTCTGTGCATACTGTGACCTGTGCTTTTCATCTGGATCGTGTTTTGATATGCAGATTGCTTACGATGAATTATGATATCTTATGACAAAGGACAGTTCAGCTGCGTTCACTTTTGGTGCCGTTTGACCGTATGTCTTTTGGCGTGTGTTGTAGCTGCAATTATGGGGACTGCAGCTGCCTTTCTTTGTTTGGATCCTTCAGTGAGATGAGTTTTAATTTGGATGATTCCACTGGCACGGGCGGTTGAGCAATTATGGATTTTACTTTATTTGCACATATACTGTGGCCTTTGACTAACCACAACCATAAAATCATTGGAGCATTTAAAGAGTGAGGGACGAGCACAACAAAATCTAAAAAAAAATTAAAATCTAACTCACCAAATTATAAATCCAGATCAATTGGCAAAAAAATCTGTAACTAACTTAATTCCACGTGTAATTTTCTGAAACCACACCCATTAATGTCTTTGCGGTGGCAAAAGCCTGTAAATGACAACCTCAGCCATAATTGAACAGATTTGATATGCAGGTTTATAGCCCAATAGTTATTCGACTATAAAATGAGGTTTTATGCATTCAACACTATAATTGTGGCGATCCGTGATTATACAAAGATGGTGGTTTTCTGCTGTCTTCCGTTGTTGAGAATACCATGGACAGCTAAGAAGAGTAATGAAAATGTTATGAAAGAGGCCAAAGCAAAAAGAGAGCTAATATCCAATATTAGGAAGAAGCAGTCATCATTTTTTGACCATGTAATGAGGAGGGAACACCTGGAATATATTGTAACATCAAGGAAAAATGAGGGATGAAAAGATAGAGGGAAGCAAAGAAAAAAGATATCAGACAGCTTAAGAGAATGGTTTGGCAGAAGGTCAACAACAGATAATAAATAACTGTCGAGATCGAAAGTTGTGGAGAGACATGATCACCTACGCCAGCAGGCATGGTACTTGATGATGGTGCATTAAAACTTTACCAGTAGAGCATCTGTACAATTGCTCCTTTGACCTGTCTCCGCCATAAAGTGGTAGAGGAGCTGGCATGCTTATATCCTCAAAGAGGCTGTTCTAGTGGTAGAGAAGCTGGTGTGCCTATATCCTCAAAGAGGCTGTTCTAGTGGTAGAGGAGCTGGTGTGCTTATATCCTCAAAGAGGCTGTTCTAGTGGAAGAGGAGCTGGTGTGCTTATATCCTCAAAGAGGCTGTTCTAGTGGTAGAGGAGCTGGTGTGCTTATATCATCAAAGAGGCTGTTCTAGTGGTAGAGGAGCTGGTGTGCTTATATCCTCAAAGAGGCTGTTCTAGTGGTAGAGGAGCTGGTGTGCTTATATCCTCAAAGAGGCTGTTCTAGTGGTAGAGGAGCTGGTGTGCTTATATCCTCAAAGAGGCTGTTCTAGTGGAAGAGGAGCTGGTGTGCTTATATCCTCAAAGAGGCTGTTCTAGTGGTAGAGGAGCTGGTGTGCTTATATCCTCAAAAAGGCTGTTCTAGTGGTAGAGAAGCTGGCGTGCTTATATCCTCAAAGAGGCTGTTCTAGTGGTAGAGGAGCTGGTGTGCTTATATCCTCAAAGAGGCTGTTCTAGTGGAAGAGGAGCTAGTGTGCCTATATCCTCAAAGAGGCTGTTCTAGTGGAAGAGGAGCTGGTGTGCCTATATCCTCAAAGAGGCTGTTCTAGTGGTAGAGGAGCTGGTGTGCCTATATCCTCAAAGAGGCTGTTCTAGTGGTAGAGGAGCTGGTGTGCTTATATCTTCAAAGGGGCTGTTCTAGTGGTAGAGGAGCTGGTGTGCCTATATCCTCAAAGAGGCTGTTCTAGTGGTAGAGGAGCTGGTGTGCCTATATCCTCAAAGAGGCTGTTTTAGTGGAAGAGGAGCTAGTGTGCCTATATCCTCAAAGAGGCTGTTCTAGTGGAAGAGGAGCTGGTGTGCCTATATCCTCAAAGAGGCTGTTCTAGTGGTAGAGGAGCTGGTGTGCCTATATCCTCAAAGAGGCTGTTCTAGTGGTAGAGGAGCTGGTGTGCTTATATCTTCAAAGGGGCTGTTCTAGTGGTAGAGGAGCTGGTGTGCCTATATCCTCAAAGATACTGTTCTAGTGGTAGAGGAGCTGGTGTGCTTATATCCTCAAAGAGGCTGTTCTAGTGGTAGAGGAGCTGGTGTGCTTATATCCTCAAAGAGGCTGTTCTAGTGGTAGAGGAGCTGGTGTGCTTATATCCTCAAAGAGGCTGTTCTAGTGGTAGAGGAGCTGTTGTGCCTATATCCTCAAAGAGGCTGTTCTAGTAGTAGAGGAGCTGGTGTGCCTATATCCTCAAAGAGGCTGTTCT
The DNA here is from genome assembly GCA_032433765.1 of Megaustenia siamemsis. Classification (NCBI taxonomy): domain Eukaryota; kingdom Metazoa; phylum Mollusca; class Gastropoda; order Stylommatophora; family Ariophantidae; genus Megaustenia; species Megaustenia siamemsis. The sequence continues at coordinate 16,605,309 of JAVIAB010000049.1, forward strand.
AGTGGTAGAGGAGCTGGTGTGCTTATATCCTCAAAGAGGCTGTTCTAGTGGTAGAGAAGCTGGTGTGCTTATATCCTCAAAGAGGCTGATCTAGTGGTAGAGGAGCTGGTGTGCATATATCCTCAAAGAGGCTGTTCTAGTGGTAGAGGAGCTGTTGTGCCTATATCCTCAAAGAGGCTGTTCTAGTAGTAGAGGAGCTGGTGTGCCTATATTTTCAAAGAGGCTGTTCTAGTGGTAGAGGAGCTGTTGTGCCTATATCCTCAAAGAGGCTGTTCTAGTGGTAGAGGAGCTGGTGCAATGATAGCAAGGCCTTCCATTGTGTAAATGGTCAAAACTCAAGGAAATGGTGGAACAGGGTGCCATGAAGGGTGAAAGTAGAAAGCATCTTCAGCAGTAGAGAGGACAAAAGAAGAGAACACAAAATGTTCCGTCAGTGTAGGACAGTAACAATGTATAGACAAACACTTTGATGGCTGCTGGAGTTGTCGGCGGAGCAGATATGGGAACTCCCGTAACTAAAGACTTAATTGTGTTTTATTTTAACTTGGCATGATATGTAATAGTAATTCTATTTCTGACACAATATTTAATAGTTATTCTATTTTTTGACACAATATTTAATAGTAATTCTATTTTTTGACACAATATTTAATAGTAATTCTATTTTTTGACACAATATTTAATAGTAATTCTATTTTTTGACACAATATTTAATAGTAATTCTATTTTTTGACACAATATTTAATAGTAATTCTATTTTTTGACACAATATTTAATAGTAATTCTATTTTTTGACACAATATTTAATAGTAATTCTATTTCTGACACAATATTTAATAGCAATTCTATTTTCTGGCACAATATTTAATAGTAATTCTATTTCTGACAATATTTAATAGTTATTCTATTTCTGACACAATATTTAATAGTAATTCTATTTCTGACAATATTTAATAGTTATTCTATTTCTGACACAATATTTAATAGTAATTCTATTTTTGACACAATATTTAATAGTAATTCTATTCTGACAATATTTAATAGTTATTCTATTTCTGACACAATCTTCTTCTTCTTTTACCTTTTAGCTCCTGGTGGAGCATAGGTCTTCAACAAACACTTTCCAAGTCGTTCTGTTTTTTGCCATTCTTTTAAGATCATTCCATGTCTTCCCCATCATCTTCATCTCTGCTTCTATCTGTCTTCTCCAAGAATTCCTTGGTCTTCCTCTTTGTCTTTTCCCCTGGGGATTCCAAAAAAAGGGCCTGTTGTGTAATACTCTCAGTTGGTTTCCGTAGTGTGTGTCCTATCCATCGCCATCGTCTTCGCTGTATTTCTTTATCCACTGGTATTTGACCGGTACATTTCCATAATTCCACGTTTGTGACTTTGTCCTGCCATTTCCATCCCTTTATTCTGCGCAAGCATCCATTAATGAAAGTCTGTACCTTCGTGATTGTCAATTTTGTTATTCTCCATGTTTCACAGCCATATAATAGAACTGACTTAACATTGGAGTTGAAAATTTGTATTTTTGTATTTAGCCTAATTTCTTTGGATTTCCATATGTTTCCCAGTGCAATGAAAGCTCCTCTTGCTTTTGATATCCTTATTTTGGTATCGTTTTCTGTTCCTCCCTCTTTATCTATATTACTGCCCAGATATATATAAGATTGTACGTCTAGTAGAGGTATTTCTCCTAGTTTTATTTGGTTATTGCCAACTGCATTAATTCTCATAATGTTGGTCTTATCTCTATTAATCTTTAGTCCTAGCTGTTGTGATCTCTCATCTAATATACTCATTTTATCTTGCATCTGTTGGTGGCTGTGTGATAGGAGAGCTATGTCATCAGCAAAGTCTAAATCATCAAGTTGTTTGGTCAGTGACCACTGGATCCCATTTCTGTTGTTTTGAGTTATTTTCATAATCCAATCTATGGCCAGTAGAAAGAGAAATGGAGACAGAAGGCATCCTTGCCTTACTCCTGTTCTTATTTCAAATGCTTCTGTAAGCTGTCCTTCATGCACCACACTACATTTTGTTCCTTCATACATTGTTTTTATCAGGTTAATAAACTTTATGGGGATTCCATAATGATTCAGCAACTTCCAAAGCAATCTTCTGTCTAAACTATCAAATGCCTTTTCGTAATCTATGAATCCAATATAAAGTGGGGATTTTAGTTCTAAACTTTGTTCAACTATTATACGTAGAGTAGTTATTTGATCAGCACATGATCTGTTCTTCCTAAAACCTGCTTGTTCATCTCTCAAGTGTTTCTCTATAGCCTCTTTTAGTCTCTCCAGAATGATTCTGCCTAATATTTTTCCTGGCACTGATAGTAGCATAATTCCCCTATAATTTGTGCACTCCTGTAAACTTCCTTTCTTTGGTAGTTTGATCATATAACCTTCTCTCCAGTCTTTAGGTATTTCTTCCCTCTCCCAAATTTTATCCAATAGATTATGTAACATCTTGGTAGAGGTGATAATATCTGCTTTGATGGCTTCCGAAGGAATTTCATCTGGTCCTGTGGCTTTACCATCTTTTAACAGTTTGATGGCTTTCATTATTTCTTCTTTGATTTCTGACACAATATTTAATAGTAATTCTATTTCTGACACAATATTTAATAGTTATTCTATTTTTGACACAATATTTAATAGTAATTCTATTTCTGACAATATTTAATAGTTATTCTATTTCTGACACAATATTTAATAGTAATTCTATTTTTTGACACAATATTTAATAGCAATTCTATTTTTGGCACAATTTACCAATCAAATTGTAAATTATGAAAAATCTCAGCACTCAACATAGAAGTCTCCCACAGCTGGCAGCACATGACAATCCTAAGGACAACCTTTACACTGAATGATTTTCCTTTAGGGGTGACGAGCAAAGCTTCCATAATGACCCCCTCAACATACTTGTTGTACCACATGAACAGTGAAAGTTACTTGTGACTTTCTGTGACAAGCAACATGCTGTAAAGAGCAACTAAAGTAAATTAAAATAGGAGACTTGAATCAGCATCTTAGCACACAAGTTTTCACTCATATGTGCTTGGCCGCCTATCCAGAAGTGTTGGGGGACTTCTGGACAGTGTCATTTCAAGCATCAAAATTCAAGATGCGAGGCGGCATTCCTCACCTTCCCAGGGTAATACCCTGGTACTCTTTTCTGCCAGCGGCTGGGTCGACCACGAGAATTTTTTTTTCTAACCTCGATTACAATTCACACTGCTTCCAATGGGAATCGAACACAGGTTTCCAAATGTTGCAAGCCCAGTCAGGTGGTTTTCCCAACCAGGCTACCGAGGACCCCAATTTGGATTGTGTTTCTGTTTACTGGCATATTGAATTATTACTGGCATATTGAATTGTGTTTCTGTTTACTGTGTAAGATTTAGTTGTGTTTCTGGTTACTGGCTTATTGAATTGTGTTTCTGTTTACTAGCATATTAGATTGTGTTTCTATTTACCAGTTTATTGGATTGTGTTTCTTTTTACTGACATATTGGATTATGTTTCTGTTTACTGACATGTTGGATTCTGTTACTGTTCACTGGCATATTGGATTGTGTTTCTGTTTACTGGCATATTGAATTGTGTTTCTGTTTACTGGTGTAAGATTTAGTTGTGTTTCTGGTTACTGGCATATTGAATTGTGTTTCTGTTTACTAGCATATTAGATTGTGTTTCTATTTACCAGTTTATTGGATTGTGTTTCTTTTTACTGACATATTGGATTGTGTTTCTGTTTACTGGCTTAAGATTTAATTGTGTTTCTTTTCCACAGTTGTCTGGGGCTGTGATTCTGGCAGTTGGTAACTGGACCAAGATCAGCATGTACAAGTACCTGGAGTTGTCTTCCTTTTACCAGCCAGAGATGCCCTTTTTGTTGATTGGTGTTGGTATAGTTATTGTTCTTGTTGGTAGTTTGGGCTGCTGCTGTACTGTCAAGGGGAACGCTTTCTATATTTACATGGTACGAGGTTTGTTTTGCTTCATGTGCGAAGTTAGTAGTGCTTTATGTGTGAAGTTAGTGATGTTTTATGTGTGAAGTTAGTGATGTTTTATGTGTGAAGTTAGTGATGTTTTATGTGTGAAGTTAGTAATGTTTTATGTTTAAAAGCAGTAATACTTTATGTTTGAAATCAGCAATTCTTAATGTTTTAAATCAGTAATGCTTTATGTTTGATGTCAGTAATGCTTTATGTTTGAAGTCAATAATACTTAATGTTTGAAGTCAGTAATACTTTATGTTTGAAGTCAATAATGCTTTACGTTTGAAGTCAGTAATGTTTTATGTTTGAAGTCAGTAATGCTTTATGTTTGAAGTTAGTAATACTTTATGTTTGATGTCAGTAATGTTTTATATTTGAAGTCAGTAATACTTTATGTTTGAAGTCAGTAATACTTTATGTTTGAAGTCAGTAATACTTTATGTTTGAAGTCAGTAATACTTTATGTTTGAAGTCAGTAATGATTTATGTTTGAAGTCAGTAATACTTTATATTTGAAGTCAGCAATACTTTATATTTGAAGTCAGTAATGCTTTATGTTTAATGTCAGTAATACTTTATGTTTCATGTCAATAATTCTTTATGTTTGATGTCAGTAATGCTTTGTTTGAAATTGTAATGCTTTATGTTTGATGTCAGTAACGCTTTATGTTTGATGTCAGTAATACTTTATGTTTGAAGTCAGTAATACTCTATGTTTGATGTCAGTAATGCTTTGTTTGAAATCTGTAATGCTTTATGTTTGATGTCAGTAATGCTTTATGTTTGATGTCAATAATGCTTTATGTTTGAAGTCAGTAATGCTTTATGTTTGATGTCAGTAATGCTTTATCTTTGATGTCAGTAATACTTTATGTTTGAAGTCAGTAATACTTTATGTTTGATGTCAGTAATTCTTTATGTTTGAAGTCAGTAATGCTTTATGTTTGAAGTCAGTAATGCTTTATGTTTAAAGTCAGTAATGCTTTATGTTTGATGTCAGTAATGCTTTATGTTTGAAGTCTGTAATGCTTTATGTTTGAAGTCAGTAATGCTTTATGTTTGAAGTCAGTAATACTTTATGTTTGAAGTCAATAATACTTTATATTTGAAGTCAGTAATTCTTTATGTTTAATGTTAGTAATACTTTATATTTGAAGTCAGTAATACTTTATGTTTGATGTTAGTAATACTTTATGTTTGAAGTCAGTAATACTTTATATTTGAAGTCAGTAATGCTTTATGTTTGATGTCAGTAATGCTTTATGTTTGAAGTCAGTAATGCTTTATGTTTGATGTCAGTAATACTTTATGTTTGAAGCCAGTATCACTAATGCTTTATGTTTGATGTCAGTAATGCTTTATGTTTGAAGTCAGTATTGCTTTATGTTTAAAGTCAGTAATGCTTTATGTTTGATGTCAGTAATGCTTTATGTTTGAAGTCAGTAATGCTTTATGTTTGATGTCAGTAATACTTTATGTTTGAAGTCAGTAATACTTTATGTTTGATGTCAGTAATGCTTTATGTTTGAAGTCAGTAATGCTTTGTTTGAAATCTGTAATGCTTTATGATTGAAGTCAGTAATACTTTATGTTTGAAGTCAGTAATGCTTTATGTTTGAAGTCAGTAATGCTTTATGTTTGATGTCAGTAATGCTTTATGTTTGAAGTCAGTAATACTTTATGTTTGAAATTCAGTAATACTTTATGTTTGAAGTCAATAATACTTTATATTTGAAGTCAGTAATACTTTATGTTTGAAGTCAGTAATACTTTATGTTTGAAGTCAGTAATAATTTATGTTTGAAGTCAGTAATACTTTATATTTGAAGTCAGTAATGCTTTATGTTTGATGTCAGTAATGCTTTATGTTTGAAGTCAGTAATGCTTTATGTTTGATGTCAGTAATGCTTTATGTTTGAAGTCAGTAATGCTTTATGTTTGATGTCAGTAATACTTTATGTTTGAAGTCAGTAATGCTTTATATTTGAAGTCAGTAATGCTTTATGTTTGAAGTCAGTAATGCTTTATATTTGAAGTCAGTAATACTTTATGTTTGAAGTCAGTAATACTTTATATTTGAAGTCAGTAATACTTTATGTTTGAAGTCAGTAATACTTTATATTTGAAGTCAGTAATACTTTATGTTTGAAGTCATTAACACATTCACTACCACGATTCTAACACTCTTTGATTGCACCTTTTTTGGAATAAAAAAAAATTGAAATAACAGCAATAAAATACATTAAAATAGATCTTAAACATGCATTTTGTTAGGACAATTTATTAACAAAATAAAAAGTGGGTAATAAGAGAATTACCAGGTTTTTGTGGAAATAATCGCAAGTATGTCAATAAATTAAAAGCCAAAAATCACCTTTTTTGGGCTTGACATGCCGTCTATGAAAGCCTCGATTTGTAGTTCATGGTATAAAATGTGTTAATGCTTTATGTGTGATTTCAGTAATTCTTTATGTGTGATTTCAGTAATGCTTTATGTGTGATTTCAGTAATGCTTTATGTGTGATTTCAGTAATGCTTTATGTGTGATTTCAGTTATGCTTTATGTGTGATTTCAGTAATGCTTTATGTGTGATTTCAGTAATGCTTTATGTGTGATTTCAGTAATGCTTTATGTGTGATTTCAGTAGTGCTTTATGTGTGATTTCAGTAATGCTTTATGTGTGATTTTAGCAATGCTTTATGTGTGATTTCAGTAATGCTTTATGTGTGATTTCAGTAATGCTTTATGTGTGATTTCAGTAATGCTTTATGTGTGATTTCAGTAATGCTTTATGTGTGATTTTAGCAATGCTTTATGTGTGATTTCAGTAATGCTTTATGTGTGATTTCAGTAATGCTTTATGTGTGACTTCAGTAATGCTTTATGTTTGAAGTCAGTAAAGCTTTGTGTGAAGTCAGTAATGACTCATGTGTGACGTCAGTAATGATTCATGTGTGATGTCAGTAATGATTCATGTGTGAAGTCAGTAATTATTCATGTGTGAAATCAGTAATGCTTTGTGTGAATTCAGTAATGCATATAGTGTGAAGTCAGTAATGCTTTGTGTGAATTCAGTAATGCTTCTAGTGTGAAGTCAGTAATGCTTTGTGTGAAGTCAGTAGTGCTTCATGTGTGAAGTCAGTAATGCTTTGTGTGAAGTCAGTAACGATTCATATGTAAATATCCTTGACTCCACCATTTGGTAATGACATCAACCATCTTAACTATCCTTGACTCCTGTATTTGGTAATGACTTCTAACATATTAACTATCTTTGACTCCACCATTTGGTAATGACTTCTAACATATTAGCTATCTTTGACTCCACCATTTGGTAATGACTTCTAACATATTAGCTATCTTTGACTCCACCATTTGGTAATGACTTCTAACATATTAGCTATCTTTGACTCCACCATTTGTTAATGACTTCTAACATATTAGCTATCTTTGACTCCACCATTTGTTAATGACTTCTAACATATTAGCTATCTTTGACTCCACCATTTGTTAATGACTTCTAACATATTAGCTATCTTTGAATCCAGCATTTGTTAATGACTTCTACCATATTAACTATCCTTGACTCCACCATTTGGTAATGACTTCTACTATCTTAACTATCCTTGACTCCTGTATATGGTAATGACATCTACCATCTTAACTATCCTTGACTCCACCATTTGGTAATGACTTCTACCATCTTAACTATCCTTGACTCCACCATTTGGTAATGACTTCTACCATCTTAACTATCCTTGACTCCACCATTTGGTAATGATTTCTAACATCTTTTCTATCCTTAACTCCTCTATTTGGTAATGACTTCCACCATCTTAGATACCCCTGGTTCCATGATTTGGCAATGGCTTCTAACATCTTGGCTTCTCCTGACTCCGCCATTTGGTAATGATTCCATCTAAGCTACCCCAATCATTGCTGTAACGTGTTTAATAAAACAACTGACGTTCTGCCATAAGGTTTCATTTTCATTTTTCTTTGTGAAGTGTTTAACCCTTTGTGTTTGCACAATTGATTATATGTAACATAATGCTGTTGTTGCAGTTTGCTGCCTTCCTGTTCATCATCTTCCTTGTTGAGTTCATCTCTGGGGTTGTTCTGATAATTAACAGAGGACAGGTATGTTTATTTTGTGCTGTATTTCTATGTAGAAAAAGATAACTTATTGTTACTTGATGTATGGTTTTTTTTTTTTTTATAGAAGATGGTAATTCATTGCTGTTTGCTATTTTTTTTTTATAAGAGAATAATTCATTGCTGATTGCTATTTTTTTTAATAAGAGGATAATTCATTGCTGTTTGCTATTTTTTTTTATAAGAGGATAATTCATTGCTGTTTGCTATTTTTTTTTATAAGAGGATAATTCATTGCTGTTTGCTATTTTTTTTTATAAGAGGATAATTCATTGCTGTTTGCTATTTTTTTTAAATAAGAGGATAGATAATTCATTGCTGGTTGCTATTTTTTTTATAAGAGGATAATTCATTGCTGGTTGCTATTTTTTTAAAATAAGAGGATAGATAATTCATTGCTGGTTGCTATTTTTTTTTAATAAGAGAATGGGGACTGGTTGGTCTTGAAGCAAGACGCCGGCCTCAAGACAGAGGTTGTGGGTTCAAATCCCGGCTACAACGGTTGAGATTTTTAAAAATGATTTCTCTCTGCGGCAACCACCCCTGGTCTCAGCAGTGAGGCCCGGCCTGAAACGTCAATTACTCATCGATGGAAAAAAATATGAGCACCTCCAAAGTCGGAGTTATCTGCCTGTGCGGCAAGGGACCCCTGTGCACATGGCTGCCAGGGAAAAAATGTATTAACACGCAAAATTCAGTTCTTAGTCTCTAGGAACTTCATCAAAGGTAAAAGCTGGTGAACGAAAAAAAAAAAAAAAAATAAAAGAATCATTCATTGCTGTTTGTTATATTTTTTAAACAAGAGGGTAACTCATGCTGTTTGCTGTTATTTTTTATAAGAGGGTGACTTATGCTGTTTGCTGTATTTTCTTTTGAAGTGGATAACTTCCCACTGATATTTACTTCTCTTGTTTTTGTACTCATCTTTCATCCTTTTATATTCCCATGTTGTGGAGTCACAGTTATGAGTCTTCTACTTGTGTGTTGTCCAGTGGCTACTCTCTATTTCTCTATTGCCAGTCCTAAAATATATACTGACGTGCTTGTGCTTGGTTGGTGGCAAGCTGTGATATCTGTGGCCTTTGAACCAAGACATCTGATTTCATTTTGGTTTGTAGAGTCACTACGATGGAGATGATGAGTTTCTGGAGTCACATTGGTGGAGAGGATGAGTTTGTGGAGTCACTACGATGGAGATCATGAGTTTGTAGAGTCACTACGATGGAGATGATGAGTTTGTAGAGTCACATTGGTGGAGAGGATGAGTTTGTGGAGTCACTACGATGGAGATCATGAGTTTGTAGAGTCACATTGGTGGAGAGGATGAGTTTGTGGAGTCACATTGGTGGAGAGGATGAGTTTGTGGAGTCACATTGGCGGAGAGGATGAGTTTGTGGAGTCACATCAGTGGAGATGATGAGTTTGTGGAATTAAAGCAGTACAGATAACTCTGTGAACTAACGATATAGCCCGACCATGCCATTAAGGAAGATAACTGCTGCTGTAGATTGACTAACTCGTCAAGGGACATAATGCATGAAAATTAAAGTGTGTGTGTGTGTGGGGGGTGGACTGTACCATAAATGATAAAATGTATTTCCTGTTGTACAGATTGAGGATGATTTCAAAGCTGACCTAACAAGTGCACTTCACAGGTACGGAGACAGTGATCAGGGGCAGTTAACTCATGTGTTGGATGAGCTTCAAAATAAGGCAAGAGTGCTTGTTCTTGCCCAAAGTTTGGTGTTGTGTTTGGACACTCTATTTTTGTTAGTCCCAAGGAGCTGGAGTTCTAGAACTGTCTTGGTCCTATCTCTGTTGTGACCACAGCTCTGTCCTAACAATATCAGTCTCATGCTTATAACAAAAATCTTTAAAAAATATAGTCCCATAGCAATTCTTGTTGGTAAGGAAGTGTTAAATAAAACCAGAAATAAGTGTACACCCTAAGAACAATTATAGAAAGGGCTATAGAGGTAAAGAAAAATCGATATATGTGCTTTATAGATTACACAAAAGCATTTGACAAAGTAAAGCATGTGGAAATATTTAATATGCTGGAAACATTTTTTAAAATGATGGCAAAGATCTGAGAATCATAAAAAAAACATGTATTGTTCAAACAGCAGCCATAAGAATTGGCAACCAAACAAAACAGTTCCAATATATAAAACAAGGAGTCAGACAAGGCTGTGTTTTGTCGCCGGATTTGTTTTCACTTTATAGTGAAAATAATATAAGATCAATAGTAGACAAAAAAGGAATTGAAGTCAATGGTCACAACATAAACAATTTGTGATATGTGGATGACACAGTCTTAACTGCAGAGACAGAGAATGAGCTACAAGAAATGATAGATGTACTAGTAAAAGAAAGCAACAAGAAAGGTCTCAGTCTGAATAGTAAGAAAACAGAAGTAATGGTTATATCGAAGAAACAATCATCAATCACCATCATACAGCACAGAAATTAACAAGACAAATCTGAAACAAGTACAGCGTGTCAAATACTTGGCACAATAATAACATCAGATGGAAGATGCACAACAGAAATAAAAAGCAGAATAACTCAGGCCAAAATAGCAATTAAGAAAATGAAAAACATCTTATGTAACAAGTCTATATCAATAGAAGTGAGAAAGAGAGTTCATCGATGCTATATAGAGCCAATTCTGACCCATGGACGCAAATCATAGACATTTAACAAACAAATGACAAGACAAGGGGCTACAGAGATGGGATTTCTTAGAAAGAATGTTGAAAGTTCCCTGGACAGCTAAAAAGACGAATGAAGAAATTCTCAAAGAGGCCAACACAAAAAGAGAACTCCTAAAAAACATCAGAAAAATACAATTGACATTTTTCTGACACATGAGAAGAGGAAAGTTTTTATATATTTTATTTTTAATATATTTTTTATTTTATATTTTGTACTATATTTTATATTTGATATATTATTTTTTTATTTTAAATACATATTTGTTCATGCATTGTATGTTTGTTCCTGCTGAAGGCCTATTTAACCGAAACATCATTCTGGTTTGTGTTGTCCACTTTGTTATGTGAAGCTAACACTGTTTTTTTTTAAAAAAAAAACAACTTTTTTCTATATCTATTTTTGTTCATTTCTCCATAAAATGATATGGGCAGTTTCCTTCTTTGTTGCCTTTCCTTCCCAGAGAATTTCTCTGGCACCCTTTTAAAGTGACTACTGACTGGGTGGACCCCAGGAGCCTTATAGGCCAGCAAGAATGTTTACCTAAATTGGTATTTGAACCCTGAACCTTTAGGTTGACAGGCGAGTGCATTAACCTTAGGGCTTGCAACAAATATCCTAGGCCACATTAAACAAATCTGTAGATTAACTCCATTTGATCTTTAACTCTTTTTTATCTCTAAACATCTACATTTCCATTACTTTATCTTAACTCTACTTTATCATGTTCTCTACTCTCTACCATAACTTTTTACTTTGCTCTAATTATAATGCTATAAAGGAACCAGTCTAGAAAACTAGACAGAGAAATTGACATGAGAATACAAAAAGCAAATGCTGTCACATACCAGCTTTCACCATTGCTAAGACATCCAAATATTTCTATGCCAGCTAAACAACAAATGATAAATAGCATCTTCATACCAACTTTATGCTATGAAAGTCAAACATGGACCCTTTCTAAATCACATTTAAGAATGATCAATACATGTGAGATGCGTTGCTTGAGAAAAGTAACAAACAACACAAGAAGAGATAGAATACCAAATGAAACCATATGAAAAATGGTAGGAACAAAACTCTGCCAAGAATATATAGAACAACAACAACTTAAATGGTTTGGTCACCTGGTCAGAATGAATCCTCACCAATCACCATCAAGGGCGTTCTTCTCGAGAATGCATGGAAAAAGACCAAGAGGAAGACCCAGAAGAAGATGGATAGATGCAGTGACAGAGACATGTAACAACAAAGGAAAATCACTAATTCAGACAATTCGAGCAGCGCAAGAACGACAAATGATATAAACCACGACACCTTTTAGGTATCAGTGAAAAGAGAAAAGAAGAAGATGGATAGATGCAGTGACAGAGACATGTAACAACAAAGGAAATCACTAATTCAGACAGTTCAAGCAGCTCAAGAACGACAAATGATATAAACCACGACACCTTTTAGGTATCAGTGAAAGGAGAAAAGAAGAAGATGGATAGATGCAGTGACAGAGACATGTAACAACAAAGGAAAATCACTAATTCAGACAGTTCGAGCAGCACACGAATGACAAATGATATAAACCACGACACCTTTTAGGTATCAGTGAAGTGAGAAAAGAAGAAGAAGAAAGGAACCAGTAGTGGGGTGTAACGTACACTCCTATAAAGTATGGGTATGGTGACAGCTTTACAAAAAAGGAACACAACAGAATACTGACGTTTTGGCCTTCATCAGAAAATGAGGACAACAACAACACATGATGAGCAAAAAAAAAAAAAAAAAAAGAAAGAAAGTAAAGAGCCCTGTCACACCAAGTGGTGAATAGGGAATATGGTGTTAGTGACCATAAATTTGACAGATCTTCAGCACATAATTTTTGGGGTAATGTGGTCGGTATTACGCCCGTGCTCCTTTACTTTCCCAGAAAAAAAATCCTGTATACATTTAAGGCTGGATGAACCCGGAAGCCTTTGGTTAGAATCGAACCCTACCCCTTGTTCTTTGTAGTCCAGTTCACTAACCACTGAGCTATTGCGGCTCTCCACACACGATGAGACACAGATAAATATTACTACATCTAGGATGATAGGGACAAATACAGAGAAATGGATGACGTAGGACACACATAAAGCAGCGGCGGTATAAAATAAGTAGGGAACGGGCAAATAAATGCTGTGGTAAAGCTGGTAGCAAGGAGCCAGTATTGGGGTGTAATGTACACTCCTATAAGGTATGGCGACACTTTTACAAAAAAGGAACACAACAAAATACTGACGTTTTGACCTACATGTGGCCTTCTTCAGAAAACGAGGACGACAGCACACAGATCAGCTCTTATCCTAACCCTAATATATAACTTAACTCTATCCTAGCTCATCTCTTATCCTAACCCTAATATATAACTTAACTCTATCCTAGCTCAGCTCTTATCCTAACCCTAATATATAACTTAACTCTATCCTAACTCAGCTCTTATCCTAACCCTAATATATAACTTAACTCTATCCTAGCTCAGCTCTTATCCTAACCCTAATATATAACTTAATTCTATCCTAGCTCAGCTCTTACCCTAACCCTAATCTATACCTTAACTCTACCCTAGCTCAACTCTTACGCCAGCCCAGCTCTTACCCTAATCCTAATCTATACCTTAACCGTACCACAGAACAGCTCTTATCCTAACCCTAATCTATAACTTAACTCTATCTTATCTCAGCTTTAACTTCAGCCCTTATCTCTAACTTAACTCTACACTTGCTCAGCTCTTATCCTAACCCTTATCTGTAATTTAAATCAATAATGCTATAAACTATCCATCCATCCATCCATCCATCCATCCATCCATCCATCCATCCATCCATCCATCCATCCATCCATCCATCCATCGTCCTTTCGAGTCAAAGACGGCACATAGGGCAGAACCACAATCTCAAAAACAGAAACCTTGCGTGCCAAAATGGCACATATTGCAGAGATCACTGTTTCTAAAAATCTATGGCTCTGTTTCCATAATAATACGTTTTACAATGACAGCTTGTCAAGCCATCAATCAACCTCCTTAGTCGCCTCTTACGACATGCCTGGAAGGTCACAGTGTCACTGTTCTCTACTTCCCTCATAATGAGGCCCCGGTAACACACAAGAACATGCTATAAACACTATATTTTTATTTTACTCTGATTATACTACTATAATATATATATATATATATTTTGACACTAAATGTACCTTCTATCATAACATTTAACTGTGCTATATTTCTACCCTAACTCTACCTTAATTCTACCCTAACCCCTAAATCTACCATAGCTCAACCATTGCTCTTACCCTAAACCTAATCTATACTTTAACTCTTCCTTAGCTCTGCTCTTACCCTAACCCTAATCTATACTTTAACTCTTACTTAGCTCTGCTCTTATCCTAACCCTAATCTATACTTTAACTCTTCCCTAGCTCTGCTCTTATCCTGACCCTAATATATAACTTAACTCTACCTTAGCTCAACTTTCACTTCAGCCCATATCTCTAACTTAGCTCTACCCTAGCTCAGCTTTCACTCCAGCCCTTTATCTCTAACTTAGCTCTATGCTTGCTCAGCTTTCACTTCAGCCCTTATCTCTAACTTAACTCTACCCTAACTCAGCTCTTATCTTAGCCCTAATCTATAACTTAGCTCTACCCTAGCTCAGCTTTCACTTCAGCCCTTATCTCTAACTTAGCTCTATGCTTGCTCAGCTTTCACTTCAGCCCTTATCTCTAACTTAACTCTACCCTAGCTCAGCTCTTATCTTAACCCTAATCTATAACTTAGCTCTACCCTAGCTCAGCTTACACTCCAGCCCTTATCTCTAACTTAGCTCTACCCTAGCTCAGCTTTCGCTCCAGCCCTTATCCCTAACTTAGCTCTACCCTAACTCAGCTTTCACTCCAGCCCTTATCTCTAACTTAGCTCTACCCTAACTCAGCTTACACTCCAGCCCTTATCTATAACTTAGCTCTACCCTAGCTCAGCTTTCACTCCAGCCCTTATCCCTAACTTAGCTCTAGCCTAACGTATCCCAAATCTCTGCATACCACAGTTTCACTGCTGTGGCACTGACAGCTACCAGGATTGGTTTCACACTCCTTTCTCTAAAAGACAAGCAGGCCAGTCGGTACCAAGCTCCTGTTGTCTGACTGATGTCAGTGTTTGTCACCACAACAGCTCCAAGGGCACCAGCCTCACCCTACACGACATCTATACCCAGGTAGTGACGCGACTATTGTTGCATGGAGATGGTTACAACAATCCAACACTAAACAGCTTTCTTAACCTACTACTGTGTTCACATAATGGTTACTCTTCATCCCATGATATCTACTCTTCATCCCATGGTATCAACACTTCATCCCATGATATCTACTCTTCATCCCATGGTATCAACACTTCATCCCTTGATATCTACTCTTCATCCCATGGTATCAACACTTCATTCACGATATCTACTCTGCACCCATGATATCTACTCTTCACCCATGATATCTACTCTTCACCCATGATATCTACTCTTCACCCATGATATCTACTCTTCACCCATGATATCTACTCTTCACCCATGATACCTATTCTTCATCCATGATATCTACTCTTCACCAATGGTATCTACTCTTCATCCATGATATCTACTCTGCACCCATGATATCTACTCTTCACCCATGATATCTTCTCTGCACCCATGATATCTACTCTTCACCCATGATATCTACTCTTCACCCATGGTATCTAATCATCATCCCATGATATCTACTCTTCACCCATGATATCTACTCTTCACCCATGGTATCTAATCATCATCCCATGATATCTACTCTTCACCCATGATATCTACTCTTCACCCATGGTATCTACTCATCATCCCATGATATCTACTCATCATCCCATGATATCTACTCTTCACCCCATGATATCTACTCTTCACCCATGATATCCACTCTTCACCCATGATATCTACTCTTCATCCATATCTACTCTTCATCGATGATATCTACTCTTCATCCCATGGTATCAACACTTCATCCCATGATATCTACTCTTCATCCCATGGTATAAACACTTCATCCCATGATATCTACTCATCATCCCATGATATCTACTCTTCACCCCATGATATCTACTCTTCACCCATGATATCCACTCTTCACCCATGATATCTACTCTTCATCCATATCTACTCTTCATCGATGATATCTACTCTTCATCCCATGGTATCAACACTTCATCCCATGATATCTACTCTTCATCCCATGGTATCAACACTTCATCCCTTGATATCTACTCATCATCCCATGGTATCAACACTTCATCCCATGATATCTACTCTTCACCCATGGTATCTAATCATCATCCCATGATATCTACTCTTCACCCATGATATCTACTCTTCA
This sequence comes from Megaustenia siamemsis, assembly GCA_032433765.1. Lineage (NCBI taxonomy): Eukaryota > Metazoa > Mollusca > Gastropoda > Stylommatophora > Ariophantidae > Megaustenia > Megaustenia siamemsis. The sequence continues at coordinate 16,621,616 of JAVIAB010000049.1, forward strand.
CCCATGATATCTACTCTTCACCCATGATATCTACTCTTCACCCATGATATCTACTCTTCACCCATGATATCCAATCTTCACCCATGATATCTACTCTTCATCCATATCTACTCTTCATCGATGATATCTACTCTTCATCCCATGGTATCAACACTTCATCCCATGATATCTACTCTTCATCCCATGGTATCAACACTTCATCCCATGATACCTACTCTTCACCCATGGTATCTAATCATCATCCCATGATATCTACTCTTCACCCATGATATCTACTCTGCACCCATGATATCTACTCTTCACCCATGATATCTACTCTGCACCCATGATATCTACTCTTCACCCATGATATCTACTCTGCACCCACGATATCTACTCTTCATCCACGATATCTACTCTGCACCCATGATATCTACTCTTCACCCATGGTATCTACTCTTCACCCATGATACCTACTCTTCACCCATGATATCTACTCTTCACCCATGATACCTATTCTTCATCCATGATATCTACTCTTCACCAATGGTATCTACTCTTTATCCATGATATCTACTCTGCACCCATGATATCTACTCTTCACCCATGATATCTTCTCTTCACCCATGATATCTACTCTTCACCCATGATATCTACTCTTCACCCATGATATCTACTCTTCACCCATGATATCTACTCTTCACCCATGATATCTACTCTTCACCCATGGTATCTACTCTTCACCCATGATATCTACTCTTCACCCATGATATCTACTCTTCACCCATGATATCTACTCTTCACCCATGATATCTACTCTTCACCCATGGTATCTACTCTTCACCCATGATATCTACTCTTCACCCATGGTATCTACTCTTCACCCATGGTATCTACTCTTCACCCATGATATCTACTCTTCACCCATGATATCTACTCTTCACCCATGATATCTACTCTTCACCCATGGTATCTACTCTTCACCCATGGTATCTACTCATCATCCCATGATATCTACTCATCATCCCATGATATCTACTCTTCACCCCATGATATCTACTCTTCACCCATGATATCCACTCTTCACCCATGATATCTACTCTTCATCCATATCTACTCTTCATCGATGATATCTACTCTTCACCCATGATATCTACTCTTCATCCATGATATCTACTATTCACCCATGATATCTACTCTTCATCGATGATATCTACTCTTCACCCATGATATCCACTCTTCACCCATGATATCTACTCTTCAACCATGATATCTACTCTTCACCCCATGATATCTACTCTTCATCCATGATATCCACTCTTCACCCATGATATCTACTCTTTATCGATGATATCTACTCTTCATCCATGATATCTACTCTTCATCCATGATATCTACTCTTCACCCATGATATCTACTCTTCATCGATGATATCTACTATTCACCCATGATATCCACTCTTCACCCATGATATCTACTCTTCACCCATGATATCTACTCTTCACCCATGATAGCTACTCTTCATCTATGATATCTACTCTTCATCCATGATATCTACTCTTCACCCATGATATCTACTCTTCACCCATGATATCTACTCTTCACCCATGATATCCACTCTTCACCCATGATATCTACTCTTCACCCATGATATCTACTCTTCATCCCATGGTATCTACTCTTCACCCATGGTATCTACTCTTCACCCATGATATCTACTCTTCACCCATGATATCTACTCTTCATCCCATGATATCTACTCTTCACCCATGATATCTACTCTTCACCCATGATATCTACTCTTCATCCATGGTATCTACTCTTCACCCATGGTATCTACTCTTCACCCATAGTATCTACTCTTCACCCATGATATCTACTCTTCACCCATGATATCCACTCTTCACCCATGATATCTACTCTTCACCCATGATATCTACTCTTCACCCATGATATCTACTCTTCATCTATGATATCTACTCTTCATCCATGATATCTACTCTTCACCCATGATATCTACTCTTCACCCATGATATCTACTCTTCACCCATGATATCCACTCTTCACCCATGATATCTACTCTTCACCCATGATATCTACTCTTCATCCCATGGTATCTACTCTTCACCCATGGTATCTACTCTTCACCCATGATATCTACTCTTCACCCATGATATCTACTCTTCATCCCATGATATCTACTCTTCACCCATGATATCTACTCTTCACCCATGATATCTACTCTTCATCCCATGGTATCTACTCTTCACCCATGGTATCTACTCTTCACCCATAGTATCTACTCTTCACCCATGATATCTACTCTTCACCCATGATATCTACTCTTCATCCCATGGTATCTACTCTTCACCCATGATATCTACTCTTCACCCATGATATCTACTCTTCACCCATGATATCCACTCTTCACCCATGATATCTACTCTTCACCCATGATATCTACTCTTCATCCCATGGTATCTACTCTTCACCCATGGTATCTACTCTTCACCCATGATATCTACTCTTCACCCATGATATCTACTCTTCATCCCATGATATCTACTCTTCACCCATGATATCTACTCTTCACCCATGATATCTACTCTTCATCCCATGGTATCTACTCTTCACCCATGGTATCTACTCTTCACCCATAGTATCTACTCTTCACCCATAATATCTACTCTTCACCCATGATATCTACTCTTCATCCCATGGTATCTACTCTTCACCCATGATATCTACTCTTCACCCATGATATCTACTCTTCACCCATGATATCTACTCTTCACCCCACGATGATATCTACTCTTCACCCATGGTATCTACTCATCATCCCATGATATCTACTCTTCATCCCATGATATCTACGTTTTTTGATCCAACACATCTGTTTTCGGCATAACTTGGGCACTGGGTTGTCTTCCCTCAATGATCCCTACTCACTTGTCCAAATTGGTTGGTCTGATTCCCGGGGCACTTGGAGAGGTGGAACAAGGTCAGGTTCAGTCCTGTTGTTGGCATATAATGATGTATGATATAATCACTGACCAATTTAAGCTCAGATACTTGTGATCAAAGTGGGCCCCTCTAAACAACTTTGAGCTCAGGTACTGGGGGCATCTTGTTTTCCCTAAACAACTTTTAGCTCCTGTACTGTTGAGCAGCTTGGTCCCCCTAAACAACGTTGAGCTGAGGTACTGGTGGCATCTTGTTTCCCCTAAACAACTTTGAGCTCCTGTACTGGTGGATCTTGGTCCCCCTAAACAACGTTGAGCTAAGGTACTGGTGGCATCTTGTTTCCCCTAAACAACTTTGAGCTCCTGTACTGGTGGCATCTTGTTTTCCCTAAACAACTTTGAGCTCAGGTACTGGTTGGCATCTTGTTTTCCCTAAACAACTTTGAGCTCAGGTACTGGTTGGCATCTTGTTTTCCCTAAACAACTTTGAGCTCAGGTACTGGTTGGCATCTTGTTTTCCCTAAACAACTTTGAGCTTAGGTACTGGTTGGCATCTTGTTTTCCCTAAACAACTTTGAGCTCAGGTACTGTTTGGTATCTTGTTTTCCCTAAACAACTTTGAGCTCAGGTACTGATTGGCATCTTGTTTTCCCTAACCAACTTTGAGCTCCTGTATTGATGGCATCTTGTTTTCCCTAAGCAACTTTGAACTCAGGTACTGGTGGCATCTTGTTTCCCCTAAACAACTTTGAGCTCAGGTACTGGTGGCATCTTGTTTTCCCTAAACAACTTTGAGCTCAGGTACTGGTGGTATCTGGTTTCCCCTAAACAACTTTTAGCTCCTGTACTGTTGAGCAGCTTGGTCCTCCTAAAAAACTGTTAGCTCCTGTACTAGTTGGCATCTTGTTTCCCCATAACAACTTTGAGCTCATGTACTAGTTGGCATCTTGTTTCCCCTAAACAACTTTGAGCTCAGGTACTAGTTGGCATCTTGTTTCCCCTAAACAACTTTGAGCTCAGGTACAAGTTGGCATCTTGTTTCCCCTAAACAACTTTGAGCTCAGGTACTAGTTGGCATCTTGTTTCCCCTAAACAACTTTGAGCTCAGGTACTGGTGGCATCTTGTTCCCCCTAACCAACTTTTAGCTCCTGTGTTGATGGCATCTTGTTTCCCTAAACAACTTTAGGCTCAGGTTCTGGTGCATCTTGTTTCCCCTAAACAACTTTGAGCTCCTGTATTGATGGCATCTTGTTTCCCTAAACAACTTTGAGCTCAGGTACTGGTGGCATCTTGTTTCCCCTAAACAACTTTGAGCTCATGTACTAGTTGGCATCTTGTTTCCCCTAAACAACTTTGAGCTCAGGTACTAGTTGGCATCTTGTTTCCCCTAAACAACTTTGAGCTCAGGTACTGGTGGCATCTTGTTTCCCTAAACAACTTTGAGCTCAGGTACTGGTGGCATCTTGTTTCCCCTAAACAACTTTGAGCTCCTGTATTGATGGCATCTTGTTTCCCCTAAACAACTTTGAGCTAAGGTACTGGTGGCATCTTGTTTCCCCTAAACAACTTTGAGCTCAGGTACTGGTTGGCATCTTGTTTGCCCTAAACAAATTTGAGCTCAGGTACTGGTTGGCATCTTGTTTTCCCTAAACAACTTTGAGCTCAGGTACTATTTGGCATCTTGTTTTCCCTAAACAACTTTGAGCTCAGGTACCGGTTGGCATCTTGTTTTCCCTAAACAACTTTGAGCTCAGGTACTGGTTGGCATCTTGTTTTCCCTAAACAAATTTGAGCTCAGGTACTGGTTGGCATCTTGTTTTACCTAAACAACTTTGAGCTCAGGTACTGGTTGGCATCTTGTTTGCCCTAAACAAATTTGAGCTCAGGTACTGGTTGGCATCTTGTTTTCCCTAAACAACTTTGAGCTCAGGTACTATTTGGCATCTTGTTTTCCCTAAACAACTTTGAGCTCAGGTACTGGCTGGCATCTTGTTTCCCCTAAACAACTTTGAGCTCAGGTACTAGTTGGCATCTTGTTTCCCCTAAACAACTTTGAGATCAGGTACTGGTGGCATCTTGTTTCCCCTAAACAACGTTGAGCCCCTGTACTGGTGGCATCTTGTTTCCCTAAACAACTTTGAGCTCAGGCACTGGTTGGCATCTTGTTTGCCCTAAACAACTTTGAGCTCAGGTACTGGTTGGCATCTTGTTTTCCCTAAACAACTTTGAGCTCAGGTACTATTTGGCATCTTGTTTTCCCTAAACAACTTTGAGCTCAGGTACATGTTGGCATCTTGTTTTCCCTAAACAACTTTGAGCTCAGGTACTGGTTGGCATCTTGTTTTCCCTAAACAACTTTGAGCTCAGGTACTGGTGGCATCTTGTTTTCCCTAAACAACTTTGAGCTCAGATACTGGTTGGTATCTTGTTTTCCCTAAACAACTTTGAGCTCAGGTACTGATTGGCATCTTGTTTTCCCTAACCAACTTTGAGCTCCTGTGTTGATGGCATCTTGTTTCCCCTAAACAACTTTGAGCTCAGGTACTGGTGGCATCTTGTTTCCAATAAACAACTTTGAGCTCAGGTACTGGTGGTATCTTGTTTTCCCTAAACAACTTTGAGCTCAGGTACTGGTGGTATCTTGTTTCCCCTAAACAACTTTTAGCTCATGTACTGTTGAGCAGCTTGATCCTCCTAAAAAACTGTTAGCTCCTGTACTAGTGGCATCTTGTTTCCCCTAAACAACTTTGAGCTCAGGTACTAGTTGGCATCTTGTTTCCCCTAAACAACTTTGAGCTCAGGTACTAGTTGGCATCTTGTTTCCCCTAAACAACTTTGAGATCAGGTACTGGTGGCATCTTGTTTCCCCTAAACAACGTTGAGCCCCTGTACTGGTGGCATCTTGTTTTCCCTAAACAACTTTGAGCTCAGGCACAAGTTGGCATCTTGTTTTCCCTAAACAACTTTGAGCTCAGTTACAAGTTGGCATCTTCTTTCCCCTAAACAACTTTGAGCTCAGGTACTGCTGGCATCTTGTTCCCCTAACCAACTTTGAGCTCCTGTGTTGATGGCATCTTGTTTCCCCTAAACAACTTTGAGCTCAGGTACTAGTTGGCATCTTGTTTCCCCTAAACAACTTTGAGCTCAGGTACTAGTTGGCATCTTGTTTCCCCTAAACAACTTTGAGCTCAGGTACTAGTTGGCATCTTGTTTTCCCTAAACAACTTTGAGCTCAGGCACAAGTTGGCATCTTGTTTTCCCTAAACAACTTTGAGCTCAGTTACAAGTTGGCATCTTGTTTCCCTAAACAACTTTGAGCTCATGTACTTGCTGGCATCTTGTTTCCCCTAAACAACTTTGAGCTCAGGTACTAGTTGGCATCTTGTTTCCCCTAAACAACTTTGAGATCAGGTACTGGTGGCATCTTGTTTCCCTAAACAACGTTGAGCCCCTGTACTGGTGGCATCTTGTTTTCCCTAAACAACTTTGAGCTCAGGTACTGGTTGGCATCTTGTTTGCCCTAAACAAATTTGAGCTCAGGTACTGGTTGGCATCTTGTTTTCCCTAAACAACTTTGAGCTCAGGTACTATTTGGCATCTTGTTTTCCCTAAACAACTTTGAGCTCAGGTACATGTTGGCATCTTGTTTTCCCTAAACAACTTTGAGCTCAGGTACTGGTTGGCATCTTGTTTTCCCTAAACAACTTTGAGCTCAGGTACTGGTTGACATCTTGTTTTCCCTAAACAACTTTGAGCTCAGGTACTGGTGGCATCTTGTTTTCCCTAAACAACTTTGAGCTCAGGTACTGGTTGGTATCTTATTTTCCCTAAACAACTTTGAGCTCAGGTACTGATTGGCATCTTGTTTTCCCTAACAAACTTTGAGCTCCTGTGTAATGGCATCTTGTTTTCCCTAAACAACTTTGAACTCAGGTACTGGTGGCATCTTGTTTCCCCTAAACAACTTTGAGCTCCTGTACTAGTGGCATCTTGTTTCCCCTAAACAACTTTGAGCTCAGGTACTAGTTGGCATCTTGTTTCCCCTAAACAACTTTGAGCTCAGGTACTAGTTGGCATCTTGTTTCCCCTAAACAACTTTGAGCTCAGGTACAAGTTGGCATCTTGTTTTCCCTAAACAACTTTGAGCTCAGGTACTAGTTGGCATCTTGTTTCCCCTAAAAACTTTGAGCTCAGGTACTGGTGGCATCTTGTTCCCCCTAACCAACTTTTAGCTCCTGTGTTGATGGCATCTTGTTTCCCTAAACAACTTTAGGCTCAGGTTCTGGTGGCATCTTGTTTCCCCTAAACAACTTTGAGCTCCTGTATTGATGGCATCTTGTTTCCCCTAAACAACTTTGAGCTCAGGTACTGGTGGCATCTTGTTTCCCCTAAACAACTTTGAGCTCAGGTACAGTTGGCATCTTGTTTCCCCTAAACAACTTTGAGCTCATGTACTAGTTGACATCTTGTTTCCCCTAAACAACTTTGAGCTCAGGTACTAGTTGGCATCTTGTTTCCCCATAAACAACTTTGAGCTCAGGTACTGGTGGCATCTAGTTTCCCCTAAACAATTTTGATCTCAGGTACTGGTTGGCATCTTGTTTTCCCTAAACAACTTTGAGCTCAGGTACTGGTTGGCATCTTGTTTTCCCTAAACAACTTTGAGCTCAGGTACTTGTTGGCATCTTGTTTTCCCTAAACAACTTTGAGCTGAGGTACTGGTGGCATCTTGTTTCCCCTAAACAACTTTGAGCTCCTGTACTGGTGGCATCTTGTCCCCCTAAACAACGTTGAGCTAAGGTACTGGTGGCATCTTGTTTTCCCTAAACAACTTTGAGCTCCTGTACTGGTGGCATCTTGTTTTCCCTAAACAACTTTGAGCTCAGGTACTGGTTGGCATCTTGTTTTCCCTAAACAACTTTGAGCTCAGGTACTAGTTGGCATCTTGTTTTCCCTAAACAACTTTGAACTCAGGTACTGGTGGCATCTTGTTTCCAATAAACAACTTTGAGCTCAGGTACTGGTGGTATCTTGTTTTCCCTAAACAACTTTGAGCTCAGGTACTGGTGGTATCTTGTTTCCCCTAAACAACTTTTAGCTCCTGTACTGTTGAGCATCTTGGTCCTCCTAAAAAACTGTTAGCTCCTGTACTAGTGGCATCTTGTTTCCCTAAGCAACTTTGAGCTCAGGTACTAGTTGGCATCTTGTTTCCCTAAACAACTTTGAGCTCAGGCACAAGTTGGCATCTTGTTTTCCCTAAACAACTTTGAGCTCAGTTACAAGTTGGCATCTTGTTTCCCCTAAACAACTTTGAGCTCAGGTACTGCTGGCATCTTGTTCCCCTAACCAACTTTGAGCTCCTGTGTTGATGGCATCTTGTTTCCCCTAAACAACTTTGAGCTCATGTACTAGCTGGCATCTTGTTTCCCCTAAACAACTTTGAGCTCAGGTACTAGTTGGCATCTTGTTTCCCCTAAACAACTTTGAGATCAGGTACTGGTGGCATCTTGTTTCCCTAAACAACGTTGAGCCCCTGTACTGGTGGCATCTTGTTTTCCCTAAACAACTTTGAGCTCAGGTACTGGTTGGCATCTTGTTTGCCCTAAACAATTTGAGCTCAGGTACTGGTTGGCATCTTGTTTTCCCTAAACAACTTTGAGCTCAGGTACTATTTGGCATCTTGTTTTCCCTAAACAACTTTGAGCTCAGGTACATGTTGGCATCTTGTTTTCCCTAAACAACTTTGAGCTCAGGTACTGGTTGGCATCTTGTTTTCCCTAAACAACTTTGAGCTCAGGTACTGGTTGACATCTTGTTTCCCTAAACAACTTTGAGCTCAGGTACTGGTGGCATCTTGTTTTCCCTAAACAACTTTGAGCTCAGGTACTGGTTGGTATCTTATTTTCCCTAAACAACTTTGAGCTCAGGTACTGATTGGCATCTTGTTTTCCCTAACAAACTTTGAGCTCCTGTGTTGATGGCATCTTGTTTTCCCTAAACAACTTTGAACTCAGGTACTGGTGGCATCTTGTTTCCCCTAAACAACTTTGAGCTCCTATACTAGTGTCATCTTGTTTCCCCTAAACAACTTTGAGCTCAGGTACTAGTTGGCATCTTGTTTCCCCTAAACAACTTTGAGCTCAGGTACTAGTTGGCATCTTGTTTCCCCTAAACAACTTTGAGCTCAGGTACAAGTTGGCATCTTGTTTTCCCTAAACAACTTTGAGCTCAGGTACTAGTTGGCATCTTGTTTCCCCTAAAAACTTTGAGCTCAGGTACTGGTGGCATCTTGTTTCCCCTAACCAACTTTAGCTCCTGTGTTGATGGCATCTTGTTTCCCCTAAACAACTTTGAGGCTCAGGTCTGGTGGCATCTTGTTTCCCCTAAACAACTTTGAGCTCCTGTATTGATGGCATCTTGTTTCCCCTAAACAACTTTGAGCTCAGGTACTGGTGGCATCTTGTTTCCCCTAAACAACTTTGAGCTCAGGTACAAGTTGGCATCTTGTTTCCCCTAAACAACTTTGAGCTCAGGTACTGGTGGCATCTTGTTTCCCTAAACAACTTTGAGCTCAGGTACTGGTTGGCATCTTGTTTTCCCTAAACAACTTTGAGCTCAGGTACTGGTTGGCATCTTGTTTTCCCTAAACAACTTTGAGCTCAGGTACTGGTTGGCATCTTGTTTTCCCTAAACAACTTTGAGCTCAGGTACTGGTTGGCATCTTGTTTTCCCTAAACAACTTTGAGCTCAGGTACTGGTTGGCATCTTGTTTTCCCTAAACAACTTTGAGCTCAGGTACTGGTTGGCATCTTGTTTCCCCTAAACAACTTTGAGCTCAGGTACAAGTTGGCATCTTGTTTTCCCTAAACAACTTTGAGCTCAGGTACTAGTTGGCATCTTGTTTCCCCTAAAAACTTTGAGCTCAGGTACTGGTGGCATCTTGTTCCCCCTAACCAACTTTTAGCTCCTGTGTTGATGGCATCTTGTTTCCCTAAACAACTTTAGGCTCAGGTTCTGGTGGCATCTTGTTTCCCCTAAACAACTTTGAGCTCCTGTATTGATGGCATCTTGTTTCCCCTAAACAACTTTGAGCTCAGGTACTGGTGGCATCTTGTTTCCCCTAAACAACTTTGAGCTCAGGTACAAGTTGGCATCTTGTTTCCCCTAAACAACTTTGAGCTCAGGTACTGGTGGCATCTTGTTTCCCCTAAACAACTTTGAGCTCCTGTTCTGGTGGCATCTTGGTCCCCCTAAACAACGTTGAGCTAAGGTACTGGTGGCATCTTGTTTCCCCTAAACAACTTTGAGCTCTGTACTGGTGGCATCTTGTTTTCCCTAAACAACTTTGAGCTCAGGTACTGGTTGGCATCTTGTTTTCCCTAAACAACTTTGAGCTCAGGTACTGGTTGGCATCTTGTTTTCCCTAAACAACTTTGAGCTCAGGTACTGGTTGGCATCTTGTTTTCCCTAAACAACTTTGAGCTCAGGTACTGGTTGGCATCTTGTTTTCCCTAAACAACTTTGAGCTCAGGTACTGGTTGGTATCTTGTTTTCCCTAAACAACTTTGAGCTCAGGTACTGATTGGCATCTTGTTTTCCCTAACCAACTTTGAGCTCCTGTATTGATGGCATCTTGTTTTCCCTAAACAACTTTGAACTCAGGTACTGGTGGCATCTTGTTTCCCTAAACAACTTTGAGCTCAGGTACTGGTGGCATCTTGTTTTCCCTAAACAACTTTGAGCTCAGGTACTGGTGGTATCTGGTTTCCCCTAAACAACTTTTAGCTCCTGTACTGTTGAGCAGCTTGGTCCTCCTAAAAAACTGTTAGCTCCTGTACTAGTGGCATCTTGTTTCCCCTAAACAACTTTGAGCTCAGGTACTAGTTGGCATCTTGTTTCCCCTAAACAACTTTGAGCTCAGGTACTAGTTGGCATCTTGTTTCCCCTAAACAACTTTGAGCTCAGGTACAAGTTGGCATCTTGTTTCCCCTAAACAACTTTGAGCTCAGGTACTAGTTGGCATCTTGTTTCCCTAAACAACTTTGAGCTCAGGTACTGGTGGCATCTTGTTCCCCCTAACCAACTTTTAGCTCCTGTGTTGATGGCATCTTGTTTCCCCTAAACAACTTTAGGCTCAGGTTCTGGTGGCATCTTGTTTCCCCTAAACAACTTTGAGCTCCTGTATTGATGGCATCTTGTTCCCCTAAACAACTTTGAGCTCAGGTACTGGTGGCATCTTGTTTCCCCTAAACAACTTTGAGCTCAGGTACTAGTTGGCATCTTGTTTCCCCTAAACAACTTTGAGCTCAGGTACTGGTGGCATCTTGTTTCCCCTAAACAACTTTGAGCTCAGGTACTGGTGGCATCTTGTTTCCCCTAAACAACTTTGAGCTCCTGTATTGGTGGCATCTTGTTTCCCTAAACAACTTTGAGCTCAGGTACTGGTGGCATCTTGTTTCCCCTAAACAACTTTGAGCTCAGGTACTGGTTGGCATCTTGTTTGCCCTAAACAAATTTGAGCTCAGGTACTGGTTGGCATCTTGTTTTCCCTAAACAACTTTGAGCTCAGGTACTATTTGGCATCTTGTTTTCCCTAAACAACTTTGAGCTCAGGTACGGTTGGCATCTTGTTTTCCCGAAACAACTTTGAGCTCAGGTACTGGTTGGCATCTTGTTTTCCCTAAACAAATTTGAGCTCAGGTACTGGTTGGCATCTTGTTTTACCTAAACAACTTTGAGCTCAGGTACTGGTTGGCATCTTGTTTGCCCTAAACAAATTTGAGCTCAGGTACTGGTTGGCATCTTATTTTCCCTAAACAACTTTGAGCTCAGGTACTATTTGGCATCTTGTTTTCCCTAAACAACTTTGAGCTCAGGTACTGGCTGGCATCTTGTTTTCCCTAAACAACTTTGAGCTCAGGTACTGGTTGGTATCTTGTTTTCCCTAAACAACTTTGAGCTCAGTACTGATTGGCATCTTGTTTCCCTAACCAACTTTGAGCTCCTGTGTTGATGGCATCTTGTTTCCCCTAAACAACTTTGAACTCAGGTACTGGTTGGCATCTTGTTTTCCCTAAACAACTTTGAGCTCAGGTACTGGTTGGCATCTTGTTTTCCCTAAACAACTTTGAGCTCAGGTACTGGTTGGCATCTTGTTTTCCCTAAACAACTTTGAGCTCAGATACTGGTTGGTATCTTGTTTTCCCTAAACAACTTTGAGCTCAGGTACTGATTGGCATCTTGTTTTCCCTAACCAACTTTGAGCTCCTGTGTTGATGGCATCTTGTTTCCCCTAAACAACTTTGAGCTCAGGTACTGGTGGCATCTTGTTTCCCTAAACAACTTTGAGCTCAGGTACTGGTGGTATCTTGTTTTCCCTAAACAACTTTGAGCTCAGGTACTGGTGGTATCTTGTTTCCCCTAAACAACTTTTAGCTCCTGTACTGTTGAGCAGCTTGGTCCTCCTAAAAAACTGTTAGCTCCTGTACTAGTGGCATCTTGTTTCCCCTAAACAACTTTGAGCTCAGGTACTAGTTGGCATCTTGTTTCCCCTAAACAACTTTGAGCTCAGGTACAAGTTGGCATCTTGTTTTCCCTAAACAACTTTGAGCTCAGTTACAAGTTGGCATCTTGTTTCCCCTACACAACTTTGAGCTCAGGTACTGCTGGCATCTTGTTCCCCCTAAACAACTTTGAGCTCCTGTGTTGATGGCATCTTGTTTCCCCTAAACAACTTTGAGCTCATGTACTAGCTGGCATCTTGTTTCCCCTAAACAACTTTGAGCTCAGGTACTAGTTGGCATCTTGTTTCCCCTAAACAACTTTGAGCTCAGGTACTGGTGGCATCTTGTTTCCCCTAAACAACTTTGAGCCCTGTACTGGTGGCATCTTGTTTCCCCTAAACAACTTTGAGCTCAGGTACTGGTTGGCATCTTGTTTGCCCTAAACAAATTTGAGCTCAGGTACTGGTTGGCATCTTGTTTTCCCTAAACAACTTTGAGCTCAGGTACATGTTGGCATCTTGTTTTCCCTAAACAACTTTGAGCTCAGGTACTGGTTGGCATCTTGTTTTCCCTAAACAACTTTGAGCTCAGGTACTGGTTGGCATCTTGTTTTCCCTAAACAACTTTGAGCTCAGGTACTGATTGACATCTTGTTTTCCCTAAACAACTTTGAGCTCAGGTACTGGTGGCATCTTGTTTTCCCTAAACAACTTTGAGCTCAGGTACTGGTTGGCATCTTGTTTTCCCTAACAAACGTTGAGCTCCTGTGTTGATGGCATCTTGTTTTCCCTAAACAACTTTGAGCTCAGGTACTGGTGGCATCTTGTTTCCCCTAAACAACTTTGAGCTCCTGTACTAGTGGCATCTTGTTTTCCCTAAACAACTTTGAGCTCAGGTACTAGTTGGCATCTTGTTTCCCCTAAACAACTTTGAGCTCAGGTACTAGTTGGCATCTTGTTTCCCCTAAACAACTTTGAGCTCAGGTACAAGTTGGCATCTTGTTTTCCCTAAACAACTTTGAGCTCAGGTACTAGTTGGCATCTTGTTTCCCCTTAAAAACTTTGAGCTCAGGTACTGGTGGCATCTTGTTCCCCCTAACCAACTTTTAGCTCCTGTGTTGATGGCATCTTGTTTCCCCTAAACAACTTTAGCTCAGGTTCTGGTGGCATCTTGTTTCCCCTAAACAACTTTGAGCTCCTGTATTGATGGCATCTTGTTTCCCCTAAACAACTTTGAGCTCAGGTACTGGTGGCATCTTGTTTCCCCTAAACAACTTTGAGCTCAGGTACAAGTTGGCATCTTGTTTCCCCTAAACAACTTTGAGCTCATGTACTAGTTGACATCTTGTTTCCCCTAAACAACTTTGAGCTCAGGTACTAGTTGGCATCTTGTTTCCCCATAAACAACTTTGAGCTCAGGTACTGGTGGCATCTTGTTTCCCCTAAACAACTTTGAGCTCAGGTACTGGTGGCATCTTGTTTCCCCTAAACAACTTTGAGCTCCTGTATTGATGGCATCTTGTTTCCCCTAAACAACTTTGAGCTCAGGTACTGGTGGCATCTTGTTTCCCCTAAACAACTTTGAGCTCAGGTACTGGTTGGCATCTTGTTTGCCCTAAACAAATTTGAGCTCAGGTACTGGTTGGCATCTTGTTTTCCCTAAACAACTTTGAGCTCAGGTACTATTTGGCATCTTGTTTTCCCTAAACAACTTTGAGCTCAGGTACTGGTTGGCATCTTGTTTTCCCTAAACAACTTTGAGCTCAGGTACTGATTGGCATCTTGTTTGCCCTAAACAAATTTGAGCTCAGGTACTGGTTGGCATCTTGTTTTCCCTAAACAAATTTGAGCTCAGGTACTGGTTGGCATCTTGTTTTCCCTAAACAACTTTGAGCTCAGGTACTATTTGGCATCTTGTTTTCCCTAAACAACTTTGAGCTCAGGTACTGGTTGGCATCTTGTTTTCCCTAAACAACTTTGAGCTCAGGTACTGGTTGGTATCTTGTTTTCCCTAAACAACTTTGAGCTCAGATACTGATTGGCATCTTGTTTTCCCTAACCAACTTTGAGCTTCTGTGTTGATGGCATCTTGTTTCCCCTAAACAACTTTGAACTCAGGTACTGGTTGGCATCTTGTTTTCCCTAAACAACTTTGAGCTCAGGTACTGGTTGGCATCTTGTTTTCCCTAAACAACTTTGAGCTCAGGTACTGGTGGCATCTTGTTTTCCCTAAACAACTTTGAGCTCAGGAACTGGTTGGTATCTTGTTTTCCCTAAACAACTTTGAGCTCAGGTACTGATTGGCATCTTGTTTTCCCTAACCAACTTTGTGCTCCTGTGTTGATGGCATCTTGTTTCCCTAAACAACTTTGAGCTCAGGTACTGGTGGCATCTTGTTTCCAATAAACAACTTTGAGCTCAGGTACTGGTGGTATCTGGTTTTCCCTAAACAACTTTGAGCTCAGGTACTGGTGGTATCTTGTTTCCCCTAAACAACTTTGAGCTCAGGTACTGTTGAGCAGCTTGGTCCTCCTAAAAAACTTTTAGCTCCTGTACTAGTGGCATCTTGTTTCCCCTAAACAACTTTGAGCTCAGGTACTAGTTGGCATCTTGTTTCCCCTAAACAACTTTGAGCTCAGGTACTATTTGGCATCTTGTTTCCCCTAAACAACTTTGAGCTCAGGTACTGGTGGCATCTTGTTCCCCCTAACCAACTTTTAGCTCCTGTGTTGATGGCATCTTGTTTCCCCTAAACAACTTTGAGCTCAGGTACTAGTTGGCATCTTGTTTCCCCTAAACAACTTTGAGCTCAGGTACTAGTTGGCATCTTGTTTCCCCTAAACAACTTTGAGCTCAGGTACTGGTGGCATCTTGTTTCCCCTAAACAACTTTGAGCTCAGGTACTGGTGGCATCTTGTTTCTCCTAAACAACTTTGAGCTCAGGTACTGGTGGCATCTTGTTTCCCCTAAACAACTTTGAGCTCAGGTACTAGTTGGCATCTTGTTTACCCTAAACAACTTTGAGCTCAGGTACTGGTGGCATCTTGTTTCCCCTAAACAACTTTGAGCCCTGGTACTGGTGGCATCTTGTTTTCCCTAAACAACTTTGAGCTCAGGTACTGGTTGGCATCTTGTTTGCCCTAAACAAATTTGAGCTCAGGTACTGGTTGGCATCTTGTTTTCCCTAAACAACTTTGAGCTCAGGTACTATTTGGCATCTTGTTTTCCCTAAACAACTTTGAGCTCAGGTACTGTTGGCATCTTGTTTTCCCTAAACAACTTTGAGCTCAGGTACTGGTTGGCATCTTGTTTTCCCTAAACAACTTTGAGCTCAGGTACTGGTTGACATCTTGTTTTCCCTAAACAACTTTGAGCTCAGGTACTGGTGGCATCTTGTTTTCCCTAAACAACTTTGAGCTCAGGTACTGGTTGGCATCTTGTTTTCCCTAAACAACTTTGAGCTCAGGTACTGATTGGCATCTTGTTTTCCCTAACAAACTTTGAGCTCCTGTGTTGATGGCATCTTGTTTTCCCTAAACAACTTTGAACTCAGGTACTGGTGGCATCTTGTTTCCCCTAAACAACTTTGAGCTCAGGTACTAGTGGCATCTTGTTTCCCCTAAACAACTTTGAGCTCAGGTACTAGTTGGCATCTTGTTTCCCCTAAACAACTTTGAGCTCAGGTACTAGTTGGCATCTTGTTTCCCCTAAACAACTTTGAGCTCAGGTACAAGTTGGCATCTTGTTTTCCCTAAACAACTTTGAGCTCAGGTACTAGTTGGCATCTTGTTTCCCCTAAAAACTTTGAGCTCAGGTACTGGTGGCATCTTGTTCCCCCTAACCAACTTTGAGCTCCTGTGTTGATGGCATCTTGTTTCCCCTAAACAACTTTAGCTCAGGTTCTGGTGGCATCTTGTTTCCCCTAAACAACTTTGAGCTCCTGTATTGATGGCATCTTGTTTCCCCTAAACAACTTTGAGCTCAGGTACTGGTGGCATCTTGTTTCCCTAAACAACTTTGAGCTCAGGTACAAGTTGGCATCTTGTTTCCCCTAAACAACTTTGAGCTCATGTACTAGTTGACATCTTGTTTCCCCTAAACAACTTTGAGCTCAGGTACTAGTTGGCATCTTGTTTCCCCATAACAACTTTGAGCTCAGGTACTGGTGGCATCTTGTTTCCCTAAACAACTTTGATCTCAGGTACTGGTTGGCATCTTGTTTTCCCTAAACAACTTTGAGCTCAGGTACTGGTTGGCATCTTGTTTTCCCTAAACAACTTTGAGCTCAGGTACTGGTTGGCATCTTGTTTTCCCTAAACAACTTTGAGCTCAGGTACTGGTGGCATCTTGTTTCCCCTAAACAACTTTGAGCTCCTGTACTGGTGGCATCTTGGTCCCCTAAACAACGTTGAGCTAAGGTACTGGTGGCATCTTGTTTCCCCTAAACAACTTTGAGCTCCTGTACTGGTGGCATCTTGTTTTCCCTAAACAACTTTGAGCTCAGGTACTGGTTGGCATCTTGTTTTCCCTAAACAACTTTGAGCTCAGGTACTGGTTGGCATCTTGTTTTCCCTAAACAACTTTGAGCTCAGGTACTGGTTGGCATCTTGTTTTCCCTAAACAACTTTGAGCTCAGGTACTGGTTGGCATCTTGTTTTCCCTAAACAACTTTGAGCTCAGGTACTGGTTGGCATCTTGTTTTCCCTAAACAACTTTGAGCTCAGGTACTGATTGGCATCTTGTTTTCCCTAAACAACTTTGAGCTCCTGTACTGATGGCATCTTGTTTCCCCTAAACAACTTTGAGCTCAGGTACTGGTTGGCATCTTGTTTTCCCTAAACAACTTTGAGCTCAGGTACTGGTTGGCATCTTGTTTTCCCTAAACAACTTTGAGCTCAGGTACTGGTGGCATCTTGTTTTCCCTAAACAACTTTGAGCTCAGGTACTGTTGGTATCTTGTTTTCCCTAAACAACTTTGAGCTCAGGTACTGATTGGCATCTTGTTTTCCCTAACCAACTTTGAGCTCCTGTGTTGATGGCATCTTGTTTCCCCTAAACAACTTTGAGCTCAGGTACTGGTGGCATCTTGTTTCCAATAAACAACTTTGAGCTCAGGTACTGGTGGTATCTGGTTTTCCCTAAACAACTTTGAGCTCAGGTACTGGTGGTATCTTGTTTCCCCTAAACAACTTTGAGCTCAGGTACTGTTGAGCAGCTTGGTCCTCCTAAAAAACTTTTAGCTCCTGTACTAGTGGCATCTTGTTTCCCCTAAACAACTTTGAGCTCAGGTACTAGTTGGCATCTTGTTTCCCTAAACAACTTTGAGCTCAGGTACTAGTTGGCATCTTGTTTCCCCTAAACAACTTTGAGCTCAGGTACTGGTGGCATCTTGTTTCCCCTAACCAACTTTGAGCTCCTGTGTTGATGGCATCTTGTTTCCCCTAAACAACTTTGAGCTCAGGTACTGGTTGGCATCTTGTTTCCCCTAAACAACTTTGAGCTCAGGTACTAGTTGGCATCTTGTTTCCCCTAAACAACTTTGAGCTCAGGTACTGGTGGCATCTTGTTTCCCCTAAACAACTTTGAGCTCAGGTACTGGTGGCATCTTGTTTCTCCTAAACAACTTTGAGCTCAGGTACTGGTGGCATCTTGTTTCCCCTAAACAACTTTGAGCTCAGGTACTAGTTGGCATCTTGTTTACCCTAAACAACTTTGAGCTCAGGTACTGGTGGCATCTTGTTTCCCCTAAACAACTTTGAGCCCAGTACTGGTGGCATCTTGTTTTCCCTAAACAACTTTGAGCTCAGGTACTGGTTGGCATCTTGTTTGCCCTAAACAAATTTGAGCTCAGGTACTGGTTGGCATCTTGTTTTCCCTAAACAACTTTGAGCTCAGGTACTATTTGGCATCTTGTTTTCCCTAAACAACTTTGAGCTCAGGTACATGTTGGCATCTTGTTTTCCCTAAACAACTTTGAGCTCAGGTACTGGTTGGCATCTTGTTTTCCCTAAACAACTTTGAGCTCAGGTACTGGTTGGCATCTTGTTTTCCCTAAACAACTTTGAGCTCAGGTACTGGTGGCATCTTGTTTTCCCTAAACAACTTTGAGCTCAGGTACTGGTTGGCATCTTATTTTCCCTAAACAACTTTGAGCTCAGGTACTGATTGGCATCTTGTTTTCCCTAACAAACTTTGAGCTCAGGTGTTGATGGCATCTTGTTTTCCCTAAACAACTTTGAGCTCAGGTACTGGTGGCATCTTGTTTCCCCTAAACAACTTTGAGCTCCTATACTAGTGGCATCTTGTTTCCCCTAAACAACTTTGAGCTCAGGTACTAGTTGGCATCTTGTTTCCCCTAAACAACTTTGAGCTCAGGTACTAGTTGGCATCTTGTTTCCCCTAAACAACTTTGAGCTCAGGTACTGGTTGGCATCTTGTTTTCCCTAAACAACTTTGAGCTCAGGTACTAGTTGGCATCTTGTTTCCCCTAAAAACTTTGAGCTCAGGTACTGGTGGCATCTTGTTCCCCCTAACCAACTTTGAGCTCCTGTGTTGATGGCATCTTGTTTCCCCTAAACAACTTTAGGCTCAGGTTCTGGTGGCATCTTGTTTCCCCTAAACAACTTTGAGCTCCTGTATGATGGCATCTTGTTTCCCCTAAACAACTTTGAGCTCAGGTACTGGTGGCATCTTGTTTCCCCTAAACAACTTTGAGCTCAGGTACAAGTTGGCATCTTGTTTCCCCTAAACAACTTTGAGCTCATGTACTAGTTGACATCTTGTTTCCCCTAAACAACTTTGAGCTCAGGTACTAGTTGGCATCTTGTTTCCCCATAACAACTTTGAGCTCAGGTACTGGTGGCATCTTGTTTCCCCTAAAAACTTTGAGCTCAGGTACTGGTTGGCATCTTGTTTTCCCTAAACAACTTTGAGCTCAGGTACTGGTTGGCATCTTGTTTTCCCTAAACAACTTTGAGCTCAGGTACTGGTTGGCATCTTGTTTTCCCTAAACAACTTTGAGCTGAGGTACTGGTGGCATCTTGTTTCCCTAAACAACTTTGAGCTCCTGTACTGGTGGCATCTTGGTCCCCCTAAACAACGTTGAGCTAAGGTACTGGTGGCATCTTGTTTCCCCTAAACAACTTTGAGCTCCTGTACTGGTGGCATCTTGTTTTCCCTAAACAACTTTGAGCTCAGGTACTGGTTGGCATCTTGTTTTCCCTAAACAACTTTGAGCTCAGGTACTGGTTGGCATCTTGTTTTCCTAAACAACTTTGAGCTCAGGTACTGGTTGGCATCTTGTTTTCCCTAAACAACTTTGAGCTCAGGTACTGGTTGGCATCTTGTTTTCCCTAAACAACTTTGAGCTCAGGTACTGGTTGGTATCTTGTTTTCCCTAAACAACTTTGAGCTCAGGTACTGATTGGCATCTTGTTTTCCCTAACCAACTTTGAGCTCCTGTAGTGATGGCATCTTGTTTTCCCTAAACAACTTTGAACTCAGGTACTGGTGGCATCTTGTTTCCCCTAAACAACTTTGAGCTCAGGTACTGGTGGCATCTTGTTTTCCCTAAACAACTTTGAGCTCAGGTACTGGTGGTATCTGGTTTCCCCTAAACAACTTTTAGCTCCTGTACTGTTGAGCAGCTTGGTCCTCCTAAAAAACTGTTAGCTCCTGTACTAGTGGCATCTTGTTTCCCCTAAACAACTTTGAGCTCAGGTACTAGTTGGCATCTTGTTTCCCCTAAACAACTTTGAGCTCAGGTACTAGTTGGCATCTTGTTTCCCCTAAACAACTTTGAGCTCAGGTACAAGTTGGCATCTTGTTTCCCCTAAACAACTTTGAGCTCAGGTACTAGTTGGCATCTTGTTTCCCCTAAACAACTTTGAGCTCAGGTACTGGTGGCATCTTGTTCCCCCTAACCAACTTTTAGCTCCTGTGTTGATGGCATCTTTTTTCCCCTAAACAACTTTAGGCTCAGGTTCTGGTGCATCTTGTTTCCCCTAAACAACTTTGAGCTCCTGTATTGATGGCATCTTGTTTCCCCTAAACAACTTTGAGCTCAGGTACTGGTGGCATCTTGTTTCCCTAAACAACTTTGAGCTCATGTACTAGTTGGCATCTTGTTTCCCCTAAACAACTTTGAGCTCAGGTACTAGTTGGCATCTTGTTTCCCCTAAACAACTTTGAGCTCAGGTACTGGTGGCATCTTGTTTCCCCTAAACAACTTTGAGCTCAGGTACTGGTGGCATCTTGTTTCCCCTAAACAACTTTGAGCTCCTGTATTGATGGCATCTTGTTTCCCCTAAACAACTTTGAGCTCAGGTACTGGTGGCATCTTGTTTCCCCTAAACAACTTTGAGCTCAGGTACTGGTTGGCATCTTGTTTGCCCTAAACAAATTTGAGCTCAGGTACTGGTTGGCATCTTGTTTTCCCTAAACAACTTTGAGCTCAGGTACTATTTGGCATCTTGTTTTCCCTAAACAACTTTGAGCTCTGGTACCGGTTGGCATCTTGTTTTCCCGAAACAACTTTGAGCTCAGGTACTGGTTGGCATCTTGTTTTCCCTAAACAAATTTGAGCTCAGGTACTGGTTGGCATCTTGTTTTACCTAAACAACTTTGAGCTCAGGTACTGGTTGGCATCTTGTTTGCCCTAAACAAATTTGAGCTCAGGTACTGGTTGGCATCTTATTTTCCCTAAACAACTTTGAGCTCAGGTACTATTTGGCATCTTGTTTTCCCTAAACAACTTTGAGCTCAGGTACTGGCTGGCATCTTGTTTTCCCTAAACAACTTTGAGCTCAGGTACTGGTTGGTATCTTGTTTTCCCTAAACAACTTTGAGCTCAGATACTGATTGGCATCTTGTTTTCCCTAACCAACTTTGAGCTCCTGTGTTGATGGCATCTTGTTTCCCCTAAACAACTTTGAACTCAGGTACTGGTTGGCATCTTGTTTTCCCTAAACAACTTTGAGCTCAGGTACTGGTTGGCATCTTGTTTTCCCTAAACAACTTTGAGCTCAGGTACTGGTTGGCATCTTGTTTTCCCTAAACAACTTTGAGCTCAGATACTGGTTGGTATCTTGTTTTCCCTAAACAACTTTGAGCTCAGGTACTGATTGGCATCTTGTTTTCCCTAACCAACTTTGAGCTCCTGTGTTGATGGCATCTTGTTTCCCCTAAACAACTTTGAGCTCAGGTACTGGTGGCATCTTGTTTCCAATAAACAACTTTGAGCTCAGGTACTGGTGGTATCTTGTTTCCCCTAAACAACTTTTAGCTCCTGTACTGTTGAGCAGCTTGGTCCTCCTAAAAAACTGTTAGCTCCTGTACTAGTGGCATCTTGTTTCCCCTAAACAACTTTGAGCTCAGGTACTAGTTGGCATCTTGTTTCCCCTAAACAACTTTGAGCTCAGGCACAAGTTGGCATCTTGTTTCCCCTAAACAACTTTGAGCTCAGTTACAAGTTGGCATCTTGTTTCCCCTACACAACTTTGAGCTCAGGTACTGCTGGCATCTTGTTCCCCCTAACCAACTTTGAGCTCCTGTGTTGATGGCATCTTGTTTCCCCTAAACAACTTTGAGCTCATGTACTAGCTGGCATCTTGTTTCCCCTAAACAACTTTGAGCTCAGGTACTAGTTGGCATCTTGTTTCCCCTAAACAACTTTGAGATCAGGTACTGGTGGCATCTTGTTTCCCCTAAACAACGTTGAGCCCCTGTACTGGTGGCATCTTGTTTCCCCTAAACAAATTTGAGCTCAGGTACTGGTTGGCATCTTGTTTGCCCTAAACAAATTTGAGCTCAGGTACTGGTTGGCATCTTGTTTTCCCTAAACAACTTTGAGCTCAGGTACATGTTGGCATCTTGTTTTCCCTAAACAACTTTGAGCTCAGGTACTGGTTGGCATCTTGTTTTCCCTAAACAACTTTGAGCTCAGGTACTGGTTGGCATCTTGTTTTCCCTAAACAACTTTGAGTTCAGGTACTGATTGACATCTTGTTTTCCCTAAACAACTTTGAGCTCAGGTACTGGTGGCATCTTGTTTTCCCTAAACAACTTTGAGCTCAGGTACTGGTTGGTATCTTATTTTCCCTAACAAACTTTGAGCTCCTGTGTTGATGGCATCTTGTTTTCCCTAAACAACTTTGAACTCAGGTACTGGTGGCATCTTGTTTCCCCTAAACAACTTTGAGCTCCTGTACTAGTGGCATCTTGTTTCCCCTAAACAACTTTGAGCTCAGGTACTAGTTGGCATCTTGTTTCCCCTAAACAACTTTGAGCTCAGGTACTAGTTGGCATCTTGTTTCCCCTAAACAACTTTGAGCTCAGGTACAAGTTGGCATCTTGTTTTCCCTAAACAACTTTGAGCTCAGGTACTAGTTGGCATCTTGTTTCCCCTAAACAACTTTGAGCTCAGGTACTAGTTGGCATCTTGTTTCCCCTAAACAACTTTGAGCTCAGGTACTGGTGGCATCTTGTTTCCCCTAAACAACTTTAGGCTCAGGTTCTGGTGGCATCTTGTTTCCCCTAAACAACTTTGAGCTCCTGTATTGATGGCATCTTGTTTCCCCTAAACAACTTTGAGCTCAGGTACTGGTGGCATCTTGTTTCCCCTAAACAACTTTGAGCTCAGGTACAAGTTGGCATCTTGTTTCCCCTAAACAACTTTGAGCTCATGTACTAGTTGACATCTTGTTTCCCCTAAACAACTTTGAGCTCAGGTACTAGTTGGCATCTTGTTTCCCCATAACAACTTTGAGCTCAGGTACTGGTGGCATCTAGTTTCCCCTAAACAACTTTGATCTCAGGTACTGGTGGCATCTTGTTTCCCCTAAACAACTTTGAGCTCCTGTATTGATGGCATCTTGTTTCCCTAAACAACTTTGAGCTCAGGTACTGGTGGCATCTTGTTTCCCCTAAACAACTTTGAGCTCAGGTACTGGTTGGCATCTTGTTTGCCCTAAACAAATTTGAGCTCAGGTACTGGTTGGCATCTTGTTTTCCCTAAACAACTTTGAGCTCAGGTACTATTTGGCATCTTGTTTTCCCTAAACAACTTTGAGCTCAGGTACTGGTTGGCATCTTGTTTTCCCTAAACAACTTTGAGCTCAGGTACTGATTGGCATCTTGTTTGCCCTAAACAAATTTGAGCTCAGGTACTGGTTGGCATCTTGTTTTCCCTAAACAAATTTGAGCTCAGGTACTGGTTGGCATCTTGTTTTCCCTAAACAACTTTGAGCTCAGGTACTATTTGGCATCTTGTTTTCCCTAAACAACTTTGAGCTCAGGTACTGGTTGGCATCTTGTTTTCCCTAAACAACTTTGAGCTCAGGTACTGGTTGGTATCTTGTTTTCCCTAAACAACTTTGAGCTCAGATACTGATTGGCATCTTGTTTTCCCTAACCAACTTTGAGCTTCTGTGTTGATGGCATCTTGTTTCCCCTAAACAACTTTGAACTCAGGTACTGGTTGGCATCTTGTTTTCCCTAAACAACTTTGAGCTCAGGTACTGGTTGGCATCTTGTTTTCCCTAAACAACTTTGAGCTCAGGTACTGGTGGCATCTTGTTTTCCCTAAACAACTTTGAGCTCAGGAACTTGTTGGTATCTTGTTTTCCCTAAACAACTTTGAGCTCAGGTACTGATTGGCATCTTGTTTTCCCTAACCAACTTTGTGCTCCTGTGTTGATGGCATCTTGTTTCCCCTAAACAACTTTGAACTCAGGTACTGGTGGCATCTTGTTTCCAATAAACAACTTTGAGCTCAGGTACTGGTGGTATCTGGTTTTCCCTAAACAACTTTGAGCTCAGGTACTGGTGGTATCTTGTTTCCCCTAAACAACTTTGAGCTCAGGTACTGTTGAGCAGCTTGGTCCTCCTAAAAAACTTTTAGCTCCTGTACTAGTGGCATCTTGTTTCCCCTAAACAACTTTGAGCTCAGGTACTAGTTGGCATCTTGTTTCCCCTAAACAACTTTGAGCTCAGGTACTAGTTGGCATCTTGTCTCCCCTAAACAACTTTGAGCTCAGGTACTGGTGGCATCTTGTTCCCCTAACCAACTTTTAGCTCCTGTGTTGATGGCTTCTTGTTTCCCCTAAACAACTTTGAGCTCATGTACTAGTTGGCATCTTGTTCCCCCTAAACAACTTTGAGCTCAGGTACTAGTTGGCATCTTGTTTCCCCTAAACAACTTTGAGCTCAGGTACTGGTGGCATCTTGTTTCCCCTAAACAACTTTGAGCTCAGGTACTGGTGGCATCTTGTTTCTCCTAAACAACTTTGAGCTCAGGTACTGGTGGTATCTTGTTTCCCCTAAACAACTTTGAGCTCAGGTACTAGTTGGCATCTTGTTTACCCTAAACAACTTTGAGCTCAGGTACTAGTTGGCATCTTGTTTCCCCTAAACAACTTTGAGCTCCTTTATGATGGCATCTTGTTCCCCCTAACCAACTTTGATCTCCTGTATTGATGGCATCTTGTTTCCCCTAAACAACTTTGAGCTCAGGTACTGGTGGCATCTTGTTTCCCCTAAACAACGTTGAGCCCCTGTACTGGTGGCATCTTGTTTTCCCTAAACAACTTTGAGCTCAGGTACAAGTTGGCATCTTGTTTCCCCTAAACAACTTTGAGCTCAGGTACTGGTGGCATCTTGTTCCCCCTAACCAACTTTGAGCTCCTGTATTGATGGCATCTTGTTTCCCCTAAACAACTTTGAGCTCAGGTAATGGTGGCATCTTGTTTCCCCTAAACAACTTTGAGCTCCTTTATTGATGGCATCTTGTTTCCCCTAAACAACTTTTATCTCCTGTACTGTTAAGCAGCTTGGTTCTCCTAAACAACTTTGAGCTCCTGTACTGGTGGCATCTTGTTTCCCCTAAACAACTTTGAGCTCAGGTACTGGTTGGCATCTTGTTTCCCCTAAACAACTTTGAGCTCAGGTACTGGTGGCATCTTGTTTCCCCATAACAACTTTGAGCTCAGGTACTGGTGGCATCTTGTTTTCCCTAAACAACTTTGAGCTCAGGCACTGGTGGCATCTTGTTTCCCCTAAACAACTTTGAGCTCCTGTACTGTTGAGCAGCTAGGTCCCCCTAAACAACTTTCAGTGGTCTAAAACATTGCATCTCAACTAACTTCTTACAACTTTCAGGAAACTGAGGTTGTAAGATTTGCAGTTCCAAGATGATGAAGTTGAGGTTATGTTCCAACTATTACTGCAGCATTTGAGTTTTGAGTCTGATTACTTCCAGTTCTCTAACATGGATTGTTGTATCAATCCAGAAGACACTTTACAGAATCGCGCCAGTGAAATGGAGCTTGTGCACCTGGCTGCAGTTTTTTCACTGGAATAGACGGAGTGAGAGAAAGAGAGAGAATAGCCTTCATGCCTTGTTGACTAGTTGTAGGTCAATAACACAAGTCTTTTATTTTGCATAATCCCTGGACATTCTGCATAGGTTGCCCAAAGTTTGGTTCACACTATTCATCTCTTTCTACTCTGTCCTCTACCAGATACATGTAAAGGTTCCCATAATCATATCCCAGTCTACTATATCCTCTGTCAGATATTTGTTAAGGTTCCCATAATCATATCCCAGTCTACTCTGTCCTCTACCAGATACATGTAAAGATTCCCATTATCATATCCCAGTCTACTCTATCCTCTACCAGATACATGTAAAGGTTCCCATAATCATATCCCAGTCTACTCTATCTTCTACCAGATACATGTAAAGATTCCATAATCATATCCCAGTCTACTCTGTCCTCTACCAGATACATGTAAAGATTCCCATTATCATATCCCAGTCTACTCTATCCTCTACCAGATACATGTAAAGGTTCCCATAATCATATCCCAGTCTACTCTATCCTCTACCAGATACATGTAAAGATTCCCATTATCATATCCCAGTCTACTCTATCCTCTACCAGATACATGTAAAGGTTCCCATAATCATATCCCAGTCTACTCTATCTTCTACCAGATACATGTAAAGGTTCCCATAATCATATCCCAGTCTACTCTATCTTCTATCAGATACATGTAAAGGTTCCCAAAATCATATCCCAGTCTACTCTATCCTCTACCAGATACATGTAAAGGTTACCATAATCATACCCCAGTCTGCTCTAAAATATATGGTGCTGTTTCCATAACAATACTTTTTACAATGACAGCTTGTCAAGCCATCGATCAACCTCCTTAATCGCCTCTTACGACATGCCTGGAAGGTCACAGTGTCACTATTCTTTACTTCCCTCATAATGAGCCCCGGTAACACACGGGAGACATTAAAGGGGGTAATTATCTGGAAACTGAAATAGTGGAATCACCTCTGGTACTGGTCTAAGATATATTGTCTAGTGTTGAAATTATGGCATTTGAGCATCATCATCTATTCAATATTTGGGGGGGGGGGGGGGGGCCTCGGTGGTATAGTTGGGAAAACTATCCGATTGGCCACCGACGTTTGGACTATCCGTGTTCAATTCCACCAGGAAGCAATGTGAGTTGTACTCATGGTTAGAAAAAAAATACCCCCACGGTCAACCCAGCCGTTGGCAGAAAAAGGTACCAAGGTATTACTCTGAAAGGTGAGGAATGCTGCCTTGCATAGTTTTGATGCTTGAAGTGACACTATCCAGAAGTCTCCAAACACTTCTAGATAGGCGGCCAAGCCCATATGGGTGAAAACTTGTGTGCCAAGATGTTGATTCAAGTCTCGTACTTTAGTTACTCAATACTTTTGCTGAAAATATAGTGAGAAATGTTTGTGAAATTTATTATAAGGATCAATGAGATTGAAGGTCATTCCTCTTCTTCTACCTTTCAGCTCCATGTGGAGCATAGGTCTTCAACAAACACACCAGTCCATTCTGTTTCTTGCCATTCTTTTAAGATCATTTCATGTCTTCCCCGTCATCTTCATCTCTGCTTCCATCTGTCTTCTCCAAGATTATTTTGATCTTCCTCTTTGTTTTTTTCCCTGGGGATTCTAAAAAAGGGCTTGTTGTGTAATACTCTCAGTTGCTTTCCGCAGTGTGTGTCCTATCCAGGGCATCGTCTTCGTCTTCTTTTTCTACCTTTCAACTCCCTGTGGAGCATAGGTCTTCAACAAACACTTTCCATGCCATTCTGTTTCTTGCCATTCTTCTTAGATTGTTCCATGTCTTCCCCCATCATTTTTATCTCTGCTTCTATCTGTCTTCTCCAAGAATTCCTTGGTCTTCCTCTTTGTCTTTTTCCCTCGGGATTCCAAAAAGGGCCTGTTGTGTAATACTCTCAGTTGGTTTCCGCAGTGTGTGTCCTATCCAGTGCCATCGTCTTCGCTGTATCTCTTTATCCACTAGTATTTGACTGGTACATTTCCATAATTCTATGTTAGTGATTTTGTCATGCCATTTCCATCCTTTTATTCTGCGTAAGCATCCATTAATGAAAGTCTGTATCTTCATGATTGTCATTTTAGTTGATTCTCCATGTTTCACAGCCATCTAATAAAACTGACTTAACATGGGAGTTTACAATTTTTATTTTAGTATTTAACCTAATTTCTTTGGACTTCCATATGTTTCCCAGTACAACAAAAGCTCCTCTTGCTTTTGATATCCTTATTTTGGTATCATTTTCTGTTCCTCCCTCTTTGTCTATATCACTCCCCAGATATATGTAAGATTGTACGTCTAGTAGATGTATTTCTGATATTTTTATTTAATCGTCTTCAGTGTATCTCTTTATCCACTGGTATTTGACTGGTACTTTTCCAGAATATTGAAGGTCATATTTTATTATAAATACTGATGATACACTGATGATACACTGATGATACACTGATGATACATTTATTCACCAGAATAAGTGGCGCTAAGAAAAAATTGAAAACATCTCTTTTTCCTCCTGCCACATTTTCAAATGTTGTGAAATTAAAATATTTCACACCCCAATAATGGCCCTTGACCTTCTCAACATTTCGATTGACAGGGCTGCTATGAGCGGATGCTGGATGTTATTGACAGGAATCTAGCTCCCATTGGTTGGCTTACCATCAGCTTGTCGTTCTTTCAGGTAAGCTGAGACACAGCCATCTGTAAGGCCAGTGGGCAGAAGTGAATCACCGAAAACTTGTGATGTGTTCAGCATTGTGAGCAGGGGCGGTTGTGGGTGAAACGGTGTCGGCTGTCTATAGTTTGAATAGCTGAAGATGTCACAAGCTTTGGGTGATTGTGGGAAAACCCTCTCAGCCTGCAAGCCTTGGTTAAACTATTCCTTTCCAGCTACGTTAATTGCAGCTCCTGAACATGCCACATCAACTACCACTTTCTGTAACAGGTTTATTGGTCTGATGTTAATTTGTTGTGGAATCTGTTCTACATAAGCTACACATTCTCGTCATCATCATTATTAAGTACCGTGCCTGCTGGCATAGGTGATCATGTCTCTCCACAACTCTCGATCTCGACAGTTATTTATCATCTCTGTTGTTGACCTTCTGCCAAGCCATTCTCTTAAGCTGTCTGGTATCTTTTCTCTCTGCTTCCCTCTATCTCTTCGTCCCTCAATTTTCCCAGTTGTAACAATGTATTCCAACTGTTCCCTTCTCATTACATGGCCAAAAATGATGATTGTTTCTTCCTGATATTGAATACTAGCTCTCTTTTTGCTTTGGCCTCTTTCAGAATGTTTTCATTATCCTTCTTAAGCTGTCCATGGTATTCTCAATATTCTTCTGTAAAACCACATTTCTACAGCCTCCAGTGATTTTCTTGTCTGTTGTCCTATTGTCCATGATTCACATCCATATGTTAAGGCTGGCTCTACATAACATTTAAGAACTCCTTTTCTTGTCTCTATTGTCAAAAATGGATAGTATCTTCCTCATTTTTTGGAAGGCTGCTTTTGCCTGAGCCATTCTGCATCTCACTTCTGTTCTACAACTACCATCTGATGTTAACATTGTTTACACATTCTACTCACTCTTAAAAATGATACTCATTAGGAGTGGCTAGATTTTGTGACAAGTGTGTGACCATTCTAGCTTTGTTAATTTGTGCATAGAAAACGAAAGAAAATAAAAGAGTCATGTCAAGTTACGTATAGTAAACATGGTGCTAGTGTTTAGACTGGCTCTACATAACATTTAAGAACTCTTTTTCTTGTTTCTATTGTCAAAAGTGGATTTCATAATAGTATCTTCCTCATTTTTTGGAAAGCTGCTTTTGCCTGAGCCATTCTGCATCTCACCTCTTTTGTACATCTTCCGTCTGAGGTTAACAAAGTTCCCAAATATTTAAATTCATTTACCTGTTTTAAAATTGTTCCACTTGTCTTTATTTTGCACTGAGGTGATATACTTAGTAGTCTAATTGTAGCCTTAAATGAGACTGTATTTTACTTCTTGACAATAAAATCACCCACATTGCGCCAAAAATCATGTGCCGAGGTCTCTACAAAACAGCAATTTGCAGCAGCAAATTTTAAAAGTCAGGACAAAATATGGTTAATAAAAATACTAAGCAAGAAAACAAAATTAAGAATAATCAACTCAGACATATTAGCATTTACTTACAGATGCAAAAGCTGGAAAATAACAAAAGAGATTGGGAGAAAACTAAATGCTTTTGAGGACAGGTGCCTAAGAAAGATAGATACTCTGTGTACAATGGAATGAGGTCAAGACTAATATAGAGGTAAGAGAATGGTTATGCAACCAAAGATCTTATCTACCATTAGAAAGAGAAGTTGGACCTATGCTTGGCATGTGTTGAGAAGAGACAACAAAAGAATTTCAAGACAGAAAACACACTCTTATATGGGAGACATCAGGATACAGAAAAAGAGGAGGACCTAGTGTGATACTTCCTGTGTGTTACTGGCGCCTCATTATGAGGGAAGCAAAGAATAGTGACACTGTGACCTTCCAGGCATGTCGTAAGAGGCGACTAAGGAGGTTGATCGATGGCTTGACAAGCTGTCATTGTAAAAATTACTGTTATGGAAACAGCGCCATATATTTTAGAGCAGTGATCTCTGCAATATGTGCCACTTTGGCACGCAAGGTTCTGTTTTTGAGATTGTGGTTCTGCCCTATATAAGGCACGAAATTGTCTTCGGCTCGAAAGGACAATAGATAGATAGATAGATAGATAGATAGATAGATAGATAGATAGATAGATAGATAGATAGATAGATAGATAGATAGATAGATAGATAGATAGATAGATAGATAGATAGATAGATAGATAGGCAGGCAGGCAGGCAGGCAGGCAGGCAGGCAGGCAGGCAGGCAGGCAGGCAGGCAGGCAGGCAGGCAGGCAGGCAGGCAGGCAGGCAGGCAGGCAGGCAGGCAGGCAGGCAGGCAGGCAGGCAGGCAGGGCTGCTGGCTGGCTGGCTGCTGGCTGGCTGGCTGGCTGGTTGGCAGGCTGGCAGGCAGGTAGGTAGGTACTGGAAAGAACACTGATAAGAGAAGCAAAGTTGGCAGGCATAGATTCATTGGATAAGATCAAACATGTTCATGAGTAATTGACGTTTGAATCCGGGCCTCGCAACTGAGACCAGGGGGTGGTTACCACCGAGAGAAATCACAAATAAAAATCCCAACTGGTGCAGCCGGGATTTGAATCCAGAACCACTAGACCAATTAAGATTAGGTGAAACTGGAAGTCATCGATCAGGATCGAACTGGACTGCTTGTCTTTAGTAGTCCAGTTCACTAACCACTGAGCTACCACACCTCTCTGTTGATGATAGTTTAATTCATTGATGTTTGTTAGAACCAACATTTGAAAGATTGAATAATTTGTCACTTTTTGGCTTGGAACTTTCAGCTTTCCACCACAAATATGATAATCTAAGATCAAGCTAAATAATTCAGTAGCTAATTGGTTAGTATACTCGACATTGATTGGAAGGTTCCAAGTTAAACTCCCAGATGTGATGAATTTCTTTTTTTAAAACCGACAAAACTTCAGGGTTATCTTTCATCTTCTGAAAATGGGTACCAGAGATGTTTTTTTTTTCTGTGAAAAGAAGGGCAACCTGGTGTAATCTATCTATCTATCTATTAACCTTTTGAGCTGTAGCCGGCCCATAGAGCGTAGATCAAGATACTTCTTCTCTTATCTAAATTTTTGTTCAAGCAGTTTTCAATTCTTTTAAAGACATTTTATCAAATCTCACCTGGTGTAATCTATCTATCTATTAACCTTTTGAGCCGTAGCCGGCCCATAGAGCGTAGACCAAGATACTCCTTCTCTTATCTAAATTTTTGTTCTAGCAGTTTTCAATTCTTTTAAAGATATTTTATCAAATCTCACCTGGTGTAATACACACCACATTATACATAAAACGTGCAGTTGGTCATTGAAAAATGACACCATTGTAGTTGTAGTTAGTTGAAGGCCCTGGTATCACTGCAAATGAAATAAAATCCATAATTGCTCAACTGTCCGTGCAAATGGAATCATCCAAATTAACATCTCATCTCATTGAAGGATCCAAACAAAGAAAGGCAGATGCAGACACCATCATAGCAGCTACAGCACACGCAAAAAGACATAAGGCGTAGCGGCATCAATAATGAACACAGCTTAACTGTCCTTCACCATACGATATCATCATTCATCGTAAGCAATCGGAATATTGAAATATGATATGGAAAAAAAGCACAGCTCACGTGTGCACAGAGCACTAAAATCAGTAGCTCCGGCAGCAAGCTAGACTCGAAATACGAGGAGACTGCAATAAGAAACACTTTTCAGAGAAAGCCTCAACGGTTCTTGCCACCTATCTGGCATATTGACCAGAAGTATGACACCATATTCCCCTCTATATGCCTTAAGGTATAGAGGTAGCACTTACTTCAGTTGATCATGTTAGAATCACATGCAGGTTATATTTGTAAAATAAATATCATCATCATCATCATCGAGTGCCTTCTCCGCAACGAAGGTTGGCTACCATGGATCGCCATTCTACTCTGTTTCTTGCTTTGATGGTGCAGGCTGACATAGATTGACTTGTCCATCTTTTGATGTTACTCGTCCATGTTAGTCTTGGTCTGCCTCTGCCTCTTTTACCTTGTATTTTTCCTTCCAATATAACTTTTAGTAGGCTGTTGTGTCTTTTATCATGCCCCAAAAATTTCACTTGTCTTGTCTTAATTGTATTTAGTAGTTCTCTTTTTATTTTCAGTTGTTTTTAAAACTTCCTCGTTTGTTATCTTTTGTTTCCATCCAATTCTACCTATTCTTCTATAAATCCACATTTCAAAGGCTTCAATTTTCTGTTATGTTTTCTTGTCTAATGTCCATGTTTCTGCACCATACAGGAATATTGAGAAGATGTAACATTTTGCCATTCTTAGTTTCAGCCCTGCTGATATTTGTTTTGTTGTTAGTATATTTTTCATGGCATTAAAATTACTTTTTGCCATACCTAAAATAAATAAAATAACTGAAATATCTTTAACTGAGAGCTGTGGTGACTCCTTTGACGACTGTCTTGTGTTTTGTGAGAGGATCATTGTCTTTTTCTTCAGTGTTTAAGTCTTGTGATCGTGCAAACTTGACTCTTTGTCCTGTTTTGTGGTGGAGGGGTAATGACAACATCATGACACATAAGCTGGTCCCATGCTCAGTACCTGTATATGGAGGGGTAATGACAACATCATAACACATAAGCTAGTCCCATGCTCAGTACTTGTATATGGAGGGGTAATGACAACATCATAACACATAAGCTAGTCCCATGCTCAGTACCTGTATATGGAGGGGTAATGACAACATCATGACACATAAGCTGGTCCCATGCTCAGTACTTGTATATGGAGGGGTAATGACAACATCATGACACATAAGCTGGTCCCATGCTCAGTACTTGTATATGGAGGGGTAATGACAACATCATGACACATAAGCTGGTCCCATGCTCAGTACTTGTATATGGAGGGGTAATGACAACATCATAACACATAAGCTAGTCCCATGCTCAGTACCTGTATATGCAGAAATAAGGACAACATCATAACACATAAGCTAGTCCCATGCTCAGTACCTGTATATGCAGAAATAAGGACAACATCATAACACATAAGCTAGTCCCATGCTCAGTACTTGTATATGGAGAAATAAGGACAACATCATAACACATAAGCTAGTCCCATGCTCAGTACTTGTATATGGAGAAATAAGACAACATCATAACACATAAGCTAGTCCCATGCTCAGTACTTGTATATGGAGAAATAAGGACAACATCATAACACATAAGCTAGTCCATGCTCAGTACTTGTATATGGAGAAATAAGGACAACATCATAACACATAAACTAGTCCCATGCTCAGTACCTGTATATGCGTGTGTGTTCTGTTTTTCCCCTAAACCTGCACCGTGGCTGACATGAAAGTCTTCAGCAGGCTTGCTTGAGAGGATGAATTAGGGCTTTGTACTCAGGACCATCAGCAAGCAGCATTTGCATCATCCACTGAGGGGAACTATGGGACTGCTCAGAGTGTGAAGACGTCGCTTTGTCTTAGTTAATTTGTTGCTCAACAGAGGTCACTCTGTTTTAGTTAATTTGTTGCTCAACAGAGGTCACTCTGTCTTAGTTATTTGTGCCTCAAAAGAGGTCACTCTGTCTTAGTTATTTTGTGCCTCAAAAGAGGTCACTCTGTCTTAGTTATTTTGTGCCTCAAAAGAGGTCACTCTGTCTTAGTTATTTTGTGCCTCAAAAGAGGTCACTCTGTCTTAGTTATTTTGTGCCTCAAAAGAGGTCACTCTGTCTTAGTTATTTTGTGCCTCAAAAGAGGTCACTCTGTCTTAGTTATTTGTGCCTCAACAGAGTCACTCTGTTTTAGTTAATTTGCTGCTAAACAGAGGTCACTCGTCTTAGTTATTTTGTTGCTCAACAGAGGTCACTCTGTCTTAGTTAATTTGTTGCTCAACAGAGGTCACTCTGTCTTAGTTAATTTGTTGCTCAACAGAGGTCACTCTGTCTTAGTTATTTTGTGCCTCAACAGAGGTCACTCTGTTTTAGTTAATTTGTTGCTCAACAGAGGTCACTCTGTCTTAGTTATTTGTGCCTCAACAGAGGTCACTCTGTTTTAGTTAATTTGTGCTCAACAGAGGTCACTCTGTCTTAGTTAATTTGTTGCTCAACAGAGGTCACTCTGTCTTAATTAATTTGTGCCTCAAAAAGTCACTCTGTCTTAGTTAATTTGCTGCTCAACAGAGGTCATAAGCTGGTCCCATGCTCAGTACTTGTATATGCAGAAATAAGGACAACATCATAACACATAAGCTAGTCCCATGCTCAGTACCTGTATATGCAGAAATAAGGACAACATCATAACACATAAGCTAGTCCCATGCTCAGTACTGTATATGGAGGGGTAATGACAACATCATAACACATAAGCTAGTCCCCATGCTCAGTACCTGTATATGCAGAAATAAGGACAACATCATAACACATAGCTAGTCCCATGCTCAGTACTTGTATATGGAGAAATAAGGACAACATCATAACACATAAGCTAGTCCCATGCTCAGTACTTGTATATGGAGAAATAAGGACAACATCATAACACATAAGCTAGTCCCATGCTCAGTACTTGTATATGGAGAAATAGGACAACATCATAACACATAAGCTAGTCCCATGCTCAGTACTTGTATATGGAGGGGTAATGACAACATCATGAACATAAGCTGGTCCATGCTCAGTACTTGTATATGGAGGGGTAATGACAACATCATGACACATAAGCTAGTCCCATGCTCAGTACTTGTATATGGAGGGGTAATGACAACATCATGACACATAAGCTGGTCCCATGCTCAGTACTTGTATATGGAGGGGTAATGACAACATCATAACACATAAGCTAGTCCCATGCTCAGTACCTGTATATGCAGAAATAAGGACAACATCATAACACATAAGCTAGTCCCATGCTCAGTACCTGTATATGCAGAAATAAGGACAACATCATAACACATAAGCTAGTCCATGCTCAGTACCTGTATATGCAGAAATAAGGACAACATCATAACACATAAGCTAGTCCCATGCTCAGTACTTGTATATGGAGAAATAAGGACAACATCATAACACATAAGCTAGTCCCATGCTCAGTACTTGTATATGGAGAAATAAGGACAACATCATAACACATAAGCTAGTCCCATGCTCAGTACTTGTATATGGAGAAATAAGGACAACATCATAACACATAAGCTAGTCCCATGCTCAGTACTTGTATATGGAGAAATAAGGACAACATCATAACACATAAGCTAGTCCCAGGCTCAGTACTTGTATATGGAGAAATAAGCACAACATCATAACACATAAACTAGTCCCATGCTCAGTACCTGTATATGCGTGTGTGTTCTGTTTTTCCCCCTAAACCTGCACCGTGGCTGACATGAAAGTCTTCAGCAGGCTTGCTTGAGAGGATGAATTAGGGCTTTGTACTCAGGACCCATCAGCAAGCAGCATTTGCATCATCCACTGAGGGGAACTATGGGACTGCTCAGAGTGTGAAGACGTCGCTTTGTCTTAGTTAATTTGTTGCTCAACAGAGGTCACTCTGTTTTAGTTAATTTGTTGCTCAACAGAGGTCACTCTGTCTTAGTTATTTTGTGCCTCAAAAGAGGTCACTCTGTCTTAGTTATTTTGTGCCTCAAAAGAGGTCACTCTGTCTTAGTTATTTTGTGCCTCAAAAGAGGTCACTCTGTCTTAGTTATTTTGTGCCTCAAAGAGGTCACTCTGTCTTAGTTATTTTGTGCCTCAAAAGAGGTCACTCTGTTTAGTTATTTTGTGCCTCAAAAGAGGTCACTCTGTCTTAGTTATTTTGTGCCTCAACAGAGGTCACTCTGTTTAGTAATTTGCTGCTAAACAGAGGTCACTCTGTCTTAGTTATTTTGTTGCTCAACAGAGGTCACTCTGTCTTAGTTAATTGTTGCTCAACAGAGGTCACTCTGTCTAGTTAATTTGTTGCTCAACAGAGGTCACTCTGTCTAGTTAATTTGTTGCTCAACAGAGGTCACTCTGTCTTAGTTAATTTGTTGCTCAACAGAGGTCACTCTGTCTTAATTAATTTGTGCCTCAAAAAGGTCACTCTGTCTTAGTTAATTGCTGCTCAACAGAGGTCATAAGCTGGTCCCATGCTCAGTACTTGTATATGGAGGGGTAATGACAACATCATAACACATAAGCTAGTCCCATGCTCAGTACCTGTATATGCAGAAATAAGGACAACATCATAACACATAAGCTAGTCCCATGCTCAGTACCTGTATATGCAGAAATAAGGACAACATCATAACACATAAGCTAGTCCCATGCTCAGTACTTGTATATGGAGAAATAAGGACAACATCATAACACATAAGCTAGTCCCATGCTCAGTACTTGTATATGGAGAAATAAGGACAACATCATAACACATAAGCTAGTCCCATGCTCAGTACTGTATATGGAGAAATAAGGACAACATCATAACACATAAGCTAGTCCCATGCTCAGTACTTGTATATGGAGAAATAAGGACAACATCATAACACATAAGCTAGTCCCATGCTCAGTACTTGTATATGGAGAAATAAGGACAACATCATAACACATAAGCTAGTCCCATGCTCAGTACTTGTATATGGAGAAATAAGGACAACATCATAACACATAAGCTAGTCCCATGCTCAGTACTTGTATATGGAGAAATAAGGACAACATCATAACACATAAGCTAGTCCCATGCTCAGTACTTGTATATGGAGAAATAAGGACAACATCATAACACATAAACTAGTCCCATGCTCAGTACCTGTATATGCGTGTGTGTTCTGTTTTTCCCCCTAAACCTGCACCGTGGCTGATATGAAAGTCTTCAGCAGGCTTGCTTGAGAGAATGAATTAGGGCTTTGTACTCAGGACCCATCAGCAAGCAGCATTTGCATCATCCACTGAGGGGAACTATGGGACTGCTCAGAGTGTGAAGACGTCGCTTTGTCTTAGTTAATTTGTTGCTCAACAGAGGTCACTCTGTTTTAGTTAATTTGTTGCTCAACAGAGGTCACTCTGTCTTAGTTATTTTGTGCCTCAAAAGAGGTCACTCTGTCTTAGTTATTTGTGCCTCAAAAGAGGTCACTCTGTCTTAGTTATTTTGTGCCTCAAAAGAGGTCACACTGTCTTAGTTATTTTGTGCCTCAAAAGAGGTCACTCTGTCTTAGTTATTTTGTGCCTCAAAAGAGGTCACTCTGTCTTAGTTATTTTGTGCCTCAAAAGAGGTCACTCTGTCTTAGTTATTTTGTGCCTCAACAGAGGTCACTCTGTTTTAGTTAATTTGCTGCTAAACAGAGGTCACTCTGTCTTAGTTATTTTGTTGCTCAACAGAGGTCACTCTGTCTTAGTTAATTTGTTGCTCAACAGAGGTCACTCTGTCTTAGTTAATTTGTTGCTCAACAGAGGTCACTCTGTCTTAGTTAATTTGTTGCTCAACAGAGGTCACTCTGTCTTAGTTAATTTGTTGCTCAACAGAGGTCACTCTGTCTTAATTAATTTGTGCCTCAAAAAGGTCACTCTGTCTTAGTTAATTTGCTGCTCAACAGAGGTCATAAGCTGGTCCCATGCTCAGTACTTGTATATGGAGGGGTAATGACAACATCATAACACATAAGCTAGTCCCATGCTCAGTACCTGTATATGCAGAAATAAGGACAACATCATAACACATAAGCTAGTCCCATGCTCAGTACCTGTATATGCAGAAATAAGGACAACATCATAACACATAAGCTAGTCCCATGCTCAGTACTTGTATATGGAGAAATAAGGACAACATCATAACACATAAGCTAGTCCCATGCTCAGTACTTGTATATGGAGAAATAAGGACAACATCATAACACATAAACTAGTCCCATGCTCAGTACTTGTATATGGAGAAATAAGGACAACATCATAACACATAAGCTAGTCCCATGCTCAGTACTTGTATATGGAGAAATAAGGACAACATCATAACACATAAGCTAGTCCCATGCTCAGTACTTGTATATGGAGAAATAAGGACAACATCATAACACATAAACTAGTCCCATGCTCAGTACCTGTATATGCGTGTGTGTTCTGTTTTTCCCCCTAAACCTGCACCGTGGCTGACA
The DNA here is from genome assembly GCA_032433765.1 of Megaustenia siamemsis. Classification (NCBI taxonomy): domain Eukaryota; kingdom Metazoa; phylum Mollusca; class Gastropoda; order Stylommatophora; family Ariophantidae; genus Megaustenia; species Megaustenia siamemsis. The sequence continues at coordinate 16,660,236 of JAVIAB010000049.1, forward strand.
TGAAAGTCTTCAGCAGGCTTGCTTGAGAGGATGAATTAGGGCTTTGTACTCAGGACCCATCAGCAAGCAGCATTTGCATCATCCACTGAGGGGAACTATGGGACTGCTCAGAGTGTGAAGACGTCGCTTTGTCTTAGTTAATTTGTTGCTCAACAGAGGTCACTCTGTTTTAGTTAATTTGTTGCTCAACAGAGGTCACTCTGTCTTAGTTATTTTGTGCCTCAAAAGAGGTCACTCTGTCTTAGTTATTTTGTGCCTCAAAAGAGGTCACTCTGTCTTAGTTATTTTGTGCCTCAAAAGAGGTCACTCTGTCTTAGTTATTTTGTGCCTCAAAAGAGGTCACTCTGTCTTAGTTATTTTGTGCCTCAAAAGAGGTCACTCTGTCTTAGTTATTTTGTGCCTCAAAAGAGGTCACTCTGTCTTAGTTATTTTGTGCCTCAAAAGAGGTCACTCTGTCTTAGTTATTTTGTGCCTCAACAGAGGTCACTCTGTTTTAGTTAATTTGCTGCTAAACAGAGGTCACTCTGTCTTAGTTATTTTGTTGCTCAACAGAGGTCACTCTGTCTTAGTTAATTTGTTGCTCAACAGAGGTCACTCTGTCTTAGTTAATTTGTTGCTCAACAGAGGTCACTCTGTCTTAGTTAATTTGTTGCTCAACAGAGGTCACTCTGTCTTAATTAATTGTGCCTCAAAAAGGTCACTCTGTCTTAGTTAATTTGCTGCTCAACAGAGGTCATAAGCTGGTCCCATGCTCAGTACTTGTATATGGAGGGGTAATGACAACATCATAACACATAAGCTAGTCCCATGCTCAGTACCTGTATATGCAGAAATAAGGACAACATCATAACACATAAGCTAGTCCCATGCTCAGTACCTGTATATGCAGAAATAAGGACAACATCATAACACATAAGCTAGTCCCATGCTCAGTACTTGTATATGGAGAAATAAGGACAACATCATAACACATAAGCTAGTCCCATGCTCAGTACTTGTATATGGAGAAATAAGGACAACATCATAACACATAAGCTAGTCCCATGCTCAGTACTTGTATATGGAGAAAAAAGGACAACATCATAACACATAAGCTAGTCCCATGCTCAGTACTTGTATATGGAGGGGTAATGACAACATCATGACACATAAGCTGGTCCATGCTCAGTACCTGTATATGGAGGGGTAATGACAACATCATAACACATAAGCTGGTCCCATGCTCAGTACTTGTATATGGAGGGGCAATGACAACATCATGACACATAAGCTGGTCCCATGCTCAGTACTTGTATATGGAGGGGTAAGGACAACATCATAACACATAAGCTGGTCCCATGCTCAGTACTTGTATATGGAGAAATAAGGACAACATCATGACACATAAGCTGGTCCCATGCTCAGTACTTGTATATGGAGGGTAATGACAACATCATGACACATAAGCTGGTCCCATGCTCAGTACTTGTATATGGAGAAATAAGGACAACATCATAACACATAAGCTGGTCCCATGCTCAGTACTTGTATATGGAGGGGTAATGACAACATCATAACACATAAGCTAGTCCCATGCTCAGTACCTGTATATGCAGAAATAAGGACAACATCATAACACATAAGCTAGTCCCATGCTCAGTACTTGTATATGGAGAAATAAGGACAACATCATAACACATAAGCTAGTCCCATGCTCAGTACTTGTATATGGAGAAATAAGGACAACATCATAACACATAAGCTAGTCCCATGCTCAGTACTTGTATATGGAGAAATAAGGACAACATCATAACACATAGCTAGTCCATGCTCAGTACTTGTATATGGAGAAATAAGGACAACATCATAACACATAAGCTAGTCCATGCTCAGTACTTGTATATGGAGAAATAAGGACAACATCATAACACATAAGCTAGTCCCATGCTCAGTACTTGTATATGGAGAAATAAGGACAACATCATAACACATAAACTAGTCCCATGCTCAGTACCTGTATATGCGTGTGTGTGTCTGTTTTTCCCCTAAACCTGCACCGTGGCTGATATGAAAGTCTTCAGCAGGCTTGCTTGAGAGGATGAATTAGGGCTTTGTACTCAGGACCCATCAGCAAGCAGCATTTGCATCATCCACTGAGGGGAACTATGGGACTGCTCAGAGTGTGAAGACGTCGCTTTGTCTTAGTTAATTTGTTGCTCAACAGAGGTCACTCTGTTTTAGTTAATTTGTTGCTCAACAGAGGTCACTCTGTCTTAGTTATTTTGTGCCTCAAAAGAGGTCACTCTGTCTTAGTTATTTTGTGCCTCAAAAGAGGTCACTCTGTCTTAGTTATTTTGTGCCTCAAAAGAGGTCACACTGTCTTAGTTATTTTGTGCCTCAAAAGAGGTCACTCTGTCTTAGTTATTTTGTGCCTCAAAGAGGTCACTCTGTCTTAGTTATTTTGTGCCTCAAAAGAGGTCACTCTGTCTTAGTTATTTTGTGCCTCAACAGAGGTCACTCTGTTTTAGTTAATTTGCTGCTAAACAGAGGTCACTCTGTCTTAGTTATTTTGTTGCTCAACAGAGGTCACTCTGTCTTAGTTAATTTGTTGCTCAACAGAGGTCACTCTGTCTTAGTTAATTTGTTGCTCAACAGAGGTCACTCTGTCTTAGTTAATTTGTTGCTCAACAGAGGTCACTCTGTCTTAGTTAATTTGTTGCTCAACAGAGGTCACTCTGTCTTAATTAATTGTGCCTCAAAAAGGTCACTCTGTCTTAGTTAATTTGCTGCTCAACAGAGGTCATAAGCTGGTCCATGCTCAGTACTTGTATATGGAGGGGTAATGACAACATCATAACACATAAGCTAGTCCCATGCTCAGTACCTGTATATGCAGAAATAAGGACAACATCATAACACATAAGCTAGTCCCATGCTCAGTACCTGTATATGCAGAAATAAGGACAACATCATAACACATAAGCTAGTCCCATGCTCAGTACTTGTATATGGAGAAATAAGGACAACATCATAACACATAAGCTAGTCCATGCTCAGTACTTGTATATGGAGAAATAAGGACAACATCATAACACATAAACTAGTCCCATGCTCAGTACTTGTATATGGAGAAATAAGGACAACATCATAACACATAAGCTAGTCCCATGCTCAGTACTTGTATATGGAGAAATAAGGACAACATCATAACACATAAGCTAGTCCCATGCTCAGTACTTGTATATGGAGAAATAAGGACAACATCATAACACATAAACCTAGTCCCATGCTCAGTACCTGTATATGCGTGTGTGTTTGTTTTTCCCCCTAAACTGCACCGTGGCTGACATGAAAGTCTTCAGCAGGCTTGCTTGAGAGGATGAATTAGGGCTTGTACTCAGGACCCATCAGCAAGCAGCATTTGCATCATCCACTGAGGGGAATCTATGGGACTGCTCAGAGTGTGAAGACGTCGCTTTGTCTTAGTTAATTTGTGCTCAACAGAGGTCACTCTGTTTAGTTAATTTGTTGCTCAACAGAGGTCACTCTGTCTTAGTTATTTGTGCCTCAAAAGAGGTCACTCTGTCTTAGTATTTGTGCCTCAAAAGAGGTCACTCTGTCTTAGTTATTTTGTGCCTCAAAAGAGGTCACTCTGTCTTAGTTATTTTGTGCCTCAAAAGAGGTCACTCTGTCTTAGTTATTTTGTGCTCAAAAGAGGTCACTCTGTCTTAGTTATTTTGTGCCTCAAAAGAGGTCACTCTGTCTTAGTTATTTTGTGCCTCAAAAGAGGTCACTCTGTCTTAGTTATTTTGTGCCTCAACAGAGTTCACTCTGTTTTAGTTAATCTGCTGCTAAACAGAGGTCACTCTGTCTTAGTTATTTTGTTGCTCAACAGAGGTCACTCTGTCTTAGTTAATTGTTGCTCAACAGAGGTCACTCTGTCTTAGTTAATTTGTTGCTCAACAGAGGTCACTCTGTCTTAGTTAATTTGTTGCTCAACAGAGGTCACTCTGTCTAATTAATTTGTGCCTCAAAAAGGTCACTCTGTCTTAGTTAATTTGCTGCTCAACAGAGGTCATAAGCTGGTCCCATGCTCAGTACTTGTATATGGAGGGGTAATGACAAAAACATCATAACACATAAGCTAGTCCCATGCTCAGTACCTGTATATGCAGAAATAAGGACAACATCATAACACATAAGCTAGTCCCATGCTCAGTACCTGTATATGCAGAAATAAGGACAACATCATAACACATAAGCTAGTCCCATGCTCAGTACTTGTATATGGAGAAATAAGACAATCAGGACAACATCATAACACATAAGCTAGTCCCATGCTCAGTACTTGTATATGGAGAAATAAGGACAACATCATAACACATAAGCTAGTCCCATGCTCAGTACTTGTATATGGAGAAATAAGGACAACATCATAACACATAAGCTAGTCCCATGCTCAGTACTTGTATATGGAGGGTTAATGACAACATCATGACACATAAGCTGGTCCATGTCAGTACTTGTATATGGAGAAATAAGGACAACATCATAACACATAAGCTGGTCCCATGCTCAGTACTTGTATAGAGAAATAAGGACAAACATCATGACACATAAGCTGGTCCCATGCTCAGTACTGTATATGGAGGGGTAATGACAACATCATGACACATAAGCTGGTCCCATGCTCAGTACTTGTATATGGAGAAATAGGACAACATCATAACACATAAGCTGGTCCCATGCTCAGTACTTGTATATGGAGGGGTAATGACAAACATAAACACATAAGCTAGTCCATGCTCAGTACCTGTATATGCAGAAATAAGGACAACATCATAACACATAAGCTAGTCCCATGCTCAGTACCTGTATATGCAGAAATAAGGACAACATCATAACACATAAGCTAGTCCCATGCTCAGTACTTGTATATGGAGAAATAAGGACAAATCATAACACATAAGCTAGTCCCCATGCTCAGTACTTGTATATGGAGAAATAGGACAACATCATAACACATAAGCTAGTCCCATGCTCAGTACTTGTATGGAGAAATAAGGACAACATCATAACACATAAGCTAGTCCCATGCCAGTATTGTATATGGAGAAATAAGGACAACATCATAACACATAAGCTAGTCCCATGCTCAGTACTTGTATATGGAGAAATAAGGACAACATCATAACACATAAAACTAGTCCCATGCTCAGTACCTGTATATGCGTGTGTGTTCTGTTTTTCCCCCTAAACCTGCACCGTGGCTGACATGAAAGTCTTCAGCAGGCTGCTTGAGAGGATGAATTAGGGCTTTGTACTCAGGACCCATCAGCAAGCAGCATTTGCATCATCCACTGAGGGGAACTATGACTGCTCAGAGTGTGAAGACGTCGCTTTGTCTTAGTTAATTTGTTGCTCAACAGAGGTCACTCTGTTTTAGTTAATTTGTTGCTCAACAGAGGTCACTCTGTCTTAGTTATTTTGTGCCTCAAAAGAGGTCACTCTGTCTTAGTTATTTTGTGCCTCAAAAGAGGTCACTCGTCTTAGTTATTTGTGCCTCAAAAGAGGTCACTCTGTTCTTAGTTATTTTGTGCCTCAAAAGAGGTCACTCTGTCTTAGTTATTTTGTGCCTCAAAGAGGTCACTCTGTCTTAGTTATTTTGTGCCTCAAAAGAGGTCACTCTGTCTAGTTATTTTGTGCCTCAACAGAGGTCACTCTGTTTTAGTTAATTTGCTGCTAAACAGAGGTCACTCTGTCTTAGTTATTTTGTTGCTCAACAGAGGTCACTCTGTCTTAGTTAATTTGTTGCTCAACAGAGGTCACTCTGTCTTAGTTAATTTGTTGCTCAACAGAGGTCACTCTGTCTTAGTTATTTTGTGCCTCAACAGAGGTCACTCTGTTTTAGTTAATTTGTTGCTCAACAGAGGTCACTCTGTCTTAGTTATTTGTGCCTCAACAGAGGTCACTCTGTTTAGTTAATTTGTTTGCTCAACAGAGGTCACTCTGTCTTAGTTAATTTGTTGCTCAACAGAGGTCACTCTGTCTTAATTAATTTGTGCCTCAAAAAGGTCACTCTGTCTTAGTTAATTTGCTGCTCAACAGAGGTCATAAGCTGGTCCCATGCTCAGTACTTGTATATGGAGGGGTAATGACAACATCATAACACATAAGCTAGTCCCATGCTCAGTACCTGTATATGCAGAAATAAGGACAACATCATAACAAAAACCATAAGCTAGTCCCAGCTCAGTAACTTGTATAGGAGAAATAAGGACAACATCATAAAACATAAGCTAGTCCCCATGCTCAGTACTTGTATATGGAGAAATAAGGACAACATCATAAACATAAGCTAGTCCATGCTCAGTACTTGTATATGGAGAAATAAGGACAACATCAAACACATAAGCTAGTCCCATGCTCAGTACTTGTATATGGAGAAATAAGGACAACATCATAACACATAAGCTAGTCCCATGACTCAGTACTTGTATATGGAGAAATAAGGACAACATCATAACACATAAGCTAGTCCCATGCTCAGTATGTATATGGAGAAATAAGGACAACATCATAACACATAAGCTAGTCCATGCTCAGTACTTGTATATGGAGAAATAAGGACAACATCATAACACATAAGCTAGTCCCCATGCTCAGTACTTGTATATGGAGAAATAAGGACAACATCATAACACATAAGCTAGTCCCATGCTCAGTACTTGTATATGGAGAAATAAGGACAAAACATCATAACACATAAACTAGTCCCATGCTCAGTACCGTATATGCGTGTGTGTTCTGTTTTTCCCCCTAAACCTGCACCGTGGCTGACATGAAAGTCTTCAGCAGGCTTGCTTGAGAGATGAATTAGGGCTTTGTACTCAGGACCCATCAGCAAGCAGCATTTGCATCATCCACTGAGGGGAACTATGGGACTGCTCAGAGTGTGAAGACGTCGCTTTGTCTTAGTTAATTTGTTGCTCAACAGAGGTCACTCTGTTTTAGTTAATTGTTGCTCAACAGAGGTCACTCTGTCTTAGTTATTTTGTGCCTCAAAGAGGTCACTCTGTCTTAGTTATTTTGTGCCTCAAAAGAGGTCACTCTGTCTTAGTTATTTTGTGCCTCAAAAGAGGTCACTCTGTCTTAGTTATTTTGTGCCTCAAAAGAGGTCACTCTGTCTTAGTTATTTTGTGCCTCAAAGAGGTCACTCTGTCTAGTTATTTTGTCCCTCAAAGAGGTCACTCTGTCTTAGTTATTTGTGCCTCAACAGAGGTCACTCTGTTTAGTAATTTGCTGCTAAACAGAGGTCACTCTGTCTTAGTTATTTTGTTGCTCAACAGAGGTCACTCTGTCTTAGTTATTTGTTGCTCAACAGAGGTCACTTGTCTTAGTTAATTTGTTGCTCAACAGAGGTCACTCTGTCTTAGTTAATTTTTGTTGCTCAACAGAGGTCACTCTGTCTTAGTTAATTTGTTGCTCAACAGAGGTCACTCTGTCTTAATTAATTTGTGCCTCAAAAGGTCACTCTGTCTTAGTTAATTTGTTGCTCAACAGAGGTCACTCTGTCTTAATTAATTTGTGCCTCAAAAGGTCACTCTGTCTTAGTTAATTTGCTGCTCAACAGAGGTCATAAGCTGTCCCATGCTCAGTACTTGTATATGGAGGGGTAATGACAACATCATAACACATAAGCTAGTCCCATGCTCAGTACTTGTATATGGAGAAATAAGGACAACATCATAACACATAAGCTAGTCCCATGCTCAGTACTTGTATATGGAGAAATAAGGACAAATCATAACACATAAGCTAGTCCCATGCTCAGTACTTGTATATGGAGAAATAAGGACAACATCATAACACATAAGCTAGTCCCATGCTCCAGTACTTGATATGGAGGGGTAATGACAACATCATGACACATAAGCTAGTCCCATGCTCAGTACCTGATATGCAGAAATAAGGAACACATCATAACACATAAGCTAGTCCCATGCTCAGTACTTGTATATGGAGGAAATAAGGACAACATCATAACACATAAGCTAGTCCATGCTCAGTACTTGTATATGGAGAAATAAGGACAACATCATAACACATAAGCTAGTCCCAGGCTCAGTACTTGTATATGGAGAAATAAGGACAACATCATAACACATAAGCTAGTCCCATGCTCAGTACTTGTATATGGAGAAATAAGGACAATATCATAACACATAAGCTAGTCCCAGGCTCAGTACTTTGTATATGGAGAAATAAGGACAACATCCATAAACACATAAACTAGTCCCATGCTCAGTACCTGTATATGCGTGTGTGTTCTGTTTTTCCCCCTAAACCTGCACCGTGGCTGACATGAAAGTCTTCAGCAGGCTTGCTTGAGAGGATGAATTAGGGCTTTGTACTCAGGACCCATCAGCAAGCAGCATTTGCATCATCCACTGAGGGGAACTATGGACTGCTCAGAGTGTGAAGACGTCGCTTTGTCTTAGTTAATTTGTTGCTCAACAGAGGTCACTCTGTTTTAGTTAATTTGTTGCTCAACAGAGGTCACTCTGTCTTAGTTATTTTGTGCCTCAAAAGAGGTCACTCGTCTTAGTTATTTTGTGCCTCAAAGAGGTCACTCTGGTCTTAGTTATTTTGTGCCTCAAAAGAGGTCACTCTGTCTAGTTATTTTGTGCCTCAAAAGAGGTCACTCTGTCTTAGTTATTTTGTGCCTCAAAAGAGGTCACTCTGTCTTAGTTATTTTGTGCCTCAAAAGAGGTCACTCTGTCTTAGTTATTTTGTGCCTCAAAAGAGGTCACTCTGTCTTAGTTATTTTGTGCCTCAACAGAGGTCACTCTGTTTTAGTTAATTTGCTGCTAAACAGAGGTCACTCTGTCTTAGTTATTTTGTTGCTCAACAGAGGTCACTCTGTCTTAGTTAATTTGTTGCTCAACAGAGGTCACTCTGTCTTAGTTAATTTGTTGCTCAACAGAGGTCACTCTGTCTTAGTTAATTTGTTGCTCAACAGAGGTCACTCTGTCTTAATTAATTTGTGCCTCAAAAAGGTCACTCTGTCTTAGTTAATTTGCTGCTCAACAGAGGTCATAAGCTGGTCCCATGCTCAGTACTTGTATATGGAGGGGTAATGACAACATCATAACACATAAGCTTGTCCCATGCTCAGTACCTGTATATGCAGAAATAAGGACAACATCATAACACATAAGCTAGTCCCATGTCTCAGTACCTGTATATGCAGAAATAAGGACAACATCATAACACATAAGCTAGTCCATGCTCAGTACTTGTTATGGAGAAATAAGGACAACATCATAACACATAAGCTAGTCCCATGCTCAGTACTTGTATATGGAGAAATAAGGACAACATCATAACACATAAGCTAGTCCCATGCTCAGTACTTGTATATGGAGAAAAAAGGACAACATCATAACACATAAGCTAGTCCCATGCTCAGTACTTGTATATGGAGGGTAATGACAACATCATGACACATAGCTGGTCCCATGCTCAGTACTTGTATATGGAGGGGCAATGACAACATCATGACACATAAGCTGGTCCCATGGTCAGTACTTGTATATGGAGGGGTATGACAACATCATGACACATAAGCTGGTCCCATGCTCAGTACTTGTATATGGAGGGTAATGACAACATCATGACACATAAGCTGGTCCATGCTCAGTACTTGTATATGGAGGGGTAATGACAACATCATGACCATAAGCTGGTCCCATGCTCAGTACTTGTATATGGAGGGTGATGACAACATCATGACACATAAGCTGGTCCATGCTCAGTACTTGTATATGGAGGGGTAATGACAACATCATGACACATAAGCTGGTCCCATGCTCAGTACTTGTATATGGAGGGGTAATGACAACATCATGACACATAAGCTGGTCCCATGCTCAGTACTTGTATATGGAGGGGTAATGACAACATCATGACACATAAGCTGGTCCCATGCTCAGTACTTGTATATGGAGGGGTAATGACAACATCATAACACATAAGCTAGTCCCATGCTCAGTACCTGTAATGCAGAAATAAGGACAACATCATAACACATAAGCTAGTCCATGCTCAGTACCTGTATATGCAGAAATAAGGACAACATCATAACACATAAGCTAGTCCCATGCTCAGTACTTGTATATGGAGAAATAAGGACAACATCATAACACATAAGCTAGTCCCATGCTCAGTACTTGTATATGGAGAAATAAGGACAAACATCATAACACATAAACTAGTCCCATGCTCAGTACCTGTATATGCGTGTGTGTTCTGTTTTTCCCCCTAAACCTGCACCGTGGCTGACATGAAAGTCTTCAGCAGGCTTGCTTGAGAGGATGAATTAGGGCTTTGTACTCAGGACCCATCAGCAAGCAGCATTTGCATCATCCACTGAGGGGAACTATGGGACTGCTCAGAGTGTGAAGACGTCGCTTTGTCTTAGTTAATTTGTTGCTCAACAGAGGTCACTCTGTTTTAGTTAATTTGTTGCTCAACAGAGGTCACTCTGTCTTAGTTATTTTGTGCCTCAAAAGAGGTCACTCTGTCTTTTAGTTATTTTGTGCCTCAAAAGAGGTCACTCTGTCTTAGTTATTTTGTGCCTCAAAGAGGTCACTCTGTCTTAGTTATTTTGTGCCTCAAAAGAGGTCACTCTGTCTTAGTTATTTTGTGCCTCAAAGAGGTCACTCTGTCTTAGTTATTTTGTGCCTCAAAAGAGGTCACTCTGTCTTAGTTATTTTGTGCCTCAACAGAGGTCACTCTGTTAGTTAATTTGCTGCTAAACAGAGGTCACTCTGTCTTAGTTATTTTGTTGCTCAACAGAGGTCACTCTGTCTTAGTTAATTTGTTGCTCAACAGAGGTCACTCTGTCTTAGTTAATTTGTTGCTCAACAGAGGTCACTCTGTCTTAGTTAATTTGTTGCTCAACAGAGGTCACTCTGTCTTAGTTAATTTGTTGCTCAACAGAGGTCACTCTGTCTTAATTAATTTGTGCCTCAAAAAGGTCACTCTGTCTTAGTTAATTTGCTGCTCAACAGAGGTCATAAGCTGGTCCCATGCTCAGTACTTGTATATGGAGGGGTAATGACAACATCATAACACATAAGCTAGTCCCATGCTCAGTACTTGTATATGGAGAAATAAGGATAACATCATAACACATAAGCTAGTCCCATGCTCAGTACTTGTATATGGAGAAATAAGGACAACATCATAACACATAAACTAGTCCCATGCTCAGTACCTGTATATGCGTGTGTGTTCTGTTTTTCCCCCTAACCTGCACCGTGGCTGACATGAAAGTCTTCAGCAGGCTTGCTTGAGAGGATGAATTAGGGCTTTGTACTCAGGACCCATCAGCAAGCAGCATTTGCATCATCCAGTGAGGGGAACTATGGGACTGCTCAGAGTGTGAAGACGTCGCTTTGTCTTAGTTAATTTGTTGCTCAACAGAGGTCACTCTGTTTTAGTTAATTTGTTGCTCAACAGAGGTCACTCTGTCTTAGTTATTTTGTGCCTCAATAGAGGTCACTCTGTCTTAGTTATTTTGTGCCTCAAAAGAGGTCACTCTGTCTTAGTTATTTTGTGCCTCAAAAGAGGTCACTCTGTCTTAGTTATTTTGTGCCTCAAAGAGGTCACTCTGTCTTAGTTATTTTGTGCCTCAAAAGAGGTCACTCTGTCTTAGTTATTTTGTGCCTCAAAAGAGGTCACTCTGTCTTAGTTATTTTGTGCCTCAACAGAGGTCACTCTGTCTTAGTTAATTTGTTGCTCAACAGAGGTCACTCTGTGTTAATTTGTTGCTCAACAGAGATCACTTTGTGTTAGTTAATTTTGTTGCTCAACAGAGGTCACTTTGTCTTAGTTAATTTGTTGCTCAACAGAGGTCACTTTGTCTTAGTTAATTTGTTGCTCAACAGAGGTCACTCTGTCTTAGTTAATTTGTTGCTCAACAGAGGTCACTCTGTGTTAGTTAATTTGTTGCTCAACAGAGGTCACTCTGTGTTAGTTAATTTGTGCCTCAACAGTTGTTCAAGCCTTGAAGCTCGTGTTCTCGTAACAGTTATTTAAGACTCATGTTGTGTTTTGGTCTTTCTGTTTTATCATGTGACCAAGCCATTTTATCTGTTATTTCTTCATGTATTCTATGACACAAATTATTCTTATCTTTTTTTCAGTTCTTCATTTCTGATCTTATTTCTCAGGCTGTTTCCTGTCATTCGTCTAACACATTTTATCTAGGTAATGATTTTTCTTATTGTTCTTGCTACTAGGGTTCAGGTCTGGCATTGGTAGCACATCGTTGGGATGAAGATTGTGATTATGATGTTTCGATATCTCTGAGGTTTTGGCTTTTTGGATTGAACATTACTATTTTTATCCTTAGATTTTGGGAGTTTTTCCTGGCCATCTGGTTAATCAAGTCTTTAGATTAATCGACACGTGACGACTGTACAGGACTGCAAACTTTGAGAGAGCAGTGGAGATTTAGACTTTGTGGAGATGTGGACTTTCTATGTGGAGATGTGAACTTTCTATGTGGTGATGTGGACTTTCTATGTGGAGATGTATACTTTCTATGTGGAGATGTGAACTTTCTATGTGGAGATGTGGACTTTGTATGTGGACTTTCTATGTGGAGATGTGGACTTTCTATGTGGAGATGTGAACTTTCTATGTGGAGATGTGAACTTTCTATGTGGAGATGTGGACTTTGTGGAGATGTATACTTTCTATGTGGAGATGTGAACTTTCTATGTGGAGATGTGGACTTTATATGTGGAGATGTGGACTTTGTGGAGATGTGGACTTTCTATGTGGAGATGTGAACTTTCTATGTGGAGATGTGAATTTTCTATGTGGAGATGTGGACTTTGTGGAGATGTGGACTTCAGAGAGTTTGAGCTTTGGATTTATCTGATTATCGGTTCATGGGATGGGACCATGAAGGCTGTGATTGGTCAGATTTTATCCAATGAAAAAAAAATCTGAGTTTATATAGACAGATGTGAACATAATGTGGAGGTGTATGGAGCTAGAAGTGTGTGTGGTGCTGGGATGTTGTGTGGTGCTGGGGATGTGTGTGGAGCTGGAAGTGTGGTTTGTGTGGTGTGGTTGGAAGTGTGTGGGGTGGGTGTGTGTGTGGAGTTGGAAGTGTGAGTGGTGTTGGGAATGTGAATGGAGTTGAGGTGTGTGTGGTGTTGGGAATGTGAATGGAGTGGGGGTGTGTGTGGTGCTTGGGATTGTGTGTGGTGTTTGGGATGTGTGTGGTGCTGGGATGTGTGTGGAGTTGGAAGTGTGGGTGGTGTTGTGTGTGGTGCTGGGAATGTGTGTAGTGCTGGGTCACACAGTTTGGAGTTGGAAGTGTGGGTGGTGTTGGGATTGTGTGTGGAGTTGGGAATGTGTGTGGTGTTGAAGATGTGGGTGGAGTCAAAAGTTTGGGTGGTGTGTGTGTGGAGTTGGGGATGTGTGTGGTGTTGGGGATGTGTGTGGAGTTGGGATTGTGTGTGGTGTGGGGATGTTTGTGGTGCTGGGAATATATGTGGAGTTGGGGTGTGTGTGGTGCTGGGGATGTGTGTGGTGTGGGGATGTGTGTGGAGTTGGAAGTGTGTGTGGTGTTGGGATTGTGTGTGGTGCTGGGGATTTGTGTGGTATTGGGGATGTGTCTGGTGTTGTGAATCTGTGTGGTGTTGGGAATGTGTGTGGAGTTTGAAGTGTGGGTGTTGTTGGGAATGTGTGTAGAGTTGGAAGTGTGTGGTGTTGGGAATGTGTGTTGTGTTGGGATTGTGTGGAGTTGGAAGTGTGTGTGGTGTTGGGAATGTGTGTGGTGTTGGGATTGTGTGTGGAGTTGGAAGTGTGTGTGGAGTTGGAAGTGTGTGTGGTGCTGTGAATATATATTTGGTGCTAGGATACTGGCACTGCTAGGAATGTGTGTGGAGTTAGCAATGTTGACATTGCTAGAAATATATGTGGAGATACAAATATATGCATTGCTAGGAATGTGTGTGGAGCAAGGGATGTTGGCGTTGCTAGGATTGTGCTGATAGTCCTTCTATTCACACTTTGATTTATCAACATGTTGATATGTTTTATCTTGGTAATGATGCAATTGAAATTGTTGATTATCATCCTGCCAAACTATTTTTGCTTTGATAATATTTTTTTTTTCACATTTATTTATCAATGAATTGTTTCTTTTTGTCTGATATTATACTCATCGTCTGCCATTTGTCTAATATCTACTCCTCATCGTCTGCTATTTGTCTAATACCTACTCCTCATCCTCTGCTATTTGTCTAATACCTACTCCTCATCGTCTGCTATTTGTCTAATACCTACTCCCATCATCTGCCATTTGTCTGATACCTACTCCTCATCGTCTGCTATTTGTCTAATACCTACTCCTCATCATCTGCAATTTGTCTGATACCTACTCCTCATCATCTGCCATTTGTCTAATACCTACTCCTCATCATCTGCCATTTGTCTAATACCTACTCCTCATCATCTGCCATTTGTCTAATACCTACTCCTCATCATCTGCCATTTGTCTAATACCTACTTCTCACCGTCTGCCATTTGTCTAAACCTACTCCTCATCATCTCATTTGTCTAATACCTACTCCTCATCGTCTGCCATTTGTCTAATACCTACTCCTCATCATCTGCCATTTGTCTTCTATACCTACTCCTCATCTGCCATTTGCCCAATACCTACTCCTCATCTGCCATTTGTCTAATACCTACTCCTCATCATCTGCCATTTGTCTAATACCTACTCCTCATCATCTGCCATTTGTCTAATACCTACTCCCCATCATCTGCCATTTATCTAATACCTACTCCTCATCATCTGCAATTTGCCTAATACCTACTCATCATCTGCCATTTGTCTCATACCTACTCATCATCATCTGCCATTTGTCTAATACCTACTCCTCTCGTCTACCATCTGCCTAATACCTACTCCTCATCATCTGCCATTTGCCTAATACTACTCCTCCTCATCTGCCATTTGCCTAATACCTACTCCTCATCTGCCATTTGTCTAATACCTACTCCTCATCATCTGCCTAATACCTACTCCTCATCATCTGCCATCTGCCTAATACCTACTCATCTGCCATTTGTCTAATACCTACTCCTCATCATCTGCCATCTGCCTAATACCTACTCATCATCTGCCTAATACCTACTCCTCATCTGCCATTTGCCTAATGTCTACTTCTCATCTGCCATCTGCCTAATGCCTACTTCTCATCTGCCTAATATCTACTCCTCATCTGCCATCAACCTAATACCTACTCCTCATCTGCCATTTGCCTAATACCTACTTCTCATCTGCCATTTTCCTAATACCTACTTCTCATCTGCTATCTGCCTAATACCTACTTCTCATCATCTGCCTAATGCCTACTTCTCATCTGCCATCTGCCTAATACCTACTTCTGGCACCAAGATGGAAGCTTGTCTGAGTCCGAGCCATTGATCTCATCTGCCATCTGCCTAATACCTACTTCTCATCATCTGCCTAATGCCTACTTCTCATCTGCCATCTGCCTAATACCTACTTCTGGCACCATGATGGAAGCTTGTCCGAGTCCAATGTTGACTTTGAACATCATGCTATCTGTTATCACAGCGAGTTAGTGGATTTTTAGAAATGTAACCACGGGTTTGATAATAAATGTTTGTACATAGTTCGTTAACCACCGCTGTAGATCAAGTCTTTATTCTGCTGGCTTCGTTCGAGACCTTGGAAGTTAATGACCTAATTTGTGCAGCCATTTGGTTTGGGGCGAATTGTACGTTACACTGTCACTGCTATAATGACTCAGTTTGTGACAAAACCACAGGGACATGCCCAAACAATGACAGTTGTCAGCACAAATATTTTGGACCCCAGTGTCAGTACTTGGATCTCGTTTACAGATACGCCAAAAATCTGAACCTACTTTCCTGTTCGATAACAACGACACCACATGTAATCCGGACGCAGATTATACATCAGTTGAGGCAACTATCAATCAATCTTTGCCGTTCTCCTGGTTTAGGATTTATGTGAATGACTTAACAGATCCGGACAGTTTCACGGTTAAACTAAATGGTTCTGTCTCATCTAACAATGAATCACGGTTTGTAGTTAGTTCGCATGAGATTGATATCTTTTGCTCTGGGGCTGGTCTGATCAACAAGTTACGGATTGAAGGGGCGATAGTTGCAAATATCTGCTCCATCTACATTGGCGGGGGTCGGAATGTGACTTTCAAACAAAACACAAACCAGACGACACATTAATGTTTGTTATACAGGAGACGGATGTGGACCAGAGGCCGCAGTTAATGGCAAAACAAAGACCAATCTTTATGACAATGACTGCACACACACAAAATTGAGAAGTGGAACCAATTCTGTTTACTGGTATCTGAATGTTGCCACGCCCCAGAAGACTCATACCATTCAAATTTATCATCGAGCTAGCACTATGATTCAGGTAAAGAATGCCACTCTAAAGGCTTTCTCTGACAGTGGCGGTGTAGTGTTCCAGTATAATGATATATCATACCCAAATATTTCTGTGAACACTATTGTAGTCATCACACAAGCAACAATGGCACACATTAAGATTGAGTTCTCATCGACCATTTCACAGGCCGACAGTACACTGACGGTGAGTGAGGTGCAAACATTTACAGACACCTATTGTTTGGATGGGCATTCTGGTCGTTTTGTGCAGTGTGTAGTGGGTGCTGCAAAGGCTACAACGTCATCATCAGCACGTGTCACGGCAACTGTTCGCATGGGATCTATGGACATGACTGTTCTGGGTCTTGTCTTAATGTCTGTCCTTTATGTGAGGAAAAATCAGGAAAATACCTACAATGTAAACGTCCTGGCTGCACCTGTAGTGACACTTGTCCCGATGGTATTTTGGGCTACAGTGCAAACAGACGTGTTCTGATGGCTTTGACATCATATGTGACCGGAAAGTACAGACTGTACGTGCAAGGAAACGTACTAAGGATCAGACTGCACTCTCAAATGTCCCGACAACTGTTTTAACGACACCTGTGAACAGTCAACCGGGAACTGTACATGCAAGGGAACGTTCTACGGGTCAGACTGCACTCTCGAATCTCCAGACAACTGTTTGAACGAAACCTGTGAACTGTTAATCGGGGCCTGCGTCTCGTATGTCGATGATTACCACGTTAAGAAGAATCTGCTGACTACAACAAACCCAAGAATATGGATACCTTAATGCGTTTCTGTGCTGGACATGGTTCATTTCTTGGTGTTTTTTCCTTGAAGACATGGCTCATATCTTGATGTGTTTCAGTGCTAGCCATGGCTCATATCTTGATGTGTTTCTGTGCTAGCCATGGCTCATATCTTAGCTTGTGTGTGTGTGTGTGTGTGTGTGTGTGTGTGCTGGCCATGGCTCATATCTTGGTGTGTGTCATGTTAGTCATATCTCATATCTTGGTGTGTCCGTGTTAATCATGTCTCATATCTTTATGTGTGTATGTGTTTAGTCATATCTTAGTGTGTATCTGTGTTAGTCATGTGTCATATCTTTGTGTGTGCATGTTTGGGTTAGTGATATCTCATATCTTTGTGTGCATGTTTAGTGGTCATATCTCATATCTTTGTGTGTGAATGTCTGTGTTAGTCACCTCTAGTGACTCGGGCAGATGGTGCTCATAAGCCTGGGAGGGCAGACCATCTAAGGGTAGAATCCCCCTACAGAAAAGATCATCTGCTGCCTTGCAGGAAGATTGGGGACAATCAAAGGCTAAGGAATGCAAACCTGAATAAAATGCTGGCTGAAATCGAATGCACTGGGCCACTGGCGCAGAACACAGTGCAACGTTTTAACGGGTGTTCAATCAGAGTGGATCTGGGAGACTCTAATTGTGATGTTCTGTCTGTGGGGCGATCAACACACTTAACCTGACAGCTGACTTCATGTGAGAGTCTGGAATCCTACTCTGATTGAGTCCTGATCGCAGAGAGAGAGAGAGATACCTAATTCTCATCTGCCATCTGCCTAATACCTACTTCTCATCATCTGCCATCTGCCTACTTCTCATCTGCCATCCACCTAATACCTGCTCCTCATCTGCCATTTGCCTAATACCTACTTCTCATCTACCATTTGCCTAATGCCTACTCCTCATATGCCATCCGCCTAATGCCTACTTCTCATCTGCCATTTGCCTAATGCCTACTCCTCATCTGCTATTTGCCTAATGCCTACTTCTCATCTGCCATTTGCCTAATGCCTACTCATCATCTGCCATTTGCCTAATGCCTACTCCTCATCTGCCATCCACCTAATGCCTACTCCTCATCTGCCATTTGCCTAGTGCCTACTCCTCATCTGCCATTTGCCTAATGCCTACTTCTCATCTGCAATCCACCTAATACCTACTTCTCATCTGCCATTTGCCTAATGCCTACTCCTCATCTGCCATTTGCCTAATGCCTACTTCTCATCTGCAATCCACCTAATACCTACTTCTCATCTGCCATTTGCCTAATGACTACTCCTCATCTGCCATTTGCCTAAAACCTACTTCTCATCTGCCATTTTTCTGATGGACCTGAACCCTTCTGACCAGGAAATGAGCACTTTGAGCCACTGAGAGTCCTTCTTTCTTATTTCTAGAGAATATTTTTCTATTAAAATGAAAACTGAGTAGGTAAGTTTGATGCCTGTCATCACAAACTCCTGATGGCACCAATCTCTTTCCCTCAATATAGACAATTGTTATAGTTCTAGGACAACCATTGAGATCATCACAACCAGATCAAACATGTCAGATCTATCATGGGCGAATAGTTTGAGAAACTAAATTAAAAGTTCAGAAACCAAAGGAAAAGACCAAATTAAAAGTTCTGAAACCAAGGAAAAGACCAAATTAAAAGTTCTGAAACCAAAGCAAAACATCAAATTAAGAGTTCAGAAACCAAAGGAAAAGACCAAATTAAAAGTTCAGAAACCAAAGCAAAACATCAAATTAAGAGTTCAGAAACCAAAGCAAAAGACCAAATTAAAAGTTCAGAAACCAAAGCAAAAGATCAAATTAAGAGTTCAGAAACCAAAGCAGAAGATCAAATTAAAAGTTCAGAAACTGGAGGAAAAGACCAAATTAAAAGTTCAGAAACAAAAGAAAAGACAAAATTAAAAGTTCAGAGACCCAAATTTCAGAAACCAGAGCAAAGGATTAAAATTACAAATTCAGAAACAAATCAAAACACCAAATTAAAAGTTCAGAAAACCAAACAAAGACTAGGTACAAAATTCAGAAACCAAGGAAAAGACAACATTAAAAGTTCAGAAAACCAAGCAAAAGACAAAATTAAAAGTTCAGAAACCAAAGCAAAAGACAAAATTAAAAGTTCAGAAAACCAAGCAAAGACAAATTAAAAGTTCAGAAAACCAAGCAAAAGACAAAATTAAAAGTTATGAAACCATAGTAAAAGATCAAATATAAAATTAAAAACCAAAGGAAAAGACAAAATTAAAAGTTCAGAAGTCAAAGGAAAACACCAAATTAAAGGTTCAGAAACCAAAGGAAAAGACACGTTTGGAAACAAGGGGAAAAAAATACGAGAAACTCACAACTTTTTTTGGTAGAGAGATGCAGACCATGTTTTAGTTAAGTAAAATTATTTAATACTGCTTCAAATTACATAATGTGACATATCTCTGGTTGAATAAATGTAATTTGACATTAAATCAACGCCTGAAATTATGTAATTTGACACTTATCCTCAGTATCTAATCTCTTGTATTTTGACATTATATCTCAGCCTAAAATAATGCGATTTGACATCATATTGGGGACTGACACCTAAAACATGTAGATTAATTTAAATACCTAGAAAACTTAGTGACAAATGACAATTCACAAACAGCAGAAATAGACTCAAGATGTAACAAGGCTTGTCAAATCATTGGACAGCTATCACCAATATTGTGTAACAAGAAAATTACCCTGTAGGCAAAACAGGCACCCTACAATACAATCTTCATCTCAATGTTTTGCTACCAATGCTAGACTGGACCCTCAATGCAAAAACAATAAGAAAAATAACTCTACTGAGATGAAATGTGTTAGATGAATGACAGGAAACACTCTGAGAGATAAGATCAGAAATGAAGAACTGAGAAAAAAAGCTAGGAATAACCACTGCCATAGAATATGTAAAGAAACAACAGATAAAATGGTTTGGCCACGTCGCAAGGTAGAAAGATCAAAACACAATGAGCCTTCAATAAACGTTGCGAGAACACCAGACCCAGGGCTGACCATGAAAAAGATGGATTGACAGAATATTAGAAGCACTAGGAAACATAGGGAGCCGCGATAGCTCAGTGGTTAGTGAACTGGATTACAAAGGACAAGAGGTAGGGTCTGATCCCAACCGACGGCTTCTGGGTTCACCCAGCCTTTAATGGGTACCAAATTTTTTTTCTGGGAAAGTTAAGCGGCACGGGCGTAATACCGACCACATTACCCCAAAAATCATGTGCTGAAGGTCTGTAAAATGTATGGTCACTAACACCATATTCCCTATATGCCACTTGGCGTGACGGGGGCACTTTACTTTACTTACTAGGAAACATAACGGCAGCAGAAGCCAAAAGAAGAGTAAAAGACTACAAATTATATCTCCCGTGAAGCCGAAAGGCAAATGAGGAAGGGAAGAAGAAGATTGGAGACTGTGTGGTCTAGGAATAAGATGCTAGCTTCTGAACAGGGAGATTCCAGGTTCCAAGTCTCATCATAAGCATCTGAAGATTTTACTTCGAATGCGTGGTTTCTTCATTGCTCTCCTGGTCTCTTGGAAGTGAGATCAGACGTCTAGCCCACCAGGATACGGCACGAAACTGGAAATCCTGTGTACATCACGCATCTTAACTCTTATCGCCTGGAAGTTTTTTTTATCGAAGCAACAGAAGGGATTTCAGAGACAAAATTGTTCATGGTTTGAAGAATCAATCTACATATTTATATAACATATATATGAATGTTTAGATAATTGAACAAGGTATTCATCATCATCAAGTACCGGGCCTGCTGGCGTAGGTGATCATGTCTCTCCACAACTTTCAATCTCAACAGTTATTTATCATTTCTGTTGTTGACCTTCTGCCAAGCTATTCTCTTAAGCTGTCTGGTATTTTTACTCTTTGCTTCCCTCTATCTCTTCGTCCCTCGATTTTTCCAGTTGTTACAATATATTCCGGTTGTTCTCTTCTCATTACATGACAAAAAATGATGATTGTTTCTTCCTAATATTGGAAATTAGCTCTCTTTTTGCTTCGACCTCTTCCAGAACATCTTCATTACTCTTCTTGGCTGTCCATGGTATTCTCAACATTCTTCTGTAAAACCACATTTCTACAGGCTCCAGTGATTTTCTTGTCTGTTGTCCTATTGTCCATGATTCACATCCATATGTTAAGACTGGCTCTACATAACATTTAAGAACTCTTTTACTTGTTTATACTGTCAAAAATGGGTTGCATAATATTTTCCTAATTTTTTTGGAAAGCTGCTTTTGCCTGAGCCATTCTGCATCTCACCTCTTTTGTACATCTTCCGTCTGAGTTTAACAAGGTATTAGATTTCACTAATTCCAAGATGATACAAGACAAGTAAAAAAGAATATGGAGATAAATAATAATAAATGAATATTATTATAGAGGGAAACTTCCGAGGCGTTCGATCCTGCTTCGAACCATATATTGTTCTTTGTTTTATTTCTATTGTTGTTTATTTGTCATTTTTTCTGAGTGCAGTACAATTGATTCGCCAAAAAAAAAAAAGAATATGGTTTAATGACTGTTCACACTAGAGTGATGTTCTTTACAGCGAAATGCGCGCCGCCATAAATAATCGGCATGATGCACAGTGCGACGAAACGTGCAGAAAGAGTCAAAGAAAGATCTATGCCAGGTAAAGGCATAAAAGAGTGGGCCAAAATTTACTGCTGCCCAAGTAATATTGCTAGGCATGTCTACTTAGGCCAAAGATGGAAATACCAGGTCGAAAAGCACAGATATTGCAACTTTCCCATAAACTAACAACACAACGTATCCATGCTCATAAAACAGGCAACCAATAAGAGGAAATCATAATTAGTGCTCGGAAAAATATAATTTGACATTATATTTCAACCTCAAATAATGAAATTATATTTCTCCGCCTCAAGTAAAGAGGTTATATCATTTTTCAGCCTCAAATAATGAAATTATATCATTATATTTTAGCCTCAAATAATGAAATTATATTTTAGCCTCAAATAATGAAATTATATTATTATATTTTAGCATCAAATAATTAAGTTATATCATTATATTTCAGTCTCAATTAATGAAATTAAGTCTTTATATACCAGCTTCAAATAATGAAATTTGACAAAGTATCTATGTCTGAGAAAAACATAATTTGACATCCTATCAGTCAATATTGTAATTTGACATTATATCTCAGGCTCTAATAATGTAATTTTAAAAATTATACATCAACCTCAAATAATGTAATTTTTTATTATGCTTGAGTTAATGTAATTTTTTTAATCATAACTCAACCTCAAATAATGTAATTTTTTATTATGCCGGAATTAATGTAATTTTTAAAAATTATACCTCAACCTCAAATAATGTAATTTTTTATTATGCCTGAGTTAATGTAATTTTTTTTTTATTATACATCAACCTCAAATAATGTAATTTTTTCTTATACCTGAGCCTGAGGTAATGTAATTTGACATTATATCTCTGCCTCAATATAATTTGATATTATATGTCTGCCTCGATAAAATTTGATACATCTCTGCCTCAATGTAATTTGATATTATATGTCTGCCTCGATGTAATTTGATACATCTCTGCTTCAATGTAATTTGATATTATATGTCTGCTTAGATGTAATTTGATACATCTCTGCCTCAATATAATTTGATATTATATGTCTGCCTCGATGAAATTTGATATATCTCTGCTTCAATGTAATTTGATATTATATGTCTGCTTAGATGTAATTTGATACATCTCTGCTTCAATGTAATTTGATATTATATGTCTGCTTAGATGTAATTTGATACATCTCTGCTTCAATGTAATTTGATATTATATGTCTGCTTAGATGTAATTTGATACATCTCTGCCTCAATATTATTTGATATTATATGTCTGCTTAGATGTAATTTGATACATCTCTGCTTCAATGTAATTTGATATTATATGTCTGCTTAGATGTAATTTGATATATCTCTGCCTCAATATAATTTGATATTGTATGTCTGCCTCGATAAAATTTGATACATCTCTGCCTCAATATAATTTGATATTATATGTCTGCCTCGATGAAATTTGATACATCTCTGCTTCAATGTAATTTGATATTATATGTCTGCCTCGATGTAATTTGATACATCTCTGCTTCAATGTAATTTGATATTATATGTCTGCTTAGATGTAATTTGATATATCTCTGCCTCAATATAATTTGATATTATATGTCTGCCTCGATGAAATTTGATACATCTCTGCTTTAATGTAATTTGATATTATATGTCTGCTTAGATGTAATTTGATACATCTCTGCTTCAATGTAATTTGATATTATATGTCTGCTTAGATGTAATTTGATACATCTCTGCCTTAATGTAATTTGATATTATATGTCTGCTTAGATGTAATTTGATACATCTCTGCTTCAATGTAATTTGATATTATATGTCTGCTTAGATGTAATTTGATACATCTCTGCCTTAATGTAATTTGATATTATATGTCTGCCTCGATGTAATTTGATACATCTCTGCCTCAATGTAATTTGATATTATATGTCTGCCTCGGTGTAATTGGATACATCTCTGCCTCAATGTAATTTGATATTAAATCTCTGCCTAGGTGTAATTGGATACATCTCTGCCTCAATGTAATTTGATATTATATTTCAGCCTCAAATGTTGCACTTTTTAAAAAGTCATATTGTACACACCTTTGATAAAAATCAAAACAACACATTTTACACATATAACACCTCCGTATAAACACGATTGTACACAACAAATTTCTCCAATAAAACAATTGCCTACAACTTTTCTCTGTGTTGTACATATAATAATTGAACTAATACATAACTGTACATATTTTTCCTCTATAAAAACACAGCTGTACACATTTGTTTTATTAAAACATAACTGTACACATATTATCCCCTATAAAAACACAGCTGTATACGTTTGTTTTATTAAAACATAACTGTACACATATTATCCCCTATAAAAACACAGCTGTACGCATTTGTTTTATTAAAACATAACTGTACACATATTATCCCCTATAAAAACACAGCTGTACGCATTTGTTTTATTAAAACATAACTGTACACATATTATCCCCTATAAAAACACAGCTGTACGCATTTGTTTTATTAAAACATAACTGTACACATATTATCCCCTATAAAAACACAGCTGTACGCATTTGTTTTATTAAAACATAACTGTACACATATTATCCCCTATAAAAACACAGCTGTACGCATTTGTTTTATTAAAACATAACTGTACACATATTATCCCCTATAAAAACACAGCTGTACGCATTTGTTTTATTAAAACATAACTGTACACATATTATCCCCTATAAAAACAGCTGTACACATTTGCTTATTAAAACATAACTGTACACTTATTATCCCATATAAAAACAGCTGTACGCATTTGTTTTATTAAAACATAATTGTACACATATTTTCCCTTAAAAAAAAAGCAATGCATACATCTTTTCTGTGTAGAAAATTAATATCCCAAATTATGTTATTCACTTAATGATATTACATCCACCACACCGCTAAAAATGACAGAACTAAACATTGTGCATCATGTTTCAAACTGCGAGGACTGTCTAACTAATGATAACCACTGCGACGTTTTTCTTATCATTATTCTTATCATTATTCTTATTAGTTTCCTCGAGCTTAACACTGTCTTTGTCCTCCAGACACTTGGCCAAGCACACAGTTGTACACATGAGTACACACACCAACACCAGCAGGATGTACGAGATGGTAGTCGTGATGAGAGCGAACATGTACAATATGACATCACAGTAGTCGTCTTTGCTGCTATCGTTGGACTGGTAGTGGGTGTACGTTCTGTACACGAATATTGAGCCTGCCAGATGAGTAATAGAGGGGTAGGGGAGGGGTTGAATTAATGTGTACAAGCAAATCAAACAGGTTAGACATAAAAAGAACAAAAAGAAAAGTATTTTTATTATGTACTTGGTACACATCATCATCAAGTACCGGGCCTGTTGTCGTAGGTGATCATGTTTCTCCACAACTTTCGATCTCGACAGTTATTTATCATTTCTGTTGTTGACCTTCTGCCAAGCCATTCTCTTAAGCCGTCTGGTAACTTTTCTCTTTGCTTCCCTCTATCTCTTTGTCCCTCAATTTTCCCAGTTGTTACAACATATTCCAGCTGTTCTCTTCTCATTACATGGCCAACAAATTATGATTGTTTCTTCCTAATAATTGAATAATTGCTCTCTTTTTTGCTTTGGCCTCTTTCAGAACGTTTTCATTACTCATCTTAGCTGTCCATGGTATTCTCAACATTCTTCTGTAAAACCACATTTCTACAGACTCCAGTGATTTTCTTGTCTGTTGTCATATTGTCCATGATTCACATCCATATGTTAAGACTGGCTCTACATACCGTTTTAAAACTCTTTTTCTTGTTTCTATTTTCAAAAATGGATTGCATAGTATCTTCCTCATTTTTTGGAAAGCTGCTTTTGCTTGAGCCATTCTGCATCTCACCTCTTTTGTACATCTGTCTGAGGTTAACAAAGTTCCCAAATATTTAAATTCATTTACCTGTTTTAATATTGTTCCACTTGTCTTTATTTTGCACTGCGGTGATGTCTTTTTCTTTATTATTACCATTACTTCTGTCTTTTTGCTATTAAGGCTGAGTCCTTTATTTTTGCTATCTTTCACTATAATGTCTAACATTTCTTGTAACTCATTTTCACTCCATTTTACTCTAAATGATTACGAGTATAAGAATGAAAATGAGTGGTACACATGTACACCATAATGTGAGACTAGTTGGACATAAATAATGCAAAGAACAAGTATTTTAATACGTACTTGGTACATATGTTGAGGCTTGTTAAATATAAATACAAACGGAATGAGTGTTTGAATATGTACTTGGTACACATGTATGTCAATCCATGTGGCTAGTCAGACATATATAATACCGAGAGACAAGAAGTTTCTCTTACAAGTTGATACACATGTTCTTAGGAGCCTCGATGACTGAGTGGTCGTTGCACATGTTTGGTCATTTGGTAGTGTCAGGGTTAAATTTCCAGGTTGGCTGATACACTTACCATGGAGCACTTTCTACAAGGCCAGGTTGGTTGATCCACTTACCATGGAGCACGTTCTACAAGGCCATGTTGACAGATTCACACACCATGGAAGCACTTTCAACAAGGCCATTTTGACAGATTCACACACCAAGGAAGCACTTTCCACAGGACCAGGTTGACAGATTCACACACCAAGGAAGCACTTTCCACAGGACCAGGTTGACAGATTCACACACCATGGAAGCACTTTACACAGTACCAGGTTAACAGATTCACACACCATGGAAGCACTTTACACAGTACCAGGTTGACAGATTCACACACCATGGACACACTTTCCACAGGACCAGGTTGACAGATTCACACACCATGGAAGCACTTTCCACAGGACCAGGTTGACAGATTCACACACAATGGAAGCACTTTCCACAGGGTCATGTTGGCAGATTCACACACCATGGAAGCACTTTCCACGAGGCCAGGTAGACAGATGCACACACCATGGAAGCACTTTCCACAAGGCCAGGTAGACAGATGCACATACCATGGAAGCACTTTCTACAAGGCCAGGTAGACAGATGCACTCACCATGGAAGCACTTTCCACAAGGCCAGGTAGACAGATTCACACACCATGGAAGCACTTTCCACAAGGCCAGGTAGACAGATGCACATACCGAAGAAACACTTTTTTCACAAAGTCAGATAGACAGAAAATATATACCTTGACGTCGAAGCAACACCTGACTTCTTTATCGACAACTACATACTTGATGTCGTGCAGGAGTATAGCTACACGGGGTCCATCATCAACGGCAGACTATCTCTAGATACAGAAATTGACACTAGCTTTGGTGAAGCTACTACCACATTCGCTCGTCTTTCTAGGCGTGTTTTGCAAACTAGCAAACTGACAATTAAAACATAGGTCGGGGGCCTCGGTAGCCTAGTTGGAAAAACCACCCGACTGGACTACCGACGTTCGGACAACCCGTGTTCAATTCCCGCTGGGAGCAGTGTGAGTTGTACTCGTGGTTGGAAAAAAAAAATACTCCCACGGTCGACCCAGCCGTTGGCAGAAATGGGTACCAGGGTATATTATCCTGGGAAGGTGAGGAATGTCGCTTCGCATCTGAGTTTCGATGCTTGAGGCTACACTATACAGAAATATCCGAACATTTCTGGATAGGCGGCCGAGCACATATGGGTGTAAACTCGCGTGCTAAGATGCCGGTTCAAGTCTCGTACTTTACCTTACCTTTACATAGGTCGCAGTTTATAATGTCTGCATCATTGGTGTCCTTCTGTATGGCCGCGAATCATGTGCAAAGCAAGGGAGAAAACTAAATTTATTCCATACGCGATGTCTGCGCTATATTCTTGGTATAACCTGGAAGGACAAAGTGACAAACGTGGAGGTCTCACTCGCACAGGTCTCCCGAACATCTACACCCTGCTCAAACAACAACGTAGATCACGCTGGATTGGCCACGTACACCGTATGAAAGGTGGCTGCATACCAAAAGATATACTCTACGGACAACTAATAGATGTCAAAAGAACTAGGGGGCGCCAAAAACTTCGATTTGTAGACGAGTGTGAACGTGACTTGAAGACTCTAAACATAAACTCTGCAGCATGGGAAGAAATAATTGCAGAACGTAATCTTCGGAAACACTCTAAAACGCCAACTCAAACAAGAAGCTGACAGATTCATAGATAATACATGGCGAAACAAAAGAAAAGATATTATTTCTAAGGACGCTGCAAAGTCCATAGTCAACTATGACTGGTGGATGTTACTATATATATATAGGGAGCCGCGATAGCTCAGTGGTTAGTGAACTGGACTACCACGGACAAGGGGTAGGGTTCGATCCCAACCGACGGCTTCCGGGTTCACCCAGCCTTAAATGGGTACCGGATTTTTTCTGGGAAAGTAAAGCAGCACGGGCGTAATACTGACCACATTACCCCAAAAATCATGTGCTGAAGGTCTGTACAATATAGGGTCACTAACACCATATTTCCCTATACGCCACTTGGCGTGACGGGGGTACTTTACTTACTTTATATATATATATAATTCAAGTTTTAAAATTAGGTGTCTTCCAGAGTAATATAATTTTGCCAAGTTTTATTTCGCCAAATATGATTATCTTAAATAGGCAGGAGATTTCATAGGCAGGTGATTTGTCATATATTTGTTAATTGGTATACATGCGGATGTTGGACGTGTTGTTCGTTTCTCTTACTTCTGGACAAGCCTTAAATTAATGATTTGTTGCAAGTACTGGGAAATAAATGATTTGTTGCAAGTACTCATCAGGTTGCATGTCCTTTGCAGAACGTTACATTCACAACAGCTAGTCTGAAAGAATCTCTGTCTCTAGCCAGATCTCCCACAGAACGTTACATTCACAACAGCTAGTCTGAAAGAATCTCTGTCTCTAGCCAGATCTCCCACAGAACGTTACATTCACAACAGCTAGTCTGAAAGAATCTCTGTCTCTAGCCAGATCTCCCACAGAACGTTACATTCACAACAGCTAGTCTGAAAGAATCTCTGTCTCTAGCCAGATCTCCCACAGAACGTTACATTCACAACAGCTAGTCTGAAAGAATCTCTGTCTCTAACCAGATCTCCCACAGAACGTTACATTTACAACAGCTAGTCTGAAAGAATCTCTGTCTCTAACCAGATCTCCCACAGAACGTTACATTCACAACAGCTAGTCTGAAAGAATCTCTGTCTCTAACCAGATCTCCCATAGAACGTTACATTCACAACAGCTAGTCTGAAAGAATCTCTGTCTCTAACCAGATCTCCCACAGAACGTTACATTCACAACAGCTAGTCTGAAAGAATCTCTGTCTCTAACCAGATCTCCCACAGAACGTTACATTCACAACATCACGTCTGAAAGAATCTCTGCCTCTAACCAGATCTCCCACAGAACGTTACATTCACAACAGCTAGTCTGAAAGAATCTCTGTCTCTAACCAGATCTCCCACAGAACGTTACATTCACAACAGCTAGTCTGAAAGAATCTCTGTCTCTAACCAGATCTCCCACAGAACGTTACATTCACAACATCACGTCTGAAAGAATCTCTGTCTCTAACCAGATCTCCCACAGAACGTTACATTCACAACATCACGTCTGAAAGAATCTCTGTCTCTAACCAGATCTCCCACAGAACGTTACATTCACAACATCACGTCTGAAAGAATCTCTGTCTCTAACCAGATCTCCTACAGAACGTTACATTCACAACAGCACGTCTGAAAGAATCTCTGTCTCTAACCAGATCTCCCACAGAACGTTACATTCACAACATCACGTCTGAAAGAATCTCTGTCTCTAACCAGATCTCCCACAGAACGTTACATTCACAACAGCTAGTCTGAAAGAATCTCTGTCTCTAACCAGATCTCCCACAGAACGTTACATTCACAACAGCTAGTCTGAAAGAATCTCTGTCTCTAACCAGATCTCCCACAGAACGTTACATTCACAACAGCACGTCTGAAAGAATCTCTGTCTCTAACCAGATCTCCCACAAAACGTTACATTCACAACAGCTAGTCTGAAAGAATCTCTGTCTCTAACCAGATCTCCCACAGAACGTTACATTCACAACAGCTAGTCTGAAAGAATCTCTGTCTCTAACCAGATCTCCCACAGAACGTTACATTCACAACATCACGTCTGAAAGAATCTCTGTCTCTAACCAGATCTCCCACAGAACGTTACATTCACAACAGCACGTCTGAAAGAATCTCTGTCTCTAACCAGATCTCCCACAGAACGTTACATTCACAACAGCTAGTCTGAAAGAATCTCTGTCTCTAACCAGATCTCCCACAGAACGTTACATTCACAACATCACGTCTGAAAGAATCTCTGTCTCTAACCAGATCTCCCACACAACGTTACATTCACAACAGCACGTCTGAAAGAATCTCTGTCTCTAACCAGATCTCCCACAGAACGTTACATTCACAACAGCTAGTCTGAAAGAATCTCTGTCTCTAACCAGATCTCCCACACAACGTTACATTCACAACAGCTAGTCTGAAAGAATCTCTGTCTCTAACCAGATCTCCCACAGAACGTTACATTCACAACAGCTAGTCTGAAAGAATCTCTGTCTCTAACCAGATCTCCCACAGAACGTTACATTCACAACAGCACGTCTGAAAGAATCTCTGTCTCTAACCAGATCTCCCACAGAACGTTACATTTACAACAGCTAGTCTGAAAGAATCTCTGTCTCTAACCAGATCTCCCACAAAACGTTACATTCACAACAGCACGTCTGAAAGAAACATATTCACTACACAAATCTCCTACTTCTTCTGTTGTCATGTTCAATGTCTCCTTCATGTCTTGAAACCACATTCTTCTTGGTCTGCCCCTTATGCGTAGCCCAGGAACCATACCTTCCATTACTATTCTTTCGACCCCTCTTGTCTTTTGACGTGGCCATACTAATTTCTTGTTGGGTATTACCTCTGTAGAATGTTGTTTACAAGCCAGTTCTTTTAATTTTTAAATCGTTTAATATGGCTTCATTGCTTTCATGATGAAATCATATTGCAACTCATCATCATCGTGTGCCTTCTCCGCAACGAAGGTTGGCTACCATGGATCGCCATTCTACTCTGTTTCTTGCTTTGATGGTGTAGGCTGTCATAGATTGACCTGTCCATCTTTTGATGTTACTCGTCCATGTTAGTCTTGGTCTGCCTCTGCCTCTTTTACCTTGTGTTTTTCCTTCTAATATTACTTTTAGAAGGCTGTTGTGTCTTTTAACATGCCCCAAAAATGTCATTTGTCTTGTCTTAATTGTATTTAGTAGTTCTCTTTTTATTTTCAGTTGTTTTAAAACTTTATCGTTTGTTATCTTTTGTTTCCATCCAATTCTGCCTATTCTTCTATAAATCCACATTTCAAAGGCTTTAATTTTCTGTTCTGTTTTCTTGTCTAATGCCCATGTTTTTGCACCATACAGGAATATTGAGAAGATGTAACATTTTGCCATTCTTATTTTCAGCCCTGTTGATATTTCTTTTGTTGTTAGTATATTTTTCATGGCATTAAAATTACTTTTTGCCATACCTATTCTTTTGTTTATTTCAGTTTTGCATTTTCCATCATTGGTTATAGTATGTCCTAGGTAGTTGTAACTCTGGACTGTCTCCAGATGTATTCCCTCAACTGTGATATTTAATTGTAGGTCTTGAGAATTTTCTTTGTTTATGATCATAGTTTTAGTCTTTTTGATATTCATTTCTAGTCCATATTTTTTGCTTGTTATGTTTAACACACTAAGCAATTGTTGTAGGTCTTTAGGATTTTCTGCTAGTAGAACAGTATCATCAGCATATCTCAGGTTATTGATTATCTTTCCATTAATGTTTAGGCCTGGTATCTCTGAGATGTTTTTAAAGATTTGCTCAGTGTATAGATTGAACAAGCTTGGTGATAGTATGCATCCTTGTCTTACTCCTCTTTTTATGTCCATGGGTGTAGAGTTCTCCTTGTTATATCTTATTATTGCTGTTTGCTCCCAGTACAAATTACATATTAGTCGCATGTCTGTGTCGTCTAGATTTATATCCTTTAGACAGTCTATATTGCAACTACAGTAGAATAAATAGTAGCCTCGGTGGCTGAGTGGTTAGTTTGCCCCTTCCAGATCAGAATGTCCTGATTCAAACCCCAGTGGTGGTGGATTTTTTGTCGGTCCGACAAGGCTCTGGAGTTCACCCATGCTTTAAAAATGGGTACATTTTTTTTTCTGGGAAGTAAAGGCGGCCTGGCGTGATATCGACCACATACCCAAAAATACGCCGTGGTCATGGAAACAAATATGTTCACTAGCTTCATACGCCGGACAGGGGACTAAACCTTTTACTTTTTTTTCTTTAAAAAAAATGAATAGTAATACAATGTGTGTTGTACGTTCAGGGGAATATATTATGTGTTGTAAGTTCAGGGGATTATATTATGTGTTGTAAGTTCAGGGGAATATATTATGTGTTGTAAGTTTAGGGAAATATGTTATGTGTTGTAAGTACAGGGGAATATATTATGTGTTGTAAGTACAGGGGAATATATTATGTGTTGTAAGTACAGGGGAATATATTATGTGTTGTAAATTCAGGGGAATATATTATGTGTTGTAAGTTCAGGGGAATATATTATGTGTTGTAAGTTCAGGGGAATATATTATGTGTTGTAAGTTCAGAGGAATATACTATGTGTTGTAAGTTCAGGGGAATATATTATGTGTTGTAAGTTCAGGGGAATATACTATGTGTTGTAAGTTCAGGGGAATATGTTATGTGTTGTAAGTTCAGGGGAATATATTATGTGTTGTAAGTTCAGGGGAATATATTATGTGTTGTAAGTTCAGGGGAATATATTATGTGTTGTAAGTACATGGGATTATATTATGTATTGAAAGAACAGAGGAATAAATGATGTGTTGAAAGAAGAGAGAAATACATGAAGTGTTCCATGTACAAAAGAATGAACTTACCGTAAACAAACCAGGCAAATTCGGCCAGTTCGTACATGCAAGCAAGCACGGAGATGGACACCTCGTAGTCAGCGCAACCCTCATCGTTGAAGAGAGCCCGCATGCACAGGTTGATGACGTCCCGTACACACGCCACGATACCGCCAACCAGTAAGTACAGCGGGACCAGCGGCTCGGCGGGGCATTTGTTGAAAAACACCGCACCGACGAAAATCTGAAATAGGAGAAACGAGTTGTACCAACGATAGTCAGAAATATGAGAAACGGGTTGTACCGACGACAGTCAGAAATATGAGAAACGATTTGTACCAACGATAGTCAAAAATATGAGAAACGAGTTGTACCAACGATAGTCAAAAATATGAAAAACGAGTTGTACCAACGATAATAAGAAATATGAGAAACGAGTTGTACCAACGAAAGTAAGAAATATGAGAAACGAGTTGTACCAACGACAGTCAAAAATATGAAAAACTAGTTGTACCAACGATAATCAGAAATATGAGAAACGAGTTGTACCAACGATAGTCAGAAATATGAGAAACGAGTTGTACCAACGATAGTCAGAAATATGAGAAACGAGTTGTACCAACGATAGTCAGAAATATGAGAAACGAGTTGTACCAACGATAGTCAGAAATATGAGAAACGAGTTGTACAAACGATAGTCAGAAATATGAGAAACGAGTTGTACCAACGATAGTCAGAAATATGAGAAACGAGTTGTACCAACGACAGTCAAAAATATGAAAAACGAGTTGTACCAACGATAGTCAGAAATATGAGAAACGAGTTGTACCAACGATAGTCAGAAATATGAGAAACGAGTTGTACCAACGATAGTCAGAAATATGAGAAACGAGTTGTACCAACGATAGTCAGAAATATGAGAAACGAGTTGTACCAACGATAGTCAGAAATATGAGAAACGAGTTGTACCAACGATAGTCAGAAATATGAGAAACGAGTTGTACCAACGATAGTCAGAAATATGAGAAACGAGTTGTACCAACGATAGTCAGAAATATGAGAAACGAGTTGTACCAACGATAATCTGAAATAGGAGAAACGAGTTGTACCAACGATAGTCAAAAATATGAAAAACGAGTTGTACCAACGATAATAAGAAATATGAGAAACGAGTTGTACCAACGAAAGTAAGAAATATGAGAAACGAGTTGTACCAACGACAGTTAAAAATATTAAAAACTAGTTGTACCAACGATAATCAGAAATATGAGAAACGAGTTGTACCAACGATAGTCAGAAATATGAGAAACGAGTTGTACCAACAATAGTCAGAAATATGAGAAACGAGTTGTACCAACGATAGTCAGAAATATGAAAAACGAGTTGTACCAACGATAATCAGAAATATGAGAAACGAGTTGTACCAACGATAGTCAGAAATATGAAAAACGAGTTGTACCAACGATAATCAGAAATATGAGAAACGAGATGTACCAACGATAGTCAGAAATATGAGAAACGATTTGTCATCACTATCGTTAGGTCGCATGTCCTTTGCAGAACGTTACATTCATCACAGCCCGTCTGAAAGAGTCTCTGTCTCTAGCCAAATCTCCCACAGAACGTTACATTCACAACAGCCCGTCTGAAAGAATTTCTGTCTCTAGCCAGATCTCCCACAGAACGTTGCATTCACCACAGCCCATGTGAAAGAATTTCTATCTCTAGCCAGATCTCCCACAGAACGCTGCATTCACCACAGCCCATGTGAAAGAATTTCTGTCTCTAGCCAGATCTCCCACAGAACGCTGCATTCACCACAGCCCATGTGAAAGAATTTCTATCTCTAGCCAGATCTCCCACAGAACGCTGCATTCACCACAGCCCATGTGAAAGAATTTCTGTCTCTAGCCAGATCTCCCACAGAACGCTGCATTCACCACAGCCCATGTGAAAGAATTTCTGTCTCTAGCCAGATCTCCCACAGAACGTTGCATTCACCACAGCCCGTCTGAAAGATTCTCTATCTTTAGCCAGATCTTCCACAGAATGTTGCATTCACCAGAGACCGTCTGAAAGAAACTCTAGCCAGCTCTTCCACTTCTTCGTTTGTCATATTAAAGATTTTCTTGACGTAACTAACTTCTTTATCTACATATGACGCGTTCCTAAGAAACCATGAATTGCATATTTTTTTTCCCCAGTCTTCTCTATCTTTAATGTGGCCATATATTTTAACCTCTTCTGTAGGATGGTGCTTTAATTCTGCTTTTTAATGTTTGTAACCTTTAATATTTCTTCATTGCTCTTTTTCGTTATACACGGTATCTTAATTGTTCTGTGGCATTTTAAACGATGTGTGCTATTTGTGACACACAATAAGGAATGTTGAATCTGAAATTAGAGAAAGTATTTATGGAGACAATAAGGAATGTTGAATCTGAAATCAGAGAAACTATTTGTGGAGACAATAAGGAATGTTGAATCTGAAATTAGAGAAAGTATTTGTGGAGACAATAAGGAATGTTGAATCTGAAATCAGAGAAACTATTTGTGGAGACAATAAGGAATGTTGAATTTGAAATCAAAGAAACTATTTGTGGAGACAATAAGGAATGTTGAATCTGAAATCAGAGAAACTATTTGTGGAGACAATAAGGAATGTTGAATCTGAAATCAGAGAAACTATTTGTGGAGACAATAAGGAATGTTGAATTTGAAATCAAAGAAACTATTTGTTGAAACAATAAGGAATGTTGAAATCAGATAAACTATTTGTGGAGACAATAAGGAATGTGGAAATCAGTGAAACTATTTGTGGAGACAATAAGGAATGTTGAATTTGAAATCAAAGAAACTATTTGTTGAGACAATAAGGAATGTTGAAATCAGATAAACTATTTGTGGAGACAATAAGGAATGTGGAAATCAGTGAAACTATTTGTGGAGACAATAAGGAATGCTGAATTTGAAATCAAAGAAACTATTTGTTGAGACAATAAGAAATGTTGAAATCAGGTAAACTATTTGTGGAGACAATAAGGAATGTGGAAATCAGTGAAACTATTTGTGGAGACAATAAGGAATGTTGAATCTGAAATCAGTGAAACAATTTGTGGAGACAATAAGGAATGTGGAAATCAGTGAAACTATTTGTGGAGAAAATAAGTAATATTGAATCTGAAATCAGTGAAACTATTTGTGGAGACAATAAGGAATATTGAATCTGAAATCAGAGAAACTATTTGTGGAGACAATAAGGATATTGAATCTGAAATCAAAGAAACTATTTGTGGAGACAATAAGGAATGTGGAAATCAAAGAAACTATTTGTGGAGACAATAAGGAATATTGAATCTGAAATCAGTGAAACTATTTGTGGAGACAATAAAGAATGTTGAATTTGAAATCAGAGAAACTAATTGTGGAGACAATAAGGAATGTTGAATCTGAAATCAGAGAAACTATTTGTTGAGACAATAAGGAATGTTGAATTTGAAATCAAAGAAACTATTTGTGGAGACAATAAGGAATGTTGAATCTGAAATCAGAGAAACTATTTGTGGAGACAATAAGGAATGTTGAATCTGAAATCAGAGAAACTATTTGTGGAGACAATAAGGAATATTGAATCTGAAATCAGAGAAACTATTTGTGGAGACAATAAGGAATGTTGAATCTGAAATCAGAGAAACTATTTGTGGAGACAATAAGGAATATTGAATCTGAAATCAGAGAAACTATTTGTGGAGACAATAAAGAATGTGGAAATCAGTGAAACTATTTGTGGAGACAATAAGGAATATCGAATCTGAAATCAGAGAAACTATTTGTGGAGACAATAAGGAATATGAATCTGAAATCAGAGAAACTATTTGTGGAGACAATAAGGAATGTTGAATCTGAAATCAGAGAAACTAATTGTGGAGACAATAAGGAATGTTGAATCTGAAATCAGAGAAACTAATTGTGGAGACAATAAGGAATGTTGAATCTGAAATCAGAGAAACTATTTGTGGAGACAATAAGGAATGTTGAACCTGAAATCAGAGAAACTATTTGTGGAGACAATAAGGAATGTTGAATTTGAAATCAGAGAAACTAATTGTGGAGACAATAAGGAATGTTGAATTTGAAATCAGAGAAACTAATTGTGGAGACAATAAGAAATGTTGAAATCAGAGAAACTATTTATGGAGACAATAAGGAATGTTGAAATCAGTGAAACTATTTGTGCATACAATAAAGAATATTGAAACCAGAGCAACTATTTGTGCATACAATAAGGACTGTTGAAATCAGATAAACTATTTATGGAGACAATAAGGAATGTTGAATCTGAAATCAAAGAAACTATTTGTGGAGACAATAAGGAATGTTGAATTTGAAATCAGAGAAACTATTTGTGGAGACAATAAGGAATGTTGAATCTGAAATCAGAGAAACTATTTGTGGAGACAATAAGGAATGTTGAATTTGAAATCAAAGAAACTATTTGTGGAGACAATAAAGAATGTTGAATTTGAAATCAGAGAAACTAATTGTGGAGACAATAAGGAATGTTGAATCTGAAATCAGAGAAACTATTTGTTGAGACAATAAGGAATGTTGAATTTGAAATCAAAGAAACTATTTGTGGAGACAATAAGGAATGTTGAATCTGAAATCAGAGAAACTATTTGTGGAGACAATAAGGAATGTTGAATCTGAAATCAGAGAAACTATTTGTGGAGACAATAAGGAATGCTGAATCTGAAATCAGAGAAACTATTTGTGGAGACAATAAGGAATGTTGAAATCAGAGAAACTATTTGTGGAGATAATAAGCAATGTTGAAATCAGAGAAACTATTTGTGGAGACAAAAAGGAATGTTGACATTTGATGAAGCATCATCACCATCAAACAGGAACAAATGGGAAATGCTGACAGTCAGAAATGAGTGCCTGAGATCAACTAACACAGAACTGGAGACATCGGTTCCTGAATACTGCAGGACATGCTGAGGAAAGGATCTGAGCAGTAGTGGGCGCTGTCGCAGTGTGATGATATAATAATACCCCACAGATGGTTCAATAACACAACAAGATTCCTTGGAGATGATGGAGTTCCTGAGAGTTAAGTCTAAACAATAATCAGACGTATTTTTAAATTAACACAGATCACGATGTAGGGGATTTCATCTCAAGTGCAGGTACTCTGTTGCACCGGCGATGATGAAAGGAAACGAACGAGCTGACAGCGTGGCTGGAACAGCTGCCGCGGATGTGTAATGGACTAGGCTGACACTCTGAATGCCCTCATTGAGACATCATCATCATCGAGTTCCTTCTCAGCAACGAAGGTTGGCTACCATGGATCGCCATTCTACTCTGTTTCTTTCTTTTTGATGGTGCAAGCAGTCATAGATTGACTTGTCCATCTTTTGATGTTACTCGTCCATGTTAGTCTTGGTCTGCCTCTGCCTCTTTTACCTTGTATTTTTTCCTTCCAATATACTTTTAGTAGGCTGTTGTGTCTTTTAACATGCCCCAAAAATGTCATTTGTCTTGTCTTAATTGTATTTAGTAGCTCTCTTTTTATTTTCAGTTGTTTTAAAACTTCATCGTTTGTTTTCTTTTCTTTCCATCCATTCTACCTATTCTTCTATAAATCCACATTTCAAAGGCTTCAATTTGTTTCTGTTCTGTTTTCTTGTCCAATGACCATGTTTCTGCACTATACATGAATATTGAGAAGATGTAACATTTTGTCATTCTTAGTTTCAGCCCTGCTGATATTTGTTTTGCTGTTAATATATTTTCATGGCATTAAAATTATTTTTGCCATACCTATTCTTTGTTTATGTTATTTTCCTCACTGAGACAAAGCGCGCAAATGACTCAGTCAAAGACTATGAATGTACAACCCATCAGTATGGCTGCCGGGTACCCACAGGGAGGGGAGACAAGAAACAGAGCCACTGTTATCTGCCACGCATGTCGTAAGAGGCAACTAAGGGGATTTGGAATCGTCGCCTGTGCAGTCAGGTAGGATGTTCACAGAGCGAGCTTGTCAACACAATTTACCAATAAAAGAAAAAAAGTAAAGAGCCCCCGTCATGCCAAGTGACGTATAGGGAATTTGGTGTTAGTGACCATACATTTTACAGACCTTCAGCACATGATTTTAGGGGTAATGTGGTCGGTACTACGACTGGCCAATGCTTTGACAAGCTTTGTTGGATCTTGAGTATTTCTATCTATCTATCTATTGACCTTTCGAGCCGTAACCGGCCCATAGGGCGTAGACCAAGATACACCTTCTCCTATATGAATTTTTGTTCTAGCAGTTTTCTTTTAAAGATATTTTATCAAATCTCGCCATCTGTCTCTGTTCTGTGCAAGCAGTTCTATCTCATTGAGGGAGCCGATTCCTGCTGCTCTTGCCTCTCTCATCAATGTTCTTCTCAGTGTCTCCCTGGGTCTTCCTCTTTTTCTTTTACCTGTTGTTTCCATATGAGGGCTTGCTTTGCTATTCGATTATTATCTCTTCTCATCACATGTCCAACGTATGACCATCGTCTTTCTTTATTACTGAAGATATTAGTGGTTGATTGGCGATTTCTCTAATTTCCTCGTTTGTTTTGAATTCGTTCCATTCTATACCAAGTATTTTCCTTAGACATTTATTTTCGAATGCGTTCAACTTTGTTTCTATATAGTCTATTTCTGCTGCTTGTAAATTGTTGTTTGTCACTAGACTTAGTAGGTATTTAAAATAGGTATCAACTTGTTTTAGCTCTCTGCTGTCTATTGTTACGTACAATGATGATGTTTTTTTTTTATACAAGAACGGTATCAACTGTTTTAGCTCTCTGCTGTCTATTGTTACGTACAATGATGATGGTTTTTTTTTATACAAGAACGGTATCAACTTGTTTTAGCTCTCTGCTGTCTATTGTTACGTACAATGATGATGGTTTTTTTTTTATACAAGAACGGTATCAACTTGTTTAGCTCTCTGCTGTCTATTGTTACGTACAATGATGATGGTTTTTTTTTTATACAAGAACGGTATCAACTTGTCTTAGCTCTCTGCTGTCTATTGTTACGTACAATGATGATGTTTTTTTTTTATACAAGAACGGTATCAACTTGTTTTAGCTCTCTGCTGTCTATTGTTACGTACAATGATGATGGTTTTTTTTTTTATACAAGAACGGTATCAACTTGTTTTAGCTCTTGCTGTCTATTGTTACGTACAATGATGATGGTTTTTTTTTATACAAGAACGGTATCAACTTGTTTAGCTCTCTGCTGTCTATTGTTACGTACAATGATGATGGTTTTTTTTTATACAAGAACGGTATCAACTTGTTTTAGCTCTCTGCTGTCTATTGTTACGTACAATGATGATGGTTTTTTTTATACAAGAACGGTATCAACTTGTTTAGCTCTCTGCTGTCTATTGTTACGTACAATGATGATGGTTTTTTTTATAAAAACGGTATCAACTTGTTTTAGCTCTCTGCTGTCTATTGTTACGTACAATGATGATGGTTTTTATACAAGAACGTATGTTTGATGAATAGTTTAGGATAGCTTAGTGTAGTCAACAATCATCCTGATTGCACATGGAATATAGTTATAGTTAGTCGAAGGCCACGGTATCAACTGCAAACGAATGAAAATCCATAATTGCTCAACCGCCCGTGCTAGTGGAATCATCTGAATGAATACCTCATCTGATATCCAAACCAAAGAAAGGCAGCTACAGTCCCGCAGCTACAGAAAACGCAAAAAAACATAGGCGTAGCGGTATCAAAAGGGAACGCAGCTGAACTGTCCTACGTCATACGATATCGTCATTCATCGTAAGTAATCGGAATATTGAAACACGATATGGATGAAAAGCACAGCTCACGGTGTGCACAGAGCACTAAACTCAGTAGCTCCGGCAGCACGCCAGACTTGGAATATGAGGAAACTGCAACAAGTAACACCTTTCAGACAGTGCCTCACGGTTCCAGTCGGCTATCCGTCATGTTGACCGGAAATGACATGTAACATGTCCATAAGTGGGAGGCGCGATAGCTCAGTTGTTAGTGAACTGGACTACAAAGGACAAGAGGTAGGGTTCGATCCCAATCGACGGCTTCCGGGTTCACCCAGCCTTAAATGGGTACCGGATTTTTTTTCTGGGAAAGTAAAGTGGCGTGGGTTGTAATACCGACCACATTACCCCAAAAATCATGCGCCGAAGGTCTGTAAAATTTATGGTCACTAACACCATATTCCCTATTCGCCACTTGGCGTGACGGGGGTACTTTACTTTACTTACTATGGTTAGAAGATTGTGGAAGGACATGATCGCCTACGCCAACCGGTTTGCATATCATGGTGGATAATGATGCATCTGCAGATGTTCGTCAGTTTGTTGAAAACATTTGATGCTAGTGGGATGCGTGTCATGACTTCTGATGTTATGTCTCTTTATCTGGACATTTTACTAATTAGATAGGTAAAATGTGAAACATTTTGTAAATTTCCTTGTTAATTATATCCTTTCATTAATGGATGCTTGCACACAATAACAGGATGGAAATCTTCTATTTCTTCTTTCCTTCCTCATTTGCCTTTCAGCGTCGAGGGGAGATATAATTTGCGGTCTTTTGGTCTTCTGTTCGTCTATGCAGCTGTTACCCTCCCTAGTGCTTCTAGTATTCCATTGATCCATATTGCTCGTGGTCGAACCGTGGCTCAGGTACTCTCACAACGTTTATTGAGGGCTTGTTGTGTTTTGATCACTCTGCCTTGTCACGTGGCCAAACCATTTTATCTATTGTTTCCTTATATATTCTATGGCGGGGGTTATTCCTAGCTTTTTTTCTCTGTTCTTCATTTCTGATCTTATCTCTCAGGCTGTTTCCTGTAATTCGTCTAACACATTTAATCTCAGTTGAGGTTATTTTTCTTGCTGTTCTTGCATCTAGAGTCCAGGTCTCGCATTGGTAGCTCAACGTTTGGATGAAGATTGCATTGTATAGTGCCCGTTTTGCCTCTAGTGTTATTTCCTTGTTGGACAATAGCGGTGATAGCTGTTCAGTGATTTGACAAGCTTTGTTACATCTTGATTCTATCTCTGCTGTTTTTGAATTGTCAAGGATGGGGGTAGTGTAAAAATTGGTGATTAATATTTTATTTTTATATTATTGTTCACAGCACATTTATAGTTAACAACATTAATCGTCACAGACTTTCTCAGTCATTATAAATCATAATCAAGTTTATTGATCTATAACTTGACACGTGATACATACTAGTGGAAGCACTTATATAAGAATTACTGTTCATTAATAATTCTGGACACTCATGAGGCTATCGTCGATGTATATTGAAAGGTCCATAAGTGCATATTATCAATTAATCTCTCTCAC
The DNA here is from genome assembly GCA_032433765.1 of Megaustenia siamemsis. Classification (NCBI taxonomy): domain Eukaryota; kingdom Metazoa; phylum Mollusca; class Gastropoda; order Stylommatophora; family Ariophantidae; genus Megaustenia; species Megaustenia siamemsis. The sequence continues at coordinate 16,702,604 of JAVIAB010000049.1, forward strand.
CATTTATTTACGACTTCTTGTCTCTATGAAGCACAACTTTGGAAACACTCTCAAAAACACTTTCACAACTAAATGTTCATATTTTCTAATTCACTTGTTCTGGTTCTGTCTACAGCTCAACTAATTTCCTAAGTCACTGCTATCTTTTCCTATGTTCTCTACTCTAAGCTTGACTGGTCCACATTTATGATTCAAACTACTTCTTATTACTTCTTACTATAGTCTGTTCCTTAATAACTTCTCAACTAGCTTAAAACTACAAACTACTAACTGTTCTCAATTGCATTCCTAACTTTCTGACTAGCTCTGTTTTCCTTCTAACTACTTTTCCTGATTTGTGGGCCTAACTACTTTCTGACTTTCAATTCCTAACTACTTGAAAACCTATTGTGTCAACGCTTAAATACCCCAACATAACTTTGCGCGTGGAATATCTTCAGCTAATGAATTTGCCGCAATTGTCCGGAAGTGATAATTTGTAATCCCTCCGACCAATCAGAATCCACAATCCTGAGCCACGTCTGACCCAAAGCTGACCTATGCCTCAGACTTACAACAAGAAGTTGTTTATGACTCCGCGAAGTTGTCCGCTCTGTGACTCCAATATAACCTTTGGTCATCTTGACCTCTCCTGAGTTTCAAAATAATGTTTACTTTTTTACTTTGACCTGTCCTGGAAGTTGTTTGTCGACCTATTTACCCGACGGTCAAGCCATGTGTTTATCCACACTTCCATAACTGCTTGGAAAATTTCCATTCTCCCGAAACTTGTTATGTCTGAGTACAATTCTGCACTCCTTTCTTCATCCCCACTTTAGTCCTCGGCTCTAACCACTACCCGCTATGAACTTCCCATTGCCTTCGTACAACTTGTTATTCTGTCACTAACACTGATGACTGTTATTCTATGTCACTGTTGTAGTCTGTTAAGAAATGGATACCGGCTGAGTTACCTGAGCCATGCTTTCATTCACCTATACTGTTACAATAGTAGAACAAAATCACTAACATAGAATTATGGAAAAATACCAGTCAAGTACCCGTGGACAAAGAGACACAGCGAAGACAATCGTGCTGGATAGGACACACACTACGGAACCCAACTGAGAGTATTACTCGACCAGGGGGGGGGGGGGGGACCTTTTCTGGAATCCTCACGGGAGGAGACAAACGGGAAGGTCAACATATTATCGGAAAAGACAGAAGGAGGCAGAGATAAAGATGATGGTGAAGACATGGTGTGATCTTAAAAGAATGGCAAGAAACGGAACGACTTGGAAGGTGTTTGTTGTAGACCTATGCTCCACAGGGAGCTGAAATATAGAAGAAGAAGATGTGTTATATCTGAGGCTATGTTTGTAATATACAATGGTTTATACGTTCGTTCTGGTAGTGTTGGTGACAGCTAAGAAGAGTAATGAAAATGTTCTGAAAGAGGCCAAAGCAAAAAGAGAGCTAATTTCCAATATTAGGAAGAAACAATCATCTTTTTTTTGCCATGTAATGAGAAGAGAACAACTGGAATATATTGCAACAACTGGGAAAATTGAGGGACGAAGAGATAGAGGGAAACAAAGAGAAAATATACCAGACAGCTTAAGAGAATGGCTTTGGCAGAAGGTCAACAACAGAAATGATAAATAACTGTCGTGATCGAAAGTTGTGGAGAGACATGATCACCTACGCCAGCAGACCCGGTACTTGATGATGATCATGAGTGTTGGTGATTATTACTACAATAAAATAATATCAAAGACATACGAGCCGTACCTTAGTGAGCGGAATAAACATCAAGAAACTCAACATGAGGGTAAACCAAGCCGTGGTAGTGATGATGATAAAGATCCTTCCCAAATAACTGACTGTGTTCTTGGATTCCTTGTTCGCCTCTTGGATTTTGTTAATCGTTTTAAGACTGGCTACCCGTTCTCGTTGTTTGTGGAAAAACGTGCCATCATCTACAGAAGTGCCCCGTGTAGATCTTCCGACTGACATCTTCTTAATGAACGCACTCTCTGAGGTCGTCGGCGCTCCGCTCCCTTGGCCCGGTGTATTGCCATCGTTATTCTCTGTTGCTGTTATTGTAAATCTGCTTACATGCACAGACATTCTGTTTGTAAAAGCCGGGACAGTTATAGTTTCAAGATAACTTCATTTGCGGTGTTTCTATATTTCTGTTTGTCATGACTTTGCGATTTCTTTCGTTGTATTCAGTGTTCAAATTTTTCTGAAAATAAATAAATAAAATATAAATTAAAACGGCGATTTCTATCTATCTATCTATCTATCTATCTATCTATCTATCTATCTATCTATCTATCTATCTATCTATCTATCTATCTATCTATCTATCTATCTATCTATCTATCTATCTATCTATCTATCTATCTATCTATCTATCTATCTATCTATCTATCTATCTATCTATCCATCCATCCATCTATCTATCTATCTATCTATATCTATCTATCTATCTATCTATCCATCTATCCATATCTATCTATCTATCTATCCATCTATCTATCTATCTATCCATCTATCCATCCATCCATCTATCATCTATCCATCCATCTATCCATCCATCCATCTATCTATCTATCTATCTATCTATCTATCTATCTATCTATCCATCCATCTATCTATCTATCTATCTATCTATCTATCTATCTATCTATTGACCTTTCGAGCCGTAGCCGGCCCATAGGGGGTAGACCAAGATACACCTTCTCCTATCTGAATTTTGTTCTAGCAGTTTTCTTTTAAAGATATTTTATCAAATCTCGCCATCTGTCTCTGTTTTGTGCAAGCAGCTCTATCTCATTGAGGTAGCCGATTCCTGCTGCTCTTGCCTCTCTCATCAATGTTCTTCTCAGTGTCTCTATGGGTTTTCCTCTTTTTCTCTTACCTGTTGTTTCCCACATGAGGGCTTGCTTTGCTATTCGGTTATTATCTCTTCTCATCACATGCCCAACATACGACCATCGTCTTTTCTTTATTACTGAAGATATTAGTGGTTGATTGGCGATTTCTCTAATTATCAATAGATCACCTACCTGTTCCAAGCCAGCGCATTTCGCTTAATCCTAAAATATCTAGATCGTATCTATCCATCTCGCTCGCGACCTGTGCATGTTTCGTCGGTGCGGCCATTGTACGTACATTCCAGAATCCTATTCTTGTTGTTGTTTTAGGGCCGAAAAAACTATCACTATTATCTACTTTTTTCTTTAAGTTTAAATATTTTTTTTTGGGGGGGGGGGGGCCGTAGGGGGTAGGAAACGTAGTTCTTTAAAGTAAGTAAAGTACCCCCGTTACGCCAAGTGGCGTATAGGGAAATATTGTGTTAGTGACCCTATATTTTACAGACCTTCAGCACATGATTTTTGGGGGTAATGTGGTCGGTATTAGGCCCGTGCTGTTTTACTTTCCCAGAAAAAAAAATCCGGTACCCATTTAAGGGTGAGTGAACCCGGAAGCCGTCGGTTGGGATCGAACCCTACCCCTTGTCCAGTTCACTAACCACGGAGCCATCGCAGCTCCCACATTTTCTATGGGGTGTAATAATATCATCTATGGAGTTTTACACTCTCTATGGAGTTAACATATTCTACGGAGTTTAAACATCTTCTAAGGAGTTTAATATCTTCTATGTTTATGGTAAATATGATTTGTTCATCATCATCATCATATGCCATACCGGTTGGCGTAAGCGATCATGTCCTTCCACAATCCTCTCTATCTACAGCGCATCGTATCAGTTCTGTTGTTGACTGTTTTCCATGCCATGACACTAAGCTATCCAATATTTTCTCTCTTTGTCGTCCACGATCTCTCTTTCCTTTTATTTTGCCAGTTGTAACCAAGTATCTATTTTTATATATGATTTGTTATTTTGTTTATAATAAATATGATTTGTTATATTGTGTATAATAAATATGATTGGTTATTTTGTGTATAATGGATATGATTTGTTATTTTGTGTATAATAAATATTATTGGTTATTTTGTGTATGGTAAATATGATTTGTTATATTGTGTATGGTAAATATGATTTGTTATATTGTGTATGGTAAATATGATTTGTTATATTGTGTATGGTAAATATGATTTCTTAATTTATCTCTTGTAAATGCAATTTCTCACACCCATTTTACAACATCTGTGGCCCTGTTTTGGTAAATAGTTTGTTGATTACGCTGCTCTTCTCCTGTTATAGATGTTAACTGTCGCGCCGCTCGTTGCAAATATCGTTTGACATTTTGATTTTGGTAACATTTGTTTACACAGCCTGTTTGAAGAAAGACTTCCCCAGCATGCACTGTTGTGTAAACCAGGGAAGTTCAGAATATTACAACACAGGACTAGAAAGTGACAATCACTAGAACCGGAAATACCGTCAGAGGTAGAAAGTGAGGTTAAACAGTCGCCGACATAAAACGCGCCAGTAAAAAAAAAGTAAAGTACCCCAGTCACGCCAAGTGGCGTATAGGGAATATAGTGTTAGTGGCCATACAATTTACAGACCATCGGCACATGATTTTTGGGGTAATGTGGTCGGTATTAAAATTTTTTGAGTATCTTGCATATTTACGCAGGATAAAAGGATGGAAATGGCAGGACAAAATCACTAACATAGAATTATGGAAATGTACCAGTCAAACACCAGTGGATATAGAGATACAGCGAAGACGATGGCGCTGGATAGGACACACACTACGGAAGCCAACTGAGAATATTACACAACAGGCCTTTTTTTTTTAATCCCCAGGGGAAAAGACAAAGAGGAAGAACAAGGAATTCTTGGAGAAGATAGATAGAAGCAGAGATGAAGATAATGGGGAAGACATGGAATGACCTTAAAAGAATGGCAAGAAACAGAACGACTTGGAAAGTGTTTGTTGAAGACCTATGCTCCACTGGGAGCTAAAAAGGTAGTAGAAGAAGAAGATGGTCGGTATTACGCCCATGCCGCTTTACTTTCCCAGAAAAAATCCGGTACCCATTAAATGCTGGGTGAACAGGAAGCCGTCGGTTGGGATCTTACCCTACCTCTTGTCCTTTGTAGCCCACAGGCAAATAATTGAAAAATGAGATCGGAAGTATTCTGAAGAAGGCCACGTCCCGAAACGTCAGTACTGTGTTGTGTTCCTTGCTTGTAAAGATGTCACCTTACCTTGGAGCGTTTATCACACCCTACTACTGGCTCCTTTGTAGCCCAGTACACTAACCAGAAAAATCGCCAGTAATAGGTAGAATACCAAAGGAAATAATCCACGCACCAGGAGATTTTTGAACCGCAATAGATCAGTGGTTAGTGAACTGGACAACAGAGAACAGAAGTAAAGGCATCAAGATGAACGAGAATGCATAGAGATGTGAAGCTGCTGTAAAACTGATGATAATGGCAATTTTAAAAAAAAAATAAGAAAAAAGTGGTATGGCAGAAGTGGTATCAGAATCTGACTAAGCTCTGGGCCACAGGAAAGTGACCATTTTTAAAATTTCTTTTTTTTTAGTGTCTTGCATATTTTCGCAATGTAGTTAGCTTTGTGTATATATCCTTATATTGATGAGAGAGGCAAAAGCAGCAGGATTCGGCCCCTCAATGAGATAGAGCTGCTTGCACAGTACAGAGACAGATGGCGAGATTTGATAAAATATCTTTAAAAGAAAACTGCTAGAACAAAAATTCAGATAGGAGAAGGTGTATCTTGGTCTACGCCCTATGGGCCGCTACGGCTCGAAAGGTCAATAGATAGATAGATATATCCTTATATGTATTTTGTGTTGTTGTTTATTGTTCCAGCTAAACGTCGACTTTTGTTTTGTTACTGACCTACGTAAAGCTGTTACCATATCAGACACAATTAATAATAAATGAATATTATTATAGAGGGAAACTTCCGAGGCGATAATCAGCGAATCAATTCAGAGGAAGAGGTATGTTTACAGCACTCGGAAAAAAATGACAAATTATCAACAACAAAAAACAAACAAAGAACAATATATGAACTGAAGCAGGATCGAACCCGTACTCAGTGGCACAACGTGGCACTTCGTGGCGAGGCGCTGTGCCACTGAGTACGGGTTCGATCCTGCTTAGGTCCATATATTGTTCTTCGTTTTTTTTTCTTTCTGTTTTTGATTATTTGTCACTTTTTCCGAGTGCTGTAAACATACCTCTTCCTCTGAATTGATTCGCTGTTACCACACCACTTTTTGCGTCTTTTATATATATATTGTCACTACAACGAACAGAGGTAGGGTTCGATCTTGATCGACGGCTTCCGGGTTCACCCAGCCTTAAATGGGTACCTGATTTTCTTCTGGGAAAAAAAAGCAGCACGGGCGGAGTACCGACCACATTACCTCAAAAATCATGTCCCGAAGGTCTGTAAAAATGATGGTCACTAACACCATATTCCCTATACGCCACTTGGCGTGACTCTACCTTTTTTTTTTCTACGAGGAGAGTGTAGCAGTAGCTAGTTATAGAACTGTCAATGCAGCATTGGTACAACAACAAACACATACTGACAAGCAACTAGTATTAATAATTGCCATTCGGCAGAATAAAGGAAATCAAATAGAATGTTCACAATACCGTGGCATATCATTGCTGAGCCATATAAGCAAAATGTATGCCAAGATTATAGAAACATGATTACGACCTATTATAGAATCCCAAAGCAAAAATAAAGGACTCAGCCTTAATAGCAAAAAGACAGAAGTAATGGTAACAACAAAGAAAAAGCTATCACTTCAGTGCAAAATAAATACAAGTGGAACAATATTAAAACAGGTAAATGAATTTAAATATTTGGGAACTTTGTTAACCTCAGACGGAAGATGTACAAAAGAGGTGAGATGCAGAATGGCTCAGGCAAAAGCAGCTTTCCAAAAAATGAGGAAGATACTATGCAATCTATTTTTGACAATAGAAACAAGAAAACAAGAGTTCTTAAATGTTATGTAGAGCCAGTCTTAACATATGGATGTGAATCATGGACAATAGGACAATAGACAAGAAAATCACTAGAGTCTGTAGAAATGTGGTTTTACAGAAGAATATTGAGAATACTACGGACAGCTAAGAAGAGTAATGAAGTCGTTCTGAAAGAGGACAAAGCATAAAGAGAGCTAACTTCCAATATTAGGAAGAAACAATTATCATTTTTTGGCCATGTAATGAGAAGGGAACATCTGGAATATATTGTAACAACTGGAAAAATCGAGGAACGAAGAGAATGAGGGAAACAAAGAGAAAATATACTAGACAGCTTAAAGGAATTGATTGGCAGAAGGTCAACATCAGAAATAATAAATAACTGTCGTAATCGAAAGTTGTGGAGAGACATGATCACCTACGCCAGCAGGCCTGGTACTTGATGATGATGATGATGATGATGATGATGATGATGATGATGATGATGATGATGATGATGATGATGATGATGATGATGATGATGATGATAGAATGCCAATTGGGGGAAGAACAGATGGGGCTTAGAAAAAAAAATCGAAGTTGAAGAGATCCAGTTGTTCAACACAGGCTGATAGTAGAACATAGAATATAACCCATCTCACTGTGGAATACCAGGAAATGAGAAAGCAGATCTGTTGGCAAAGGAAGGTTCAACAGGAACACAACTAGATACACCGGTTACATACCATCATAAGAAACAGATAATCAAATCAATCAGAGGACCACAAGCCCCAAATCATGATGCCTTTCATAATATGAATAGATATGAACAAGTTATCATTATACGCCTCAGAACAGGACACAATCGACTCCATAGTCACATGTATACAAAATTCAAGATCGGCACATCAACTACTTGTACATGTGGACAAGCACCCCAGACTGCTGAACACATACTTCAAGACTACACTGAATATAGTAGACTGAGGAAAATCCATTAGCCCATGAATACAACACTACCGACAAAACTATATGGGCCACAGCAAGAATTACAAAAGACAGTAACACTTATACAGGAAACGACATTGCAGATATAGACAATACTTCAGGCGAACGATAGATAGATAGATAGATAGATAGATAGATAGATAGATAGATAGATAGATAGATAGATAGATAGATAGATAGATAGATAGATAGATAGATAGATAGATAGATAGATAGATAGATAGATAGATAGATAGATAGATAGATAGATAGATAGATAGATAGATAGATAGATAGATAGATAGATAGATAGATAGATAGATAGATAGATAGATAGATAGATAGATAGATAGATAGATAGATAGATAGATAGATAGATAGATAGATAGATAGATAGATAGATAGATAGATAGATAGATAGATAGATAGATAGATAGATAGATAGATAGATAGATAGATAGATAGATAGATAGATAGATAGATAGATAGATAGATAGATAGATAGATAGATAGATAGATAGATAGATAGATAGATAGATAGATAGATAGATAGATAGATAGATAGATAGATAGATAGATAGATAGATAGATAGATAGATAGATAGATAGATAGATAGATAGATAGATAGATAGATAGAATATAACAATAATATCGGCCTTGTATTTGTGGACCAAGAGAAAGATTTCCTTACGGTGGATAAAAATGATTATGGTGGACATTGTATCACATGTCTCTATGTACTATCTTACTCTGTATCACATGTCTCTATGTACTATCTTACTCTGTATCACATGTCTCTATGTACTATCTCACTCTATATCACATGTCTCTATGTACTATCTTACTCTGTATCACATGTCTCTATGTACTATCTTACTCTGTATCACATGTCTCTATGTACTATCTTACTCTGTATCACATGTCTCTATGTACTCTCTTACTCTGTATCACCTGTCTCTATGTACTATCGTACTCTGTATCACCTGTCTCTATGTACTATCTTACTCTGTATCACATGTCTCTATGTACTATCTTACTCTGTATCACCTGTCTCTATGTACTACCTTACTCTGTATCACATGTCTCTATGTACTATCTTACTCTGTATCACATGTCTCTATGTACTATCTTACTCTGTATCACCTGTCTCTATGTACTATCTTGCTCTGTATCACATGTCTCTATGTACTATCTTGCTCTGTATCACCTGTCTCTATGTACTATCTTGCTCTGTATCACATGTCTCTATGTACTATCTTGCTCTGTATCACCTGTCTCTATGTACTATCTTGCTCTGTATCACCTGTCTCTATGTACTATCTTGCTCTGTATCACCTGTCTCTATGTACTATCTTGCTCTGTATCACCTGTCTCTATGTACTATCTTGCTCTGTATCACCTGTCTCTATGTACTATCTTGCTCTGTATCACCTGTCTCTATGTACTATCTTGCTCTGTATCACCTGTCTCTATGTACTATCTTACTCTGTATCACATGTCTCTATGTACTATCTTACTCTGTATCACATGTCTCTATGTACTATCTTACTCTGTATCACATGTCTCTATGTACTATCTTACTCTGTATCACATGTCTCAATGTACTATCTTACTCTTTATCACTTTTCTTTATGATCCATCTGACTATATATCCTCTGTCTCTTTATGTTTTTTTTTTACTTTGGAAATGTTGATTCATTCATTCATTCATTCATTCATTCATGTATGTTCCACTCGGGCCGAAGACGGCACATAGGACGGAAGTCATAGTTCTCCATGATTGGCAATCTGCTGCTGGTTCTTGTAGTTCTTGGTTGTTTCTTATTTCCATGGTTGAGCCTTCCCTAGTAATTGTTCTGTGTAGCGATAATCTAGGCCTGCCTTGTTTTCTGTTACCATGCGGTTTCCCCACAAATGCCTGACGGTGAAGTCTTTCTTCATTCATTCTCAGCACATGACCGATGCATTTCCAACGCCTTCTTCTTATAAAGCTTGACTCGTATTATTGTTTTGGTTCGTCCCTGATCTCTTCATTTGAAATGCATTCTTTCCAGCTTATGTTTGAGATCTTACGAAGACGCCTATAACTTTAATCATATCAACATTAACTTTCATGCCAGATTGTCTAATTAAATGCAAAACTTACACTTTTCCAGGATTTGTTGACTTTATCAGTTATAAAAGTAAGCAGATCGACACAAGAATGGTTGCTATTAAGGGATACTCTCAATTCTCCGATCTATCCACTTCCGTTCATTTGAAAACCGTGCCGCCTCCATAACTGCCCGATGTCTCATTTGTTTAAGAATATGCACTTGGGTTAGATATCTCATATCTTTGTGTGCATGTTTATGTTAGTCATATCTCATATCTTTGTGTGTGCATATCTGTGTATGTCACATCTCATATCCTTGCGTGTGCATGTCTATGTTGGTCATATCTCATATCTTTGTTATTGGTTATTGGTTATTGGTTATGGAAGGCCTCGGTCTCACAGCAAACGAATTAAAATCCATAATTGCTCAACCGCCCGTGCCAGTGGAATCATCCGAATTACTAACTCATCTCCCAAACAAAGAAAGGTAACTGTAGTCCCCATCGCAGCAGTCTCAGCACACGCCAAAAGACATAAGGCGAAACCGCGCAGAAAGTGAACACAGCCAACTGTTCCCCGTCATACGATATCATCATTCATCGTAAACAAGCGGGATATCGAAGCAGGATCAAAACGGATGAGACACACAGCTCACGGTGTGCACAGAGCACTTAACTCAGTAGCTCCTGCAACAAGCCGGACTTGGAATATGAGGAAACTGCAAGAAGGAACACTTTTCAGACATAGCCCTCAATGGTTCCGCCGCCTATCCACCATACACCATGGGAGTTTACGTCCTGCCGAAAAAGATAATCGTCGTAGCACCTGATGATGTTAGGCCATCATTGATGACTCCAATTCCAAACATATAGACACACAAGGGTGGTAAGTTATCATTTCCAATCCAACAGAAGCCACATGACCTGTAGTTAGTAAAAACACAATTGATGATGTTCTCCGCTCCCTTCTTGTAGCTGCCGACACACAATTCTGATGTCTCATTATCTTGGACATCATTCAAGAACAATGTCAGATGAACATTCCATAGATATGGCTTTGCTGATGAAGTGCTTGGTGCAACAGTTGTATCAATCATACTGGAGGCTCCTGGTCTGTGGTCGTTAATATCACAGAAGGCACATGATGAAGAAATTCTGAATATAACAACATCATATCTTTGTGTGCATGTCTATGTTAGGCACGTGTCATATCTTTGTGTGTGCATGTCTATGTCAGTCATATCGCATATCTTTATGTGCATGTTTATGTTAGTCATGTGTCATATATCTTGATGTGTGTCAGTGTTAGTCATGCCTCGTATCGCTGTATGCAAGTCTGTGTTGGTCACATCTCCTATCTTTGTGTGTGCATGTCTGTGTTAATCACATCTAGTGACTCGGGCAGATGGTGCTCGTAAACCTGGGAGGGCCGACCATCTAAGGGCAGAATTTCCCTATAGAAAAGATCATCTGCTGCCTTGCAGGAAGATTGGGGACAATCAAAGGCTACAGAATGCAAACCTGAATAAAATGCTGGCTGAAATCGGATGCACTGGGCCACTGGCGCAGAACACAGTGCAACGTTTTAACGGGTGTTCTCTCTCTCTCTCTCTCTCTCTCTCTCTCTCTCTGCGGTCAGAACTCAATCAGAGTAAGGATTCCAGACTCTCATATGAAGTCAGCTGTCAGGGTAAGTGTGTTGATCGCCCCCACAGACAGAACACCACATTTAGAGTCTGTCAGATACACTCTGACTGAACACCCGTTAATACGTTGCACTGTGTTCTGCGCCAGTGGCCCAGTGCATCCGATTTCAGCCAGCATTTTATTCGGGTTTGCTTTCCTTGGCCTTTGATTGTCCCCAATCTTCCTGCAAGGCAGCAGATTGTCTTTTCTGTAGGGGGATTCTGCCCTTAGATGGTCGGCCCTCCCAGGTTTACGAGCACCATCTGCCCGAGTCACTAGAGGTGACTAACACAGACATGCACACACAAAGATGTGAGATGTGACTAACACAGACATGTACACAGCGATACGAGCCATGACTCCGACACACCGTCACATAAACAAAAACACATCAAGATATATGACACATGACTAACATAGACATGCACATAAAGATATGAGATATGACTGACTTAGACATGCACACACAAAGATATGACACATACCTAACATAGACATACACACAAAGATATAAGATATGACTAACATAGGCATGCACAAACAAAGATATGAGATGTGACTTACATAGCCATGCACACACAAGAATATGAGATGTGACAGACACAGACATGTACGCACAAAGGTATGAGATATGACTAACATAAACATGCAAACAAAGATATGAGATATCCCTAACCCAGACATGCTCACACAAAGATATGACACATGACTAACACAGATACACACTGAATTATGATATATTACTAAACTCAGACGCACATAAAGATAAGAGACATTATTAGCACGGACACACCAAGATATGAGATATGACTAACATGACACACATATAGATATGAGCCATGGCTAGCACACACACACACAAGCTAAGATTTGAACCATGGCTAGCACAGAAACACCCCAAGATATGAGCCATGACTAGCACAGAAAAACATTAAGATATGAGTCATGTCTTCACGGAAAAACACCAAGAAATGAGCCAAGTCTAGAACATAAACACATTGAGGTATCCATATGCTTGGGTTAGTCTGCAGACTCTTCTTAACTTGTGAATCATTGACATACGAGACGCAGGCTTCGATTAACTGTCCGCAGGTTTCGTTCAAACAGTTGTCCTGAGATTTGAGAATGCAGTCTGATAAGTAGAACTTTCACTTGCATGCACTGTTCCCGGTTGACTGTTCACTGGTGTCGTTGAAACAGTTGTCTGGACATTTGAGAGTGCTGTCTGACCCGTAGTACGTTTCCTTGCACGTGCAGTCTGCACTTTCCGGGTCACATATGATGTCACAGCCATCAGAACACGTCTGTTCGCACTGTAGCCCAAAATTACCATCGGGACAAGTGTCATTACAGGTATGACTTCCGCCCTCTGTGCCGTCTTCTGCCCGAGAGGAAAAAGAAATTCTCATCACCAGACAAAGACGCACCATGCGATAATAAACGCAAGGAACATCAAGGAGTATCGCTCGTCAGCATTATCTTTTGTAAAGGAATTATCTATCCTTGTGTGTGTGTGTGTGTGTGTGTGTGCGTGCGTGTGTGCGTGCGTGTGTGCGTGTGTGCGTGTGTGTGTGTGTGTGTGTGTGTGTGGCGACAATTCAAGGCTAACACCGGCTCACCATGACGTCTTTCAAGATGGGAATCAATGGCAGTCTTAACCCGGGCGGCGTCTACATACTGTGCTTCTTGCTACAGACAGTGTATTATCGATTTAATTTCGTTTGCAGTGATACGAGGTCTTCCATAACCATAACAGTCAGTGTTAATGAAAGTCGTCTGGTTAAAGAGACGAGGTTATGGTTATGGAAGGCCCCGTTATCACTGCAAGCGAATTAAAATCCATAATTGCTCAACCGCCCGTGTCAGTGGAATCATCCGAAATACTAACTCATCTCCCAGACAAAGAAAGGTGGCTTTAGTCCCCATCATAGCAGTCTCAGCACACGCCAAAAGACATAAGGCGAAACCGCGCAGAAGTGAACACAGCCAACTGTTCCCTGTCATACGATATCATCATTCACCGTAAACAATTGAAATATCGAAACATGATCACAACGGATGAGACACACATCTCACGGTGTGCACGGAGCACTTAACTCAGTAGCTCCTGCAACAAGCCGGACTTGGAATATGAGGAAACTACAACAAGGAACACTTTTCACTTATAGCCTTCAATTGTTCCTGCCGCCTATCCACCATATTGACCGGAAGTTCACGTCCTCAAACACATATATCATTATGCAGAATCCAACATTGTAAACCAAATAAACAACTCCTAAACATCCAAGGACACTTCTCTATGTCATCCGCTGACAGTTTGTTATTAACCAGCGTGGTAACGATTCCTTGCCACGTAGAAGCAGCGGACATCATGATCATTGAGACCAGAAGGTACTTGTCCATATAGGTTAAATATGTTATATATAAGAGAGCCGCGATAGCTCAGTGGTTAGTGAACTGGACTACAAAGGACAAGGGGTAGGGTTCGATCCCAATCGACGGCTTCCGGGTTCGCCCAGCCTTAAATGGGTACCGGATTTTTTTCTGGGAAAGTAAAGCGGTACGGGCGTAATACCGACCACATTACCCCAAAAATCATGTGCTGAAGGTCTGTAAAATGTATGGTCACTAACACCATATTTCCTATACGCCGCCACTTGGCGTGACTGGGGTCCTTTAATACTACTATGTTATATATTGGTTTAATATGTAAAGAGATGAGGATACACCGTGTGCCCCCGTGATGCGGTCTGTTGTTACAAAACATAGTACATGTAACATCAAATTTCCCCAGAAGATTCAGGGAAGCAATAAAAAAAATGGTATAACTAAAGCTTCACGTTACAAGAGGACACCACAGACTAGAACGACGTTTCGGCTCAATAGGCCTTCAGCAAGAACAAACATACAACACACAACAAAATATTTATTTAAAATTAAAAAAAAATAATTAAAAAAAATTCTCTCTCTGTCTGCGATCAAGACTCAATCAGTGTAGGATTCCAGACTCTCTCATGAAGTCAGCTGTCTGTTTAAGCGAGTCGATTGTCCCATATAGTTTCTCTTCCAGGGAGGTGGGTGTGGACCACATTGCTCTTCTCAGGTCTGTGTACTGGGGGCAATCCTGAGAACATGTTTTGTAGTCATATTGTCCAGTGTACAGTGGCATAGGCTGGTTGTACCTATTTTGAATTTGGTGAACATGTGGCCAATGCGTAGGCGATGTTTGATGACTTGATCCCTCCTTGATAGTTGGTGGTGTCCGTCACTCTCGTTATGCTTTGGGCGTTATCGTTTCCATTTTTCATGGAACTGACCCTTGAGGATGGATTTGGCTTCATCATAACTGAGCGGATGGTTCTCTTGTGGTAATCTCCCTCCCTCTTTAGCTAATTTGTCTGCGCGTTCGTTCCCGTGTATATTACAGTGTGATGGTATCCACTGAATGACTACTCTCTGGAAGTTATTGCATAGTTATTGCAGGGTTGTTCTCAAGTCATCTAGTTCATTGTTCTTGGGGCTTTTTAGAGATGATAGTACTGACAGTGCATCGGTCAGAATCACCAATTTATTGGCAGCCTAAAGTAAACACGTAGGACGATAACTAAACATAGAGATGCAGCAGTATTGTACAAGTAAGGTTAAGGCAAAGAAATACATATAAATGCATACAAATAAGATGCTGCAGTGAAGCTAATTGTGAGGAGAAATTTTAAAAAAAATAGATATAGAAATAATAGATATAGAAAAAAATAGGTATAGAAAAAATATTAGGTATAGAAACAATATTAGATAAATAAATAAATTAGATATAGAAAAAATAGATATAGAAAAAAATAGATATAGAAAAATATTAGATATAGAAAAAAATAGATATAGAAAAAAATAGATATAGAAAAAATAGATATAGAAAAATATTAGATATAGAAATACATTAGATATAGAAAAAATAGATATAGAAAAAAATAGATATAGAAAAAAGACAAAAACAGTATGGTTAAAGCTTCACGTAACAAAAGGACACCACAAATCGGAACGACGTTTCGGCTCAATAGGCCTTCAGCAGGAACAAAAATACAACTTGGAATAAAAAACGATATCTTAACATCATCAAGCGCTATACATATATATATATATATATATATATATATATATATATATATATATATATATATATATATATATATATATATTATATATACATGTATATATATATATATATATATATATATATATTTTATATATGACGATCATCATTTTCAGGAGGACGTGAACTTTCGGTCAATATTGTGGATAGGTGGCAGGAACCGTTAAAGGCTGTGTCTGAAAAGTGTTCCTTTGTTGCAGTTTCTTCATATTGCAAGTCTGGCTTTCTGCCTGAGTTACTGAGTTGAGTGCTTTATGCACATCGTGAACTGTGCGTTTCATCCGTTTTGATCGTGTTTCGATATTCCGATTGCTTACGACGAATGATGGTATCGTATGACAGGGAACAGATGGCTGTGTTCACTTTCTGTGCGGTTTTGACTTCTGCCTTTTGGAATGTGCTGAGACTGCTATGATGGGGACTACAGCTACCTTTCTTTGTTTGGGAGATGAGTTAGTAATTCGGATGATTACGCTGGCACGGGCGATTGAGCAATTATGGATTTTAATTCGTTTGCAGGGATATCGGGGCCTTCCATAACCATAACACACACACACACACACACAATATGGGGTCCTCTTGTAACGTGAAGCTTTAACCATACCCTTTTTTCTATTTTTTTTTCATTTTCCAAACTTTTCATTTAAAAAAAAACGCTATTGTATCACACAACATTAGCACATTATGGATTTAATAGTTGTCAATGACCCGTGTGTGCTCCGTGGCATCTTAGTTAGATCGTGTCCTAGATGTGCCCAACAGCACCAGGGCTGAAATGGAGAACCGGAACTGATCAAGATCCTTCAACATCCCATCATGGTGGATTTGGAAACTCTTAAACCAGTATGGCCAAGCAAACCCTGGACATGTTAGAAAAAAAAACCAACATACGAGTTTGATATCAGTTAACCACATATGAGATTGAGCCGCGACAGCCCAATGGTTAGTGAACTGGACTACAAAGGACAAGGGGTAGGGTTCGATCCCAACCGACGGCTTCCGGGTTCACCCAGCCTTATATGAGTACCGGATTTTTTTTCTGGGAAAGTAAAGCGACACGGGCGTAATACCGACCACATTACCCCAAAAATCATGTGCTGAAGGTCTGTAAAATTTATGGTCACTAACACCATATTCCCTATACGCCACTTGGCGTGACGGGGGCTAAAAGAAAAGAGAGACATGAGATTAGTGTCAATAAATGTAACGAGGAAGTTTTTACCTATGACGAAGTCCCTAGAGACTAGGAACTGAATATTGCGTTCTAATCCATTTTTCCATGTGCACCCCTCGCCGCCGCACAGGCAGATAACTCCGTCTTCGGAAGTACTCATATTTTTTTCCGTCGATGACTAATTCACGTTCCAAGCTAGGCCTCGCTGCTGAGACCAGGGATGGTTGCTGCAGAGAGAAATCATAAATAAAAATCCCAACTTGTACAGCCGGATTTGAACTCACAACCTCCCTGTCTCGAGGCCGGCGTCTTGCCTCGAGACCAACCAGTCCCCCCGAAGTAGATTTGTTGCAGGCCATCAATAAACAACGCGAAGTACGATCAACGACGGGGTATTTGGGCAGGCCAGCCGCAGTGTCCCAACAGTCTGCACACTCTCATCCGGTACTGTTCGATAACAAACAACACAGCCGCGAACGGATGGGTGAATGAATGAAATAAGAAGTTACGGTCTACAGATTTGTAGTAAGTCATCAAATCTCCTTCCCTGTATGTCCCTCAATGTGTGGAGACCGACGACTCCAGTTCTCTGTACATTTGTTATTCTTCTGTGTCTCCCCTCATAACGCCCGTTTCTAGCATCTCCAATTTTGACCTGATGTTCACGCAGTCTGGACATGGCTGTAGTTTCATGATCAGCGACTGAATCGATAGCTAGCTCTACCGTCTTGAAGCGAGTGCATTCAGAATATCGGCCCAATCAGTTGCACGTACGTCATCTACTTCTGTCACTCCAGCCAGGCTGAGCTGATTCATTTCCTTTACGAATGTCAAGTAATTTTAATGCCATGAAAAATATACTAACAACAAAAGAAATATCAACAAGGCTGAAACTAAGAATGGCAAAATGTTACATCTTCTCAATATTCCTGTATGGTGCAGAAACATGGACATTAGACAAGAAAACAGAACAGAAAATTGAAGCATTTGAAATGTGGATTTATAGAAGAATATGTAGAATTGGATGGAAACAAAAGATAACAAACGATGAAGTTTTAAAACAACTGAAAATAAAAAGAGAAATACTAAATACAATTAAGACAAGACAAATGAAATTTTTGGGGCATGTTAAAAGACACAACAGCCTACTAAAAGTAATATTGGAAGGAAAAATACAAGGTAAAAGAAACAGAGGCAGACCAAGACTAACATGGACGAGTAACATCAAAAGATGGACAAGTCAATCTATGACAGCCTGCACCATCAAAGCAAGAAACAGAGCAGAATGGCGATCCATGGTGGCCAACCTTCGTTGCGGAGAAGGCACACGATGATGATGATGATGATGTCCAGGGATGAAAACGAAACATGTCCCTGTTAGTCCTGAATTCTTTAGTGACTCCAACTACTGTCTTCGTTCCGACCTCATTTCGACCTTCCTGAACATTCTCATTAAGTCGCTCAGAAAAGGTTGAGTTTCTGGCCAGGCCATTTATAACATGGTTATGATTATGGTTATTCCAGGGCTCTGGTATCACTGGAAACGAATGGAAATCCATAATTGCTCAACCACCCGTGCTAGTGGAATCATCATAATTAACATCTCATCGAATATCCAAAACCAAAGAAAGGCATTTGCTGTCTCCATCGTAGCAAACATAACACACGTCAAAAAACATAAGGTGTATTATAGCACCGACAGTGAACGCATCTGAACTGTCCTTCGTCATACCATATCATTATTCACTGTAAGCAATCTGAATTTAGAAACATCATCCGGATGAACCACACAGCTCACGATGTGCACAGAGCACTACTCAGTAGCTTCTGCAGCAAGCAGGACTTGGAATATGTGGAAGCTGCAACAGGGAACACTTTTTAGACAGTGCCTTAAGGGATTCCTGTCGCCTCTCCGCCATATTGATCGGAAGTCATTTATAACACGTGGAGATGAAATCGCACGAGCTCGTACTCGAAAGATATTCAGCAGCCATCGCAAGAACAAGGAGCAAACTGATGATGCAACACAGCTTGCCACGTCATCAGACAGATGTCACCACTACTGTCCAAAAATGAAAGAACATTAGAGGCACAACGGACGCTCTACAACATAATGTTCATTCCAGCGTTGTGCTACCAATGCCAGACCGGGATGCTAGGCTCATAGACAACAAGAAATATAAACACTACTGAAATTAAATGTGTTAGAAGCGTGCCAGAAAACAACTTGGGATATAAGATAAGAATTGAAGAGCTGGTAAACAAGTTTGTAATATTTCCCCACCATTGTAAATATAAAGAAAAAACAGATAAAATAGTTTGGCCACATGATGAGATATAAAGATCAAACTACGACACAACGAGCCATCAATAAAAGCTGCTAGAACACCATGCCGAAGGGTTGTTCATGAGTAGATTAATGGAATATAAGAAATACTAAAAGAAACAAAACAGCTGCAATGATCGACAGAACAGAAAGAGATCAAATTGTATCTATCCTTTACGCTGAAAAGCAAATGAAGAAGGAAGGGGGAAGAAGTAAAGAATCGCAAGAACTGCGATGTAGGGAAAAGGGGAAATAAATTCAAACTCTAGGCAAACTGGCGGAGAGCAGTGGAAACAAAGATGAAGTCTGAATTAGACTTGCAGCGACTAACGAAAAATGTCCTGTGAGTTAGACTTGCAGCGTCTAATGAAGGATGTCCTGTGAGTTAGACTTGCAGCGTCTAACGAAGGATGTCCTGTGAGTTAGACTTGCAGCGTCTAACGAAGGATCTCCTGTGAGTTAGACTTGCAGCGTCTAACGAAGGATGTCCTGTGAGTTAGACTTACAGCGTCTAACGAAGGATGTCCTGTGAGTTAGACTTGCAGCGTCTAACGAAGGATCTCCTGTGAGTTAGACTTGCAGCGTCTAACGAAGGATGTCCTGTGAGTTAGACTTGCAGCGTCTAACGAAGGATGTCCTGTGAGTTAGACTTGCAGCGTCTAACGAAGGATGTCCTGTGAGTTAGACTTGCAGCGTCTAACGAAGGATGTCCTGTGAGTTAGACTTGCAGCGTCTAACGAAGGATGTCCTGTAAGTTAGACTTTGTCAGCGTCTAACGAAGGATGTCCTGTGAGTTAGACTTGCAGCGTCTAACGAAGGATGTCCTGTGAGTTAGACTTGCAGCGTCTAACGAAGGATGTCCTGTGAGTTAGACTTGCAGCGTCTAACGAAGGATGTCCTGACACCAAGTAATGAGTCCCCATCGTATAGGGAATATGGTGTTAGTGACCATAAATTTTACAGACCTTCAGCACTTGATTTTTGAGGTAATGTGGTCGGTATTATGCCCGTGCCGCTTTTCTTTCCCAGAAAAAATTCGGTACCCATTTAAGGCTGTGTGTTACCGGGGCCTCATTATGAGGGAAGTAAAGAATAGTGATACTGTGACCTTCCAGGCATGTCGTAAGAGGCAACTAAGGAGGTTGATCGATGGCTTGACAAGCTGTCAGTGTAAAAAGTATTGTTATGGCAACAGCGCCATATATTTTAGAGCAGTGATCTCTGCAATATGTGCCACTTTGGCACGCCAGGTTTCTGTTTTTGAGATTGTGGTTCTGCCCTATGTGCCGTCTTCGGCTCGAAAGGACAATAGATAGACCCAGAAGCCCTCGGTTGGGATCGAACCATACCTCTTGTCCTTTGTAATTCAGTTTACTAACTACTGAGCTATTGCGGCTCCCGACATCAAGGTTGTTGAAGACAATTTGTCCTTAGAAGTCGTCATAAAACACTTTGAGTAAGGACAAAAAGGGCATACATTTTATAACCTGATTTATTTCAGGTCATTCCATAACACCAAGCTATTTAGCATTGTCTCTTTTTGTCGTCCGCGATCTCTATTTCCCTGTATATTGCCCGTTGTAACCATGTAATATCTTCAATAATTAAGAAAAGACTATGGTCATATGTTGGACATGTGATGAGAAGAGATAATAACCGAATAGCAAAGCAAGCTCTCATGTGGGAAACAACAGGTAGAGGAAAAGAGGAGGACCCAGAGAGACACTGCGAAGAACACTGATGAGAGAGGCAAGAGCAGCAGGAATCGGCTCCCTCAATGAAATAGAGCTGCTTGCATAGAACAGAGACAAATGGCACGATTTGATAAAATATCTTTAAAAGAATTGAAAACTGCTAGAACAAAAATTTAGATAAGAGAAGGAGTATCTTGGTCTACTCCCTATGGGCCGGCCACGGCTCGAAAGGTCAATAGATAGATAGATAGACAGAGAGACAGACAGACAGACAGACAGATAGACAGAGAGACAGACAGACAGACAGACAGATAGGCAGATAGATCTATCTATCTATCTATTGACCTTTCGAGCCGTAAGCGGCCCATAGGGCGTAGACCAAGATACACCTTCTCCTATATGAATTTTTGTTCTAGCAGTTTTCTTTTAAAGATATTTTATCAAATCTCGCCATCTGTCTCTGTTCTGTGCAAGCAGTTCTATCTCATTGAGGGAGCCGATTCCTGCTGCTCTTGCCTCTCTCATCAATGTTCTTCTCAGTGTCTCCCTGGGTCTTCCTCTTTTTCTTTTACCTGTTGTTTCCCATATGAGGGCTTGCTTTGCTATTCGATTATTATCTCTTCTCATCACATGTCCAACGTATGACCATCGTCTTTTCTTTATTACTGAAGATATTAGTGGTTGATTGGCGATTTCTCTAACTTCCTCGTTTGTTTTGAATTCGTTCCATTCTATACCAAGTATTTTCCTTAGACATTTATTTTCGAATGATAGGCAGATAGATAGATAGATATATAGACAGACAGACAGACAGACAGACAGACAGATAGACAGATAGACAGATAGATAGATAGATAGATAGATAGATAGATAGATAGATAGATAGATAGATAGATAGATAGATAGATAGATAGATAGATAGATAGATAGATAGATAGATAGATAGATAGATAGATAGATAGATAGATAGATAGATAGATAGATAGATAGATAGATAGATAGATAGATAGATAGATATAGATAGATAGATAGATAGATAGATAGATAGATAGATAGATAGATAGATAGATAGATAGATAGATAGATAGATAGATAGATAGATAGATAGATAGATAGATAGATAGATAGATAGATAGATAGATAGATAGATAGATAGATAGATAGATAGATAGATAGATAGATAGATAGATAGATAGATAGATAGATAGATAGATAGATATAAGACATATATATAGAGAGAGTTTTCGTCTTGCAAGAGAGGCTTTAGTGGAGGATATTATGTATTTTTTAAGGTTTTGTTTTTGTCGAGCAGCTTCTCTCGTGGCCAAATCTACCAATGTTTATCAAACACACTCGGCCACAGAATGAGCCAGTCAGGCCCACTGATCCACAGGGTTTTGCTTTCTTCCTCATTTCACTTCGCACTATCCCCCTCTCGACTTCGTTTGAAGACTTTCCGAAGGAGGGACGTAGTCTATACGTTCGGAATTGAAAGAAGACCTACAAGAACTGTTACACAGACTCAACAGCACAGGCACAAAATACAACATGAAAATCAACATCAAAGAAACAGAAGCCATGAATATAGCGAAAGAGAAACATAACATCAACATAACTATAGACGGCAGACTACTAAAACAAGTAGAGGAATTCAAATATCTATGAAGTACAGTGACAAATTACAACTCACAAACAGCAAAAAATTGACTCAAGATCCAACAAAGCTTGTCAAATCATTGGACAGCTATCACCACTATTGTCCAACAAGGAAATAACTCGAGGCAAAACGGACACTCTGCAATACAATCTTCATCCCAACGTTGTGCTACCAATGCCAGACCTGGACCCTAGATGCAAGAACAATAAGACAAATAACCTTTACTGAGATGAAATGCGTTAGACGAATGATAGGAAACAGTCTGAGAGATAAGATCAAAAATGAAGAACTGACAAAATAGCTAGGAATTATCTCCGCCATATAATATATACAGAAACAACGGATAAAATGGTTTGGCCATGTGATAAGGTAGAAAGATCAAACCACAACACACCGAGCCCTCAAAAAACGTTGCGAGAACACCAGACCCAAGGGCCGACCACGAAAAATATGGATTAACGGAATATTAGAAACACTAGGAAACATAACAGCAGCAGAGGCAAACAGAAGAGCAAAAGACCGCAAGATATATCTCCCCTCGACGCTGAAAGGCTGAAAAGGAAGGAAAGAAGAAGAAGAAGAACCAAGTATTCGAATTTTCCTCTTCTCACGATGTGCCTGAAAATGTCGATTGTCTCATTCTGTTTTTTTTTTTTAAATTTAGAATTTCTTTGATTTTGTGTTGGTCTAACTGATAATTTTCTCGCTTGTCTTTTTGGCTGTCTCTCAACATTCTCCGGATAAAACCCATCTTTGTGGCTTCCAATCGTCGTGTTATTTGTGTGTCTCCCCCAACATTCTCCGGATAAAACCCATCTTTGTTGCTTCTAATCGTCGTGTTATTTGTGTGTCTCCCCAACATTCTCCGGATAAAACCCATCTTTGTTGCTTCTAATCGTCGTGTTATTTGAGTGTCTCCCCAACATTCTCCGGATAAAACCCATCTTTGTGGCTTCTAATCGTCGTGTTATTTGTGTGTCTCCCCAACATTCTCCGGATAAAACCCATCTTTGTTGCTTGAAATCGTCGTGTTATTTGTGTGTCTCCCCAACATTCTCCGGATAAAACCCATCTTTGTGGCTTGTAATTGTCGTGTTATTTGTGTGTCTCCCCAACATTCTCCGGATAAATCCCATCTTTGTGGCTTCTAATCGTCGTGTTATTTGTGTGTCTCCCCCAACATTCTCCGGATAAAACCCATCTTTGTTGCTTCTAATCGTCGTGTTATTTGTGTGTCTCCCCAACACTCTCCGGATAAAACCCATCTTTGTGGCTTCTAATCGTCGTGTTATTTGTGTGTCTCCCCAACATTCTCCGGATAAAATCCATCTTTGTGGCTTCTAATCGTCGTGTTATTTGTGTGTCTCCCCAACATTCTCCGGATAAAACCCATCTTTGTTGCTTCTAATCGTCGTGTTATTTGTGTGTCTCCCCAGCATTCTCCGGATAAAACCCATCTTTGTGGCTTCTAATCGTCGTGTTATTTGTGTGTCTCCCCAACATTCTCCGGATAAAACCCATCTTTGTTGCTTCTAATCGTCGTGTTATTTGTGTGTCTCCCCAACATTCTCCGGATAAAACCCATCTTTGTGGCTTCTAATCGTCGTGTTATTTGTGTGTCTCCCCAACATTCTCCGGATAAAACCCATCTTTGTTGCTTGAAATCGTCGTGTTATTTGTGTGTCTCCCCAACATTCTCCGGATAAAACCCATCTTTGTGGCTTGTAATTGTCGTGTTATTTGTGTGTCTCCCCAACATTCTCCGGATAAATCCCATCTTTGTGGCTTCTAATCGTCGTGTTATTTGTGTGTCTCCCCCAACATTCTCCGGATAAAACCCATCTTTGTTGCTTCTAATCGTCGTGTTATTTGTGTGTCTCCCCAACACTCTCCGGATAAAACCCATCTTTGTGGCTTCTAATCGTCGTGTTATTTGTGTGTCTCCCCAACATTCTCCGGATAAAACCCATCTTTATGGCTTCTAATCGTCGTGTTATTTGTGTGTCTCCCCAACATTCTCCGGATAAAACCCATCTTTGTGGCTTCTAATCGTCGTGTTATTTGTGTGTCTCCCCAACATTCTCCGGATAAAACCCATCTTTATTGCTTCTAATCGTCGTGTTATTTGTGTGTCTCCCCAACATTCTCCGGATAAAACCCATCTTTGTGGCTTCTAATCGTCGTGTTATTTGTGTGTCTCCCCAACATTCTCCGGATAAAACCCATCTTTGTTGCTTGAAATCGTCGTGTTATTTGTGTGTCTCCCCAACATTCTCCGGATAAAACCCATCTTTGTGGCTTCTAATCGTCGTGTTATTTGTGTGTCTCCCCAACATTCTCTGGATAAAACCCATCTTTGTGGCTTCTAATCGTCGTGTTATTTGTGTGTCTCCCCCAACATTCTCCGGATAAAACCCATCTTTGTGGCTTCTAATCGTCGTGTTATTTGTGCGTCTACTCTCTCTCTCTCTCTCTCTCTCTCTCTCTCTCTCTCTCTCTGCGATCAGGCCTCAATCAGAGTAGGATTCCAGACTCTCACATGAAGTCAGCTGTCAGGTTAAGTGTGTTGATCGCCCCCACAGACAGAATATCACAATTAGAGTCTTTCAGATCCACTCTGATTGAACACCCGTTAAAACGTTGTACTGTGTTCAGCGCCAGTGGCCCAGTGCATCCGATTTCAGCCAGCATTTTATTCAGGTTTGCTTTCCTTAGCCTTTGATTGTCCCCAATCTTCCTGCAAGGCAGCAGATGATCTTTTCTGTAGGGGGATTCTGCCCTTAGATGGTCGGCCCTCCCAGGTTTACGAGCACCATCTGCCCGAGTCACTAGAGGTGACTAACACAGACATGCACACACAAAGATATGAGATGTGACTAACACAGACATGCACACACAAAGATATGAGATGTGACTAACACAGACATGCGCACAGCGATACGAGGCATGACTAACACTGACACACATCAAGATATATGACACATGACTAACATTAATATAAACACGAAGATATGACACATGCCTAACATAGACATGCACACACAAAGATATGAGATGTGACTAACATAGCCATGCACACACAGGGATATGCGTCTTCTATCCGTGATTCACTATGTCAACTCAATGTACAGATCTATTATTGTGGGTGTGTTTGCTTACAAGACACCGGCTACCAAGGTAACATGGCGCGTGACGGTTAAACTTGAACAAGAGAATTTGATATAAAAAAATTATTGAAGATGTTCGATGTTTATGATCAAGATATGTGATTACACTTTTTTGAAAGGTATTTTATTTAATATGGGGCATATTTATTTCTGGAACTTACTGTGTAGGCTAGGGTAATTTATATTAAAATCTAAGCTGAAAATGAATGATTGAAGGTCAGGCTGGGAAGACCAACTCAAACGTTGAAAGAAGTGACCAGAAGGTCGCTTTTTTGTTTGTATTTGACTCTCCAGGCGTGTCATTTGTTATATAAGATCAGCTTTTGAATATATTGGGAATGTTTCATCTGCCTGTTGCATAGTAAATAGTTAAAATAGTGTGTGATCATCATCATCATCATGTACCGGGGTGATCATGATAATCATATATCTCTACAACTTTCGATCTCGACATATAGTTATTTATCATTTCTGTTGTTGACCTTCTGCCAAGCCATTCTCTTAAGCTGTCTTGTATTTTTTCTCTTTGCTTCCCGCTATCTCTTCGTCCCTCAATTTTCCCACTTGTTACAATATATTCCAGTTGTTCTTTTCTCATTACATGGCCAAAAAATGATTGTTTCTTCCTAATATTGGAAATTCGAGATTTGATAAAATATCTTTTAGGAGGATTGAAAACTGCTAGAACAAAAATTTAGATAAGAGAAGGAGTATCTTGGTCTACGCCCTATGGGCCGGCTACGGCTCGAAGGTCAATAGATAGATAGAATATTGGAAATTAGCTCTCTTTTTGCTTTGACCTTTTTCATAACGTTTTCATTACTCTTCTTATCTGTCAATGGTATTCTCAACATTCTTCTATAAAACCACATTTCTACAGCCTCCAGTGATTTTCTTGTCTGTTATCCTCTTGTCCATGATTCACATCCATATGTTAAGACTGGCTCTACATAACATTTAAGAACCCTTTTTTGGTCCCTATCTATGTGATAATATATATATATGTAATATAATAATAATATTTACATTTATTTACAAAATAACAGATAAATATACTGTTTTTATTTATTCTTTGTTCAGTTCTCTCAGAGTTGCATGCACGAAACTAAGCTAGTTGGAGTCACTACTATGACACTTCAACTCAATAAATTGTTGACTACACGTTTTTTTTTTGTAGGAGATAGTCATAAGAAGACATCCTCACATTGTTTTATTGAAATACTGCCTTTCTTGTGCACTATTATTTAGGTCTTACGGCTCTATACAGTTGATATTATTGCAGAACTACCTCTTATCCGATCAGATATTGATCTATATTTAGATTAGACCAACATGGCCACCAACATGACGGTGCCTTTAAGGTCTTCACTGGTTCCCCATATAACTTGTAAGGCAGGCAGAACAAAATTTGATATAAATAATAATGGTGTCCGGTTAGCGCAATCGATAGGCGGTTGGCTTACCACGGCAACAGCCGGGGTTCGTACCCTGGCGAGGACACCTGGGTTTTACTAATTCCCTAAAAATTAGTACCTCTGAAGTCGGAGTAAATCTGCCTGCATGGCGAGGGGCATCCTGTAATGGGATAAAACAGACTTTACACGCAAAATTCAGTCCCACAAAATTGAGTGGGTGGGACTTCGTCAGAGGTCAAAAGCTGACGAAAGCGAACGAACGATATAAATAATAACATAGAACATCTTAATAACAGAGTTTTGAAACAGATGGCAGTCACCTGTGGGTCGACCCTTTAGCTTTTTGACACTGGAAAGGAGAAATAAAAGGGGAGGGGTGGTGTGCCTGGGTCATGTCTGCAAGGCGTCAGCCTCCTGCTGCATTTGAGCCTGAAAGCTTGTATAAACATCATGAGCTATCTATTGTCCTTTCGGGCCAAAGACGACACGTAGGGCAGAACCACAATCTCAAAAACAGAAATCTTGCGTGCCAAAATGGCACATATTGCAGAGATCACTGCTTCTAAAATCTATGGCTCTGTTTCCATAACAATACTTTTTACAATGACAGCTTGTCAAGCCATCGATCAACCTCCTTAGTCGCCTCTTACGACATGCCTGGAAGGTCACAGTGTCACTATTCTTTACTTCCCTCATAATGAGGCCCGGGTAGCACACGAGTGAATCATCATAATGCTTAGCATATAATACATGAGACTCTGGTCTGTATTCTTTCTTTTCTCTTTCTCATTGGTACCGAAAAGGTGTCGTGGTTATATCATTTGTCGTTCTTGCGCTGCTTGAACTGTCTGAATTAGTGATTTTCCTTTGTTGTTACATGTCTCTGTAACTGCATCTATCCATCTGGGTCTCCCTGTTAGTCTTATTCCATGCATTCTCTAGAAGAACGCCCTTGATGGTGATTGGTGAGGATTCATTCTGACCAGGTGGCCAAACCATTTAAGTTGTTGTTGTTCTATATATTCTTCTGGTCTGTATAAATCTTATAATAGAACTGACTATCCTTACTCAGTTGTACAGTAAATGTATATCATAGCTCTGCGCTACCAGACACCAATGAGTGGTGTTCTCTTTTTAGTGCCGACAGTCGTAAATGACTTGTTACTTCTGCATGTTGCGCCTACTCTGTTTATACAGAATGTATGCCCACGCTCTAACAAAAATGTGTCTGCATACCCTGGCATAACTCAACACATTGAGAAACATGAGCTGATTATGTCAGTGATAATATATTGAGTTATTTGCGGGTCATCATTATTGCACTCCTAACATGTCCATAGGTGCTCAGATCTCCTCCTCAGCACGTCCCGCAGTGTTTAGCGACTGACGACTCCAGTTCTGTGTTGATTGATAAGTCCGCTTATACGCCTACTCAGTTTCTCGTTTCTGGCTTTGCCCATCTTAACTCCCATCTCTTTCATCCGAATGAGTCACGTGGACTCATGGTTGTCAAAGTCTGGTGCCCTTCCCACCTCTCGGAGGGCATTGATGAAGTCCACCCGATCCGTTGATCTTCAACGACAGCATAGCGAGCCAACCTGTTCGCTATTTCATTTCCCCGTACTCCTGCATGTCCAGGGATGTAGACAAAGGTGACTCTACATATTTTTTTTTACTTCTGCAATGGCTCTACCCATTGATAATATATCTGCTTGCTTGCATTCGCCCGATGACTTAAGGAGTGTACCTCGTCATCATCCGCCCTTAAAAGGACGTTAAGTAGGCGTGTCTGCGTTGTGTTGTGGTTTACAGTATAACTGTGATATTTGCGCCTTTCGGCCCAACACATCCGACTTCAGCATGACATTTTTGAGTACCGGGTTGTCTTCCCTCTTCGATCCCTACTCGCTTGGCCAGACTAGACAGGTTAGTCTGTTATTAGAGGCACCACGGAAAGGTGGAGCAGGGTCAGGATGGTTCTTGTTCACCGATCCTGGCGCAAGCCATCAGCTGTGGATCGCTGACAACTTCCAGCTCTGGTGCTGGGAGGCGCGCCTTCGCCTGCGATAATATAACTGACTGGACACTGCAGGTTTACTTGAATAATGTGGCGTCCTGCAAACATTGAAATAAAAGAATAGGAATGGCAAAAAGTCATTTTAATGCCATGAAAAATATACTAACATCAAAACAAATAACACCAGGGCTGAAACTAAGAATAGCGAAATGTTACATCTTCTCAATACTCCTGTATGGTGCAGAAACATGGACCAGAAAACAGAACAGAAAATTGAAGCCTTTGAAATGTGGATTTATAGAAGAATAGGTAGAATTCTATCTATCTATTGACCTTTCGAGCCGTAACCGGCCCATAGGGCGTAGACCAAGATACACCTTCTCCTATATGAATTTTTGTTCTAGCAGTTTTCTTTTAGAGATATTTTATCAAATCTCGCCATCTGTCTCTGTTCTGTGCAAGCAGTTCTATCTCATTGAGGGAGCCGATTCCTGCTGCTCTTGCCTCTCTCATCAATGTTCTTCTCAGTGTCTCCCTGGGTCTTCCTCTTTTTCTTTTACCTGTTGTTTCCCATATGAGGGCTTGCTTTGCTATTCGATTATTATCTCTTCTCATCACATGTCCAACGTATGACCATCGTCTTTTCTTTATTACTGAAGATATTAGTGGTTGATTGGCGATTTCTCTAATTTCCTCGTTTGTTTTGAATTCGTTCCATTCTATACCAAGTATTTTCCTTAGACATTTATTTTTGAATGCGTTCAACTTTGTTTCTATATCTCTTGTTGTTTTCCAGCTTTCACACGCATACGTAAGGGTTGATAGTACATTTGATTTGAATAGCCTAAGTTTTGTGTTTGTGCTAATGAGTTTTGATTTCCACAACTTTTCAAGGCTTCTGAAAGACATTGCTGCTTTAGCCAGTCTGATTCTAATTTCTTTGCTCGTATCCCCTTCTCGATCAATGTGACTTCCAAGATAGATGAAGTGATCGATCTCTTCTACTGGTTTGTTTTCCATGTATATTTTGTCACTTGTTGGAATTAAACTTTTCATGACTTTAGTCTTTTCATGATTGACTTCAAGCCCAATTTTGCTGGCTATTGATGATAGTTCATTTGTGTTTTCCTGCATCGTTTTTATCTGATTGCTGATGAGAACTATGTCATCAGCAAAGTCCAGGTCCTCCAAATGGTCTCCTTGTATCCATTCGATGCCTTTATTACCAGTGCAGCATTTCTTCATTATGAAGTCCATAACAATTCCAAATAACAAGGGCGATAAAATACATCCTTGTTTAACCCCAGTTTCTATTGGGAAACATTCGCTCAGTCCTTCCTCTGTTCGAACTGCACATGTGTAACCATCATACATGTCTTTGATAATATTTATGATTTTTGATGGTAAGCCATATTGCTTCAGAATTTTCCACAAAGAATCTCTATGAATACTATCAAATGCTTTTTAGAATTGGATGGAAAGAAAAAAAAAACAAACGAATAAGTTTTAAAACAACTAAAAATGAAAAAAGAACTACTAAACACAATTAGATCAAGACAAATGAAATTTTTTGGTCATGTTAAAAAACACAACAGTCTAATAAAAGTAATATTAGAAGGGAAAATACAAGGTAAAAGAGGCAGAGGCAGACAAAGACTAACATGGACGAGTAACATCAAAAGATGGACAAGTCAGCCTGTGGCAATCTGCACCATCAAAGCAAGAGACAGAGTGGAATGGCGCTCCATGGTAGCCAACCTTCGATGCGGAGAGGGCACTCAATGATGATGATGATGATGATGATGATGATTCAGGGATGTCCAATATTGTAATCTAATTTCGCAATACTCTAATTTCCATGGCTTGTCCGATAACGTTAGGTTTTGCTTTCTGTGTTGACCACCTCAGATTCTTGAGTTTTCACCAGAGTCTCATTATTATCTGATTCAGCAATATCTCTGAATGTTTTTGTTCACGCTCCACCCTTTAGTCCTAGTTGCTTTACAAAGCCATAAAGTGATGTAGCTGCTAGACCAATAAGACCGATCTCCACTGCTATTATTTTGGTTTTGCATCCTTGTCGACTCAGCTCATTGGCCATACCTTTGTATTTGCTACGTTTAAATACATCCTGCTCCGCTATTCTGGATCTAAATGGCACTGTGAGCTCTCTGACGTGAATCATTGCTGGTGTGCACAGCACTATGTGTGGACGCTTCATAATTTTTTTTTTTCGTTCGCCAGCTTTTACCTCTGACTAAGTCCTTAGAGACTAGGAACTGAATTTTGCGTGTTAATCCGTTTTTCCCTGGCAGCCGTGTGCACAGGGGTCCCTCGCCGCACCGGCAAGATAACTCACGCTTCGGAGATACTCATATTTTTTTCCGTCGATGAGTAAATGACGTTTCAAGCCAGGCCTCGCTGCTGAGACCAGGGGTGGTTGCCGCAGAGAGAAATCGTAAATAAAAATCCCAACCGGTGTAGCCGGGATTTGAACCCACAACTTCTCTGTCTCGAGGCCGGCGTCTTGGTCAAGGCAAAGAAATGCATCAAAATGCGAAGCTGCCTGCAGTGAAGCTAATAGTAAGGAGAAAAAATCCCGGTGTCTAGACATTACCCTCCCCTGGTCTCTGGGTAATGAGATCCGCTTGGACGCTTTATAGATAGCTTCATGCACTCTGGGTAGTGAGATCCGTTTAGACGCTTCATAGATATCTTCATGGTCTCTGGGTAGTGAGATCCGTTTGGACGCTTCATAGATAGCTTCATGGTCTCTGGGTAGTGAGATCCGCTTGGACGCTTCATAGATAGCTTCATGGTCTCTGGGTAGTGAGATCCGTTTGGACGCTTCATAGATAGCTTCATAGATAGCTTCATGCGCTCTGGGTAGTGAGATCCGTTTGGACGCTTCATAGATAGCTTCATGGTCTCTGGGTAGTGAGATCCGCTTGGACGCTTCATAGATAGCTTCATAGATAGCTTCATGCGCTCTGGGTAGTGAGATCCGTTTGGACGCTTCATAGATAGCTTCATAGATAGCTTCATGCGCTCTGGGTAGTGAGATCCGTTTGGACGCTTCATAGATAGCTTCATGGTCTCTGGGTAGTGAGATCCGCTTGGACGCTTCATAGATAGCTTCATGCGCTCTGGGTAGTGAGATCCGTTTAGACGCTTCATAGATAGTTTCATGCACTCTGGGTTGTGAGATCCGTTTAGACGCTTCATAGATAGTTTCATGCACTCTGGGTAGTGAGATCCGTTTGGACTCTTCATAGATAGCTTCATGCACTCTGGGTAGTGAGATCCATTTAGATGCTTCTTAGATAGTTTCATGCATTCTGGGTAGTGAGATCCATTTAGGCGCTTCATAGATAGTTTCATGCACTCTGGGTAGTGAGATCCATTTAGGCGCTTCATAGATAGTTTCATGCACTCTGGGTAGTGAGATCCATTTAGGCGCTTCATAGATAGTTTCATGCATTCTGGGTAGTGAGATCCATTTAGATGCTTCATAGATAGTTTCATGCACTCTGGGTAGTGAGATCCATTTAGGCGCTTCATAGATAGTTTCATGCACTCTGGGTAGTGAGATCCGTTTAGACGCTTCATAGATAGCTTCATGCGCTCTGGGTAGTGAGATCCGTTTGGACGCTTCATAGATAGCTTCATGGTCTCTGTGTAGTGCGATCCGCTTGGACGCTTCATAGATAGCTTCATGCGCTCTGGGTAGTGAGATCCGTTTGAACAATTCATAGATAGTTTCATGTACTCTGGGTAGTGAGACTCGTTTGAACACTTCATAGATAGCTTCATGTACTCTGGGTAGTGTGATCCGTTTGAACACTTCATAGATAGCTTCATGTACTCTTGGTAGTGAGATTCGTTTGGACACTTCATAGATAGCTTCATGCGCTCTGGGTAGTGAGATCCGTTTGAACAATTCATAGATAGTTTCATGTACTCTGGGTAGTGAGACTCGTTTGAACACTTCATAGATAGCTTCATGGTCTCTGGGTAGTGTGATCCGTTTGAATACTTCATAGATAGCTTCATGTACTCTTGGTAGTGAGATTCGTTTGGACACTTCATAGATAGCTTCATGTACTCTGGGTAGTGAGATCCGTTTGAACACTTCATAGATAGCTTCATGTACTCTGGGTAGTGAGATCCGTTTGAACACTTCATAGATAGCTTCATGTACTCTGGGTAGTGAGATCCGTTTGGACACTTCATAGATAGCTTCATGTACTCTGGGTAGTGAGATCCGTTTGAACACTTCATAGATAGCTTAATGTACTCTGGGTAGTGAGATCCGTTTGAACACTTCATAGATAGATTCATGTACTCTGGGTAGTGAGATCTGTTTGAACACTTCATAGATAGCTTCATGTACTCTGGGTAGTGAGATCTGTTTGAACACTTCATAGATAGCTTCATGTACTCTGGGTAGTGAGATCTGTTTGAACACTTCATAGATAGCTTCATGTACTCTGGGTAGTGAGATCCGTGTGAACACTTCATAGATAGCTTCATGTACTCTGGGTATACTCCATCCTCTGGGAAGTTAACAAGCATCTCCCAGTTGATCGCGATGTTAAGGATTACTAAATCGTTCCAGTTTTGATTAGGGAGTGGGGTGCTCTCATGATGTAGGTGTTTGTTGTAGCTGGTCGAACTTTACTGCTAGCCTTTAGTGAGCCCTGTCTGCCATGACAGCGAGTTCAACAGCACTTTGTTGGGTTGACACAATTAGTTGTCCTTTACCTGGACCTGCCATGCAAGAGGAGAGAACAGGCTCCATTATCTGTCTTCTATGTCAGGGAGGATATCGGTTGTTATCTGTCTTCTGTGACAGAGAAGATATCGGTTGTTATCTGTCTTCCATGTCAGAGAGGATATCGGTTGTCATCTGGCTTCCATGTCAGAGAGGATATCGGTTGTCATCTGTCTTCCATGTCAGAGAGGATATCGGTTGTCATCTGTCTTCTATGTCAGAGAAGATATCGGTTGTTATCTGTCTTCCATGTCAGAGAGGATATCGGTTGTTATCTGTCTTCCATGTCAGAGAAGATATCGGTTGTTATCTATCTTCCATGTCAGAGAAGATACCGGTTGTCATCTGTCTTCTATGTCAGAGAAGATATCGGTTGTCATCTGTCTTCCATGTCAGAGAGGATATCGGTTGTTATCTGTCTTCCATGTCAGAGAAGATATCGGTTGTTATCTATCTTCCATGTCAGAGAAGATATCGGTTGTCATCTGTCTTCCATGTCAGAGAGGATATCGGTTGTCATCTGTCTTCCATGTCAGAGAAGATATCGGTTGTCATCTATCTTCCATGTCAGAGAGGATATCGGTTGTTATCTGTCTTCCATGTCAGAGAAGATATCGGTTGTTATCTGTCTTCCATGTCAGAGAAGATATCGGTTGTTATCTGTCTTCCATGTCAGAGAGGATATCGGTTGTTATCTGTCTTCCATGTCAGAGAGGATATCGGTTGTTATCTGTCTTCCATGTCAGAGAGGATATCGGTTGTTATCTATCTTCCATGTCAGAGAGGATATCGGTTGTCATCTGTCTTCCATGTCAGAGAGGATATCGGTTGTCTTCTGTGTTCATCACTTCACAAAATTGATGGCTGATGGCAGAAGGTCATACATAGACCTGATTATGTCATTTAACCATAAGGGTGCCATATGTCAGTCCATGTTCTCTTCAAGGCCACATTCCATGTGATCCATTGGCTTTGTCGCACTTACTCTCCTCAGCATCTCTAGTCTCCTGAACTAGCATGTCACTGTCTTGCTTACTGGATGCTATTGACAACCTCTGATTGCCGTCGCGGCCAACCCCATGCCCATTTCATTTGTATATAGCTCATGACCTCCTTCAGTTTTTTTTTTTTTTAACGTTCGCCAACTTTTTACCTCTGACGAAGTCCCTATAGACTAGGAACTGTATTTTGCATGTTAATCCGTTTTTCCCTGGCAGCCGTGTGCACAGGGGTCCCTCGCAGCACAGGCAGCTAACTCCGTCTTCGGAGGTACTCATATTTTTTTCCGTCGATGAGTAATTGATGTTTCAAGCCGGGCCTCACTGCTGAGACCAGGGGTTGGTTGCCGCAGAGAGAAATCACAAGTAAAAATCCCAGCTGGTGCAGCCGGGATTTGAACCCACAAACTCTCTGTCTCGAGGCCGGCGTCTTGCCTCGAGACCAACCAATCCCCCCTCCTTCAGTTAAAAAAGTAGTTATAGCTATTCGAAGGCCCCGGTATCACTGCAAACGAATGACAATCCATAATTTTTCAACTGCCTGTGCCAGTGCTATCATCCGAATTAACATCTCATCGGATATCTAAACAAAGAAATGCAGCTGCAATCCCCATCATAGCAGCTACAGCACACGCCAGTAGCCATAAGGCCAGGCGGCACCGAAAGTGAATGCAGCTGAACTGTCCTTCGTCATACGATATCATCATTCATCGTAAATAATCTGAATATAGAATATCTCCCATTATGTGGTCTATTATATCCCATTATATATACTATCGCAGTAGTAATCTTGCCGTGGTAATCTTCTAGTAGCAATCTTGTAGTAGTAATCTTGCCATGGTATTCTTGTCGTGGTTATCTTGTTGTAGTAATCTTGTAGTAGTAATCTTGTCATGGTATTCTTGCCGTGGTAATCTTGTAGTAGTAATCTTGTAGTAGTAATCTTGCTATGGTAATCTCGTAGTAAAAATTTTGAAGTAGTAATCTTGCCATAGTAATCTTGTAGTAGTAATCTTGCCATGGTAATCTTGTAGCAATAATGTTGAAGTAGTAATCTTGCCATAGTAATCTTGTAGTAGTAATCTTACCATAGTAATCTTGTAGTAGTAATCTTACCATAGTAATCTTGTAGTAGTAATCTTGTAGTAGTAATCTTGCTGTAGTAATCTTGCCATGGTATTCTTGTAGTAGTAGTCTTGCCGTAGTAATCTTGTAGTAGTAATCTTGCCATAGTAATCTTGCCGTAGTAAACTTGTAGTATCTTGTAGTAGTAATCTTGACGTAGTAATCTTGTCATAGTAATCTTGCAGTAATCTTGTCATTGTAATTTTGTAGTAATCTTGTCATAGTAATCATGTAGTAATCTTGTCATAGTAATCTTGTAGTAATCTTGTAGTAATCTTGTCATAGTAATCTTGTAGTAATTATGTCATAGTAATCTTGTAGTAATCTTGTCATAGTAATCTGGTAGTAATCTTGTCATAGTAATCTTGTAGTAATCTTGTCATAGTAATCTTGTAGTAATCTTGTCATAGTAATCTTGTAGTAATCTTGTCATAGTAATCTTGTAGTAATCTTGTCATAGTAATCTTGTAGTAATCTTGTCATAGTAATCTTGTAGTAATTATGTCATAGTAATCTTATAGTAATCATGTCATAGTAATCTTGTAGTAATCATGTCATAGTAATCTTGTAGTAATCATGTCATAGTAATCTTGTAGTGATCTTGCCGATGCTGTTCAGCTTCTATGTCAACTTATCTGTTTGTGATCTAGAGCTTTCGCTAACGACTTTGTTGAACCTTTCCCAGATACCGTTGTTGCTAGCAGGAAGGAAATTGATTCTCTCTATCGTACTCTCTCTCTCTCTCACTCTCTCTATCTCTCACTCTCTCTATCTCTCTCACTCTCACTCTTCCTGTCTGTGAGATGAATGAATTCATCATATAAGAGCTAACTTGAAATACTCTTTGTTCTATTGATTGACTTCTGAATGAAATTTACCAACATCTTATCTATCACTACAATGTGCTGTTGAACTAATGATGCTTGCCTCCCCATTATTTCTTTGTTCTGTGTATTTTCGCGCCCTTCTGTGTTATCTACGATTCCCAGAAATACGAGTAAGGCCGGTAGAATTGTGCGATTACGATGACTAGCCAAAAGTTGTACACCAAGCTTGTTCAATCCATACACTGAGCAAATCTTTAGAAACATCACAGAGATGCCAGTCCTAAACATTAATGGAAAGATAATCAATAACCTGAGATATGCTGATGACACTGTTCTACCAGCAGGAAATTCTAAAGATCTACAACAATTGCTTAATGAAATAAACATGACAAGCATAAAATATGGATTAAATATGAATATCAAAAAATACTAAAACTATGATCTTAAACAAAGAAAATTCTCAAGACCTACAAATAAATGTCACAATTGAAGGAGTACATCTGGAGACAGTTCAGAGCTACAACTACCTTGGATACTATAACCAATGATGGAAAATGTAAAATTGAAATAAATAAAAGAATAGGAATGGCAAAAAGTAATTTTAATGTCACGAAAACTATACTAGCATCAAAACAAATAGCGCCAGAGTTAAAACTAAGAATAGCAAAATGTTATATCTTCTCAACATTCGTATATGGTGCAGAAACATGGAGATTAGACCAAAAAAAAAAAACAGAACCAAAAAATTCAAACCTTTGAAATGTGGATTTATAAAAGAATATGAA
This sequence comes from Megaustenia siamemsis, assembly GCA_032433765.1. Classification (NCBI taxonomy): domain Eukaryota; kingdom Metazoa; phylum Mollusca; class Gastropoda; order Stylommatophora; family Ariophantidae; genus Megaustenia; species Megaustenia siamemsis. The sequence goes on from JAVIAB010000049.1 coordinate 16,740,403, forward strand.
GAATTGAATGGAAAGAAAATAAAACAAACGATGACATCTTAAAACAACAAAAAATGAAAAGAGAACTACTAAATACAATTCAAACATGACAAATGAGATTTTGGGGACATGCTAAAAGACACAACAGCCTACTAAAGTTAATCTTGGAAGGGAAAATACAAGGTAAAATACAAGGTAAAGGAGGCAGACCAAGATGAACGTAGACGAGTAGCGTCTAAAAAATGGACAAGTCAGCCTATGACAACCTGCGCCTTCAAAGCAAGAGGCAGAGCGGAATGGCGCTATATGGTAGCCAACATACGGATGCAGAGACAACACTTAATGATATTGATGCAAAAAAAGTAAAGAAAAGAGCCCCCGTCATGCCAAGTGGCGTATAGGGAATATGGTGTTAGTGACCATAATTTTTACAGACCTTCGGCACATGGTTTTTAGGGTAATGTGGTCGGTATTACGCTCGTGCCGCTTTACTTTCCTAGAAAAAAAATCCGGTACCCATTTAAGGCTGGGTGAACCTGGAAGCCGTCGGTCAGGATCAAACACGACCTCTTGTCCGTTGTAGTCCAATTCACTGAACTGTCGCGGCTCCCAATGATGATGCCGACTAACCAGAAATGCGTCCACCCAGAAAGCTACACAAGCAATAAATAGCATTGATGAATTGCTTCATTTGTTGAGAGGAAAGTTAAGAAAGATCAATACATGTGAGATGCGATGCTTGAGAAAAGTAACAAACAACACAAGAAGAGATAGAATACCAAATAAAACCATAAGAAAAATAGTAGGAACAAAACCCTGCCAAGAATATATAGAACAACAACAACTTAAATGGTTTGGCCACCTGGTCAGAACGAATCCTCACCAATCACCATCAAGGGCGTTCTTCTCAAGAATGCATGGGAAAAGACCAAGAGGAAGACCCAGAAGAAGATGGATAGATGTAGTGACAGAGACATGTAACAACAAAGGAAAATCACTAATTCAGACAGTTCGAGCAGCTCAAGAACGACAAATGGTATAAGCCACGACACCTTTTAGGTATCAGTGAGAAAGAGAAAAGAAGAAGATGGATAGATGCAGTGACAGAGACATGTAACAACAAAGGAAAATCACTAATTCAGACAGTACGAGCAGCTCAAGAACGACAAATGATATAAACCACGACACCTTTTAGGTATCAGTGAAAAGAGAACAGAAGAAGATGGATAGATGCAGTGACAGAGACATGTAACAACAAAGGAAAATCACTAATTCAGACAGTTCTAGCAGCTCAAGAACGACAAATAATATAAGCCACGACACCTTTTAGGTATCAGTGAGAAAGAGAAAAGAAGAAGATGGATAGATGCAGTGACAGAGACATGTAACAACAAAGGAAAATCACTAATTCAGACAGTTCGAGCAGCTCAAGAACGACAAATGATATAAACCACGACACCTTTTAGGTATCAGTGAGAAAGAGAAAAGAAGAAGATGGATAGATGCAGTGACAGAGACATGTAACAACAAAGGAAAATCACTAATTCAGACAGTTCGAGCAGCTCAAGAACGACAAATGATATAAGCCACGACACCTTTTAGGTATCAGTGAGAAAGAGAAAAGAAGAAGATGGATAGATGCAGTGACAGAGACATGTAACAACAAAGGAAAATCACTAATTCAGACAGTTCTAGCAGCTCAAGAACGACAAATAATATAAGCCACGACACCTTTTAGGTATCAGTGAGAAAGAGAAAAGAAGAAGATGGATAGACGCAGTGACAGAGACATGTAACAACAAAGGAAAATCACTAATTCAGACAGTTCTAGCAGCTCAAGAACGACAAATGATATAAACCACGATACCTTTTAGGTATCAGTGAAAAGAGAAAAGAAGAAGATGGATAGATGCAGTGACAGAGACATGTAACAACAAAGGAAAATCACTAATTCAGACAGTTCTAGCAGCTCAAGAACGACAAATGATATAAACCACGATACCTTTTAGGTATCAGTGAAAAGAGAAAAGAAGAAGAAGTTGAGATGAGTGGCCGTTTGTCTAACTTGGCTAATTATAAGAATACAAGGAAGGTGTTTGAGATATAAAACTACTGGTCACTTTTCTACCTGTTTCCCATACACAATCTGCGTGACAATCATATGACAATTATTATGAGGCGTGTTCAAATGGAACCTGTCCCAGTGGCTTTATTTTAAAAATATATAAATTACGGTAAATGAATTTAAATATCTGGGAACAATGTTAACCTCAGATGGTAGATGTACAACAGAGGTGAGATGCAGAATGGCTCAGGCAAAAGCAGCTTTCCAAAAAATGAGGAAGATATATTGTGTTATCCATTTTTGACAATAGAAACAAGAAAAAGAGTTCTTAAATGTTATGTGGAACCAGTCTTAACATAAGGATGTGAATCATTGACAATAGGACAACAGACAAGAAAGTCACTGGAGTCTGTAGAAATGTGGTTTTACAGAAGAATATTGAGAATACCATGGACAGCTAAGAAGAGTAATGAAAACGTTCTGAGAGAGGTCAAAGCAAAAAGAGAGCTAATTTCCAATATTAGGAAGAAACAATCATCATTTTTTGGCCATGTAATGAGAAGGAAACAGCTGGAATATATTGTAACAACTGGGAAAATTAAAATTGAGTGACGAAGAAATAGAGGGAAGGAAAGAGAAAAGATACCAGACAGCTTAAGAGAATGGCTTGGCAGAAGGTCAACAACAGAAATGATAACTAACTGTCGAGATCGAAATTTGTGAAGAGACATGATCACCTACACCAGCAGGCCCGGTACTTGATGACGATGTACGTTACTTCAGAGGGTGTGCCAGAATTAAGTAAAACAATAGTTATGAGGCAGGTACTCACCAGGGATCTTTAGAAAAAGTCATCACAGGCATGTAGACACGCTTCCCACTGTTTTGGTAGATTGTGGGTGCCTTCCAAGAATCTAGATTGTGAATGCCTTCCAAGAAAAATGACTTTGGTTGCTCATTAAATCATTCTGAACATGGCCAAGTAACAAACAAAGTTAAAAAAAAAGGAAAAAAAAACTTATCACATCATCAGTGCCCTCCGAGATGTGGGAAGAGCACAGGACTTCGACAAACACAGATCCACGTCACTTCTTCGGATGATAAAGATGGGAGTTAATATGGGCACAGCCAGAAATGAGAAACTTAGTGGCCGTGTAAGAAGACTTATCAACCAACACAGAACTGGAGTCGTCAGTCGCTGGACACTGCGGGATTTCCTGAGGAGGGGATCTGAGCACCTATGGATATGTTCGGAGTGCAATGATGATGACCCGCAAATAACTCAATAACTGAGGAGGAGATCTGAGCACCTATGGATATGTTCGGAGTGCAATGATGATGACCTGCAAATAACTCAATAACTGAGGAGGAGATCTGAGCACCTATGGATATGTTCGGAGTGCAATGATGATGACTCGCAAATAACTCAATAACTGAGGAGGGGTTCTGAGCACCTATGGATATGTTCGGAGTGCAATGATGATGACTCGCAAATAACTCAATCATTCTATCACTGTGGCCATGACATCTGCATCAGAGTCGAATTCTTGTCCCTTCAGAGATTGAATTGTCCGAACAAATGAAAGTAGTGACAGATCGTGGCTGTAGGCTCCCCACTGTTTCCTTACTAACACTCCCTGCGCAGTGTTCACGAGACGTGGACAAGCATCAACAACGGAATCACACCACGGCAGGGGTACTCGTTGGTCTCGAGACAGAGATGTTGTGGATACAAATCCCGGCTGCACCAGTTGGGATTTTTGTTTAAACACCCCTGGTCTCAGCAGCGAGGCCACGCTTGAAATGTCAATTACCCGTGGACGGAAAAAAAATATGAGTACCTCCGAACAAGAGGTAGGGTTCGATCCCAACCGACGGCTTCCGGGTTCACCCAGCCTTTAATGGGTACCGGATTTTTTTAATGGGAAAGTAAAGCCGCACGGCCGTAATACCGACCACATTACCTCAAAAAACATGTGCCGAAGGTCTGTAAAATATATGGTCACTAACACCATATTCCCTATACTCCACTTGGCGTGACGGGGACACTTTACTTCTTTTTTTTTTAACCTCCGAAGACGGAGTTATCTGCCCCGAGGGATCCTGTGCACACGGCTGCCAGGGAAAAAAACGGATTAACACGCAAAAATGCAGTTCCTAGTCTGTAGGGACTTCGTCAGAGGTAAAAGCTGGCGAACGCAAAAATAATTTATATTAAAAAAGGGACACCACATGAGAAAGTTGGATTCGCTTATTCTCGATATGTATTTTCAGTTTGTCTAGTGTGTCTTTGTAACGGGTGGCATTGATATTCCCACTAAGCTCTTTAAACTCTGCTAATAGAAGCTCTCTGATCGACCTTCATCAGCCATTTTTCGTAATGTCTGCTGCAAGATCAATGAATGCTGTGCACAGAATGAACTCATGTATAATTTACACACTGGTGTGTGATTATTACGACAGGTAAAGGTCAAGGTAAAGTACGAGACTTGAACCGGCGTCTTAGCACGAGAGTTTACACCCATATGTGCTCGGTCGCCTATCCAGAAATGTTCGGAGATTTCTGTATAGTGTTGTCTCAAGCATCTAAACTCAGATGCGAGGCAACATTCCTCACCTTCCCAGGGTAATACCCTGGTAACCATTTCTGTCAACGGCTGGGTCGACCGTGGGGGTATTTATTTTTCCAACCACGAGTACGATTCACACTGCTCCCAGCGGGAATCGAACATGGGTTGTCCGAACGTCGGTAGTCCAGTCGGGTGGTTTTCCCAACTCGGCTACCGAGGCCCCCTATTACGTCAGATGTGACATCTTGTCTTCTACACATGTCCACTTGGGTGGGTTTCATTTGAACGTTCCAAGTATGCTGTGTGTGTCTACAACAGGTGTTCAGGTGCCATGGTTGCTACTGTATGTTGTGTGTGTCTACAACAGGTGTTCAGGTGCCATGGTTGCTACTGTATGTTGTGTGTGTCTACAACAGGTGTTCAGGTGCCATGGTTGCTACTGTATGTTGTGTGTGTCTACAACAAATGTCCTGGTACCATGGTTGCTACTGTATGTTGTGTGTGTCTACAACAGGTGTTCAGGTGCCATGGTTGCTACTGTATGTTGTGTGTGTCTACAACAGGTGCTCAGGTGCCATGGCTGCTACTGTATGTTGTCTGTGTCTACAACAGGTGTTCAGGTGCCATGGTTGCTACTGTATGTTGTGTGTGTCTACAACAGGTGTTCAGGTGCCATGGTTGCTACTGTATGTTGTGTGTGTCTACAACAGGTGTTCAGGTGCCATGGTTGCTACTGTAAGTTGTGTGTGTCTACAACAGGTGTTCAGGTGCCATGGTTGCTACTGTATGTTGTGTGTGTCTACAACAGGTGCTCAGGTGCCATGGTTGCTACTGTATGTTGTGTGTGTCTACAACAGGTGTCCAGGCGTCATAGCTGCTGTTGTATGTTGTGTGTGTCTACAACAGGTGCTCAGGTGCCATGGTTGCTACTGTATGTTGTGTGTCTGCAACAGGTGTTCATGTGCTATGGTTGCTACTGTATGTTGTGTGTGTCTATAACAGATGTTCAAGTGCCATGACTGCTACTGTATGTTGTGTGTGTCTACAACAAATGTTCAGGTACCATGGTTGCTACTGTATGTTGTGTGTCTGCAACAGGTGTTCAGGTGCCATGGTTGCTACTGTATGTTGTGTGTCTGCAACAGGTGTTCAAGTGCCATGGTTGCTACTGTATGTTGTGTGTGTCTACAACGGGTGTTCAAGTGCCATGGCTGCTACTGTATGTTGTGTGTGTCTACAACAAATGTTCAAGTGCCATGGCTGCTACTGTATGTTTTGTGTCTACAACAGATGTTCAAGTGCCATGGTTGCTACTGTATGTTGTGTGTGTCTACAACAAATGTTCAAGTGCCATGGTTGCTACTGTATGTTGTGTGTGTCTACAACAGATCTTCAAGTGCCATAGCTGCTACTGTATGTTGTGTGTGTCTACAACAAATGTTCAGGTGCCATGGCTGCTACTGTATGTTGTGTCTGTCTACAACAGATCTTCAAGTGCCATAGCTACTACTGTATGTTGTGTGTGTCTACAACAGATGTTCAAGTGACATGGTTGCTACTGTATGTTGTGTGTGTCTACAACAGGTGTCCAGGTGCCATGGCTTCTAGTGTATGTTGTGTGTGTCTACAACAAATGTCCAGTGCCATGGCTGCTACTGTTTGTTGTGTGTGTCTACAACAAATTTTCAAGTGTCATTGTTGCTACTGTATGTTGTGTGTGTCTACAACAGGTGTCCAGGTGCCATGGCTGCTGTTGTATGTTGTGTGTGTCTACAACAGATGTTCAAGTGCCATGGTTGCTACTGTATGTTGTGTGTATCTGCAACAGGCGTTCAAGTGTCATTTTTGCTACTGTATGTTGTGTGTGTCTACAACAGGTGTCCAGGTGCCATAGCTGATGTTGTATGTTGTGTGTGTCTACAACAGGTGTTCAGGTACCATGGTTGCTACTGTATGTTGTGTGTGTCTACAACAGATGTTCAGGTGCCATGGCTGCTACTGTATGTTGTGTGTGTCTACAACAGATGTTCAGGTGCCTTGGCTGCTACTGTATGTTGTGTGTCTACAACAGGTGTTCAAGTGCCATGGTTGCTACTGTATGTTGTGTGTGTCTACAACAGATGTTCAGGTGCCATGGCTGCTACTGTATGTTGTGTGTGTCTACAACAGATCTTCAAGTGCCATAGCTGCTACTGTATGTTGTGTGTGTCTGCAACAGGTGTTCAAATGTCATTTTTGCTACTGTATGTTGTGTGTGTCTACAACAGGTGTCCAGGTGCCATGGCTGCTGTTGTATGTTGTGTGTGTCTACAACAGATGTTCAAGTGCCATGGTTGCTACTGTATGTTGTGTGTGTCTACAACAAATGTTCAAGTGCCATGGTTGCTACTGTATGTTGTGTGTGTCTACAACAGGTGTCCAGGTGCCATGGCTGCTGTTTTATGTTGTGTGTGTCTACAACAGGTGTACAGGTGCCAGGGCTGCTGTTGTATGTTGTGTGTGTCCACAACAGGTGTCCAGGTGCCATGGCTGCTGTTGTATGTTGTGTGTGTCTACAACAGGTGTCCAGGTGCCATGGCTGCTGTTGTATGTTGTGTATTTTTATAACAAATTGTCCCGTACCATGGGGTCTACTTTATGTTATGTGTGTGCAATTACAACATGTGTTTAAGTTCCAAGTAACTGTTGTATGTTGCATGCATCTACCACAGTTTCCCATGTGCTATGGCCCCCATAACTGTAAATGGTGTAAGCTGGTGTAAGTTACATACTTCTACAAAAGTTTCCCATGTAGCAAGGCCCAGTGTAAGTTACATACTTCTACAAAAGTTGCCCATGTAGCAAGGCCCAGTGTAAGTTACATACTTCTACAAAAGTTTCCCATGTAGCAAGGCCCAGTGTAAGTTACATAATTCTACAAAAGTTTCCCATGTAGCAAGGCCCAGTGTAAGTTACATACTTCTACAAAAATTTCCCATGTAGCAAGGCCCAATGTAAGTTGCATGCTTCTACAAAAGTTTCCCATGTACCAAGGCCCAGTGTAAGTTGCATGCTTCTACAAAAGTTTCCCATGTACCAAGGCCCAGTGTAAGTTGCATGCTTCTACAAAAGTTGCCCATTACTAAGGCCCAGTGTAAGATGCATGCTTCTACAAAAGTTTCCCATGTAGCAAGGCCCAATGTAAGTTGAATGCTTCTACAAAAGTTGCCCATGTACCAAGCCCCAATGTAAGTTGAATGCTTCTACAAAAGTCGCCCATGTACCAAGGCCCAGTGTAAGTTGCATGCTTCTATAAAAGTTGCCCATGTACCAAGGCCCAGTGTAAGTTTCATGCTTCTACAAAAGTTGCCCATTACTAAGGCCCAGTGTAAGTTGCATGCTTCTACAAAAGTTGCCCATGAACCAAAGCCCAGTGTAAGTTGTATGCTTCTACAAAAATTGCCCAAGTACCAAGGCCCAGTGTAAGTTGCATGCTTCTACAAAAGTTGCCCATGTACCAAGGCCCAGTGTAAGTTGCATGCTTCTACAAAAGTTTCCCATGTAGCAAGGCCCAATGTAAGTTGAATGCTTCTACAAAAGTTGCCCATGTAGCAAGGCCCAGTGTAAGTTGCATGCTTCTACAAAAGTTTCCCATGTACCAAGGCCCAGTGTAAGTTGCATGCTTCTACAAAAGTTGCCCGTTACCAAGGCCCAGTGTAAGTTGCATGCTTCTACAAAAGTTTCCCATGTAGCAAGGCCCAATGTAAGTTGAATGCTTCTACAAAAGTTGCCCATGTACCAAGGTCCAATGTAAGTTGAATGCTTCTACAAAAGTCGCCCATGTACCAAGGCCCAGTGTAAGTTGCATGCTTCTACAAAAGTTGCCCATGTACCAAGGCCCAGTGTAAGTTTCATGCTTCTACAAAAGTTGCCCATTACCAAGGCCCAGTGTAAGTTGCATGCTTCTACAAAAGTTGCCCATGTACCAAAGCCCAGTGTAAGTTGTATGCTTCTACAAAAATTGCCCAAGTACCAAGGCCTAGTGTAAGTTGCATGCTTCTACAAAAGTTGCCCATGTACCAAGGCCCAGTGTAAGTTGCATGCTTCTACAAAAGTTGCCCATGTACCAAGGCCCAGTGTAAGTTTCATGCTTCTACAAAAGTTGCCCATGTACCAAGGCCCAGCGTAAGTTGCATGCTTCTACAAAAGTTGCCCATGTACCAAGGCCCAGTGTAAGTTGCATGCTTCTACAAAAGTTGCCCATGTACCAAGGCCCAGTGTAAGTTGCATGCTTCTACAAAAGTTGCCTATGTACCAAGGCCCAGTATAAGTTGCATGCTTCTACAAATGTTGCCCATGTACCAAGGCCCAGTGTAAATTGCATGCATCTACAAAAGTTACTCTTGTGAAAAGAGGGCCCCTGTAAATTGCATGCTTCTACAAAAGTTGCCCATGTACCAAGGCCCACTGTAAGTTGCATGCTTCTACAAAACTTGCCCATGTACCAAGGCCCAGTGTAAGTTGCATGCTTCTACAAAAGTTGCCCATGTACCAATGCCCAGTGTAAGTTTCATGCTTCTACAAAAGTTGCCCACGTACCAAGGCCCAGTGTAAGTTTCATGCTTCTACAAAAGTTGCCCATTACCAAGGCCCAGTGTAAGTTGCATGCTTCTACAAAAGTTGTCCATGCACCAAGGCCCAGTGTAAGTTGTATGCTTCTACAAAAATTGCCCAAGTACCAAGGCCCAGTGTAAGTTGCATGCTTCTACAAAAGTTGCCCATGTACCAAGGCCCAGTGTAAGTTGCATGCTTATACAAATGTTGCCCATGTACCAAAGCCCAGTGTAAGTTTCATGCTTCTACAAAAGTTGCCCATGTACCAAGGCCCAGTGTAAGTTGCATGCTTCTACAAAAGTTGCCCATTACCAAGGCCCAGTGTAAGTTGCATGCTTCTACAAAAGCTGGCATGTACCAAGGCCCAGTGTAAGTTTCATGCTTCTACAAAAGTTGTCCATGCACCAAGTCCCAGTGTAAGTTGCATGCTTCAACAAAAGTTGCCCATGTACCAAGTCCCAGTGTAAGTTGCATGCTTCTACAAAAGTCGCCCATTACCAAGGCCCAGTGTAAGTTGCATGTTTCTACAAATGTTGCCCATGTACCAAGGCCCAGTGTAAGTTGCATGCTTCTACAAAAGTTGTCCATGTACCAAGGCCCAGTGTAAATTGCATGCTTCTACAAAAGTTGCCCATTACCAAGGCCCAGTGTAAGTTGCATGCTTCTACAAAAGTCGCCCATGTACCAAGGCCCAGTGTAAGTTGCATGCTTCTACAAAAGTCGCCCATTACCAAGGCCCAGTGTAAGTTGCATGCTTCTACAAAAGTTGCCCATGTACCAAGGCCCAGTGTAAGTTGCATGCTTCTACAAAAGTTGCCCATGTTCCAAGGCCCAGTGTAAGTTGCATGCTTCTACAAAAGTCGCCCATTACCAAGGCCCAGTGTAAGTTGCATGCTTCTACAAAAGTTGCCCATGTACCAAAGCCCAGTGTAAGTTTCATGCTTCTACAAAAGTTGCCCATTACCAAGGCCCAGTGTAAGTTGCATGCTTCTACAAAAGTTGCCCATTACCAAGGCCCAGTGTAAGTTGCATGCTTCTACAAAAGTTGGCATGTACCAAGGCCCAGTGTAAGTTGCATGCTTCTACAAAAGTTGTCCATGTACCAATGCCCAGTGTAAGTTTCATGCTTCTACAAAAGTTGCCCATTACCAAGGCCCAGTGTAAGTTTCATGCTTCTATAAAAGTTTCCCATGTACCAAGGCCCAGTGTAAGTTGCATGCTTCTACAAAAGTCGCCCATTATCAAGGCCCAGTGTAAGTTGCATGTTTCTACAAAAGTTGCCCATGTACCAAGGCCCAGTGTAAGTTGCATGCTTCTACAAAAGTTGTCCATGTACCAAGGCCCAGTGTAAATTGCATGCTTCTACAAAAGTTGCCCATTACCAAAGCCCAGTGTAAGTTGCATGCTTCTACAAAAGTTGCCCATGTACCAAGGCCCAGTGTAAGTTGCATGCTTCTACAAAAGTCGCCCATGTTCCAAGGCCCAGTGTAAGTTACATGCTTCTACAAAAGTTGCCCATGTACCAAGGCCCAGTGTAAGTTGCATGCTTCTACAAAAGTTGCCCATGTACCAAGGCCCAGTGTAAGTTGCATGCTTCTACAAAAGTCGCCCATTACCAAGGCCCAGTGTAAGTTGCATGCTTCTACAAAAGTCGCCCATACACCAAGGCCCAGTGTAAGTTGCATGCTTCTACAAAAGTTACCCATGTACCAAGGCCCAGTGTAAGTTGCATGCTTCTACAAAAGTCGCCCATTACCAATGCCCAGTGTAAGTTGCATGCTTCTACAAAAGTCGCCCATGTACCAAGGCCCAGTGTAAGTTGCATGCTTCTACAAAAGTTGCCCATTACCAAGGCCCAGTGTAAGTTGCATGCTTCTACAAAAGTTGCCCATTACCAAGGCCCAGTGTAAGTTGCATGCTTCTACAAAAGTTACCCATTACCAAGGCCCAGTGTAAGTTGCATGCTTCTACAAAAGTTGCCCATTACCAAGGCCCAGTGTAAGTTGCATGCTTCTACAAAAGTTACCCATTACCAAGGCCCAGTGTAAGTTGCATGCTTCTACAAAAGTTACCCATTACCAAGGCCCAGTGTAAGTTGCATGCTTCTACAAAAGTCGCCCATGTACCAAGGCCCAGTGTAAGTTGCATGCTTCTACAAAAGTTGCCCATTACCAAGGCCCAGTGTAAGTTGCATGCTTCTACAAAAGTTACCCATTACCAAGGCCCAGTGTAAGTTGCATGCTTCTACAAAAGGTGCCTATTACCAAGGCCCAGTGTAAGTTGCATGCTTCTACAAAAGTTGCCCATTACCAAGGCCCAGTGTAAGTTACATGCTTCTACAAAAGTTACCCATTACCAAGGCCCAGTGTAAGTTTCATGCTTCTACAAAAGTTACCCATTACCAAGGCCCAGTGTAAGTTGCATGCTTCTACAAAAGTTACCCATTACCAAGGCCCAGTGTAAGTTGCATGCTTCTACAAAAGTTACCCATTACCAAGGCCCAGTGTACGTTACATGCTTCTACAAAAGTTACCCATTACCAAGGCCCAGTGTAAGTTTCATACTTCTACAGTGCAATGGGGGCTACTGTAGGCATCTACATCTTCTACTTTAAAACGATTCAAGATCCGAATATCAAATTCCGTGTTTGTCACATCTTGTGGTGTCTCACAGAAGAAAAACAAAGTTCATTTTCATTGAGCATTCAGTGCCTTTCGTGCGCAGGATACCCTAATTCTGACACACACTATTCGCCAGCCTCTGCTAAATCTCCATCGTCATCATCGTTGTATTTTGTCCTCAATATTTTAAAGCTGTTCTGAAAGAGGCCAAAGCAGAAAGAGAGCTAATCTCCAATATTAGGAAGAAACAATCATCATTTTTTGGCCATGTAATGAGATGGAATTAGCTGGAATATATTGTAACAACTGGGAAAATTGAAGCACGAAGAGATAGAGGGAAGGAAAGAGAAAAGATATTAGACAGCTTAAGAGAATGGCATGGCAGAAGGTCAACAACATAAATTACAAATAACTGTCGTGATCGAAAGTTGTGGAGAGTCATGATCACCTACGCCAGCAGGCCCGGTACTTGATGATGATGCTGCTTTAAAAGCTGTCAAATATTTTTGTTTATTTGTCTTGTTTAATAATTACCTTTCATAAAAATATTTTAAAAATACTCTGTTTCCTAACAGCTCGCCAAACTTCTATTTTCAGAAGTGTTCTGGATATCACAGTTGCTGTTACATCATAGCAACATAAAAGAGCTGTTTAAAAAAATACCACACCAAAGAAGTTGTAGATCATCAGCCAGATTGCAAGAGAAGTGAGCGGACCATCGTGCTAGTTCTGAGACTCTGAGAGACTCCGCTTGAGTCCGATTGAAGACATCAGGACTTGCAAAAATGACAGCAACGCCTGCAATGCACGAGTTGAATATCATCGTCTTGGGTTCACCAGAAATAGGCAAAACAAATTACATAGAAAAGTACGTGTCAGGGGATATAACTGCCACATACGAGCCAACTGCACACCATGTCTTTATGAAGGAGGTCATGCACGATTCCAAACCTATCAAGTTACAAATCATAGACGTAGGTGGAGCCCCGCCTCCGGATGTTGACAAAGACGCACTTATCAAAAAGGCGGATGGGATTATTCTCGCCTATGACATCACAAAAGCGGATACGTTCAATGCTGTTAAAGACATCAAAAAACACGCGAAGGATCTCACGGGGGATAAAAATGTCCCAACCGTTCTCATAGGTACCAAATCAGATCTTGAGGAGAGAGAGGTCACGGAGGCACAAGCAGCTGAGATGGCTAAAGAGCTACAAATTATGAACTTTGAAACGTCCGCAGTGACTGGAGCCAACGTCGAAGCTGCATTCTTAAAACTTATCACAATGATGACCGACATGCGCAAAAAAACTACGCCAACTGACAAAGCGAGTACAAAAAAAAAATGCTGCCAATTGCTGTGAAGGCGTAATCACTGCCTTTTGCTATGGACATATAATTATTACATTTTGCTATTAAGATATTGTTAATGTCTTGTGCTATGAGAATATAATTCTCTCTTGTGCTATGAGAATATAATTCTCTCTTGTGCTATGAGGGTATAAATACTACTTTGTACTATGAAGATATAATTATTGCCTAGTGCTATGAAGATATAATTATTGCCTGGTGCTATGAAGATATAATTATTGCCTGGTGCTATGAAGATATAATTATTGCCTGGTGCTATGAAGATATAATTATTGCCTGGTGCTATGAAGATATAATTATTGCCTAGTGCTATGAAGATATAATTATTGCCTAGTGCTATGAAGATATAATTATTGCCTAGTGCTATGAAGATATAATTATTGCCTAGTGCTATGAAGATATAATTATTGCCTAGTGCTATGAAGATATAATTATTCACTTGTGCTAGGAAGTTACAATTTTGTACTAATGAACATCTAATTCAACTTTTAGTGATAAATAAAAAAAAGCAACGTTAAATATTATCGCTCGTCGTCTGATTTATTTCATCATTGAGTGCCGTCTCCGCATCGAAGGTTGGCTACCATGGAGCGCCATTTCACTCTGTCTCTTGCTTTGATGGTGCAGATTGTCATAGGTTGATTTGTCCATCTTTTGATGTTACTCGTCCATGTTAGTCTTGGTTTGCCTCTGCCGCTTTTACCTTGTATTTTCCCTTCCAATATTACTTTTTTTAAGGCTGCTGTGTCTTTTAACATCCCCAAAAATGTAATTTGTCTTGTTCTAATTGTGTTTAGTAGTTCTCTTTTCATTTTTAGTTGTTTTATGACTTCATCGTTTGTTTTCTTTTCTTTCCATCCAGTTCTACCTATCTTCAATAAATCCACATTTCAAAGGCTTCAATTTTCTGTTCTGTTTTCTTGTCTAATGTCCATCTTTCTGCACCATACGGGAATATTGAGAAGATGTAACATTTTGCTATTCTTAATTTCAGCCCTGGTGTTATTTGTTTTGATGTTAGTATATTTTTCATTGATTTATTTGCTTTGTCTTTATTTGAGGAAAACCCTTTCCTTTCAACATGAAATGCAGTTTTGAATGAAGCAGTATTTTGTCAAATCATTGGACAGTTATCACCACTATTGTCCAACAAGGAAATAACTCTGGAGGCAAAACGGGCACTATACAATACAATCTTCATCCCAACACTGTGCTACCAATGCCAGTCCTGGACTCTAGATGCAAGAACAATAAGAAAAATAACCTCAACTGAGATGAAATGTGTTGACGAATGACAGGAAACAGTCTGATAGATAAGATCAGAAATGAAGAACTGAAAAAAGCTAGGAATAGCCCCCGTCATAGAATATATAAGGAAACAACAGATAAAATGGTTTGGTCACGTGACAAGGCAGAAAGATCAAAACACAACACAACGAGCTTTCAAAAAACGTTGTGACAACACCAGACCCAAGGGTCGACCACGAAAATGATGGATAGATGGAATATTAGAAACACTAGGAAACATAACAGCAGCAGTGGCGAACAGAAGAGCAAAAGACCGCAAATTATATCTCCCCTCGGCGCTGAAAGGCAGATGAGGAAGAAAAGAAGAAGTATATTATCTTGACGCAGGCGCTGTTCGTTTGTTTGCTTTCACCAACTTTATACCTTTAGCTGGGGAACTGGTTGGTCTCGAGACAAGACGCCGACCTCGAGACAGAGAGGTTGTGTGTTCAAATCTCTGGCTGGACAAGTTGAGGTTTTTATTTGTGATTTCTCTCTGCGGCAACAATCCCTGGTCTCAGCAGCGGATCCCGGCTTGAAAACGTCAATTGCTCATAGACGGGAAAAAAAATATGAGTACCCCCGAAGACGGAGGGAACCCCTGCGCTGCCAGGGGAAAACGGATTAACACTCAAAATGACGATACTAAAAAAAAGGAAGAAAAAAAGTGGTATGGTGACAGCTTTACGTGGTAATGGACGAAACAAAAGTCGACGTTTCAGCCAAGTAGGCCTTCATCTGGACGAACAACAAACACAAAAATTATATATAACGATATAATAACAAATCTAACTACATGGCGATAATATGCTGGATACTAAAGAGAGGAAAAAAAAAATGGTCACTTCCCTGTGTTCCTGAGCTGGGTCAGTCTTCAAATGGACTGAATTGATACGACAGGACCGATTATAAATCTCTCTAGCCAGGGAGTCAGGTGAGAAGACGGAAAGGAAGGGTTCTAAAAATATGGGGAGGTGGGTACAGGATATGTGTAAACTATGCACGTCTAACTATATCCTGTACCAACCTCCCCATGGTTGCCAAAGCTGGCGAACGGGAAAGTAAAAAAAAAAAAAAATACCTCTAGCGAAGTCTCGAGGTAATGAATTTTGCGAGAACATCACACTTATTCTGGCTTTTCACACTGGAAGCAGTGGTCTCAAGTGTCCCTCGCCATACAGGCAGACATTCTACTACTTTATATAGAAGTACTTGAGTTTTTATAGTCGACAGTTCTTACATTTTTGGGCACGTTTTTTTTCTTTTTCTTTTAATTTTGACTCGGCAGTGGCCATTTTTTGGGCCTACTCTTTTCGATCTCCAACTGTTACAGTTTTTTTAACGTGCGCGGAGTGCATTCGGGGCTTCCTGTTTTTCCGTTGTTATCTGAGAGGGCTAGACCTTAGACCTCGCTACCCAAAGAGGGCTAGACTTTAGACCTCCCCACCCAGAGAGGGCTAGACCTTAGACCTCGCTACCCAGAGAGGGCTAGACCTAAGACCTCGCTACACAGAGAGGGCTAGACCTTAGACCTCCCCACCCAGAGAGGGCTAGACCTTAGACCTCGCTACCCAGAGAGGGCTAGACCTGAGACCTCGCTACCCAGAGAGGGCTAGATCTTAGACCTCGCTACCCAGAGAGGGCTAGACCTTAGATCTCGCTACCCAGAGAGGGCTAGATCTTAGACTTCGCTACCCAGAGAGGGCTAGACCTAAGACCTCGCTACACAGAGAGGGCTAGACCTTAGACCTCGCTATCCAGAGAGGGCTAGACCTTAGATCTCGCTACCAAGAGAGTGCTAGATCTTAGACCTCGCTACCAAGAGAGGGCTAGACCTTAGATCTCGCTACCCAGAGATGGCTAGACCTTAGATCTCGCTACCCAGAGAGGGCTAGACCTTAGACCTGGCTACCCAGAGAGGGCTAGACCTTAGATCTCGCTACCCAGAGAGGGCTAGACCTTAGATCTCGCTACCCAGAGAGGGCTAGACCTTAGACCTCGCTACCCAGAGAGGGCTAGACCTTAGATCTCGCTACCCAGAGAAGGCTAGACCTTAGACCTCGCTACCAAGAGAGGGCTAGACCTTAAACCTCGCTACCCAGAGAGGGCTAGACCTTAGATCTCGCTACCCAGAGAGGGCTAGACCTTAGACCTCGTTACCCAGAGAAGGCTAGACCTTAGATCTCGCTACCCAGAGAGGGCTAGACCTTAGACCTCGCTACCAAGAGAGGGCTAGACCTTAGACCTCGCTACCAAGAGAGGGCTAGATCTTAGACCTCGCTACCAAGAGAGGGCTAGACCTTAGACCTGGCTACCCAGAGAGGGCTAGACCTTAGACCTCGTTACCCAGAGAAGGCTAGACCTTAGATCTCGCTACCCAGAGAGGGCTAGACCTTAGACCTCGCTACCAAGAGAGGGCTAGATCTTAGACCTCGCTACCCAGAGAGGGCTAGACCTTAGACCTCGCTACCCAGAGAGGGCTAGACCTTAGACCTGGCTACCCAGAGAAGGCTAGACCTTAGATCTCGCTACCCAGAGAGGGCTAGACCTTAGACCTGGCTATCCAGAGAGGGCTAGACCTTAGATCTCGCTACCCAGAGAGGGCTAGACCTTAGACCTCGTTACCCAGAGAAGGCTAGACCTTAGATCTCGCTACCCAGAGAGGGCTAGACCTTAGACCTCGCTACCAAGAGAGGGCTAGATCTTAGACCTCGCTACCTAGAGAGGGCTAGATCTTAGACCTCGCTACCCAGACCATCTTCCGTCTGAGGTTAACAAAGTTCCCAAATATTTAAATTCATTTACCTGTTTTAATATTGTTCCACTTGTCTTTATTTTGCACTGAGGTGATGTCTTTTTCTTTGTTGTTACCATTACTTCTGTCTTTTTGTTATTAAGGCTGAGTCCTTTATTTTTGCTTTCTTTCACTATAATGTCCAACATTTCTTGTAACTTATTTTCACTCTTAGAAATTAAGACTGTATCATCAGCATACCTTAGATTATTTATATTATGACCTCCAATTGTTATTCCAGGCATGCCCCTTATGGATCTTAAAATAATCTCACTATAAATATTAAACAAATCTGGTGACAGCACACAACCTTGTCTAACACCCTGTTTTATTTGTTGAAACATTTCCAATTGGTTTCCAGTTCTTATGGCCGCTGTTTGTTGCCAGTACATGTTCTTTATTATTCTTAGATCTTTGCTGTCTATGTTTATGCTTTCTAAAATGTTGATTATTTATTGGTGCTTTACTTTGTCAAATGCCTTGGTGTAATCTATGAAACATAGGTATAGATCTGTTTTCACCTCTATGGCTCTTTCTACTAAAGATCTTATGATATAAATGGCATTGCTTGTTCCTTTATCTCTAACAAAACCACACTGTTCATCGCTAATTTCTGGACTGATTTTGTTTCGCACTCTTCGCATGATGATTCTTAGTAATATCTTAGTCGTGTGACTCATAAGGCTTATTGTGCGATGATCATCGCATTCAATCGCACCCGATTTCTTTGGTAGGGCTATGAATATTGATTTAAGCATGTCGTCTGGTATATATCCGCTCTTGTAGATATCATTCAATATTTTTGTTATTATTTCTATTCCAAAATCACCCATTTTATAAAATATCTTTACAAGGATTGAAAACTGCTAGAATAAAATGTCGATAACAGGAGTATCTTGGTCTATGCCTATGGGCCGGCTACGGCTCGAAAGGTCAATAGATATATAGATAGATAGAAGATAAGAAATCTATTTACAGGGAAGACAGAAAAACGTAAACCGTAAAATGTAATAAAAAAAAAAGCTCTACCCGACAACCCTAGTCGAGATTGACAATTAAAAAAATAAAAGTCAAAGTAAATGTAAATTAAAGAAAAAACAAATAAAATCCTAAAAAAAAGAAAATAATAATGCTAAACAGGTACTAACCGCGGCTTCTCGTGGTTAATTTCGTTGACATATCTTAATATATCAAACTTGTGTGCTTAGCACGCTATTATTTGGATCTGAAACCTGGACAACATACTCGAACCAGGAAAAAAGACTACATGTCTTCAACATGCGATGTCTCCGCAGAATAATGTACATCAAACGACAGGTTTATAAATAACCAACTTATATAACTGTCCTGCAACGTGCTAAAACCCCAACAATCATGTCGATGTTCAGATGTCGAAGACTAAGATGGCTGTGGCATGTCCAACGAATGGAAGAAAAGCGCATTCCTAAGCAAATACTATATGGTGAACTAATACACGGAAAAAGACAAATCAGCAGACATAAACTACGATATAGAGATATCTGTAAATCATCTCTGAATGACTTCTCCAAATGTGAAAATGACTGGGAACATCTGGCAAGTGATCACACATCATGGAGAGCATGTATATGGAACGGTATAACATCATTTGAGACTGTGCTAAGGCAAAACTTAAAGAGAAAAGACTCATGAAAAAGGATGGAAAACCCTGTGGACCAGTGGGCCTGACTTGTTTATTCTGTGACCGCGTGTGTTTGTCAAACATTGGTAGAATTAGCCACGAGAGAAGCTGTTCGACAAAAACAAAACCTAAAAAAATACACAATAGCCTCCACTAGACCGTCTGACAAGACGAAAAGGGCCATATCTCGTACACAATAGCCTCTACTAGACCGTCTGACAAGACGAAAAGGACTATATACACAATAGCCTCCACTAGACCGTCTCACAAGACGAAAAGGGCCATATACACAATAGCCTCCACTAGACCGTCTCACAAGACGAAAAGGGCCATATACACAATAGCCTCCACTAGACCGTCTCACAAGACGAAAAGGGCCATATACACAATAGCCTCCACCAGACCGTCTCACAAGACGAAAAGGGCCATATACACAATAGCCTCCACTAGACCGTCTCACAAGACGAAAAGGGCCATATACACAATAGCCTCCAATAGACCGTCTCACAAGACGAAAAGGGCCATATACACAATAGCCTCCAATAGACCGTCTCACAAGACGAAAAGGGCCATATACACAATAGCCTCCACTAGACCGTCTCACAAGACGAAAAGGGCCATATACATAATAGCCTCCACTAGACCGTCTCACACGACGAAAAGGGCCATATACACAATAGCCTCCACTAGACCGTCTCACAAGACGAAAAGGGCCATATACACAATAGCCTCCACTAGACCGTCTCACAAGACGAAAAGGGCCATATACACAATAGCCTCCAATAGACCGTCTCACAAGACGAAAAGGGCCATATACACAATAGCCTCCAATAGACCGTCTCACAAGACGAAAAGGGTCATATACACAATAGCCTCCACTAGACCGTCTCACAAGACGAAAAGGGCCATACAATATCTGTTCCCACTATATAAAGCCAGATACAAGTGAGCAATACAGTAAAAATAGCATGATTCACAAAAACTAAGATTTTGGCAGTAGCAAATAAGGAAAATAGAAATGTCACAACGAAGGGAAGTAAAATTGTCACAACGAAGGGAAGTAAAATTGTCACAACGAAGGGAAGTAAAATTGTCACAACGAAGGGAAGTAAAATTGTCACAACGAAGATGAGATACCGGAACTTAGTTGTACTAAATGTGACAGTGTGAGACACTCATAAATTGTGATATCAGGAAAAGAGTTCTTGACAGTTGTTCATGAATTATTGACACTGTTGTCCAATTGTTGATCGTGTTCATGAATTGTTGACAGTCGTTCTCCAATTGTTGACAGTCGTTCTCCAGCTGTTGACAGTCGTTCACCAATTGTTGACAGTCGTTCTCCAGCTGTTGACAGTCGTTCTCCAGCTGTTGACAGTCGTTCTCCAGCTGTTGACAGTCGTTCACCAATTGTTGACAGTCGTTCTCCAATTGTTGACAGTTGTTCTCCAGCTGTTGACAGTCGTTCTCCAGCTGTTGACAGTCGTTCTCCAATTGTTGACGGTCGTTCTCCAGCTGTTGACAGTCGTTCTCCATTTGTTGACAGTTGTTCTTCGAACGTTGACAGTTGTTCACCAATTTTTGATAGTTGTTCTCCAAATGTTGACAGTCGTTCTCCAATTGTTGACGGTCGTTCTCCAAATGTTGACAGAGTTCTCCAATTGTTGACAGTGTTCTGCAGTTGTTGACAGTAAAGTAAAGTAAAGTACCCCCGTCACGCCAAGTGGCGTATAGGGAAATATGATGTTAGTGACCCTATATTTTACAGACCTTCAGCACATGATTTTTGGGGTAATGTGGTCGGTATTACGCCCGTGCTGCTTTACTTTCCCAGAAAAAAAATCCGGTACCCATTTAAGGCTGGGTGAACCCGAAAGCCGTCGGTTGGGATCGAACCCTACCCTTTGTCCTTTGTAGTCCAGTTCACTAACCACTGAGCTATCGCGGCTCCGTTGTTGACAGTGTTCTCCAATTATTGACAGTTGTTCTTCAATTGTTGACAGTTGTTCTCCAGTTTTTGACAGTGTTCTCCAATTGTTGACAGTTGTTCCCCAGTTGTTGACAGTGTTCTCCAGTTGTTGACAGTGTTCTCCAATTGTTGACCACTCTTCTCCAATTGTTGACAGCTCTTCTCCAGTTATTGACAATGTTCTCCAGTTGTTGACAGCTCTTCTCCAGTTGTTGACAGTCGTTATCAAGTTCGCATTTTAAAAATATGTTCACAGTTGTTCTCTAATATTGATAATAAATTTTTAAACACTTCTTTCCGTCGTGTTCTCCAATTAATGACTGTTGTGTTCTCCAATTAATGACCGTCGTGTTCTCCAATTAATGACCGTCGTGTTCTCCAATTAATAACTGCAGTGTTCTCCAATGTGTCTCTTTTCCTCCACTATTTGACCATTATTCTCCAATATCCTTTCATATGTGGATATATGGAATATGTATAATTGGAAGGAAAGAAAATAAAACAAACGATGGTCCTAAAACAACTAAAAATGAAAAGAGAACTACTAAATTCAAACAAAACACATGATATTTTTTGGGCATGTTAAAAGACGCAACAGCCTGCTAGGAAGGGAAAACAAAAGAGGCAGACAAGACTGACACGGACGAGTAGCATCAAAAGATGGACAAGTAAGCCTATAACAACCCGCACCATCAAAGCAAGAGACAGAGTGAAATGGCGCTCCATGGTAGCCAACCTTCAATGCGGAGACGGCATTGGATGATGATGATGATTCTCCAATTCTAAACTGCTAACCTCTGCTCGACACATGATTCCCCGGTTTAACCCACCCAAAATGGCGACCTGCCTCCACTGATGTGGGATGTACCGTCAGGTCTTTATCTAGTTGACTTCGGATGTGCTATCAGAGACGCGTTAAATGTAATAGTTTACATTTTTATAACTGCTAATTAGATATTTTAGCAACTATTCATATTGTGGCTGCTCGGATTTAACTATATCCGGTCCCTATCTTTAAGAATTAGTTGAAGTTGTAAGTTGGTGGTAATTAACTTCTCTCTCTGCCTTGAAGATTTGATTGTCGTGATTTTGTGATCCGGCCCGGAAGGGCTGTGAGTGTGAGAGAGTGTTTTATCCTTTTATCAACCATTCAAATAGTTTTATCAATATGTTAAAACAATTTTTATAACGTCTGACACATATTGACTAGTGTAGGAATCCAAAAACACCTCATATCTGTCTCACTGAGAATAGAATTCAACTGTCGTCTCTCAATTAGTCTCTGCTGTTTCATGTCTTGATAATTTATAATTTATGGTTCTTTTATAATAAGTTAAAGTTTAGAACTACAGTCCCCACTTTATATTGGATTCATAGATTACGAAAAGGCATTTGATAGTTTAGACAGAGGGATGCTTTGGAAGTTGCTGAGTCATTACGGAATCCCCATAACATAAAGTTTATTAAACCTGATTAAAAACAATAATGTATGAAGGAATGAATTGTAGTGTGGTGCATGAAAGGCAGCCTTACAGAAGCATTTGAAATAAGAACAGGAGTAAGGCAGGGATGCCTTCTGACTCCATTTCTCTTTCTACTGGCCATGTATTGGATTATGAAAATAACTCAAAACAAAAGAAACTGAAATAAATGGAATCCAGTGGTCACTGACCAAGCAATTTGATGATTTAAATTTAGACTTTGCAGAATGCAGATGACATAGCTCTTCTATAACACCGCCATCAACAGATGCAGGATAAAATGAGCATGCTTGATGAGAGATCACAACAGCTAGGACTGAAAATTAATAGATATAAGACCAACATTATGAGAATTAATAACTAAAAACTAGGAAACATAACAGCAGCAGAGGCGAACATAAGAGCAAAAGACCGCAAATTATATCTCCCCTCGACGCTGAAAGGCAGATGAGGAAGGAAAGAAGAAGAAGAAGAAGAAGAATAACCAAATAAAATTAGGAGAAATACCTTTACTAGACGTACAATCTTACATATATCTGGGCAGTAATATAGATAAAGAGGGAGGAACAGAAAATTATACCAAATAAGGATATCAAAGGCAAGAGGAGCTTTTGTTGCACTGGGAAACATATGGAAATCCAAAGAAATTAGGTTAAATACAAAAATAAAAATGTTCAACTCCAATGTTAAGTCAGTCCTATTATATGGCTGTGAAACATGGAGAAACAACAAAAATGACAATCATGATGATATCTATCTATCTATTGACCTTTCGAGCCGTAACCGGCCCATAGGGCGTAGACCAAGATACACCTTCTCCTATATGAATTTTTGTTCTAGCAGTTTTCTTTTAAAGATATTTTATCAAATCTCGCCATCTGTCTCTGTTCTGTGCAAGCAGTTCTATCTCATTGAGGGAGCCGATTCCTGCTGCTCTTGCCTCTCTCATCAATGTTCTTCTCAGTGTCTCCCTGGGTCTTCCTCTTTTTCTTTTACCTGTTGTTTCCCATATGAGGGCTTGCTTTGCTATTCGTTTATTATCTCTTCTCATCACATGTCCAACGTATGACCATCGTCTTTTCTTTATTACTGAAGATATTAGTGGTTGATTGGCGATTTCTCTAATTTCCTCGTTTGTTTTGAATTCGTTCCATTCTATACCAAGTATTTTCCTTAGACATTTATTTTCGAATGCGTTCAACTTTGTTTCTATATCTCTTGTTGTTTTCCAGCTTTCACACGCATACGTAAGGGTTGATAGTACATTTGATTTGAATAGCCTAAGTTTTGTGTTTGTGCTAATGAGTTTTGATTTCCACAACTTTTCAAGGCTTCTGAAAGACATTGCTGCTTTAGCCAGTCTGATTCTAATTTCTTTGCTCGTATCCCCTTCTCGATCAATGTGACTTCCAAGATAGATAAAGTGATCGATCTCTTCTACTGGTTTGTTTTCCATGTATATTTTGTCACTTGTTGGAATTAAACTTTTCATGACTTTAGTCTTTTCATGATTGACCTCAAGCCCAATTTTGCTGGCTATTGATAATAGTTCATTTGTGTTTTCCTGCATCATGATGATATAGACTTTCATTAATAGATGCTTATGCAGTATAAAAGGATGGAAATGGCAGGACAAAATCACTAATATAGAATTATGGAAATGTACCAGTCAAACACCAGTGGATAAAGAGATACAGTGAAGGCAATGTCGCTGGATAGGACACACACTGCAGAGGCCAACTGAGAGTATAACACAAAACATGCCCTTTTCTGAAATCCTCAAGGTAAAAGACAAAGAGGAAGACCAAAGAATTCTTGGAGAAGACAGATAGAAGCCTGGATGAAGATGATGGGGAAGACATGGAATGATCTTAAAAGAGTGACAAGAAACAGAACGACTTGGAAAGTGTTTGTTGAAGACCTATGCTCCAAAGGGAGCTGAAAGTGTTTGTTGAAGACCTATGCTCCACAGGGAGCTGAAAGTGTTTGTTAAAGACCTATGCTCCACAGGGAGCTGAAAGGTAGAAGAAGAAGATAATAAAGGTTATTACCACTCCGCCTCCTGGCCCAGAGTTTTAAAAATTAAACTAAACAAAAATTACTAACATACTTGAAACTGAACCACCTATACTAATGGTATTAGGACTTTTATTTACTACTTGTGACTTGTGTTTGTGTAGGAGTTTTACCAAGCTGGACAAGTTTGAATGGAGGTACCACCACAGGTTAGATAGCTGTGAGATAGAACCAGACACCACACCTTACTTGGTGGTCTGTCCAGTTGGAGTAGGGGTTATACTAATTTACAACATATCATAGGCTAGGTATATACTAGGGCTACTCAAGTGTCACCTTTAGGGGTTACATTAATTTACAACATATAGGCTAGGTACTAGGGCTACTCAGTGTTACAGTTAGGGGGTTACATTAATTTACAATATATAGGATAGGTACTAGGACTACTCATTGTTACAGTTAGGGGGTTACATAATTACAACACATAGGCTAGGTACTAGGGTTACTCAGTGTTACAGTTAGGGGGTTACATTAATTTACAATATATAGGCTAGGTACTAGGGCTACTCAGTGTTACAGTAGGGGGTTACATTAATTTACAATATATCATTGGCTAAGTACTAGGGTAAGTTGGGGTTAGTTCACTTGACTACAGACAACACAAGTTGTGGTTAGTTCACTTGACTACAGACAACACAAGTTGTGGTTAGTTCACTTGACTACAGACAACACAAGTTGTGGTTAGTTCACTTGACTACAGACAACACAAGTTGTGGTTAGTTCACTTGACTACAGACAACACAAGTTGTGGTTAGTTCACTTGACTACAGACAACACAAGTTGTGGTTAGTTCACTTGACTACAGACAACACAAGCTTACAGTTTGCCCACCTGACTATACTGACAATACAAGGTTATGATAAACGTAAAGTTATGATTAGTACATTTGCCTTTTTATTTTCAAAGCCTTCCTATATCCTGGAATTTTATTTAAAATGTGCTCAATTAATATCTCGAGTGAAATATCTTTGGGTTTTTAGTTATGGTTTTAATATTTTCAGAACAAAGCTGCAGAAAATAGGATGCAATTGTTTGGGTTTTTGTCAGTTATGGTTTTAATATTTTCAGAACAAAGCTGCAGAAAATAGGATGCAATTGTTTGGGTTTTTGTCAGTTATGGTTTTAATATTTTCAGACCAAAGCTGCAGAAAATAGGATGCAATTGTTTGGGTTTTTGTCAGTTACGGTTTTAATATTTTCAGAACAAAGCTGCAGAAAATAGGATGCAATTGTTTGGGTTTTTGTCAGTTATGGTTTTAATATTTTCAGAACAAAGCTGCAGAAAATAGGATGCAATTGTTTGGGTTTTTGTCAGTTATTTTTTTAATATTTTCAGAACAAAGCTGCAGAAAATAGGATGCAATTGTTTGGGTTTTTGTCAGTTATGGTTTAATATTTTCAGAACAAAGCTGCAGAAAATAGGATGCAATTGTTTGGGTTTTGTCAGTTATGGTTTTAATATTTTCAGAACAAAGCTGCAGAAAATAGGATGCAATTGTTTGGGTTTTTGTCAGTTATGGTTTTAATATTTTCAGAACAAAGCTGCAGAAAATAGGATGCAATTGTTTGGGTTTTTGTCAGTTATGGTTTTAATATTTTCAGAACAAAGCTGCAGAAAATAGGATGCAATTGTTTGGGTTTTTGTCAGTTATGGTTTTAATATTTTCAGAACAAAGCTGCAGAAAATAGGATGCAATTGTTTGGGTTTTTGTCAGTTATGGTTTTAATATTTTCAGAACAAAGCTGCAGAAAATAGGATGCAATTGTTTGGGTTTTTGTCAGTTATTTTTTTAATATTTTCAGAACAAAGCTGCAGAAAATAGGATGCAATTGTTTGGGTTTTTGTCAGTTATGGTGTTTTAATATTTTCAGAACAAAGCTGCAGAAAATAGGATGCAATTGTTTGGGTTTTTGTCAGTTATGGTTTTAATATTTTCAGAACAAAGCTGCAGAAAATAGGATGCAATTGTTTGGGTTTTTGTCAGTTATGGTTTTAATATTTTCAGAACAAAGCTGCAGAAAATAGGATGCAATTGTTTGGGTTTTTGTCAGTTATGGTGTTTTAATATTTTCAGAACAAAGCTGCAGAAAATAGGATGCAATTGTTTGGGTTTTTGTCAGTTATTTTTTAATATTTTCAGAACAAAGCTGCAGAAAATAGGATGCAATTGTTTGGGTTTTTGTCAGTTATGGTTTAATATTTTCAGAACAAAGCTGCAGAAAATAGGATGCAATTGTTTGGGTTTTTGTCAGTTATGGTTTTAATATTTTCAGAACAAAGCTGCAGAAAATAGGATGCAATTGTTTGGGTTTTTGTCAGTTATGGTTTTAATATTTTCAGAACAAAGCTGCAGAAAATAGGATGCAATTGTTTGGGTTTTTGTCAGTTATGGTTTAATATTTTCAGAACAAAGCTGCAGAAAATAGGATGCAATTGTTTGGGTTTTTGTCAGTTATGGTTTAATATTTTCAGAACAAAGCTGCAGAAAATAGGATGCAATTGTTTGGGTTTTTGTCAGTTATGGTTTTAATATTTTCAGAACAAAGCTGCAGAAAATAGGATGCAATTGTTTGGGTTTTTGTCAGTTATGGTTTTAATATTTTCAGAACAAAGCTGCAGAAAATAGGGTGCAATTGTTTGGGTTTTTGTCAGTTATGGTTTTAATATTTTCAGAACAAAGCTGCAGAAAATAGGATGCAATTGTTTGGGTTTTTGTCAGTTATGGTTTTAATATTTTCAGAACAAAGCTGCAGAAAATAGGATGCAATTGTTTGGGTTTTTGTCAGTTATGGTTTTAATATTTTCAGAACAAAGCTGCAGAAAATAGGATGCAATTGTTTGGGTTTTTGTCAGTTATGGTTTTAATATTTTCAGAACAAAGCTGCAGAAAATAGGATGCAATTGTTTGGGTTTTTGTCAGTTATTTTTTTAATATTTTCAGAACAAAGCTGCAGAAAATAGGATGCAATTGTTTGGTTTTTTTCAGTTATGGTTTAATATTTTCAGAACAAAGCTGCAGAAAATAGGATGCAATTGTTTGGGTTTTTGTCAGTTATGGTTTTAATATTTTCAGAACAAAGCTGCAGAAAATAGGATGCAATTGTTTGGGTTTTTGTCAGTTATGGTTTTAATATTTTCAGAACAAAGCTGCAGAAAATAGGATGCAATTGTTTGGGTTTTTGTCAGTTATGGTGTTTTAATATTTTCAGAACAAAGCTGCAGAAAATAGGATGCAATTGTTTGGGTTTTTGTCAGTTATTTTTTTAATATTTTCAGAACAAAGCTGCAGAAAATAGGATGCAATTGTTTGGGTTTTTGTCAGTTATGGTTTAATATTTTCAGAACAAAGCTGCAGAAAATAGGATGCAATTGTTTGGGTTTTTGTCAGTTATGGTTTTAATATTTTCAGAACAAAGCTGCAGAAAATAGGATGCAATTGTTTGGGTTTTTGTCAGTTATGGTTTTAATATTTTCAGAACAAAGCTGCAGAAAATAGGATGCAATTGTTTGGGTTTTTGTCAGTTATGGTTTAATATTTTCAGAACAAAGCTGCAGAAAATAGGATGCAATTGTTTGGGTTTTTGTCAGTTATGGTTTAATATTTTCAGAACAAAGCTGCAGAA
Organism: Megaustenia siamemsis; assembly: GCA_032433765.1. Taxonomy (NCBI): domain Eukaryota; kingdom Metazoa; phylum Mollusca; class Gastropoda; order Stylommatophora; family Ariophantidae; genus Megaustenia; species Megaustenia siamemsis. The sequence goes on from JAVIAB010000049.1 coordinate 16,768,493, forward strand.
AATAGGATGCAATTGTTTGGGTTTTTGTCAGTTATGGTTTTAATATTTTCAGAACAAAGCTGCAGAAAATAGGATGCAATTGTTTGGGTTTTTGTCAGTTATGGTTTTAATATTTTCAGAACAAAGCTGCAGAAAATAGGGTGCAATTGTTTGGGTTTTTGTCAGTTATGGTTTTAATATTTTCAGAACAAAGCTGCAGAAAATAGGATGCAATTGTTTGGGTTTTGTCAGTTATGGTTTTAATATTTTCAGAACAAAGCTGCAGAAAATAGGATGCAATTGTTTGGGTTTTTGTCAGTTATGGTTTTAATATTTTCAGAACAAAGCTGCAGAAAATAGGATGCAATTGTTCGTTTTGTTGAGAACACTACAGAAGATTGCACTAACGCTAAGTTAGACAATCAAGGACCAGAGAGGGGCAGGTCTTCATAACGATTGTCCTGTGTTTATGCTGTGTGAATGTAATAATTGACTGAATCCTCATTTGATTCAGGAAGCACTTTGTGATTGACTGCGGACAGAAGATTGTGGAGAGGCATGATTGCATGTGCCAACTGGCACGGCACGTGAAGGTGAAGATTTGGTTTGTGGGGAAAAGAACACAATATCAGAATTCGCGATTCACTGAGTCCTCGTACAATTCATGAAGAAATGAATGATATTTGATCCAAGTCAGCTAGATTGATTTAGTGACTAGACATATTTTCATATTTCTCTGGACTTTTATATGATTTACATAAACATTGATATGAGAACAACTGAACCTAACAATTCAATGAATCCTGGTGTAATTCAGTGAAAAAGAGGAGTAAAGGACAGCACAAGCTCATGTTTCACGGATTTTCTTGTGACTCTGACAGATACCAGAATTTCTTCTCTCTAGACGGAAGAAAAACCAATCATATTGGCTGTATTAATCAAATAAAAATCAACTCTGGAAACAAGCTGTTTCTCAAATCCATAATCAAAAAATCATATTCAGAAAAATACAATAATTGACATTATGAAGGAATATAAAGTTGTCGTTTTGGGTAGTGGGGGTGTAGGGAAAAGTGCACTAACAGTGAAATTTGTTTCCGGAACATTCATGGAAAAATATGATCCAACGATCGAGGATTTTTACAGAAAGGAAATTGAAGTTGATTCTGCCCCGTCTGTTCTTGAAATTTTGGACACAGCTGGAACAGAACAGTTTGCTTCGATGAGAGACCTGTACATAAAAAATGGGCAGGGATTTGTCATAGTGTACAGTATAACTAGTATACAGACATTTCAAGATATTAAAACCATGAGAGAGCAGATACAGCGCGTGAAGGCTGTGGAGCGGATACCTGTAGTTCTGGTAGGCAACAAGTCAGATTTAGACAGCCAACGAGAAGTATCGCCTTCTGAAGGAGCTTCCCTAGCTCAGCATTGGGGGTGTCCGTTTCTGGAGACTTCAGCCAAGAGCACAAATAATGTGAACGAAGTGTTCATTGAGATTGTTCGGGAGATGAACTCCAGTCCTCTAAAAGACAATCGTGGTTGCTGCAACATTCTCTGAGGCAGTTGGACTATCTCCCATGTTTTATGCTCATTCTTTGTAAAGGTAAGTTGTGTAAACATTTGTTGTCACTAATTTCCAACTGCATACATGGATGCCTCATAGACTTCTGCATGCTTTGCTCTCTTATAAAGTCTTCAGTATTTCTTACATCGATTGAAACTCGTCATCTTATAGATGAAGTTTAAAGTTTAAAGATGGAGAGAGAAGATTCGGAGGAAGGGACCCAAATGTGATTGTTGGCCAGCCATATCCAAGTCAGCTTCTCACATCCACTGCAAGCTTCTGTTTTTTATGTGTTGACTTTGTCTCCTTTTCTGAACTCTTTGAAGATGAACTGAGATCTAGCGAGCACATTGTGAGCATAACACTCATTGTGTAATTAACCACTCAGGCAAATAGTGAAAATTGTTTGGTAAAAAAGAGTGCCTGACATCTTCCATTGAATTTTGACATCAGCCTGCAACCAACTATCTGTACTGATGAGAAAGATGCAGTCATCTAAACAGACGGATCTGTAATGCGACAATAAAGGTGTGCCTGAGCATTTACAGCTATCTCGGCAGGCAGAATTGTCTAAGAAACCAGTGGTGTGTACGTTATGACCATGAGTAGCATTATGATGGAGGTGATGACAGTGATCAGGGCATTCATCTGATTAGAGTCGCAAGACTACACCTACGCCTGTATACTGAATGATTCGATGAAAAAAAAAAAAAAGAAGTAAAGTACCCCTGTCACGCCAAGTGGCGTATAGGGAATATGGTGTTAGTGACCATAAATTTTACAGACCTTCGGCACATGAATTTTAGGGTAATGTAGTCGGTATTACGCCCGTCCCGCTTCACTTTCCCAGAAAAAAATCCGGTACCCATTAAAGGCTGGGTGAACCCGGAAGCCGTCGGTTGGGATCGAACCCTACCTCTTGTCCTTTGTAGTCTCGTTCACTAGCCATTGAGCTATCACGGCTCCCAGCATTCAACATAGTCAATAGTTATTTTGAAGAAAAGTAAAGATGTTTTTGATTGGCTACACATTTTTTTTTTCATACTAACAAGGCCTGGGTTCACCCAGCCTCTAAAAATAGGTACCAGAGATTTTTCTGGGAAGTAAAGGCGGCCTGGCGTGATACCGACCACATCATCAAAAAAAAAAAATGTGCCATGGTCATAGAAAAAATATGGTCACTAACACCATATTCCCCATACGACTAGCAAGGCAAGGGGAGGGAACCTTTACTTTTACACTTTCCTCGGACATATTCATCAAAATATGGGCTATCTAACCGGGCATTTATTGACATGTCGTCCCCCCCCCTCCCTCAATTGTTTTGTCAGAACTGTTATCTTATCACGCGCTGTGTGAAGACACAATTAAGTGATTAGTCATCTCTGATCTCCATTTTTACCACTTGAGGTGTTTATTAGTTGCTGCTCTCAGGTCACTGGCTTAAAAGGGGGGGGGGGTGGGGGGGGGTGTTTCTTATACAGCCAGAATGTTTGAATTTCTTATACAGCCAGAATATTTGAATTTCTTATACAGCCAGAACATTTGAATTTCTTATACAGCCAGAACATTTAAATTTCTTATACAGCCAGAACATTAGAATTTCTTATACAGCCAGAACATTTGAATTTCTTATACAGTCAGAACATTTGAATTTCTTATACAGCCAGAACATTTGAAAAAAAGCTGCAGGAAATGGATGTATTGCAAACAAAGAGGGAAGAATGCTAACAGACAACAAAGATATAATAGATAGATGGCAAGAATATATGACAGAATTCATGACGAAAGGGACAAAAAGCCAGACATAAAATGTACATACAATTATAAAATCCTGAAATCTGAAGTAGAAAAAGCTATAAAAACAATGAAAAAGGGAAAAGCAGCAGGGCCTGACAATATACAGATAGAGATGATACAGGCTCTAGAAGAGTTTGGCGTCAAAGTGATCACATACATATGCAATGACATATACCATACAGGATTCATACCAAACGATCTAAAAACATCAACTTTCATTGCATTGCCTAAAAAGAATGGTGCAGTTGAATGCAGTGACTTCAGAACAATAAGCCTAATGAGCCAGGTAACAACAATTTTACTAAAAGTTATACAGGGAAGGATTCAGAATAAAATCAATACTAGATTAGATGAGCAACAGTTTGGATTCAGGAAAAACAGTGGGACAAAAGAAGCCATATTCAGCATGAGAACATTGATTGAAAAGTACACAGAAGTAAATAAACCAATATATGCCTGCTTTATAGACTACACCAAAGCTTTCGATAGAATACACCATAACCAACTTATAGACTGCCTAAAGGATATAAATCTAGGCGACACAGACATACGACTAATATGTAATTTGTACTGGGAGCAAACAGTAATAATAAGATATAACAAGGAGAACTCTACACCCATGGACATAAAAAGAGAAGTAAGACAAGGATGCATCCTATCACCAAGCTTGTTCAATCTATACACTGAGCAAATCTTTAAAAACATCTCAGAGATACCAGGCCTAACCACTAATGGAAAGATAATCAATAACCTGAGATATGCTAATGATACTGTTCTACTAGCAGAAAATCCTAAAGACCTACAACAATTGCTTAATGTGATAAACATAACAAGCAAAACATATGAACTAGAAATGAATATCAAAAAGACTAAAACTATGGTCATAAACAAAGAAAATTCTCAAGACCTACAATTAAATATCACAGTTGAGGGAATACATCTGGAGACAGTCCAGAGTTACAACTACCTGGGACATACTATAATCAATGATGGAAAATGCAAAACTGAAATAAACAAAAGAATAGGTATGGCAAAAAGTAATTTTAATGCCATGAAAAATATACTAACAACAAAACAAATATCAGCAGGGCTGAAACTAAGAATGGCAAAATGTTACATCTTCTCAATATTCCTGTATGGTGCAGAAACATGGACATTAGACAAGAAAATAGAACAGAAAATTGAAGCCTTTGAAATGTGGATTTATAGAAGAATAGGTAGAATTAGATGGAAACAAAAGATAACAAACGATAAAGTTTTAAAACAACTGAAAATAAAATGAGAACTACTAAATACAATTAAGACAAGACAAATGAAATTTTTGGGACATGTTAAAAGACACAACAGCCTACTAAAAGTAATATTGGAAGGAAAAATACAAGGTAAAAGAGGCAGAGGCAGACCAAGACTACAATGGACGAGTAACATCAAAAGATGGACAAGTCAATCTATGACAGCCTGCACCATCAAAGCAAGAAACAAAGTAGAATGGCGATCCATGGTAGCCAACCTTCGTTGGGGAGAAGGCACATGATGATGATACAGTCAGAACATTTTAATTTCTTATACAGTCAGAACATTTGAATTTCTTATACAGCCAGAACATTTGAATTTATTATACAGCCAGAATGTTTGAATTTCTTATACAGCCAGAACATTGATTTCTTATACAGCCAGAACATTTGAATTTCTTATACAGCCAGAACATTTGAATTTCTTATACAGCCAGAACATTTGAATTTCTTATACAGCCAGAACATTAGAATTTCTTAAACGGCCAGAACATTAGAATTTCTTATACAGCCAGAACATTAGAATTTCTTATACAGTCAGAACATTTGAATTTCTTATACAGCCAGAACATTTAAATTTCTTATACAGCCAGAACATTAGAATTTCTTATACAGCCAGAACATTAGAATTTCTTATACAGCCAGAACATTAGAATTTCTTATACAGCTAGAACATTAGAATTTCTTATACAGCCAGAACATTAGAATTTCTTATACAGCCAGAACATTATAATTTCTTATACAGGCAGAACATTTGAATTTCTTATACGGCCAGAACATTTGAATTTTTTATACAGTCAGAACATTTGAATTTCTTATACAGTCAGAACATTTGAATTTCTTATACAGCCAGAACATTTGAATTTCTTATACAGCCAGAACATTAGAATTTCTTATACAGTCAGAACATTTGAATTTCTTATACAGCCAGAACATTAGAATTTCTTATACAGCCAGAACATGTGAATTTCTTATACAGGCAGAACATTAGAATTTCTTATACAGCCAGAACATTAGAATTTCTTATACAGCCAGAACATTTGAATTTCTTATACAGCCAGAACATTAGAATTTCTTATACAGCCAGAACATTTGAATTTCTTATACAGCCAGAACATTTGAATTTCTTATACAGCCAGAACATTTGAATTTCTTATACAGTCAGAACATTTGAATTTCTTATACAGTCAGAACATTAGAATTTCTTATACAGCCAGAACATTTAAATTTCTTATACAGTCAGAACATTTGAATTTCTTATACAGCCAGAACATTTGAATTTCTTATACAGCCAGAACATTTGAATTTCTTATACAGCCAGAACATTTGAATTTCTTATACAGTCAGAACATTTTAATTTCTTATACAGTCAGAACATTTGAATTTCTTATACAGCCAGAACATAACATTAGAATTTCTTATACAGCCAGAACATTAGAATTTCTTATACAGCCAGAACATCAGAACATTTGAATTTCTTATACAGCCAGAACATCAGAGCATTAGAATTTCTTATACAGCCAGAACATTTGAATTTCTTATACAGCCAGAACATTTGAATTTCTTATACAGCCAGAACATTAGAATTTCTTATACTGCCAGAACATTTGAATTTCTTATACTGCCAGAACATTTGAATTTCTTATACTGCCAGAACATTAGAATTTCTTATACAGCCAGAACATTAGAATTTCTTATACTGCCAGAACATTTGAATTTCTTATACAGCCAGAACAAACCTCATCACATTTAATGGTGTCCTGATGGGTATTGAGTACATTCTTTGTTATTCTATTCTTGAAATAAGTTTCTTTGCAGTTGGGGCATCCCCATATCCGCTCCACCGCCCGTCCCATCTCATGGGTCTCATCCATATGCCAATGACCAATGAGACAAGTCATCTATTTGTTGATGACATGTAGTCCATATTCCAACGTATTTAGTCCATTTGCCAGTGATATGTAGTCTCAATAACAATGACATGTAGCCTCTATAGCAGTGACATTTAGTCAGTTTTCTAATGACCTTTAACACATATTCATTTATTCATCATGTACCATACCGGTTAGCTTAGGCGATCATGTCCTTCCACAACCTTCTATCTACAGTGCATCGTATCAGTTCTGTTGTTGACTGTTTTCCATGCCATGACACCAAGCTATCCAGTATTTTCTCTCTTTGTCGTCCGCGATCTCTCTTTCCTTTTATTTTGCCAGTTGTAACCAAGTATTCCAACTTTCCTCTTCTCATGATGTGCCCGGAAAATGTTAACACATATAACTGTGATTAAATATTCCTGTGACATGACATGAACCTTTCATTTGACTGGTTACTCCTTTATGCTATGTCATATAGCTTTATGATTTATGTAATTGTTTATATTCCCAAACAATTATTGCATGGCAAATTTAGGGGCGGAAAGAGACCAAATGACAGACCAGTGCTGAGAATGTTTGCAGGGCTCCCTTCAGGAAATTCTTTATCAGGGAAAGAAAATAGGAAAGTCTGGCATTAGATTGTAGCACATGGAGAAGAGAAGTGAAAAAAAAAACAACACAGCAACATTTGAGAAAGTGTTGTCAAATTCAAAAGACAACAGGTGCAGGAGAAAAGAGACTAGGCATGACACCACAAATACATCTTGTTCATTCTGCGGTCAGATCTGTCTATCCAATATTGACAGATTTAGCTACGAGATAAGCTGTTCAGTAAAACAGCATCCAGCATATGGTGCTAATATTTTACAAAACTACTGACTGATCATGTTTCCTTGCTACAAAGTTTGTCAAGATGCTAAAAGCCTTTATGTTATATCTCATGTCTTTATGCTGTGTCTCATGCCTTTAGCTTGCGTCTCATGCACTTATATTACATCTTATGCACTTATATTGAATTTTATGCCTTTATGTTGCGTCTCATGCCTTTATGTTGCATCTCATGCCTTTATGTTGCGTCTCATGCCTTTATGTTGCATCTCATGCCTTTATGTTGCGTCTCATGCCTTTATGTTGCGTCTCATGCCTTTCTGCTGCGTCTCATGCCTTTATGTTGCGTCTCATGCCTTTATGTTGCGTCTCATGCCTTTATGTTTCGTCTCTTGCCATTATATTGTATCTTATGCCTTTATATTGCATTGCTTGTCTTTATTTATTCAAGAAAATAACTAAAAATAAGAAGTTTCAGTTTTGCGGATAAGACGGGCTAAACATACCGATGTTTCAACTCAAAAGATCTTCCGCACGGATGCAAACAAAACTTCCAGCTCCACATATTTGCTTTTAGGCCTATTTCCAGTTTATCTATTCAAACATATACTCATTGACATATTTCACTCTTTACATAATCTCTCTATCTTTACTTATCCAGCTACTACGTATTTATCCTAGCCACATACACACATAAAAGTGTCACTTTAAACATTGAAGGCTTCATTGATAAAACTTTCTTATCTTATCCAAGATTTTATCATCAAGCCCCCCCAAATACTTGATAAAAATTCTGTTATCTGGTCCATGATGTTTAGGCTGTGCTTGTGTTGTACACTTTTCTGTTTTTATGTCCACTAGAAAATAACAAATTAATGTTGTACACATTTTGTGATTCTATCCACTAGAAATTAACAAATTAATGTTGTACACATTTTGTAATTCTGTCTACCGGAAATTAACAAATTAATGTTGTACACATTTTGTAATTCTGTCTACCAGAAAGTAACAAATTAATGCTGTACACATTTTGTAATTCTGTCTACCAGAAAGTAACAAATTAATGCTGTACACATTTTGTAATTCTCTCTACCTGAAAGTAACAAATTAATGCTGTACACATTTTGTAATTCTCTCTACCAAAAAGTAACAAATTAATACTGTACACATTTTGTAATTCTGTCTACCAAAAAGTAACAAATTAATACTGTATACATTTTGTAATTCTGTCTACCAGAAAGTAACAAATTAATACTGTACACATTTTGTAATTCTGTCTACCAAAAAGTAACAAATTAATACTGTATACATTTTGTAATTCTGTCTACCAAAAAGTAACAAATTAATACTGTACACATTTTGTAATTCTGTCTACCAGAAAGTAACAAATTAATACTGTACACATTTTGTAATTCTGTCTACCAGAAAGTAACAAATTAATACTGTACACATTTTGTAATTCTGTCTACCAGAAATTCATCATCATCATCGGGTGCCGTCTCTGCATCGAAGGTTGGCTACCATGGATCACCATTCCACTCTGTTTCTTGCATTGGTGATGCAGGTTGTCATAGATTGACTTGTCCATCTTTTGATGTTACTCGTTCATGTTAGTCTCGGTCTGCCTCTGCCTCTTTTAGCTTTTATTTTCCCAACCAATATTACTTTTAGTAGGCTGTTGTGTCTTTTAACATGCCCCAAAAATTTCGTCTGTCTTGTTCTAATTGTGTTTAGTAGTTCTCTTTTTATTTTTAGTTGTTTTAAAACTTCGTTTATTTTCTTTTCTTTCCATCCAATTCTATCTATTCTTCTATAAATCCACATTTCAAAGGCTTCAATTTTCTGTTCTGTTTTCTTGTCTAATGTCCATGTTTCTGCACCATACATAAATATTGAAATGTAACATTTTGCTATTCTTAGTTTCAGCCCTGCTGTTATTTGTTTTGTTGTTAGGATATTTTTCATGGCATTAAAATTACTTTTTGCCATACCTATTCTTTTGTTTATTTCAATTTTACATTTTCCATCATTGGTTATAGTATGTCCAAGGTAGTTGTAGCTCTGAACTGTCTCCAGATGTATTCCTTCAACTGTGATATTTATTTGTAGGTCTTGAGAATTTTCTTTGTTTATGATCATAGTTTTAGTCTTTTTGATATTCATATTTAGTCCATATTTTTTGCTTGTTATGTTTATCACATTAAGCAATTGTTGTAGGTCTTTAGGATTTTCTGCCAGTAGAACAGTATCATCAGCATATCTTAGGTTATTGATTATCTTCCCATTAATGTTTAGGCCTGGCATCTCTGAGATGTTTTTAAAGATTTGCTCAGTGTATAGATTGAACTGGGGTTAAACAAGGATGTATTTTATCGCCCTTGTTATTTGGAATTGTTATGGACTTCATAATGAAGAAATGCTGCACTGGTAATAAAGGCATCGAATGGATACAAGGAGACCATTTGGAGGACCTGGACTTTGCTGATGACATAGTTCTCATCAGCAATCAGATAAAAACGATGCAGGAAAACACAAATGAACTATCATCAATAGCCAGCAAAATTGGGCTTGAGGTCAATCATGAAAAGACTAAAGTCATGAAAAGTTTAATTCCAACAAGTGACAAAATATACATGGAAAACAAACCAGTAGAAGAGATCGATCACTTCATCTATCTTGGAAGTCACATTGATCGAGAAGGGGATACGAGCAAAGAAATTAGAATCAGACTGGCTAAAGCAGCAATGTCTTTCAGAAGCCTTGAAAAGTTGTGGAAATCAAAACTCATTAGCACAAACACAAAACTTAGGCTATTCAAATCAAATGTACTATCAACCCTTACGTATGCGTGTGAAAGCTGGAAAACAACAAGAGATATAGAAACAAAGTTGAATGCATTCGAAAATAAATGTCTAAGGAAAATACTTGGTATAGAATGGCACGAATTCAAAACAAACGAGGAAATTAGAGAAATCGCCAATCAACCACTAATATCTTCAGTAATAAAGAAAAGACGATGGTCATACGTTGGACATGTGATGAGAAGAGATAATAATCGAATAGCAAAGCAAGCCCTCATATGGGAAACAACAGGTAAAAGAAAAAGAGGAAGACCCAGGGAGACACTGAGAAGAACATTGATGAGAGAGGCAAGAGCAGCAGGAATCGGCTCCCTCAATGAGATAGAACTGCTTGCACAGAACAGAGACAGATGGCGAGATTTGATAAAATATCTTTAAAAGAAAACTGCTAGAACAAAAATTCATATAGGAGAAGGTGTATCTTGGTCTACGCCCTATGGGCCGGTTACGGCTCGAAAGGTCAATAGATAGATAGATAGATAGATTGAACAAGCTTGGTGATAAAATGCATCCTTGTCTTACTCCTCTTTTTATATCCATGGGTGTAGAGTTCTCCTTGTTATATCTTATTATTGCTGTTTGCCCCCAGCATCAATTACATATTAGTCGTATGTCTGTGTCATCTAGATTTATATCCTTTAGGCAGTCTAAACGTTGATTATTGTGTATTCTATCGAAAGCTTTTGTGTAGTCTATGAAGCAGGGCATATATTGGTTTGTTTACTTCTATGTACTTTTCAATCAATGTTCTCATGCTAAATATGGCTTCTTTCGTGCCACTGTTTTTGCTGAATTCAAATTGTTGCTCATCTAATTCAGTATTGATTTTATTCTGAATCCTTCCCTGTATAACTTTTAGTAAAATTTTTGTTACCTGGCTCATTAGGCTTATTGTTCTGAAATCACTGCATTCAACTGCACCATTCTTTTTAGGCAATGCAATGAAAGTTGATGTTTTTAGTTCGTTTGGTATGTATCCTGTATGGTATATGTCATTGCATATTTCCGTGACCACTTTAATGCCAAAATCTTTTAGAGCCTGTATCATCTCTATCTGTATATTGTTAGGTCCTCCTGCCTTTCCCTTTTTCATTGTTTTTATAGCTTATTACCAGAAATTAACAAATTAATGTTGTACACATTTTGTAATTCTGTGCACCAGAAAGTAACAAATGAAACAATATTTTGCCAAACACTTGCTACACAAGTGCCCAACATACAACAAACAGACTTTATGGAGATGTCACCAACTGTGAGCTGACCATTGCTCTCTTTCAACTTTTTAGACTTTTAAAATGGTACGCACAAGAAGAAAGAAAGACGTTTTCAATATTTCTTCTCATAAATGTTCATGTAAACAAATCATAGAAACTAATTACCGTCCAAAGTTGGAGCCCTTCCCAGGAAATATTTGTTTTGGGAACGAGATATATATTGTAGATTAAAGGTATATTTGCTTACAAGTACTTCTTTCTTCTTTCTTTCTTTCTTTCTTTCTTTCTTTCTTTCTTTCTTTCTTTCTTTCTTTCTTTCTTTCTGTGGAGTGGAATTTCTTTTACAGTCAGAACATTTGAATTTCTTATACAGCCAGAACATTTGAATTTCTTATACAGTCAGAACATTTGAATTTCTTTTACAGTCAGAACATTTGAATTTCTTATACAGCCAGAACATTTGAATTTCTTATACAGCCAGAACATTTGAATTTCTTATACAGCCAGAACATTTGAATTTCTTATACAGTCAGAACATTTGAATTTCTTATACAGCCAGAACATTAGAATTTCTTATACAGTCAGAACATTAGAATTTCTTATACAGCCAGAACATTTGAATTTCTTATACAGCCAGAACATTTGAATTTCTTATACAGCCAGAACATTTGAATTTCTTATACAGTCAGAACATTTGAATTTCTTATACAGCCAGAACATTAGAATTTCTTATACAGCCAGAACATTTGAATTTCTTTTACAGCCAGAACATTTGAATTTCTTATACAGCCAGAACATTTGAATTTCTTTTACAGTCAGAACATTTGAATTTCTTTTACAGTCAGAACATTTGAATTTCTTATACAGCCAGAACATTTGAATTTCTTTTACAGCCAGAACATTTGAATTTCTTTTACAGTCAGAACATTTGAATTTCTTATACAGCCAGAACATTTGAATTTCTTATACAGCCAGAACATTTGAATTTCTTATACAGCCAGAACATTTGAATTTCTTATACAGCCAGAACATTTGAATTTCTTATACAGCCAGAACATTTGAATTTCTTATACAGCCAGAACATTTGAATTTCTTATACAGCCAGAACATTTGAATTTCTTATACAGCCAGAACATTTGAATTTCTTATACAGCCAGAACATTTGAATTTCTTTTACAGTCAGAACATTTGAATTTCTTATACAGCCAGAACATTTGAATTTCTTAAACAGCCAGAACATTTGAATTTCTTATACAGTCAGAACATTTGAATTTCTTATACAGTCAGAACATTTGAATTTCTTTTACAGTCAGAACATTTGAATTTCTTATACAGTCAGAACATTTGAATTTCTTATACAGCCAGAACATTTGAATTTCTTATACAGCCAGAACATTTTAATTTCTTATACAGTCAGAACATTTGAATTTCCTTTACAGTCAGAACATTTGAATTTCTTATACAGTCAGAACATTTGAATTTCTTTTACAGTCAGAACATTTGAATTTCTTATACAGTCAGAACATTTGAATTTCTTTTACAGTCAGAACATTTGAATTTCTTATACAGTCAGAACATTTGAATTTCTTATACAGTCAGAACATTTTAATTTCTTATACTGCCAGAACAAACCTCATCACATTTAATGGTGTCCTGATGGGTATTGAGTACATTCTTTTTTATTCTATTCTTGAAATCAGTTTCTTTGCAGTTGGGGCATCCCCATATCCGCTCCACCGCCCGTCCCAGTATTTCTCGAAGCGTATACAGACTAATTGTTCCTGTAAGGTGTTGATTGTAGATACATCTTGTTTCCACTAAGCACTCTGGATCTACCTGATCAGTTTTCCACATTCAGACTCTTCAGTCTTTCAATGTGTATATCAAACCAATTCTCCTCTTCTCATAAGGAGTGAAGAACAAACTTGGGGATGCCCTCTTTGTCAAGAGAAAGGCCATACTCAATGCCAGCGAGCTTATCAGCTACTTCATTGCCACATATATTGGCTTGCCCTGGAGAGTACATCCAGGTTAACGCACTCACTGTAGAGCCATCAAAGAGCTGCATCCATTCCTGCCGTAGATACTGCCTGTCAATTGGATACCGGATACAGTGATGAAATCACACCACCAAGCATAATGGGGAGCCGCGATAGCTCAGTGGTTAGTGAACTGGACTAGAAAGGACAAGAGGCCGGGTTCAATCCTGACCGACAGCTTCCAGGTTCACCCAGCCTTAAAGGGGTACCAGATTTTTTCTGGGAAAGTAAAGCGGCATGGGTGTAATTACCGACCAGATTACCCCAAAAATAATGTGCCAAAGGTCTGTAAAAATGATGGTCACTAACACCATATTCCCTATACGCCACTTGGCGTGACGGGGGATCTTTACTTTTTTTTTTACCAAGCATTATGTGTTGCAAGATAATGCTCATCCACGTGTGGCTATGGACCACTTTCAGCAGCAACAGATTAATGTCTTACCGTGGCCTTCTGTTTCCTTTTCTTCCATTCAACAAGTGTGGGATAATCTTGTATGCAGGCTGTGGAGAAGACAAGACCATTGTGAAAACCACCGCTAGTTAGCACGACCACTGCAACAAGAATGGAATAACATGCCCTAACAACAGATCATCTCATTGGCTCAGTGAGGTGATGATAAGCAGATCAAGATCCACAAATTGATGCATTCACCACAGCCCCTGGTGTTAGTGACCATATTTTTCTATGACCATGCCACATTTTTGGGTGATATGGTCGGTATCATGCCAGGCCACCTTTACTTCCCAGAAAAATCTCTGGTACCAATTTTTAGAGGCTGGGTGAACGCCGGAGCCTTGTCATCCCGAAAAAAAAATCAGTCACTGCTGGGAATCGGACCTGGAACCTTCTGGTCCAGTAGCGAGCACACTAACCACTCAGCCACCGAGGCTCCTGTTTCTTTAGTAGGACTATGAATATTGATTTTAGCATGTCGTCTGGCTTATATCCACTGTTGTAGATATCATTAAATATTTTTGTTATTATTTCTATTCCAAAATCACCCATGGGGTAAAAAAAATAGTAAAAAGACCCGTCACACCAAGTGGCATATAGGGAATACGGTGTCAGTGGCCATAATTTTGACAGACCTTCGGTACATGATTTTTGGGCTAGGGTAATCCAGACCAAACGTCAGCAAGAGCATTCTATCTAAGAACATCAAAACAGAGGGTAAGAGGAAGACCAAGGGAAAGATGGATCATAATCATCAAGTATCATGCCTGCTGGTGTAGTTGATCATGTCTCTCCACAATTTTCGATCTTGACAGTTATTTATCATTTCTGTTGTTGACCTTCTGCCAAGCCATTCTCTTAAGCTATCTGTTGTATTTTCTCTTTGCCTCCCTCTATCTCTTCGTCCCTCAATTTTCCCAGTTGTTACAATATATTCCAGCTGTTCTCTTCTCATTACATGGCCAAAAAATGATGATTGTTTCTTCCTAATATTGGAAATGAGCTCTTTTTTTGCTTTGGCCTCTTTCAGAAAGTTTTCATTACTCTTCTTAGCTGTCCACGGTATTCTCAACATTCTTCTGTAAAACCACATTTCTGTAGACTCCAGTAATTTCCTTGTCTGTTGTCCTATTGTCCATGATTCACATCCACATATTAAGATTGACTCTGTATAACATTTAAGAACTCTTTTTTCTTGTTTCTATTGTCAAAAATTGATTGCATAGTATCTTCCTCATTTTTGTGAAAAGCTGCTTTTGCCTGAGCCATTCTGCATCTCACCTCTGTTGTACATTTTCCGTCTGAGGTTAACAAAGTTCCCAAATATTTAAATTCATTTACCTGTTTTAATATTGTTTAGTACTATTGGGTGACTGGTTGGTGTCAAGGCAAGACGCCGACCTCAAGACAGAGAGCTTGTGGGTTCAAATCCTGGCTGGGCCCGTTGGGATTTTTATTTATGATTTCTCTCTGCGACAATCACCCCTGGTCTCAGCAGCGAGGCCTGGCTTGAAATGTCAAGTACTCATGGACGGAAAAAATATATGTACCTCTGAAGTCGGAGTTATCTGCCTGTGCGGTGAGGGACCCCTGTGTACACGGTTGCCAGGGAAAAACGGATTAACACACAAAATTCAGTTCCTAGTCTCTAGGGACTTCGTCAGAGGTAAAAGCTGGCGAACGAAAAAAACAATTTTTGTTCACTTGTCTTTATTTTGCACTGAGGTGGTGTCTTTTTCTTAGTTGTTACCATTACTTCTGTCTTTTTGCTATTAAGGCTAAGTCCTTTATTTTTGCTTTCTTTCACTATTACTCATATTTATAGAGGTAATATAATATTCATGTTTTCATTGGTAATTAAAATGTTCCGATTTATATTGATAACTGCCATGTTTATAGAGATAACAGCCGGTGTGCGTTACTTCTGCTTGTTGCAGGTACACAAGTTGTCTGTGATTGAAATGTTGCTTCCACTCGCTGGCCGTCAGTGTGTGAGCCAGCTCTGTCAAGATGGAGAATCCAGCTGGTCATTATGACTTGCCTCTCCTTGGTCTCTACTGCTGCGATCTCATGATCCCAGTCATTGCTGGGTCTTCATGATGCAAGATTGGTGTTTGTTTGTAGCTTTGTACTGTTTTATGTGACGTTTCTTGTTTGTACTGAAAACATTTTGTTTAGGTTTTATTGCTGAGATTTTTTTTTTTGGGATGTTCGTTTTATTATTACATGCCCATAGTGCAATGGTGAACCATCAAAATTAAGTAATGTATTTTTAATGTGAACCATAGAAAATTTCACAGTAATTTTATTTATAAAGAGGACCATAGAAATTTCATAGTAATGTTATTTTTAAAGCGAACCATAAAGAATAACAAAAATTCATAGTATTGTTATTGTTATAGTGAACCATAGAAAATTGGCAGTTAAATTATTTTTTTAAAATGAACAATAAAAATTAGAAATTTCATAGTAATTTTATTATATAATTAACCCACAAAGTTCATAGTTGTGTTATTTTTAAATCGAACCATAGAAAATTCATTGTTATTTTTAAAGTGGACCATAGAGAATTCATAGTAATGTTATATTTAATTAAATCATAGAAAATTCATAG
The DNA here is from genome assembly GCA_032433765.1 of Megaustenia siamemsis. NCBI lineage: Eukaryota > Metazoa > Mollusca > Gastropoda > Stylommatophora > Ariophantidae > Megaustenia > Megaustenia siamemsis. The sequence continues at coordinate 16,785,024 of JAVIAB010000049.1, forward strand.
TTATGTTATCTTAAAGCGAACCATAGAAAAATTCATTGTAATGCCATTTTTAAAATGAGCCATAGAAAGATACATCATTACGTCATTTTTAAAGTGAACTATAGAAAGATACATTGTAATTTCACTTGCTGTGAACATATAAGTTCACAGCATAAATGAGCTAGAAAACTCAACGTTAGATATATTTTTATAATAATTCTTACAAAAGGCCACCATCTAGAATGATTTCTTTCAAATGAATGTTACCAAAACCATATAAAGTTCATTTTAAATAGTCATGTCTTTATAAAACCCATCGTAGCATATGGAGAGCAAAAATAAAAAAAATGGCACAGCAACTTTCGAGTGTGACAGTGCTGATATCAAATTCAGAAGACAAAAGGCGCAAGAGTAAAGGGACAAGGCTGGGTACCACAAATACACCTTGCTTGTTCTGTGGATGGATCTGTCTGTCCAAGATTGGCGAATTCAGCCACGAGAGATGTTCAGTAAAGCAGCACCCAGTATGAGACACTAATGCTTTACCAAACTACTGGCTTATCATGTTTGCTTGCTACCAACCATCTGTCAAGACGCCAAAGGCCATATAGAGTAGAAAGTCCAGCATTAGGTAATGATGAATCATAAGATGAATCGGGGGCTGGGTGATTTTGAGGTGAGATGTCGGCATCTAGGCAAGAAGGTCTGGAGTTCGATTCCTAGCACAGGTGGTGAAAAATAAATAAATAAATAAAACCAGATCCATGGCTTTACCCTCCCCTGGTCTCTGGGTAGTGAGATCCGATGTCTAGCCTTCTCTGGGTAGTGAGATCCGATATCCTGCCTTCTCTAGGTAGTGAGATACGATGTCTAGCCTTTTCTGGGTAGTGAGATCCGATGTCTAGCCTTCTCTGGGTAGTGAGATCCAATGTCTAGCCTTCTCTGGGTAGTGAGATCCGATGTCTAGCCTTCTCTGGGTAGTGAGATCCAATGTCTAGCCTTCTCTGGGTAGTGAGATCCGATGTCTAGTCCTCTCTGAGTAGTGAGATCCGTTGTCTAGCCCTCTCTGGGTAGTGAGATCCGATGTCTAGCCCTCTCTGGGTAGTGAGATCCGATGTCTAGTCCTCTCTGGGTAGTGAGATCCAATGTCTAGCCTTTTCTGGGTAGTGAGATCCGATGTCCAGCCTTTTCTGGGTAGTGAAATCCGATGTCTAGCTTCTAGAAAAATAGATGGTCTTGGGTGCATTTTGCACATGTTTAAAGAACCCTTTGCAGTTGAAGATACAAAAAAGAGTAGGTCAAATAATGACCACTGCCCAGGCAAAATTACCAGGAAAAATCTACCTAAAAATGTAAAAATTCTTGACAATAAAAATTTGAGAGTACCTCTGAAGTCGAAGAATATGTGCCTGTATGGCAGGGGCATCTCCACATGGCTACCAGTGTGATAAATAGGAAAAAGTGGTATTTGCTCAAAATTCAGTCCGTGGGACTTCGCCAGAGCAATAAAGCTGGCGAACGCAAACAAATAACAAAAGTTGAATCCTGGAGGACTCCAGCACAGGCTGAAGCCAGGAAAGCACTGTTAAATTTCTTGTACATTTGATAGTAAATCTATTTTATGTAATCGAATGACATCAGACATGGTAGTGTGAATAGAATTGGAAGCCACTGATGTAAGCAGCATTTTGTTATAATAATTTTATAAGTTAACCTGTTACAGCAGTTTTATAGAATCAGTTACTTATGTCGGACATGACTGTGACAGTTTTATAAGTTAATTTGTCATGATAATTTTATAAGTTAACCTGTTACAGCAGTTTTATAGAACCAGTTACTTATGTCGGACATGACTGTGACAGTTTTATAAATTAATTTGTCATGATAATTTTATAAGTTAACCTGTTACAGCAGTTTTATAGAACCAGTTACTTATGTCGGACATGACTGTGACAGTTTTATAAATTAATTTGTCATGATAATTTTATAAGTTAACCTGTTACAGCAGTTTTATAGAACCAGTTACTTATGTCGGACATGACTGTGACAGTTTTATAAATTAATTTGTCATGATAATTTTATAAGTTAACTTGTTACAGCAGTTTTATAGAACCAGTTACTTATGTCGGACATGACTGTGACAGTTTTATAAGTTAATTTGTTATGATAATTTTTTAAGTTAACCTGTTACAGCAGTTTTATAGAATCAGTTACTTATGTCGGACTCGATGTGACAGTTTTATAAGTTGATTTGTCATGATAATTTTATATGTCAGTTTGTCACAATAATTGATATTGGCATGCTATTTAGTTCATAATTTAACTTGATTTTTTTTACATAAGTTTATCATGATTATATACGTTAATTTGTCACAATACTTTAACAGTTGGCATGATATTTAGTACATATTTTAACTTCATGATTTCATATGTTAGTTTATCATGATAGTATACATTAATTTGTCACAATTATTTTAGCTTGGTATGATATTTAGTATATAATTTATCTTAATGATTTTGTGTTTTAGTTTATCATGATAGTATACATTAATTTAATATACATTAATTTGTCACAGTGTGTTACCGGGGCCTCATTATGAGGGAAGTAAAGAATAGTGACACTGTGACCTTCCAGGCATGTCGTATGAGACGACTAAGGAGGTTGATCGATGGCTTGACAAGCTGTCATTGTAAAAAGTATTGTTATGGAAACAGCACCATATATTTTAGAGCAGTGATCTCTGCAATATGTGCCGCTTTGGCACGCAAGGTTTCTGATTTTGAGATTGTGGCTCTGCCCTATGTGCCGTCTTCGGCTCGAAAGGACAATAGATAGATAGAATTTGTCACAGTAATTGAGCTTGGTATATTTAGTATATAATTTAGCTTCATAATTTCATATGTTAGTTTATCACAATAATATATACATTAATTTGTCACAAAAATTTAAGTTTGATATGATATTTAGTATATAATTTATCTTAATGATTTCATATTTTAATCTATCTTGATAATATACATTAATTTAATATACATTAATTTGTGACAGTAAATGAGCTTGGTATGATAATTGGTATATAATTTAGCATTATAATTTCATATGGTAGTTTATCACGATAATATATACATTAATTTGTCACAATAATTTGCAATGTTTAACACATGGTATGTGCTGATCACAAAAGCTCAATGCACTGCAGTGTTTCATAGCCCTCAGTCTATTTAGATTTTTGCTGACTTTAATTATGTTTGTATGTACGTTGGTAATACGACCTGCTCTGAAATAATGGAGAACAGTGAATAACATATATATGTTTGTATACAGTTTGTTTTTTATGGCTGGCCTGCAGAGGCAAGTCATTCTGAATTGAGATTTGTTTAGTTTTGATAAGACTTGATTGTTACGTGAGGTTGGTCATTTTTATTTAGTCAGTGTTGAGGCTAAGAACTCCAATACCTGAGCTGAACGTGGTCGGTGACTCATAGTTGACTGCTTATATCACGATCAGTGACCAAAAGTTGATCAAGATTCTACTCTTATTTCTCTTGGTGACCTGGTAACAGGCTAACCAGTTTGGCCAAGCAAGCAAAGGTTGAAGGGGGAGGTAGGTCACTAATCATAATGCTGTACTGGTGTCAGATTGTTGGGTAGATGTCAAAGTTGGCTGTCAAGCATGACACAGGATGGGCTGGGTAGAAGTCAAAGTTGGCTGTCAACCATGACGCAAGATGGGCTGGGTAGATGTCAAAGTTGGCTGTCAACCATGACACAAGATGGACTGGATAAATGTCAAAGTTAGCTGTCAATCGTGACACAAGATGGGCTGGGTAGATGTCAAAGTTAGCTGTCAATTGTGACACAAGATGGGCTGGGTAGATGTCAAAGTTGGCTGTCAATCATGCCACAAGATGGGCTGGGTAGATGTCAAAGTTGGCTGTCAACCATGACACAAGATGGGCTGGGTAGATGTCAAAGTAAGCTGTCAACCATGACACAAGATTGACTGGATAAATGTCAAAGTTGGCTGTCAATCATGCCACAAGATGGGCTGGGTAGATGTCAAAGTTGGCTGTCAACCATGACACAAAATGGGCTGGGTAGATGTCAAAGTAAGCTGTCAACCATGACACAAGATGTGTTGGGTAGATGTCAAAGTAAGCTGTCAACCATGACACAAGATGGACTGGATAAATGTCAAAGTTGGCTGTCAATCATGACACAAGATGGACTGGGTAGATGTCAAAGTTGGCTGTCAACCATGACACAAGATGGGCTGGGTAAATGTCAAAGTTGGCTGTCAACCATGACACAAGATGGGCTGGGTAAATGTCAAAGTTGGCTGTCAACCATGACACAAGATGGGCTGGGTAGATGTCAAAGTTGGCTGTCAACCATGACACAAGATGGACTGGGTAAATGTCAAAGTTGGCTGTCAACCATGACACAATCACACCAACATAGTCCCTCTCAGGGTAAATAGTAAAGAAAAGTTTCATTTGCACAGCAGTTTATCATTAATAATTTAGTTAGATTATTTGCACATTTCAGAAATATAAAATAATTAATTAATTTTACGAATGAGATGGGTGTAATAGACAGGGGTCATCTCCACCAAAAAATACTGCACCTTTTCTAGAACTAGAACCAAAATGCCAATTTGAGATGAAAGCAAGCAGCCATGCTAGACAAACTGCTTGAGGAAAGGGGTTGGTGACTTCTCAAGAGTAAAGAACAATGTGAATATGGATTAGAATCTTGGTCAGCTCTGGCTTCATTGATCCTGGCACAAGTTGTCAGCTGTGGGTCCTGGCCACTGTCAGCCCATCTAGCATCTTGGTCGCTGGACAAATGAAAATAAAAATTGGTGTGAATATGGATTAGAATCTTGGTCAGTTCTGGCTTCATTGATCCTGGCACAAGTTGTCAGCTGTGGGTCCTGGCCACTGTCAGCCCATCTAGCATCTTGGTCGCTGGACAAATGAAAATAACAATTGGTGTGAATATGGATTAGAATCTTGGTCAGTTCTGGCTTCATTGATCCTGGCACAAGTTGTCAGCTGTGGGTCCTGGCCACTGTCAGCCCATCTAGCATCTTGGTTGCTGGACAAATGAAAATAACAATTGGTGTGAATATGGATTAGAATCTTGGTCAGTTCTGGCTTCATTGATCCTGGCACAAGTTGTCAACTGTGGGTCATGGCCACTGTCAGCCCATCTAGCATCTTGGTTGCTGGACAAATGAAAATAAAAATTGGTGTGAATATGGATTAGAATCTTGGTCAGTTCTGGCTTCATTGATCCTGGCACAAGTTGTCAGCTGTGGGTCCTGGCCACTGTCAGCCCATCTAGAATCTTGGTCGCTGGACAAATGAAAATAACAATTGGTGTGAATATAGTTTAGAATCTTGGTCAGTTCTGGCTTCACTGACCCTGGCACAAGTTGTCAGCTATGGGTCCTGGCCAGTTCCCAGCATCTTGGTCTCCCGTGATGTCATTCTGTTAAATCATCTTTGTTGTGACAGCTCACCAGAAATAATTTTGTGCAGGTCTTGACTAACTTTGATCATGTTTCTAGTCTGGATGTTTGAAAAGTGAGACTATAGACTAACAGCATTGAATTTCCTGTCTAGTTGATTAGTTGGCCAATCTGGTTAATATGTATCAGTAAGCATTTTATCTAATCTAATCCTTGTTTTACCCCTGTTTATTTGAAGTATTTTATTCCCTTTAATCCTTGTTTTATCCCTGTTTATTTGAAGTACTTTATCCCATCTGTGTTTTATCCCTGTTTATTTGAAGTACTTTATCCCATCTGTGTTTTATCCCTGTCTATTTGAAGTATTTTATCCCATCTGTGTTTTATCCCTGTCTATTTGAAGTATTTTATCCCATCTGTGTTTTATCCCTGTCTATTTGAAGTATTTTATCCCATCTAATCTTTGCTTTATCCCTGTTTATTTGAAGTATTTTATTCCCTTTAATTCTTGTTTTATCCCTGTCTATTTGAAGTATTTTATCCCATCTGTGTTTTATCCCTGTCTATTTGAAGTATTTTATCCCATCTAATCTTTGCTTTATCCCTGTTTATTTGAAGTATTTTATTCCCTTTAATCCTTGTTTTATCCCTGTTTATTTGAAGTACTTTATCCCATCTGTGTTTTATCCCTGTCTATTTGAAGTATTTTATCCCATCTGTGTTTTATCCCTGTCTATTTGAAGTATTTTATCCCATCTGTGTTTTATCCCTGTCTATTTGAAGTATTTTATCCCATCTAATCTTTGCTTTATCCCTGTTTATTTGAAGTATTTTATTCCCTTTAATTCTTGTTTTATCCCTGTCTATTTGAAGTATTTTATCCCATCTGTGTTTTATCCCTGTTTATTTGAAGTATTTTATCCCATCTAATCTTTGCTTTATCCCTGTTTATTTGAAGTATTTTATTCCCTTTAATTCTTGTTTTATCCCTGTTTATTTGAAGTATTTTATCCCATCTAATCTTTATTTTATCCCTGTTTATTTGAAGTATTTTATCCCATCTAATCTTTGTTTTATCCCTGTTTATTTGAAGTATTTTATTCCCTTTATTTCTTGTTTTATCTCTGTTTATTTGAAGTATTTTATCCCCTCTAATCTTTGTTTTATCCGTTCCAATCCTTGTTTTTCCCCTACTATTTGTGTCATCTGTTGTGTTCATGTCTTTGTTTCTGTGTACACATGAAGACTTGATAGTCAGAATGTTTATTATTCTTCATATCCCCTGTATGCACAGATCATATGTGATTATGTTCCTCTTACCATACGGCTGAGATTTTTTTCTTGAGTGTAAAATGTTTGTAGAGTAACTATGGATTAAGCTTGCATAAAATGTTTGTACAGTATCTTCTTCTTTCCTTCCTCATTTGCCTTTCAGCATTGAGGGGAGATATAATTTGTGGTCATTTGTTCTTCTGTTCCCCTCTGCTGCTGTTATGTTTCCTAGTGTTTCTAATATTCAGTCAATCCATTTTTTTTCGTGTTCAGTCCTTGGGTCTGGTGTTCTTGCAACATTTATTTAAAGCTCGTTAAGATGTTTTTTGATCTTTCTGCCTTATCACGTGGCCAAACCATTTTATCTGTTGTTTCTTTATAAATTCTATGGTGGGGATTATTCCTAGCTTTTTCCTCAGTTCTTCATTTCTGATTTTATCTCTCAGACTGTTTCCTGTCATTCGTCTAACACATTTCATCTCATTAGAAGTTATTTTTATGATTGTTCTTGAGTCTAGGGTCCAAGTCTGGCATTAGTAGCACAACGTTGTTGTAATGAAGATTGTGTTGTTGAGTGCCCATACTGCCTCTAGAGTTATTTCATTGTTGGACAGCAGTGGTGATAGTTGTCTAATGATCTAACAGGCTTGTTGCATCTTGAGTCTATTTCTACTGTTTGTGAATTGTCATTTCTCACTAGACTTCCTAGGTATTTAAATTCCTCTACTTGTTTTAGTTGTCTGTCGTCTATATTTATGTTGATGTTCTGTTTCTCTTTTACGATATTCATGACTTCTGTTTTGTTGACGTTAATTTTTATGTTGTATTTTGTGCCTGTGCTGTTGAGTCTATTTAAGTGTTCTTGTCAGTCTTCTATTTTTCCCATGTATTAGTGCCTGATCGTCTGCAAATAAAAGCTCATTGATCTCCTCTGCCTCTGATGGGTTGGCTAACTTGCATATATAGTCCGTGTATGTAATAAACAGTAGGGGAGATAGTACGCATCACTGAGTTACACTTGATCTAACTTCGAAGTGGTCTGTGTAACCAGCTCTTGCTATTCTTGCCGCGCAGCTGCTGTTGATGTAGAGACTTTTAATTAGGTTGGTTAGATGTTGGCTTACTCCGTATGTTGTTAGTATCTCCCACAGTTGTTCTCTGTTCACTTGGTCGAATGCTTTTTTCCTGGTCAGTGAAAGCTATGCACTGCTTATACAGTATCACTGTACGAATTAGGCTTGTTTAAAAGGTTTGTAGAGTGTAACTGTATGGTTTATAGGTTTGTGATGCCTAATGTAAATACCGGGGTCTCATTATGAATAAAGAATAGTGACACTGTGACCTTCCAAGCATGTCATAGAGGTGACTAAGGAGGTTGATCGATGGCTTGACAAGCTGTCATTGTAAAAACTACTGTTATGGAAACAGCCATAGATTTTAGAAGCAGTGATCTCTGCAATATGTGCCATTTTGGCACGCAAAGTTTCTGTTTTTGAGATTCTGGTTCTGCCCTATGTGCCGTCTTCGGCTCGAAAGGACAATAGATAGATAGATGCCTAATGAGTGTTTCTTCATGTTAACATTTATATGCTGGGAGAGGCCTAGTGGATGTGTTTTAATGTTAACAGTCAGATGATGGAAGAATGAGAGCTTAACGCTTTTGTCTATTTGATGGAGAGAGGTGTGTATTTGTTGGAAGGGGACAGCTATGCCTGATTGCGAGGGAGAGTTGTGTCTTTGATGGCACTCGACTAAACTAAAAGCAATATCCTTTAAAGATGGACTGGATTGAACCATTAAGAAGAAAAATGTCAAGTTTATGTCTTTTCCAATCAAATATTGGCCCAACTCCGCATGGAGTCAGCTGATCTACCAGTGATGACGTTTTCCTTGACAGGCCAGAGTCCGTAACCAGACCGCCATATGCGGTGTTATTATTATAAATTGTTTGGTAACAGATTTAAGCAAGAACTTGTAGCTGACATGGAATGGCCAGTTTTTGTTTTGCGAATTAACCAATGCCAAAGTTTGAATTTATGTCATTTATCATTATCATATGAAGGTCTGCTATTTCATTGATCCATAGTTTTCTAGATCTACCTTTTCCCTATTGCTGTTGCATCTGAGAGTTAAAGTCATCAGGTAAATGATCATGTGACATGCACAGACCATTTAAATCTGTTATTTCCAAAATTGTGATCCAAAACTGGTGTAACAGCTTTCCCTATGTTGTCATTTCTGTCCCTTCCTGTCACGTCACTATTCCTCTCAAACGTCTCATCTCTGTTGTGACAAATTATTGCCCCAATGTTAAGTCTGATAATCTTTAGACGCAATAATTCCTTTCTCTCGCATCCGGGACAGTTTTCTTCTTGTGGTCACATTTTGTGTTTACACGTTGACAAATGCTTGCTATGGGTTTGGCTTGTCCAGAGTTCCTCTTAGTTCTTTACAACTTCTGTGTGTATCTCTTTACAACTTCTGTGTGTATCTCTTTACAACTTCTGTGTGTATCTCTTTACAACTTCTGTGTGTATCTCTTTACAACTTCCTTCTGTAGCTCTTTACAACTTCTGTGTGTATCTCTTTACAACTTCTGTGTGTATCTCTTTACAACTTCTGTATGTATCTCTTTACAACTTCTGTGTGAATCTCTTTACAACTTCTGTGTGTATCTCTTTACAACTTCTGTGTGTATCTCTTTACAACTTCCTTCTGTAGCTCTTTACAACTTCTGTGTGTATCTCTTTACAACTTCTGTGTGTATCTCTTTACAACTTCCTTCTGTAGCTCTTTACAACTTCTGTGTGTATCGCTTTACAGCTTCCTTCTGTAGCTCTTTACAACTTCTGTGTGTATCTCTTTACAACTTCTGTGTGTATCTCTTTACAACTTCTGTGTGTATCTCTTTACAACTTCTGTGTGTAGCTCTTTACAACTTCCTTCTGTAGCTCTTTACAACTTATATCTGTATCTAATGTGATTCTCAATCAAAACCATTCAAGCCCTCTTGGGAACTTCTCTGCTTTCTTCAAGTCAAGATCTCTCTGTCCATCTCTATTCTTGGGAATTTCTCTCCATTTCCTTCAAGTCAATGTCTCACGATCCAGCTCAATCCTAGGACATTCTCTTTTTTTCCTTCGAGTCAAGGTCTCTCCATCAACCAATATTCTGGGACATTCTCTCCATCAACCAATATTCTGGGACATTCTCTCCATCAACCAATATTCTAGAACATTCTCTCCATCAACCAATATTCTAGGACATTCTCCCCATCAACCAATATTCTAGGACATTCTCTCCATCAACCAATATCCTGGGACATTCTCTCCATCGACCAATATTCTGGGACATTCTCTCCATCAACCAATATTCTAGGACATTCTCTCCATCAACCAATATTCTAGGACATTCTCTCCATCGACCAATATTCTGGGACATTCTCTCCATCAACCAATATTCTAGGACATTCTCTCCATCAACCAATATTCTAGGACATTCTCTCCATCAACCAATATTCTAGGACATTCTCTCCATCAACCAATATTCTAGGACATTCTCCCCATCAACCAATATTCTAGGACATTCTCTCCATCAACCAATATTCTAGGACATTCTCTCCATCAACCAATATCCTGGGGCATTCTCTCCATCAACCAATATTCTGGAACATTCTCACCATCTACAATTATTCTAGGACATTCTGTCTGTTTCTAACCCATTGTGTCTGTTTCTAACCCATTGTGTCTGTTTCTAATCCATTGTGTCTGTTTCTAACCCATTGTGTCTGTTTCATATCTGCTTCTAACCCATTGTGTCTGTTTCTAACCCATTGTGTCTGTTTCTAACCCATTGTGTCTGTTTCATATCTACTTCTAACCCATTGTGTCTGTTTCATATCTACTTCTAACCCATTGTGTCTGTTTCTAACCCATTGTGTTTGTTTCTAACCCATTATGTCTGTTTCATATCTACTTCTAACCCATTGTGTCTGTTTCATATCTACTTCTAACCCATTGTGTCTGTTTCATATCTACTTCTAACCCATTGTGTCTGTTTCTAACCCATTGTGTTTGTTTCTAACCCATTATGTCTGTTTCATATCTGTTTCTAACCCTATTATGTATGTTACATTATATGATTCTAATCCTCTTTCAATATTCATTAATACTCATTATTTCACAAATAATTATGGTCAGTTACTTTATACCTCCTTGTTATTTTACTTTACTTATGTTATATGTAAATGTTATATTTGTCACAAATTTACCCACATATGAATGCTATTATTTATTTGTTACCACTATTATAAATTAACCAGACTAACACATATGGCTTCATATAAATTTGTTAGATTACATATGTATGTATGTATATAAATACACCAACTTAGCACTGAAATAAACTAAAACTGAGATGATACAAGAAGCTGTGGGAGGTGTGGTAGAGGGAGAGGTATAAACAATATAAAGAAATACCGTGGGGCGGGAGGGTTTGACTTTGTCTGGGTATAGGCATAAGTAGTATAGGCATAAGTAGTGTAGGCATAAGAGGTGACAAAGTCAATTGAAAAGAAAATAGTTTTGCTCATTGATGAACTGTAGAGTCATAGAATAGACAAGGAAATAAAACACATAATCTCATGGATTCTAATGCTGAAAGAAAAGGCCATAAACAAACACATATAGATATAATATTTAATGGGCTCCAGGATATTTCTGGTTGGTGTGGCTGGCCAAGATGGTTGCCTGGTCAAATCAGGTTTGGATTGAGCATTTTTACTGCAGTGTGATTTCAAAAGCTTCTTTCCGGTGTGGATTTTTGTTTATTGAGACAGCAGTAATCCGGTCGCATTCACCTGACCACAAAGCCAACATGGTTGAGGCTATGTGCACGGAGGTGCGTGCTGCAGGCAACTGACCATTGATTGAAGTGGAACGGTACTAGGTCCTGGGTTTGCTCTAGGATTGGATGTGTGATCTGTGTCTTGACTACATATTGCCACCAGCTGGACTGCAGTCAGATCTAGCGTTTCACCAAAGCGGAGGCCTGACTTCATTTGTTGGGACATGTTGATTCTTGCTCACTGATCATGAAGTCTACATGGATTTATCATGGGGCGCACAAAGGTCGTCCTGCCCGTGACAGCCATTACAGTGACCAGAAGAGTGCGTCATGTGCCTATTTTCAGAATGCAACATGTTCACTATAACAGTATGAACGATCAGGATGAACACTTTGTTGTTTGCTGGAACACGGGCTGAGCAGATATGGGAAAACCCCGCCCGCAGTGATGTCATTCTGTTTTAAAGTCTAAAATGCTGAAAGGAAGGCCATAAACACATACACATGTATATAGATACAATGTTTCTTGGATCCTAATATAACTGGAAGGAATGGCCATAAACACACACATATATATATATATATATACACACACAATATTTCATGGATTTCTAACACACTGGAAGCAATAGAGACTACAAGAAACAATTAATTGGAACGGGATAATCAACTTCATAGCAATACTAAAAAAAAAGAAGAAAAAGGGTGGTATGGTGACAGCTTTATGTGGTAATGGACAAAACAAAAGTCGATGTTTCGTAAAGCTGTCACCATACCACTTTTTCTCTTCCTTTTTTTTTTAGTATTGCTATTATCATCAACTATCAACCCTTACGTATGCGTGTTAAAGCTGGAAAACAACAAGAGATATAGAAACAAAGTTGAACGCATTCGAAAATAAATGTCTATGGAAAATACTTGATATAGCGTGGAACGAATTCAAAACAAACGAGGAAATTAGATAAATCGTCAATCAATCACTAATATCTTCAGCAATAAAGAAAAGGCGATGGTCATATGTTGGACATGTGATGAGAAGAGATAATAGCCGAATAGCAAAGCAAGCCCTCATATGGGAAACAACGGGTAAGAGGAAAAGAGGAAGACCCAGAGATACACTGAGAAGAATATTGATGAGAGAGGCAAGAGCAGCAGGATTTGGCTCCCTCAATGAAATAGAGCTGCTTGCACAGAACAGAGACAAATGGCGAGATTTGATAAAATATCTTTAAAAGAATTGAAAACTGCTAGAACAAAAATTCAGATAAGAGAAGAAGTATCTTGGTCTACGCCCTATGGGCCGGCTACGGCTCGAAAGGCCAATAGATAGATATTATCAACAGCTTTACAGCAGCTTCGCATCTTGGTGCATCTTGATGCCTTTACTTCTTTCTTCTACTCAATTTCATACAGGCCATCATGGAGTTCAGCAAGTTTATAAAAATAATAAAAAAAGTAAAGAGCCCCGTCACGCCATGTAGCGGATAGGGAATATGGTGTTAGTGACCATAATTTTTATAGACCTTCGGCACATGATTTTGGGTTAATGTGGTCAGTATTTGCCCTGCCCGTGCCGCTTTACTTTCCGAGAAAAAATCCAGTACCCATTTAAGGCTGGGTGAACTCGGAAGCCATTGATCAGGATCAAACCCAATCTCTTGTCCTTTGTAGTCCAGTCCACTAACAACTGAGCTATCGTGGGTCCCAATAATGCTTGTGCAAAATATAAGGATGGAAATGGCAGGACAAAATCACTAACATAGAATTATGGGAAAGTACCAGTCAAATACCAGTTGATAAAGAGATACAGCGAAGACGATGGCGCTGGACAAGACACACACATTGTGGAAGCCAAATGAGAGTAGTACACAACAGGCCTATTTTTGGAATCCCCATGGAAAAAGACAAAGAGGAAGACCAAAATATTTTTGGAAAAGACGGAAGCAGAGATAAAGTTGATGGGGGAAACATGATAAGATCTTAAAAGAATGGCAAGAAACGGCAGAGTGGCTGGGAAAGTGTTTGTTGAAGACCTATACTCCACAGGGAGCTGAAAGTGTTTGTTGAAGACCTATGCTCCACAGGGAGCTGAAAGTGTTTGTTGAAGACCTATGCCCCACAGGGAGCTGAAAGTGTTTGTTGAAGACCTATGCTCCACAGGGAGCTGAAAGTGTTTGTTGAAGACCTATGCTCCACAGGGAGCTGAAAGTGTTTGTTGAAGACCTATGCTCCACAGGGAGCTGAAAGGAAGAAGAAGAACGTATAATTCAGCCAGAAGAGACTTGAAATGCAGATCTTGGAAGGTGCAGGATATGAAAACAGTCACAAAATAAAACTGGAATCTCTCTCACTCTCTGCGATCAAGACTCAATTAGAGTAGGATTCTAGACTCTCTCATGGAGTCAGCTGTCTGTTTAAATGATTCGATTGCCCCATATAGTTTCTCTCTCTCTCTCTGCGATCAAGACCTAATCAGAGTAGGATTCCAGACTCTCTCATCAAGTCAGCTGTCTGTTTAAGTGATTCGATTGCCCCATATAGTTTCTCTCCCTCTCTCTGCGATCAAGTACCTAATCAGAGTAGGATTCCAGACTCTCTCATGAAGGCAGCTGTCTGTTTAAGTGATTCGATTAGCCCCATATAGTTTCTCTCTCTCTCTCTCTCTGCGATCAAGACCTAATCAGAGTAGGATTCCAGACTCTCATGAAGGCAGCTGTCTGTTTAAGTGATTCGATTGTCCCATATAGTGTCTCTTCCAGTGAGGTGGGTGTGGACCACATTGCTGTTCTCAGGTCTGTGTACTGGGGGCAATCCTGTAGAACATGTTTTGTAGTCATATTGTCCAGTGTACAGTGGCATAGGCTGGTTGTACCTATTTTGAATTTGGTGAACATGTGATTTCTCATTCTATTGTGGCCAGTGCGTAGGTGAAGTATGATGACTTGATCCCTCCTTGATAGTTGGTGGTATCCGTCCCTCTAGTTATATTTTGGGTGTTCTCGTTTCCATTTTTCATGGAACTGACCTTTAGCGATGGATTTGGCTTCATCATAACTGAGCGGATGGTTCTTTTGTGGTAATCTCCCTCCCTCTTTATCTAATTTGTCTATGCGTTCATTCCTTTGTATATTACAATGTGATGGTATCCACTGAATGACTACTCTCTGGAATTTATTGCACAGTTGGTCCAGGGCTGTTCTCAAGTCATCTAGTTCATTGTTCTTGGGGCTTTTTAGAGATGATACTGACAGTGCATCAGTCAGAATCACCAATTTATTGTGCATGTTATTTTTGTGTTGAAATGGAATGATTTCGTGCAAGAAGGCTCCGGAAGATAAGTGAGACACATCCTTCAAGATGGCCATTTTAAAAAAAAACAAAAAACCACCATTCATTGCTGTATATTTCAACATCGCATTTGATGCAGGCAGCAGGGAGCTCAAGGTTACGCACACACACCACCACTGCCAAAACATTTGTCATGGAAGAAATACATTTTCCTTTGAAAATAAAGCCCACGCATACGAGAAGAGTTCTGTGGACTGGGGTTAAGAAGAAGATATTGGATTAGAAAGCTTATAACACTTTTATGTTTCTTGTGCTCTGATCAGGAAAAAGATGTGAGTAGCAATAGACATTGACTGGAAGCTGTTGCAGGAAAGTGAGAGTTGAGCGCTCAGTTGCTGCACATCGAGGAACAATGCATGAAATACATCTGCTTAAAGATGATGCTGATTTGCCTGAATGTGCAAAGATGTTTTTATTTTCAAACTTTGACTGAAATAAAAGAGACACAATATGTGGTTAAAAAAAAGTAAAGTACCCCCGTCACGCCAAGTGGTATATAGGGAAATATGGTGTTAGTGACCCTATATTTTACAGACCTTCAACACATGATTTTTGGGGTAATGTGGTCGGTATTATGCTGCTTTACTTTCCCAGAAAAAAAATCCGGTACCCATTTACGGCTGGGTGAACCCGGAAGCCATCGGTTGGGATCGAACCCTACCCCTTGTCCTTTGCAGTCCAGTTCACTAACCACTGAGCTATTGCGGCTCCTCACACAGTATGTGGTTTATGTGAATATTGTGGAGAAAATGTTGTCCTGGACAAACTACTTGTTCTAAAGCTCATTATTATAGGTGTATGTGGAACTTAGAGTAATATACCACGAGTGTATGTGGAACTTAGAGTAATATACCACGAGTGTATGTGGAACTTAGAGTGATATACCATAAGTGTATGTGGAACTTAGAGTAATATACCACGAGTGTATGTGGAACTTAGAGTGATATACCACGAGTGTATGTGGAACTTAGAGTGATATACCACGAGTGTATGTGGAACTTAGAGTGATATACCACGAGTGTATGTGGAACTTAGAGTGATATACCACGAGTGTATGTGGAACTTAGAGTGATATACCATAAGTGTATGTGGAACTTAGAGTAATATACCACGAGTGTATGTGGAACTTAGAGTGATATACCACGAGTGTATGTGAAACTTAGAGTGATATACCACGAGTGTATGTGGAACTTAGAGTAATATACCACGAGTGTATGTGGAACTTAGAGTAATATACCACGAGTGTATGTGGAACTTAGAGTGATATACCATAAGTGTATGTGGAACTTAGAGTAATATACCACGAGTGTATGTGGAACTTAGAGTGATATACCACGAGTGTATGTGAAACTTAGAGTGATATACCACGAGTGTATGTGGAACTTAGAGTAATATACCACGAGTGTATGTGGAACTTAGAGTAATATACCACGAGTGTATGTGAAACTTAGAGTAATATACCACGAGTGTATGTGGAACTTAGAGTGATATACCATAAGTGTATGTGGAACTTAGAGTAATATACCACGAGTGTATGTGGAACTTAGAGTGATATACCATAAGTGTATGTGAAACTTAGAGTAATATACCACGAGTGTATGTGGAACTTAGAGTGATATACCATAAGTGTATGTGGAACTTAGAGTAATATACCATAAGTGTATGTGGAACTTCATCTTTGACTACACAGAAAATGTGTCTGTACTCATAAGGATGACAGCAGCGCCTCCTGTTGCTCATTTCACCCTATTCATTTCATTTACCAAATGTCTTGAATCGTCATCGCTACAGAGTCATTCTACAGTTGATATAGAAATTAGGAAACAATTTCGAGTAGGCAAAAATACTTCAGTGAATATACATACCTTCCATCATGTATAGCTTTCCCTTAATTTGTAAGGGATTTCCTTAAAAATTGACTTGTAAGCCTTGCAAGGCAATTTGTACAGGAAAATAGACCATTTGTGCAATTTTCCACATTTTGAAAAAAAAATGTTAATAAATCTACACGATACATTTTATGAAAGAAACTTTGAATATATATATGTGTGTGTGTGTGCGCTATCTATTCATATATAGACCTTTCGACCCATAGAGCATAGACGCTCTTTCCCTGTTTCGACATTTTCTTTCTAAGAGTCTCAATCCTTACAATATATATAGCATATATATATGCTAACCAATCAAATTGTAGCTTGTGTTTGAAATGGGCATTAAATACTGAAACCTATCAACCTTTCTTATTGGATACACATAACCAATAAACGTGTAATTCTCACAATTGTGGTCCTTGAAGACATAGTGATATTGTTAAACAGACCATGCCGTACCAAGGAGAAGCAAATGAAATTGATGTCAGGTTTTTTTTTTTATGTAAGACTTTTTTTTTTTTTTGGTCTGGTGTACGTGTCTGTTCTCTAAACAGATGGAAGGTATGAATATGTTAAAACTGTAGGTTTCTGTCTTTGTATTTGATGCTGAGAGTACTAGCACATTTTTTTCCCTTAAAAAATCTGAATAAATCTAAATGGCCCTTTTCGTTTTGTTAGACGGTTTATTGGAGGCTATTGTGTATTTTATTATTATTATTTTTTTTTTGTGGTTTTGTTTTTGTCGAACAGCTTCTCTCGTGGTTGATTCTACCAATTTTTGATAAACACACTCGGCCACAGAATGAATAAGTCAGGCCCACTGATCCACAGGGTTTTCCATCTTTTTTTTTCCCACAAGTCTTTTCTCTTCCATCTTTTGCCATACTACAGCTTCAAATGATGTCATTTTTTAATATGAATAAATCAACTCTGGGAAATGAACATAACTCTCTACAATTTAGATAGAAGTTATGGTAGATATCTATACTCTAGATGGCAGATCTTCTTCTTCTACCTTTTTAGCTCCCAGTGGAGCATAGGTCTTCAACAAACACTTTCCAAGTCATTTTGTTTTTTGCCAATCTTTTAAGATCATTCCATGTCTTCCCCGTCATCTTCATCTCTGCTTCTATCTGTCTTCTCCAAGAATTCCTTGGTCTTCCTCTTTGTCTTTTCCCCTGTGGATTCCAAAAAAGGGCCTGTTGTGTAATACTCTCAGTTGGCTTCCGTAGTGTGTGTCCTATCCAGCGCCATCGTCTTCGCTGTATCTCTTTACCCACTGGTGTTTGACTGGTACATTTCCATAATTCTACGAGATGGAAGATAATAAGATTAAATCTATCTATAATCTGTAAGGAAGAAAATGTAAATAGATCTAGAACACTCTAAAAGGAAGATAATGTAGTTAGATCTATGTACGTTGTGAAAGAAACAAAATGTATGCAGATTTATATAGACTAGTACAGAAGTAGGAAATAGATCCAGGTGTGATATAAAATGAAACTAACAGTAATGTAACCCACTAAAGCTATTGTTTTTTTGTGTGATCTCGCATTTGATGAATTTATGCACACAAACACAGTCAATCAAGATGTTTGATTGTCACACAATCAATTTTTATTATTGTTTTATACGCAATAAATATATTCTGAATTTGCTGTGTTTGCCTGTTTTTGTGATAATTAGTTGATAGAGTGTACTTCTGTTTCAGCAGTCAATTTCTGCTGTAACCCTAGAGGGAGCTGCAGTAGATCACTGGCTGGTCACCTGGACTTCATTCTTCTACATTTCAGCTTCCTGTGGAGCATAGGTCTTCAACAAATGCTTTCAGATCCCTGTGGAGTATAGGTCTTCAACAAACACTTTCAGCTCCCTGTGGAGCATAGGTCTTCAACAAACACTTTCAGCTCCCTGTGGGGCATAGGTCTTCAACAAACACTTTCAGCTCCCTGTGGAGCATAGGTCTTCAACAAGCACTTTCAACTCCCTGTGGAGCATAAGTCTTCAACAAACACTTTCAGCTTCCTGTAGAGCATAGGTCTTCAACAAACACTTTCAACTCCCTGTGGAGCATAAGTCTTCAACAAACACTTTCAGCTTCCTGTAGAGCATAGGTCTTCAACAAGCACTTTCAACTCCCTGTGGAGCATAAGTCTTCAACAAACACTTTCAGCTTCCTGTAGAGCATAAGTCTTCAACAAACACTTTCAGCTTCCTGTAGAGCATAGGTCTTCAACAAACACTTTCCAGGCCGTTCTGTTTCTTGCCATCCTTTTAAGATCATTCCATGTCTTCCCCATCATCTTCATCTCTACTTCCATCAGTCTTCTCCAAGAATATTTTTGTCTTCCCCTTTGTCTTTTTCCTATGGGATTCCAAAAAAGGGCCTGTTGTGTAATACTCTCAGTTGGCTTCTGCAGTGTGTGTGCTGTATCTTTTTATCCACTGGTATTTGATAAAAGATCTTTACAAGAACTGAAAACTGCTAGAATACAAATTTAGATAAGAGAAAGAGTATCTAGGTCTATGCCTTATGGGCCAGCTAGTCCGAAAGATCAATAGATAGATAGATTTGACTGATACTTTTCCATAACTCTATGTTAGTGATTTTGTCCTGCCATTTCTGAGTAAGCATCCATTAATGAAAGTCTGTATCTTCATGATTGTAATTTTTTGTTGTTCTCCATGCTTCACAGCCATATAATAAGACTGACTTAACATTGGAGTTTAAAATTTTTATTGTAGTATTTAACCTAATTTCTTTGGACTTCCATATGTTTCCCAGTGCAACGAAAGCTCCTCTTGCTTTTGATATCCTTATGTTGGTATCATTCTCTGTTCCTCCATCTTTGTTATCTTTGTCTATATTACTGCCCAGATATATGTAAGATTGTACATCTAGTAGTGGTACTCCTAGTTTTATTTGGTTATTGCCAACTGCATTAATTCTCATAATTTTGGTCTTATCTCTATTTATTTTCAGTTCCAGCTATTGTGATCTCTCAAGTATGCTCATCTTATCTTGCATCTGATGATGGTTTTGTGATAGGAGAGTTACATCGTCTACAAATGGATCAACTAGACTACTGAGAACAACGGCTCATATGTTCTTTATTTCCTCTTGTACCTATTTGAATGTCAAGGGAGATAAAAAGTTCTGGTTCTCGCCCTTTTGGTGGCTTCAATCATTACCAATTGATACTGTCTGTCGATCTTACTCTGGGTCTGCCTCTTGCTCTTCTCCCTCCTCCTCTTTTAATATGCTTAGTATATTTGGTTATGGAAGGTCCCGAGATCACTGCAAATGAATTAAAATCCATAATTGCTCAACTGCTCGTGCCAGCGTAATCATCCGAATCTCATCTCCCAAACAAAGAAAGGTTATTGTAGACCCCATCATAGCAGTCTCAGCACACGCCAAAAGACATAAGGCGAAACCGCGCAGAAAGTGAACACAGCCAACTGTTCCCTGTCATACGATATCATCATTCATCGAAAGCAATTGGAATATCGAAACATGATCAAAACGGATGAGACACACAGCTCACGGTGTGCACAGAGCACTTAACTCAGTAGCTCCTGCAACAAGGAACACTTTTCATGCATAGCCTTCAATTGTTCCCGCCACCTACCCACCATATACCGGGAGTTCACGTCCTCTTGAAAATGATGATCGTCATATTAAAAAAGAATGTAGAGCGCTTGATGATGTTAGGCCATCGTTGTTGACTCCAATTCCGAACATATAAACACACAGTTGGTCATCAGATTTTCCCCGTCGCACATCAAACAGCCAACCTTAAGTTTAGCATACGGCCGGTCTAGAGTCTAGGGATATACGATGATGAACCATTATGATGACGTAGCACACAAAAAAAGTCGTACACACAATTTCGCTCCCTTTCGATTTCTGATTACTCTAGTAAAAGCAGCCTATGACGAACAAAACACTGTGCAAACTCCGTAAAGAGATAAAACTGTGGCTGACAAAGTAGTTTACATTGATAATTAACATGGAAATAACTTGCGTCAAGGAATTCCAACAACGCCCATAAACAGCACCAAT
Organism: Megaustenia siamemsis; assembly: GCA_032433765.1. Taxonomy (NCBI): domain Eukaryota; kingdom Metazoa; phylum Mollusca; class Gastropoda; order Stylommatophora; family Ariophantidae; genus Megaustenia; species Megaustenia siamemsis. The sequence goes on from JAVIAB010000049.1 coordinate 16,805,882, forward strand.
GTGAAGTAAAGCGCAGATCAAGTCTAGACGTTGGAAGGTCGCATTCACAACACTTGATTTGTCAAAAAGGGACTGTTGCCGGCGTACAACATCGCTTTAGCGGCGCAGATGTAATAAGAAGATCATCACTTTTACTTTAACGCAGAAAAGTACAACGGAGAACTGAAATTAATCAGATTCCGAATGCACTTACTGCAGCGATCAAAAGAACGTAACCTAGATCCCACCATCTTTACAACAGAAGCTTAGTATAGTACAGAATTGCTTATTTGATGTTACTGTATGTACTTCAGGATTGGTTCAATGTCTACTTTCTCTTATATCATATCTGCTGACTCTTGTCTTTTCTGGTCACTCCAAGCAGTTTTCTCAGACATCTCATCTCTGTGCTGATTGGGTAAAGGCATCAAGATGCATAGAAATGAGAAGCTGCTGTAAAGCTGACGATAATAATGAACATTTTTTTTAAAAAAAAAGGAAAAATGGTATGGTAATAGTTTTACATAGGTGAGAAATAAAACAAAAGTAGAATGGCGTTTCAGCCAAAAAGACCTCCAGCAGGAACAACAAACAAGAAGCTGAAATGTCGTTCTACTTTTGTTTTGTTTCTCACCAACGTAAAGCTGTTATCATACCAGGAGACAAATAATAATAAATGAATATTATTATAGAGGGAAACTTCCGAGGTGATAATTCAGGGAATCATAGGAGGAAGAGGTATGAACTACAGCACTCAGAAAAAAATGACAAATAAACAACAGAAAAACAAAAACAAAGAACAATATATGGTCTAAAGCAGGATCGAACCCGTACTCCATGGCATTGCACCTTGCCACGAGAAGTCGAATGCTTAGGAACACTGCCACTCAGCTAACTCAACTTCTTCTACCTTTCAGCTCCCTGTGGAGCCCTGTTATCATATTACTTTTTCCTCTTTTTATTTTAAATTTTCATCTCTGTGGTGACAAGCTTTCTTTTATGCTTAGATATAAGTGACCATGTTTGGCATTTGTATTATAATGTGGGAAGGAATAAACCATCTATTGTTGCAGGAGCTACTGAGTTAAGTGCTCTGTGCACACCATGAGCTGTGTGTCTCATCTGATTTGATCATGTTTCGATATTCCAATTACTTTTGATGAATGATGATATCGTATGACAGAGAACAGTTGGCTATGTTCACTTTCTGCGCGGTTTCGCCTTATGTCTTTTGGCATGTGCTGAGACTGCTATGATGGGGACTACAGTTACCTTTCTTTGTTTGGGAGATGAGATATTAATTTGGATGATTACACTGGCACGGGTGGTTGAGCAATTATGGATTTTAATTAATTTGCAGTGATACCGGGGCCTTCTTTTAACAAAATAACCAAACCATGTATAAAATATTTCTTGCTGGTATTAGGCATTCTCCTGTGTTCACCAAGCCTTATTTTAGTTCCAGAAGTTTCTGAGAAAGCAAGACACTCTGACCAGATGGCACATCACCCAAAAATGTTCCGCTGATTATTGAAAAATATGGGGGCACTAACACCAAATTCCAATTACATCCTGAAGTTATGGAGGGACCTATTACTTTTTTTTTCAGTTAAACATTTTGTACATCAAAATGAACAGGGCCATGAATTAGACAGAGTACTTGAGGTCTTCAAAGGTTCCTCCCTATAGTCTGTAGTGCGGTGTTATTTCTGTGGGCAGTTTGTTGTGCTGTGTTACTTCTTTGGGCCATTTGTTGTGCTGTTACTTCTTTGGGCCATTTGTTGTGCTGTGTTATTTCTGTGGGCGGTTTGTTGTGCTGTTATTTCTGTGGGCAGTTTGTTGTGCTGTGTTATTTCTGTGGGCGGTTTGCTGTGCTATTTCTGTGGGCAGTTTGTTGTGGTGTGTTATTTCTGTGGGCAATTTGTTGTGCTGTGTTACTTCTTTGGGCCATTTGTTGTGCTGTTACTTCTTTGGGCCATTTGTTGTGCTGTGTTACTTCTTTGGGACATTTGTTGTGCTGTGTTACTTCTTTGGGACATTTGTTGTGCTGTGTTACTTCTTTGGGCCATTGGTTGTGCTGTGTTACTTCTTTGGGCAGTTTGTTGTGCTGTGTTGCTTCTTTGGGCCATTTGTTGTGCTGTGTTACTTCTTTGGGACATTTGTTGTGCTGTGTTACTTCTTTGGGCCATTTGTTGTGCTGTGCTACTTCTTTGGGCAGTTTGTTGTGCTGTGTTATTTCTGTGGCAGTTTGTTGTGCTGTGTTATTTCTGTGGGCAGTTTGTTGTGCTGTGTTATTTCTGTGGGCAGTTTGTTGTGCTGTGTTATTTCTGTGGGCGGTTTGTTGTGCTGTGTTATTTCTGTGGGCGGTTTGTTGTGGTGTGTTATTTCTGTGGGCAGTTTGTTGTGCTGTGTTATTTCTGCGGGCGGTTTGTTGTGCAGTGTTATTTCTGTGGGCGGTTTGTTGTGCTGTGTTATTTCTGTGGGCAGTTTGTTGTGCTGTTATTTCTGTGGGCAGTTTGTTGTGCTGTTATTTCTGTGGGCAGTTTGTTGTGCTGTGTTATTTCTGTGGGCAGTTTGTTGTGCTGTGTTATTTCTGTGGGCAGTTTGTTGTGCTGTTATTTCTGTGGGCAGTTTGTTGTGCTGTGTTATTTCTGGTGGGCAGTTTGTTGTGCTGTGTTATTTCTGTGGGCAGTTTGTTGTGCTGTTATTTCTGTGGGCAGTTTGTTGTGCTGTTATTTCTGTGGGCAGTTTGTTGTGCTGTTATTTCTGTGGGCAGTTTGTTGTGGTGTGTTATTTCTGTGGGCAGTTTGTTGTGCTGTGCTATTTCTGTGGGCAGTTTGTTGTGCTGTTATTTCTGTGGGCAGTTTGTTGTGCTGTTATTTCTGTGGGCAGTTTGTTGTGGTGTGTTATTTCTGTGGGCAATTTGTTGTGCTGTGTTATTTCTGTGGGCAGTTTGTTGTGCTGTGTTATTTCTGCTGGCAATTTGTTGTGCTGTGTTACTTCTTTGGACCATTTGTGTTACTTCTTTGGGCAATTTGTTGTGCTGTGTTATTTCTGTGGGCAATTTGTTGTGGTGTGTTATTTCTGTGGGCAGTTTGTTGTGCTGTGCTATTTCTGTGGGCAGTTTGTTGTGCTGTTATTTCTGTGGGCAGTTTGTTGTGGTGTGTTATTTCTGTGGGCAATTTGTTGTGCTGTGTTATTTCTGTGGGCAGTTTGTTGTGCTGTGTTATTTCTGCTGGCAATTTGTTGTGCTGTGTTACTTCTTTGGACCATTTGTGTTACTTCTTTGGGCAATTTGTTGTGCTGTGTTATTTCTGTGGGCAATTTGTTGTGGTGTGTTATTTCTGTGGGCAGTTTGTTGTGCTGTGCTATTTCTGTGGGCAGTTTGTTGTGCTGTTATTTCTGTGGGCAGTTTGTTGTGGTGTGTTATTTCTGTGGGCAATTTGTTGTGCTGTGTTATTTCTGTGGGCAGTTTGTTGTGCTGTGTTATTTCTGCTGGCAATTTGCTGTGCTGTGTTACTTCTTTGGACCAATTGTTGTGTGTGTTACTTTAGTGGGTCATTTGTCGTGCAGTGTTACTACGGTGGGCCATATTTTCATTCTTCTATATTTTAATCACGACACACTGATATAAGATATGTTCTTGGGCTGTGTATGTGCTCTGCAGTTGTCTCATTTTGTGAGGAATGTGCTTTAAGGCATCACCCTGTTCTAAGTGAGATCTTGCTCTTCTTCTACCTTTCAGCTCCCTGTGGAGCATAGGTCTTCAAAAATCATTTTCCAAGCCATTCTGTTTCTTGCCATTCTTTTAAGATCATTCCATTTCTTCCTCATCATCTTCATCTCTGCTTCTATCTGTCTTCTCCAAGAATATCTTGGTCTTCCTCTTTGTCTTTTCCCCTGGGAATTCTAAAAAAGGGCATGTTGTGTAATACTCTCAGTTGGCTTCCGTAGTGTGTGTCCTATCCAGCGCCAGCATCTTAGCTGTATCTCTTTATCCACTGGTATTTGAATGGTACATTTCCATAATTTTTTGTTAGATTTTTGTCCTGCCATTTCCATCTAACTAAACTCGGTAATGTATTGTATTGGCTAATATTTTAAGAAAGCACGCTGAATGCTAAACTGCTTTTATCTATCTACCTTTCATTCACCTGAAGTATTGTCTATATCTGCAATGTTGTTTCCTGTATAAATGTTACTGTCTTTTGTAATTCTTGCAGTGGCCCATATAGTTTTGTCTGTAGTGTTGTATCTATGGCCAATGGATTTTCTTCAGTCTACTATATTCAGTACAGTCTTGAAGTATGTGTTCAGCAGTCTGGGGCGCTTGTCCACATGTATAATTAGTTGAGGTGCTGATCTTGAATTTTGTATACATGTGACTGTGGAGTCGATTGTGTCCTGTTCTGAGGCATAGAATGATAACTTGTTTCCATCTATTCATATTATGAAAGGCATCTTGATTTTGGGCTTGTTGTCTTCTGACTGATTTGATTATCTGTTTCATCTGAAGGTATGTAGCTGATGCACTGCTTTTATTTTGACAAATATATCTGTAACCAGTTTTGACAAAATTTGCACCTTGTGTTTTTAACTCTTTCCGTATGTTTTGCCGTATAGTGCACCACTCTCAATTTGATTAGTGTGAGCGTCACCAAACCATATTCTTTTTACATGTCTTGTATCATCTTGGTATTGGTAAAATCTAATACCTTGTTTAATTATCTAACAATTCATATATAATATGTTAGATAAATATAAATATGTAGATTGATTCTTAAAACCATGAAAAACTTTGTCTCTGAAATCTCTTTCATTGCATCAATAAAAAGCTTCCGTGTAGAAAGAGTTAAAAGCTGTTCTGAGATACATCTATTGATTGTCTTTTGGAGCTAAAACCAGCACACAGGGCAAAAATTCTAGACTCTCCATGTCCAACGATCGTTGCTGTTAAGCGTTAAAACTTGCCAAAACCAGCACACAGGGCAAAAATTCTAGACTCTCCATGTCCAACGATCGTTGCTGTTAAGCGTTAAAACTTGCCAAAACCAGCACACAGGGCAAAAATTCTAGACTCTCCATGTCCAACGATCGTTGCTGTTAAGTGTTAAAACTTGCCAAAACCAGCACACAGGGCAAAAATTCTAGACTCTCCATGTGCAAACATCTTTGCTGTTAAGTGTTAAAACTTGCCAAAACCAGCACACAGGGAAAAAATTCTAGACTCTCCATGTCCAACGATCGTTGCTGTTAAGCGTTAAAACTTGCCAAAACCAGCACACAGGGCAAAAATTCTAGACTCTCCATGTCCAACGATCGTTGCTGTTAAGTGTTAAAACTTGCCAAAACCAGCACACAGGGCGAAAATTCTAGACTCTCCATGTGCAAACATCTTTGCTGTTAAGTGTTAAAACTTGCCAAAACCAGCACACAGGGCAAAAATTCTAGACATTATTGTCATAAATGTTCTACTATCAGACACAAAGGCCCCCATGACACACTTCAGTAATTATTGTCATAAATGTTCTACTATTAGACATAAAGGCCCCCAAGACACACTTCAGTAATTATTGTCATAAATGTTCTACTATCAGACACAAAGGTCCCCATGACACACTTCAGTAATTATTGTCATAAATGTTCTACTATTAGACACAAAGGCCCCCATGACACACTTCAGTAATTATTGTCATATATATTTTCTACTATCAGACACAAAGGCCCCCATGACACACTTCAGTAATTATTGTCATAAATGTTCTACTATCAGACACAAAGGCCCCCAAGACACACTTCAGTAATTATTGTCATATATGTTCTACTATCAGACACAAAGGCCCCCAAGACACACTTCAGTAATTATTGTCATATATGTTCTACTATCAGACACAAAGGCCCCCATGACACACTTCAGTAATTATTGTCATATATATTTTCTACTATCAGACACAAAGGCCCCCATGACACACTTCAGTAATTATTGTCATAAATGTTCTACTATCAGACACAAAGGCCCCCAAGACACACTTCAGTAATTATTGTCATATATGTTCTACTATCAGACACAAAGCCCCCAATCACACACCTCAGTAATTATTGTCATATATGTTCTACTATCAGACACAAAGGCCCCCATGGCACACTTCAGTAATTATTGTCATAAATGTTCTACTATCAAGCACAGGTCAGTAGAAATGGCAATAATAGTTTTTAAAATTAATTCTTGGTTTGCAAGTTCTCATGTCGTTTTCTAACTCTTGGCTTGCAATTTCCCTGCTGTTTTATAACTCTTGGCTTGCAATTTCCCAGCTGTTTTATAACTCTTGGCTTGCAATTTCCCAGCCGTTTGCTAATTCTTCTGTTACAACTCCCATTGTTTAATTATCTTCCTGGTGTACATCTACAATGGTTTTAGTTTTTAATTCATGTTTTGCAACTCCCATAATTTGTAAATGAAAAGACGATTAGAGGCCACAGAGATGGGATTTCTCAGAAGAATGTTGAAAGTTCCCTGGACAGCTAAAAAGACCAATGAGGAAGTTCTCAAAGAGGCCAACACAAAAAAGGCAGCTCCTAAAAGACATCAGAAAGAAACAATCAACATTTTTCGGGCACATCATGAGAAGAGGAAAGTTGGAATACTTGGTTACAACTGGCAAAATAAAAGGAAAGAGAGATCGCAGACGACAAAGAGAGAAAATACTGGATAGCTTGGTGTCATGGCATGGAAAACAGTCAACAACGGAACTGATACGATGCACTGTAGATAGAAGATTGTGGAAGGATATAATAGCCCTCGCCAACCGGTATTGCACATGATGATAATTTGTTCTTAATTTCTTTTTTGGATCTCCCATAGTTTTATTATTCCTGGTCTACAATTCACACGATTTAAAAAAAAATTGTCTTTTGCAAATCCACTCATTTGTTCTTAACATCAGTGGCCACAGAGAGAGAGAGATCACAATATAGAAAGATGATGTCTTTTCTCAAATGGTTTATGGATAGAGAATAGGAGACAAATAATAATAAATGAATATTATTATAGAGGGAAACTTCCGAGGCGATAATCAGCCAATCAATTCAGAGGAAGAGGTATGTTTACAGCACTCGGAAAAAAATGACAAATAATCAACAACAGAAAAAAAAAAACAAAGAACAATATATGGACCGAAGCAGGATTGTTCCCGTACTCAGGTTCGATCCTGCTTCGGTCCATATATTGTTCTTTGTTTTTTTTCTGTTGATTATTTGTCATTTTTTCTGAGTACGATAGAGAATACCATGTTTCCAATGGTTTATGGATAGAGAATACCATGTCTCCATTGGTTTATATATACAGAATACCCTGTCTCCACTGGTTTATATATACAAAATACCATGTCTCCATTGGTTTATGGATAGAGAAAACCATGTCTCCATTGGTTTAAGGATAGAGAATACCATATCTCCCATGGTTTATTGTAAGAGGAAACAATTTCTGCAATAATTCACTCAAAGATAAATAGCAAATAAAAAACAAACACAATAATCACAATTATTTTTGGTATAAATTTATCTTTTGATTGATGTCATATTTGTATGTCATGTCACATGTAATGGAAACATTTTAAACAGATTTTGTTTAAAAAAAAAAAAAATAGGATAGCCTTTTGCATAATAAATAAATTGTTTAAAATAACAATGGAATGAATCAACACAAACAATACATTTGGTCGTTGAGCTGACTTCAGGATATTTGTATCGGGTGACACTTTTCATGGGATATCTGCAAATGTGACAAGAACAAGCAGTTTGTTGATGTGTGGCTTCACTCATCCAACAAACTGTTGGTAAGGAAAGTGCTGCTGGATTATCACTCATCCAACAAACTGTTGTTAAGGAAAGTGCTGCTGGATTATCACTCATCCAACAAACTGTTGGTAAGGAAAGTGCTGCTGGATTATCACTCATCCAACAAACTGTTGGTAAGGAAAGTGCTGCTGGATTATCACTCATCCAACAAACTGATGGTAAGGAAAGTGCTGCTGGATTATCACTCATCCAACAAACTGTTGGTAAGGAAAGTGCTGCTGGATTATCACTCATCCAACAAACTGTTGTTAAGGAAAGTGCTGCTGGATTATCACTCATCCAACAACTGTTGGTAAGGAAAGTGCTGCTGGATTAACAAACTAGGTACACATCTGGAAAGTGCTGACGGATTAACAGACTAACTTGGTACGCACCTGGAAAGTACTGCTGGATTAACAAACTAACTGGGTACACACCTGGAAAGTGCTGCTGGATTAACAGACTAACTGGGTGCACATCTGGAAAGTACTGCTGGATTAACAGACTAACTGGGTACACATCTGGAAAGTACTGCTGGATTAACAGACTAACTGGGTACACATCTGGAAAGTACTGCTGGATTAACAGGCAAACTGGGTACACACAGTTGGAATATTTTGTACATTCACTATTTTTTTTCCTGCTTACGCTATCATTCCCTGTACTTCTATTTCCTACGTTATCTGTTACATTTATTTCTTATGTTATCTATTACATTTATTTCTTACATTCTCTGTTACATCTTTTTCTTACATTCTCTGTTACATCTATTTCCTACATTCTCTATTACTTATATTTTCTACATTCTCTATTACATCTATTTCCTACATTCCCTGTTACTTCTATTTCCATTTACTAGAATATCTGACCAAAAAAAAGCAACAACAAAATTGGTGGTTCATATTTAGAATTGCATGGCAAGAAAGGATGAGACAAAGACCATGTCATGTCAGGATGTCAATTATGTTCACCAGACTATCTGTGGCCCAGCCAAAGACATCCCATATGAAGAGATAGACTTTAAAAAAAAGCAGAAAAGGAGCACCTTAGATTTGTTTGAAAGATGGTGTGTTCCCCCCTCCCATCCTATACATGGGGGGGGGGGGGGGGGAGGAATAAGAGCACCAACTGGGAGCAGTTGGTAAATATTAGCCTGAATGTAGGTGAACTCAATTTGAGAAAAGTTTCTGGCTAGACCAGCACTTTGAAAAAAGTTTCTGGCTAGATGAGCACTTTGAAAAAAGTTTCTGGCTAAACAAGCACTTTGAAAAAAAGTTTCTGGCTAGACGAGCACTTTAGAAGAAATAGCAAACCTTGACACATGGTCACTAAACCAGTTGTCTGTCGAGACTGACAGGGTTCTACTGCAAGATGACTGCTCTAGTTTAGTCTCTGTGCCACAGGAAACTAATGAGGTGAAGATCATCGTAGTTCCTGCAGTAGTGGTACCTCAGTTCTACTAGGACAGACAAGCTCAGCTAGATCAAGACGGCTACAACAAATTGACTAACAAAGTCACTCCCTGCTGTAGTGGTGCCTCAGTCCTACTAGAACTGACAAGCTCAGCTAGATCAAGATGGCTACAACAAATTGACTAATGAAGTCAGCCCCTGCAGTAGTGGTGCCTCAGTCCTACTAGAACTGACAAGCTCAGCTAGATCAAGACAGCTACAACTGACTAACAAAGTCAGTCCCTGCTGTAGTGGTACCTCAGTCCTACTAGAACTGATAAGCTCAGCTAGATCAAGACAGCTACAACTGACTAACAAAGTCAGTCCCTGCTGTAGTGGTACCTCAGTCCTACTAGAACTGACAAGCCCAGCTAGATCAAGACGGCTACAACTGACTAACAAAGTCACTCCCTGCAGTAGTGGTGCCTCAGTCCTACTAGAACTGACAAGCTCAGCTAGATCAAGACGGCTACAACAAATTGACTAATGAAGTCAGCCCCTGCAGTAGTGGTACCTCAGTCCTACTAGGACAGACAAGCTCAGCTAGATCAAGACGGCTACAACAAATTGACTAATGAAGTCAGCCCCTGCAGTAGTGGTACCTCAATCCTACAAGGACAGACAAGCTTAGCTAGATCAAGACAGCTACAACAAATTGACTAATGAAGTCAGCCCCTGCAGTAGTGGTACCTCAATCCTACAAGGACAGACAAGCTTAGCTAGATGAAGACAGCTACAACAAATTGACTAATGAAGTCAGTCCCTGCAGTAGTGGTACCTCAGTTCTACTAGGACAGACAAGCTTAGCTAGATCAAGACAGCTACAACAAATTGACTAATGAAGTCAGTCCCTGCAGTAGTGGTACCTCAGTCCTACTAGGACAGACAAGCTTAGCTAGATCAAGACAGCTACAACAAATTGACTAATGAAGTCAGTCCCTGCAGTAGTGTTACCTCAGTCCTACTAGAACTGACAAGCTCAGCTAGATCAAGACGGCTACAACAAATTGACTAATGAAGTCAGTCCCTGCAGTAGTGTTACCTCAGTCCTACTAGAACTGACAAGCTCAGCTAGATCAAGACAGCTACAACTGACTAACAAAGTCACTCCCTGCTGTAGTGGTGCCTCAGTCATCAACAGGACAAACTACAGGATCAAGGCAAAGAAATGCATGTACATGCAAAGTTGCAGTGAATCTAATAGTGAGGAGAAACAAACAAATTAAAAAGTATATCATATATATATATATTTCTTATATTCTTATATATATATATATATATATATTTCTTATATTCTTATATATATATATATATATATATATATATATATATTTCTTATATTCTTATATATATATATATATTTCTTATATTCTTATATATATATATATATATATATATTTCTTATATTCTTATATATATATATATATATATATTTCTTATATTCTTATATATATATATATATTTCTTATATTCTTATATATATATATATATTTCTTATATTCTTATATATATATATATATATATTTCTTATATTCTTATATATATATATATATATAATTTCTTATATTCTTATATATATATATTTCTTATATTCTTATATATATATATTTCTTATATTCTTATATATATATATATTTCTTATATTCTTATATATATATATATATATATTTCTTATATTCTTATATATATATATATTTCTTATATATATATATATTTCTTATATATATATATATTTCTTATATTCTTATATATATATATATTTCTTATATTCTTATATATATATATATATTTCTTATATTCTTATATATATATATATTTCTTATATTCTTATATATATATATATTTCTTATATTCTTATATATATATATATTTCTTATATTCTTATATATATATATATTTCTTATATTCTTATATATATATATATTTCTTATATTCTTATATATATATATATATTTCTTATATTCTTATATATATATATTTCTTATATATATATATTTCTTATATTCTTATATATATATATATTTCTTATATTCTTATATATATATATATATTTCTTATATTCTTATATTCTTATATATATATATATATATATATTCTTATATTCTTATATATATATATATATATATATTTCTTATATATATATATATATATTTCTTATATTTTTATATATGTATATATTTCTTATATATATATATATATTTCTTATATATATATATTTCTTATATATATATATACACACATATACATATAGATATATATATATCTATCTATTGTCCTTTCGAGCCGAAGACGGCACATAGGGCAGAACCACAATTTAAAAAAACGGAACCTTTCGTGCCAAAATGGCACATATTGCAGAGATCACTGCTTCTAAAATCTATGGCTCTGTTTCCATAACAATACTTTTTACAATGACAGCTTGTCAAGCCATGGATCAATCTCCTTAGTCGCCTCTTACGACATGCCTGGAAGGTCACAGTGTCACTATTCTTTACTTCCCTCATAATGAGGCCCTGGTAACACACAGGAGATATATATATATATATCTATCTATCTATTGACCTTTCGAGCCGTAACCGGCCCATAGGGCGTAGACCAAGATACACCTTCTCCTATATGAATTTTTGTTCTAGCAGTTTTCTTTTAAAGATATTTTATCAAATCTCGCCATCTGTCTCTGTTCTGTGCAAGCAGTTCTATCTCATTGAGGGAGCCGATTCCTGCTGCTCTTGCCTCTCTCATCAATGTTCTTCTCAGTGTCTCCCTGGGTCTTCCTCTTTTTCTTTTACCTGTTGTTTCCCATATGAGGGCTTGCTTTGCTATTCGATTATTATCTCTTCTCATCACATGTCCAACGTATGACCATCGTCTTTTCTTTATTACTGAAGATATTATTCTTATATATATATATATATATTTCTTATATTCTTATATATATATATTTCTTATATTCTTATATATATATATATTTCTTATATATATATATATTTCTTATATTCTTATATATATATATATTTCTTATATTCTTATATATATATATATATTTCTTATATTCTTATATATATATATATTTCTTATATTCTTATATATATTTCTTATATTCTTATATATTTCTTATATTCTTATATATATATATATTTCTTATATTCTTATATATATATATATTTCTTATATTCTTATATTCTTATATATATATATATTTCTTATATTCTTATATATATATATATATTTCTTATATTCTTCTATCTATCTATCTATTGACCTTTCGAGCCGTAACCGGCCCATAGTGCGTAGACCAAGATACACCTTCTCCTATATGAATTTTTGTTCTAGCAGTTTTCTTTTAAAGATATTTTATCAAATCTCGCCATCTGTCTCTGTTCTGTGCAAGCAGTTCTATCTCATTGAGGGAGCCGATTCCTGCTGCTCTTGCCTCTCTCATTTATATTCTTATATATATATATATATATTTCTTATATTCTTATATATATATATATATTTCTTATATTCTTATATATATATATATATATATTTCTTATATATCTATCTATCTATTGACCTTTCGAGCCGTAACCGGCCCATAGGGCGTAGACCAAGATACACCTTCTCCTATATGAATTTTTGTTCTACTTTGCAGTTTTCTTTTAAAGATATTTTATCAAATCTCGCCATCTGTCTCTGTTCTGTGCAAGCAGTTCTATCTCATTGAGGGAGCCGATTCCTGCTGCTCTTGCCTCTCTCATCAATGTTCTTCTCAGTGTCTCCCTGGGTCTTCCTCTTTTTCTTTTACCTGTTGTTTCCCATATGAGGGCTTGCTTTGCTATTCGATTATTATCTCTTCTCATCACATGTCCAACGTATGACCATCGTCTTTTCTTTATTACTGAAGATATTAGTGGTTGATTGGCGATTTCTCTAATTTCCTCGTTTGTTTTGAATTCGTTCCATTCTATACCAAGTATTTTCCTTAGACATTTATTTTCGAATGCGTTCAACTTTGTTTCTATATCTCTTGTTGTTTTCCAGCTTTCACACGCATACGTAAGGGTTGATAGTACATTTGATTTGAATAGCCTAAGTTTTGTGTTTGTGCTAATGAGTTTTGATTTCCACAACTTTTCAAGGCTTCTGAAAGACATTGCTGCTTTAGCCAGTCTGATTCTAATTTCTTTGCTCGTATCCCCTTCTCGATCAATGTGACTTCCAAGATAGATGAAGTGATCAATCTCTTCTACTGGTTTGTTTTCCATGTATATTTTGTAATTAAACTTTTCATGACTTTAGTCTTTTCATGATTGACCTCAAGCCCAATTTTGCTGGCTATTGATGATAGTTCATTTGTGTTTTCCTGCATCGTTTTTATCTGATTGCTGATGAGAACTATGTCATCAGCAAAGTCGAGGTCCTCCAAATGGTCTCCTTGTATCCATTCGATGCCTTTATTACCAGTGCAGCATTTCTTCATTATGAAGTCCATAACAATTCCAAATAACAAGGGCGATAAAATACATCCTTGTTTAACCCCAGTTTCTATTGGGAAACATTCGCTCAGTCCTTCCTCTGTTCGAACTGCACATGTGTAACCATCATACATGTCTTTGATAATATTTATGATTTTTGATGGTAAGCCATATTGCTTCAGAATTTTCCACAAAGAATCTCTATGAATACTTAGATATACTTCTTATATATATATATATATATATATATTTCTTATATTTTTATATATGTATATATTTCTTATATATATATATATTTCTTATATTATATATTTCTTATATTCTTATATATATATACACACATATACATATAGATATATATATATCTATCTATTGTCCTTTCGAGCCGAAGACGGCACATAGGGCAGAACCACAATTTAAAAAAACGGAACCTTTCGTGCCAAAATGGCACATATTGCAGAGATCACTGCTTCTAAAATCTATGGCTCTGTTTCCATAACAATACTTTTTACAATGACAGCTTGTCAAGCCATGGATCAATCTCCTTAGTCGCCTCTTACGACATGCCTGGAAGGTCACAGTGTCACTATTCTTTACTTCCCTCATAATGAGGCCCTGGTAACACACAGGAGATATATATATATATATATATATATAAATATATATATTCTAATTGTGATGTTCTGTCTGTGGGGGCGATCAACACACTTAATCTGACAGCTGACTTCATGTGAGAGTCTGGGATCCTACTCTGATTGAGTCCTGATTGCAGAGATAAATATATATATATATAAACAGAAAGAAAATGGTACGGTTGAAGCCTCACATAAAAATTGGAATTTTTGTGGAAACCTCGTTCTGGTTTGTGTTGCCCACTTGTTATGTGAAGCTTCAACCATACATTTTTTAAAATCTATAAATATATTTTGTCATTTCTCCAAACTCTAGCAGGAAGGCTCGATGAAGAAAACTTTTGTTGACCTCACCAACAATCAAGCGTAAGAACTAACAGCCCATAACCACATAAAAACCATCTCCACCTTTCTACGTGGCCCATACAAAAAAAAAAGCACATATATATAAAGTTATAACAAGTCATCAGATTACAGTTCATGAAAAAAAGGCAATACAAATCACAAAATAAATCAATGGTAGAGAACAGGCAAGAGCCCAAAGTCTAATGAACTTAAAATAACTCGTATAAAAAGACCATCACATTTGATATGATGATATTATTACATCACATGTTAGTTGTATTTAGCCACATGATAAAATCAAGTCATGAAAGCTCATACAACTGTACCACAACCAAAATGTCATAAAATCAAGTAAAATTATGTCATGAAAGCTCACAAAAATACACCACAACCATACAACGTAAATGCCCGTAGCAAAGTATGGCCCAGTTGCAGCAAGCACTATATTCTATCCAATTCTATTCATGGAATTATTTCATCGCAGTTGGAGCATCCCCCATACATGCTCCACTGCCTGTCCCAGCATTTCTTGAAGCATAAACAGATTGATTGTTATTGTACGGTGTTGATTGTAGATACATCTCATCATCAAGTACCGGGCCTGCTGGTGTAGGTGATCATGTCTCTCCACAACTTTCGATCGACAGTTATTTATCATTTCTGTTGTTGACCTTCTGCCAAGCCATTCTCTTAAGCTGTCTGGTATTTTTTTCTCTTTGCTTCCCTCTAACTCTTCGTCCCTCGATTTTCCCAGTTGTTACAATATATTTCAGCTGTTCTCTTCTCATTACATGGCCAAAAAATGATAATTGTTTCTTCCTAATATTGGAAATTAGCTCTCTTTTTGCTTTGGCCTCTTTCAGAGCATTTTCATTACTCTTCTTAGCTGTCCATGGTATTCTCAATATTCTTCTGTAAAACCACATTTCTACAGACTCCAGTGATTTTCTTGTCTGTTGTCCTATTGTCCATGATTCGTATCCATATGTTAAGACTGGCTCTACATAACATTTAAGAACTCTTTTTCTTGTTTCTATTGTCAAAAATGGATTGCATAGTATTTTCCTAATTTTACCCGGAGTGCATATCACAGTAGATACACCTACTTTTTGTGATATGCACTCCGGACCCTTTAGGCTCCTCAGTTTCTCTATGTCTATATCATTCTCCCACCCACCCACCTCCTCTTCTCTTAAGGAATGAAGAACAAATTTGGTGATGTCCTCTTTGTCCAGAGTCAAACCACACTCTCAACATGTGCTTCAGCTATACTTTTCTTGTTACCCGGCCTCTACTTAGCATTCACCCGTGACATGATGTGAATGTGTCGTGTCACTAGTTTATGACAAAGCCGCAATATCTCACCCCAACACCCTCATCTTTAGCATGGGTCGATTTACTCAAGAAACTTTGCTCTGGTTGCAGCCATTATGGCTTACTACTTTTTTTTTTTTTTTTTTTTAAACTTTTAACTACCTCGGGTTCTTCAACATGCGCAAGTGCACGCGGGACCTCCTGTTTTTTTTTTTGCCCTTATCTGAGAGGGCTAGACATTAATTCTCACTACCCAGAGACCAGGGGAGGGTAAAGCCGTAAATTAAAAGTGAAAAATTCCCACTGCCCGTGGCAGAATTTGAACCAGAGGTTGATGTCTTAGCTCCAGGCATCCCAATCCACTTCATTACCTGGCCAAAACATAATGATTGTTTCTTCCTGAAACTAGTATATGGTTTATATAGTAACTAGTTAAGCCATGAAAAATATACTAACATCAAAACAAATAACACCAGGGCTAAAACTAAGAATAGCAAAATGTTACATCTTCTCAATATTTCTGTATGGTGCAGAAACATGGACATTAGACAAGAAAACAGAATAGAAAGTTGAAGCCTTTGAAATGTGGATTTATAGAAGAATAGGTAGAATTGGATGGAAATAAAAGAAAACAAACGATGAAGTTTTAAAACAACTAAAAATGAAAAGAGAACTACTAAACACAATTAGAACAAGACAAATGAAATTCTGGGGGCATGTTAAAAAACAGGGAGCCGCAATAGCTCAGTGGTTAGTGAACTGGACTACAAAGGACAAGGGGTAGGGTTCGATCCCAACCGACGGCTTCCGGCTTCACCCAACCTTAAAATGGGTACCGGATTTTTTTCTGGGAAAGTAAAGCAGCATGGGCGTAATACCGACCACATTACCCCAAAAATCATGTGCTGAAGGTCGGTAAAATATAGGGTCACTAACACCATATTTCCCTATACGCCACTTGGCATGACGGGGGTACTTTACTTTTTTATGTTAAAAAACACAACAGCCTAATAAAAGTAATATTGGAAAGGAAAATACAAGGTAAAAGAGGCAGACCAAGACTAACATGGACGCGTAACATCAAAAGATGGACAAGTCAAACTATGACAATCTGCACCCTCAAAGAAAGACAGAGTGGAATGGCGCTCCATGGTAGCCAACCTTCGATGTGGAGACGGCACTCAATGATGATGAAACTAGTATTAATATTTGCGGAGAAATGAAAAAAAAATATAGAAGAAAATGGTATAGTTAAAGTTTCATGTAACAAGTGGACACCACGAATCAGAACGACATTTTGGCGCAAAGGCCTTCAACAGTAACAAACATACAACACACGTACAAATATGTATTTAAAATTAAAAAAATAAATAATTAAAAAATCGAACTAGAAAGAGAAATAAAAAGTAAAGGAGAATAAAATGTTAATAAAAAGTTCCCTTTAAGAACTTTCCTGTTGAAGGCCTTTGCGCTGAATTGTGGTGTCGACTTGTTACATGAAGTTATAACCATACAATTTTTTCTATATATTTGTTTTCACTTCTCCTCACTGTTGGCTTCACTGCAGCTTTGTATTTTGTTGTAGTTTTGTACATTTCTCTGCCTTGACACTATCAATATCTTCCTTGTCCACTTCTAAAACATCCTCATAAGTTGCTCTAGCCATTCACTTTATTCTCATTATTCTTCTGTAAAACTATATTTCTGTAACCTAAACAGATTTTCGTATTTGCTGTCGCATTGTCCATGGTTCACTGCCATATATCAGAGCTGGCTCTTTGTAACAACAGCTCTCTCTCAGAGAAACACTCAAAATATATTTAGGTAGTGTATACTTTCTAAAAAAAAAAACTATCTTTACGACACACAGTACCAATAATATGGTGTATGTCGGGGGGCAATGATAGAACCCGAGGGATAAAGGCCGCTTGGTCAAGCAGTCGCCATGACGTGTGAGACTCAAGACTTTTATTTCACCCCCGATAGAAAAAATCCTTCCTGTCTACCGCAGGTTTTGAACACTGTACGTCGGCTTTTCAGCTAGCGAAACAATGGTTTCAGCTGCACGGCACCTCCTTGTATACTTTCTGGAGACACCAATTTTGCCAACTAAACAGATAGTGCTTCTTGATACGACTACTACAGTTTTGTGATATTTAACCACCAGCTTTATTATTCGCATCATTGGCGGGTGCAGCGTTGATGGTGGTCTTATAAATAGATCACGGTGGAGACATTTGTTATAAACTTAATTTTAACAAAAATCTGCTGAAACGGAATCCGGAAACAATTTTCAAATTCAATTTCACATTTAAAACATAAATAGGGTTGCATATCAACATTTAGGCAAATGTGTGGCCTGTCCACTTCGGCAATATATAGACAAAGTAGTCATCCATTTAGAATAACAAAGACAATAAGAAGCTGTCCTATTTAAGCAACATATAGACAAAATAGGCGCCCATGGCTTAGAGGTAGTGAACTTGGTTTCACAACCCCGAGGTCTGGGGAATGATTCCCGATGAGCGAGGTTTTTAAAGAACTCACTACTTCTGGGATTACTGTACCTAGGACCGCACCTACCAGGAGAAGGCAATGGTAAACCACTGATGTATAACGCCTAGACAATTACACAGCCAAAAGATTCTGCAGTAACAGCAACATCCTGTAAAGGGTATGCAACTTACTTTACAATAGACAAAGCAACTAGTCATGGATGTCAGCTAGTAAAATGATGTCTGAAAGAAGGAGGTGGGCGCCATATTAACAAACAGATAATTAACTCAATGTACTCTTTAGAGCAGGTCATGATAATTTAGGAGGTGATCATTCATAAGTGGAATCAAATGCATACAAAAAAACATACAATACAATAAAATAGCAACAACAAAATACGATGTTTCAACTTTAAAAGGTTCTCAATAATTGGGTAAACACACAAACAAAGTAAAGGGACTTGAATCGGCGTCTTAGCATGTGAGTTTTCACCCATATATTCTCGGCCGCCTATCCAGAAGTGTTTGAAGACTTCTGGATAGTGTCACTTCAAGCATCAAAACTCACAATGTGAGGCAGCATTCCTCACCTTCCCAGAGTACTACCCTGGTACCCATTTCTACCAGCGGCTGGGTCGCCCGCCGGGAGGGGTGGGGGAGATATTTATTTTTCCCAACCATGAGTATAATTCACACTACTTCCAGTGGGAATCAAACACAGGCTGTCCAAACGTCAGTAGCCTAGTTGGGTGGTTTCCTCAACTAGGCTACAGATGCCCCCACACAAACAAAAAGACAACATAGTCTGAATAAGAGGAAGAACTCAGAAGGATGGCTAGATCGATGCAATGCTGTAAATAAAAAGAACAAAAGTACCATATGGTAACATATAATATGAAACAAGAACCATTATTAAAATGAATGTATATAGAATGTTTCATATTACATGTTACCATTTTTAACTTGTAATAGTGTCACATCCGTAAGACCACCATTTTGAGTTTTTCCCCTTATTCTGAAATTTTGAGAGCTGTCTGTTTTGTTTGTCTCATTCAAGAACTTTCAGAGTTGAAACATTGTTTTGTTTATCCTGTCCATAAAATGAAACATCCTGTTATTGTTACATGTCTGGTACTAGAATGTAAAATGTTACTGACATACACCATCTCAATGTTGTGACAAAAACATCACAGACCCCGTTGTGACAGTGATACCAAACTCTTTTCTCGAAAATAAAACCAAAATGCTTCAGAAATCAGGATTTTTTTCATTTGGGATCACAGTCCTTGTGTTTCTGTTTTGATATACTTGTCCTGGAATGACCAACTGCATCTTCTATATAACTCTGTAGAATTGAATCAATATATGGGATCTGTTTGTTGTGTAGTCAAATAACTCTGTAGAAGTGAATCAATACATGGGATCTGTTTGTTGTGTAGTCAAATAACTCTATAGAAGTGAATCAATACATGGGATCTGTTTGTTGTGTAGTCAAATAACTCAACTTTGAACATGAGCCCTGCAGCCTGGGATGAGATAGCTGCAGCACACACTCTAAAGCTCCAAATCAAGCAAAAAGCAGCCAGATACATAGAAAAAGATAATGCATGGCAAAATAAAGCAAAAAATAACATTTCCTAGGGATGCTGCAAAATCAATAGTCAACTATGACTGATGGTGGGCTACTATAGTCAATTATAACTGATGGAGGCTACTTATATATAACCCTGTACCATCACCACTTTTACAAATCTGTTTGTGTTCTGTATATGGACTAGATATGAATATCAAAAAGACTAAAACTATGATCATAAACATAGAAAATTATCAAGACCTACAATTAAATATCAAAGTTGAAGGAATACATCTGGAGACAAGTTCAGAACTACAACTACCTGGGACACACTATAACCAGTGATGGAAAATGTACAACTGAAATAAATAAAAGAATAGGTATGGCAAAAAGTAATTTTAATGCCATGAAAAATATACTAACATCAAAACAAATAACACCAGGGCTAAAACTAAGAATAGCAAAATGTTACATCTTCTCAATATTCTTGTATGGTACAGAAACATGGACATTAGACAAGAAAAAAGAATAGAAAATTGAAGCCTTTGAAATGTGGATTTATAGAAGAATAGGTAGAATTGGATGGAAAGATAAGAAAACAAACAAAGTTTTAAAACAACTAAAAATGAAAAGAGAACTACTAAACACAATTAGAACAAGACAAATGAAATTTTGGGGGCATGTTAAAAGACACAACAGCCTAATAAAAGTAATATTAGAAGGGAAAATACAAAGTAAAAGAGGCAGAGGCAGACCAAGACTAACATGGACAAGTAACATCAAAAGATGGACAAGTCAGCCTATGACAATCTGCATCATCAAAGCAAGAGACAGAGTGGAATGGCGCTCCATGGTAGCCAACCTTCGTTGCGGAGATGGCACTCAATGATGATGATGATATGTTCATTATGACTACCGATGAGCTGACCAAGTGAAAGAGGTCAGTGAATAGATTTGGTTAGATAGGCTGTGGCTCCTGTGCTGTGAATAAGTTTAAGGAATTTTGGGTGGGGCAATTTAGAACTTGAAGGATGAGTTTTTGGAATTATGGGGGGAAGGGTGCCAATCTAGAGTAGAGTTGATGAGTTTATGGAACCAAAGATATGACCAATTTTGAGCTGAGTGGATGAGTTTATAGAACCAAGGATATGACCAAATTAGACGAGAGTGGATGAGTTTATGGAACCAAGGATATGACCAAATTAGACGAGAGTGGATGAGTTTATGGAACCAAGGATATGACCAATTTTGAGCTGAGTGGATGAGTTTATGGAACCAAGGATATGACCAAATTAGACGAGAGTGGATGAGTTTATGGAACCAAGGATATGACCAAATTAGACGAGAGTGGATGAGTTTATGGAACCAAGGATATGACCAATTTTGAGCTGAGTGGATGAGTTTATGGAACCAAGGATATGACCAATTTTGAGCTGAGTGGATGAGTTTATGGAACCAAGGATATGACCAATTTTGAGCTGAGTGAATGAGTTCATGATACCAGGGAGGGGTGTCTAATTTAGAACTCAGCAGGTGAGTGTGCATGTGGAGGGGAAACTGAGTCTATAAAACTAATGTATGTGTGTGTATGTTGATGGGGAACTGAGTCTATAAAACTAATGTATGTATGTAATTGAAGAGGGGGGGTGGGGAAAGAAAGAGAGAGAGAGGGAGAATACTGAATATAAAAAAAAGGGGGGGGGGGGGGGGAGACAAAAAATCTATCGTGATTTTTAGCCTAGAAAAGATTGGGAATCACTGCCATCGATCAACACAATCACAATCATGGTTAGGCTCAATATATAATTTAAAAATTAAAAAAAACGCCACAATAGTTTTGGCAATCGGTGATGGATATAGATATTCAAAAATAAAAAATATTAATAAAATTGAATCACATAATTATAACATTAGAAGCTTCTGCTCACGATTAGAAAAACTTGCCAACAAACCGACAAGTAGGTCACGGAAGGAATGGTCATGTGCGATGCCATATCTCTAGCCCAATCCGTGATCCTCAAAAAATCCCTGGGGTGTTTCTTCCTGATAAAATGACAGAAGAAATGTCATTAGAAATAATGACAGATCCATTAATGAATGTGTAAAAGATGACAAATTTATTTTGACATTTTCACAGTGCTTGCTTACTTTGACATTTATCTGCTTCGCCATTCTTACAGTGACACTAAAACCAACACTGATGTGAGAGCCAACAACATCAGGCATCAGGTCCCTCACTGAGATTGAGCAACTCGCCAGGAACAGAACCAAATGGTGAAATACAATACAGGTCCTGTGTAAGGTCTGACATTTGGTAAAAAAGATCATCAGACGCATGAGTCTAGAATTTCTGTCCGATGTGACATCATAACTCGAAAGGATAATAGATAGATTAAAATTTTCCATGTCCTCTCGGTCCCTCTTATATCTGTCTCTAACTCTCTTCTCAGAGAGCCGCGATAGCTCAGTGGTTAGTGAACTGGACTACAAAGGACAAGTGGTAGGGTTCGATCCCAACCGACGGCTTCCAGGTTCACCCAGCCTTTAATGGGTACCGGAACTCTCTTCTCACAGGATCTTCAACACTGACTCCATGAGTTTCTGTTAAACGTTCCATGCCCTTCCTGTCCTACTTATATCTTCTTCTTCTTTCCTTCCTCATCTGCCTTTCAGCGTCAAGGGGGAGATATAATTTGCAGTCTTTTTCTCTTCTGTTCGCCTCTGCTACTGTTATGTTTACTAGTGCTTCTAATATTCCATCGATCCATCTTTTTTGTGGCTGGCCTTTGGGTCGGGTGTTCTCACAACGTTTGCTGAAGGCTCGTTGTGTTGTATTTTGATCGTTCTGCCTTGTCACGTGGCCAAACCATTTTATCTGTTGTTTCCTTATGTACTCTATGACGGGGGCTATTCCTAGCTTTTTTCTCAGTTCTTCATTTCTGATCTTATTTATCAGACTGTTTCCTGTCATTCATCTGACACATTTAATCTCAGTAGAGGTTATTTTTTTCCTACTTATATATATATATATACATAACTCTCTTCTCACAGATCTTTAACACTGACTCTTGAGTTTCTGTTAAACTTTCCATGTCCTTCCTGTCCTACTTATACATTATAATATATATATATATATATATATATATATATATATATATATATATATATATATATATATATATATATATATATATATATAATGCCAATCAACCACTAATATCTTCAGTAATAAAGAAAAGACGATGGTCATATGTTGGACATGTGATGAGAAGAGATAATAACCGAATAGCAAAGCAAGCCCTCATATGGGAAACAACAGGTAAGAGAAAAAGAGGAAGACCCAGAGAGACACTGAGAAGAACATTGATGAGAGAGGCAAGAGCAGCAGGATTTGGCTCCCTCAATGAGATAGAGCTGCTTGCACAAAACAGAGACAGATTTGATAAAATATCCTTAAAAGAAAACTGCTAGAACAAAAATTCAGATAGGAGGTGTATCTTGGTCTACGCCCTATGGGCTGGCTACGGCTCGAAAGGTCAATAGATAGATATATAACTCTCTTCTCACAGATCTTTAACAAACACACTCCATTTGTTTCTATCCTGGAAGGACTAACCTTCCTAAAGACAAGTAATAATAAATGAATATCATTATGGAGAGAAACCTCAAAGGCGATAGATAAGAGAATCATTTCAGATGGGGAGAGGTGTGTTTACAGCACTTGGAAAAAAAAAATCACATAATCAGACAAATCTGTCTCTAACTCTCTCCTCACAAGTCCTGTCTTATGCTAACATTTCCAGCCATGTCCAGGTCTTCCTTGCTACTCTGTTTCTAACTCCTTCCCATGTCAATCTTCCTTGCTACTCTGTTTCTAACTCCTTCCCATGTCAATCTTCCTTGCTACTCTGTTTCTAACTCCTTCCCATGTCAATCTTCCTTGCTACTCTGTTTCTAACTCCTCCCCATGTCAATCTTCCTTGCTACACTGTTTCTAACCCCTTCCCATGTCAATCTTCCTTGCTACACTGTTTCTAAGCCCTTCCCGTGTCAATCTTCCTTGCTACACTGTTTCTAACTCCTTCCTGTGTCAATCTTCCCTGCTACACTGTTTCTAACCCCTTCCCGTGTCAATCTTCCTTGCTACACTGTTTCTAACTCCTTCCTGTGTCAATCTTCCCTGCTACACTGTTTCTAACACCTTCCCATGTCAATCTTCCTTGCTACACTGTTTCTAACTCCTTCCTGTATCAATCTTCCCTGCTACACTGTTTCTAACTCCTTCCCATGTCAATCTTCCTTGCTACACTGTTTCTAACTCCTTCCTGTGTCAATCTTCCCTGCTACACTGTTTCTAACTCCTTCCCGTGTCAATCTTACTTGCTACTCTGTTTCTAACTCCTTCCTGTGTCAATCTTCCTTGCTACTCTGTTTCTAACTCCTTTCCGTGTCAATCTTCCTTGCTACTCTGTTTCTAACTCCTTCCTGTGTCAATCTTCCTTGCTACACTGTTTCTAACTCTTTCCTGTGTCAATCTGTTCTCATGAATTCTAGAACTAGCTGTCTTGCCATCACTCATATTCATGAACTTATGTCCTAGGATTTGAGGACATCAAGAGCACATTTGAACTACTGAAGCTGACACCATAATCATATTCTTTCAATTAATATTTGTCTGGGAATGTATATCAGACCTGTCACATTCCTCTCATTTTAAAACTGACACATTCTGGGGGTGGTTCTATTTCTTCATTCTTGCGTTCACCCGAAGACTAATAAAGGAATTGATAGTTCTCCTCATCATCTGTTGTTAAAAGGATGTTAAGTGGGCATAGATGTGTTGTGGTTTATTTTGTGCATTTCAGCCCAACACATCAGATATCATTGTGCGATCTTGAGTACAGGGTTGCTTTCCCTCTTCGATCCCCACCTCGCTTGACTAGACTAGGCTGCTAAGTCTGTTTCTAGCGTACTGTGAAAAGTTCAGTTATACGTGGATGGTTCTGACTCACAGGTCGTGGCATAAACCATCAGTTATATGAGTCAGTGACAGCTGTAACTCTGTTGCTGTCAGACGCCGTGCCCTTCAAATGAGTAGTTCTAAATTTCATATGTAAAAAGACAAAAAGTAACTAAGAACCAAAAGTAATTAAAGACAAAAAGTAACTAAAAACCAAAAGTAATTAAAGACAAAAAGTAACTAAAAACCAAAAGTAACTAAAAGCCAAAAGTAACTAAAAACCAAAAGTAATTAAAGACAAAAAGTAACTAAAAACCAAAAGTAACTAAAAACCAAAGTAACTAAAAGCCAAAAGTAATTAAAACCAAAAGTAACTAAAAGCCAAAAGTAATTAAAACCAAAAGTAACTAAAAACCAAAAGTAACTAAAAGTCAAAAATAATTAAAACCAAAAGTAACTAAAAACCAAAAGTAACTAAAAACCAAAAGTGACTAAAAACCAAAAGTGACTAAAAACCAAAAGTGACTAAAAACCAAAAGTAACTAAAAACCAAAAGTGACTAAAAACCAAAAGTAATTAAAACAAAAAGTAACTAAAAACCAAAAGTAACTAAAAATCAAAAGTAACTAAAAGAAAAAAATTAATTAAAACCAAAAGTAACTAAAATCAAAAGAAAACCTGCCTCCTGAATAAGGTCCTGTGCAGCAATAGCTTTGAGCACATTCTTCTTGCTGCTTTCCTGAACCTCTCCAACCATCAGGAACTCGTCCAGCATGAAGTACGCCTTCTCAAAGTTGAATATGATGTCCAGCTCACACACCTGGTGGAAACATCAAAAGTCTGATACAAGTTTCTCACTGAGAAGTACTCAAATCTACCCTGGATGGTACCTGAATTGTACATAAGGTAAAGTAAAGAGCCCTCGTCATGCCAAGTGGCGTACAGGGAATATGGTGTTAGTGACCATACATTTTACAGACCTTCGGCACATGATTTTTGGGGAAATGTGGTTGGTATTACGCCTGTGCCGCTTTACTTTCCCAGAAAAATGTGGTACCCATTTAAGGATGGGTGAACCCGGAAGCTGTCAATTGGGATCGAACCCTACCCCTTGAATTGTACAGCACTTGAGCTAATAGCAGTCAGCAAACTAAAACTGATCAAGACCATAATTCACCTTCCTCCCCCCCGCCATCCACATTAGGCTCACATTGCTGTGGTTGGAGGGCTTGTGCGCTCCCAGGATCCAAGGAGCTATGCTGGTGGGAGATTAGCTCCTGACAGGTCACCCAAGCTGGACAGGTCCTTAGTGAGGGGCCAGACAAAGGAGCCAGAAGTAGATGGAACCCTTTAAATGAGACGTTGAACCCACCGGTGAGTGGTACACGCTCTGGTCTGAACTAATCCATCCCCACTTCATGGGTTCAATGCTTCTGTCTTTTCTCCTCTTTCTGTCGTCTATCAAAGAGACAGGTGGTGCTCCAGAGTTCCGAAGACCAGACCAACTATGAGAGAGACAACTCTACACAAAGCTCGGGCAGATGGTGCTGGTAAACCCGGGAGGGCCGACCATCTAAGGGCAGAATCCCCCTACAGAAAAGACAATCTGCTGCCGTGCAGGAAGATTGGGGACAATCAAAGGCTAAGGAAAGCAAACCTGAATAAAATGTTGGCAAAAAACGGATGCACTTGGCCACTGACACAGAACATAGTGCAATGTCCTAACATGTACACAATCAGATTCACCTCGCATGTCTCCACAAACAAACAAAACAGTCTAGCTAAGCGAAGAAGATTGTCACATCATGCTGCTACAGAGAATATTGTGTTAGAGCCCATATGTTTTTACATTTGCCATTTTTTTTTTAAATTTCAGCATTATGCCAGAGCTGTCTTTATATAATGCTGGATGAACCAAGAAGCCACTGATTAGGTAATCAGCAGAACGGTTCACAAACTGCAGCTTCTTTGTCCAAGTGAGTCAGAGATCAGAGTGGGTTATACAAACTTTGTTCAAATCAGTCAGAGATCAGAGTGGGTTATACAAACTTTGTTCAAATCAGCCAGAGATCAGAGTGGGTTATACAAACTTTGTTCAAGTGAGTCAGAGATCAGAGTGGGTTATACAAAGTTTGTTCAAGTGAGTCAGAGATCAGAGTGGGTTATACAAACCTTGTTCAAATCAGTCAGAGATCAGAGTGGGTTATACACACCTTGTTCAAATCAGTCAGAGATCAGAGTGGGTTATACAAACTTTGTTCAAATCAGTCAGAGATCAGAGTGGGTTATACAAACTTTGTTCAAATCAGCCAGAGATCAGAGTGGGTTATTACAAAGTTTGTTCAAGTGAGTCAGAGATCAGAGTGGGTTATACAAACTTTGTTCAAGTGAATCAGAGATCAGAGTGGGTTATACAAACTTTGTTAAAGTGTGTCAGAGATCAGAGTGGGTTATACAAACTTTGTTCAAGTGAACCAGAGATCAGAGTGGGCTATACAAACTTTGTTCAAATTAGTCAGAGATCAGAGTGGGTTATACAAACTTTGTTCAAATTAGTCAGAGATCAGAGTGGGCTATACAAACTTTGTTCAAGTGAACCAGAGATCAGAGTGGGCTATACAAACTTTGTTCAAATTAGTCAGAGATCAGAGTGGGTTATACAAACTTTGTTCAAGTGAACCAGAGATCAGAGTGGGTTATACAAACTTTGTTCAAATCAGTCAGAGATCAGAGTGGGCTATACAAACTTTGTTCAAGTGAGTCAGAGAACAGAGTGGGTCATACAAACTTTGTTCAAATCAGTCAGAGATCAGAGTGGGTTATACAAACTTTGTTCAAATCAGTCAGAGATCAGAGTGGGCTATACAAACTTTGTTCAAATTAGTCAGAGATCAGAGTGGGTTATACAAACTTTGTTCAAGTGAACCAGAGATCAGAGTGGGTTATACAAACTTTGCTCAAATCAGTCAGAGATCAGAGTGGGCTATACAAACTTTGTTCAAGTGAGTCAGAGAACAGAGTGGGTCATATACACCTTGTTCAAATCAGTCAGAGATCAGAGTGGGTCATACACACCTTGTTCAAATCAGTCAGACATCAGAGTGGGTTATACAAACTTTTCTCAAGTGAACCAGAGATCAGAGTGGGTTATACAAACTTTGTTCAAGTGAACTCAGAGATCAGAGTGGGTTATACAAACTTTGTTCAAGTGAAGTCAGAGATACAAACTTTGTTCATGACAAGTCAGAGATACAAACTTTGTTCAAGTGAAGCCAGAGATACAAACTTTGTTCAAGTGAAGCCAGAGATACAAACTTTGTTCAAGTGAAGCCAGAGATACAAACTTTGTTCAAGTGAAGCCAGAGATACAAACTTTGTTCAAGTGAAGTCAGAGATCAGAGTGGGTTATACAAACTTTGTTCAAGTGAAGTCAGAGATACAAACTTTGTTCAAGTGAAGTCAGAGATCAGAGTACAATACAAACTTTTTCCAAGAAAACTGATTGATAAAGCTAATTATTTCTAACAAAATCTTGCAAAAATCACATCTCGACAAAAGTAATTATCTCGGAGAACTTTGAAGATAAAAATGATGGATAAAGGATAATATCAATATCCTCTACAAGCTTTTATACAATAGTTCTTAACTACACACAAACTCTCTCTAACTTATAGCTTCTAGGACTGTATTTGCTATAGCTAAAGAACAAAATATATCACAACGACTAAAATTGGATATACAGTTACTTTTTCTGAAATGAGTAACTGAACAAACCAACTAAAATATCACCACAAAACAGCTCTAATTTCTTCTACTAAACTTACAGTAAGTAAAGGTTCCCTTCACGCCTTGCTAGGCATAAGGGGAATATGGTGTTAGTGACCATATTTTTCTATGACCGTGACATATTTTTGGGTGATGTGGTCGGTATCACGCCAAGCCGCTTTTACTTCCCAGAAAAAAATCTCTGGTACCCACTTTTAGAGGCTGGGTGAACCCCGGAGCCTTGTCAGTTTGAAAAAAAATCCCGCCCCTGCTGGGGATCGAACCCTTCTGGTCAGGAAGCGAGCACACTAACCACTCAGCCACCGAGGCTCAAACTTGGATGTACCATGAAAGAATCATCATATGCAATTATTATTTCTGATGCAAGTGATAGAATAAGACAATTGAAACACCATTAATGAACATCCAGGTCAGATTTCTGATGCAAGTGATAGAACAAGACAATTGAAACACCATCAATGAACATCCAGGTCAGATTCTGATGCAAGTGATAGAACAAGACAATTGAAACACCATCAATGAACATCCAGGTCAGATTTCTGATGCAAGTGATAGAACAAGACAATTGAAACACCATCAATGAACATCCAGGTCAGATTTCTGATGCAAGTGATAGAACAAGACAATTGAAACACCATCAATGAACATCCAGGTCAGATTTCTGATGCAAGTGATAGAACAAGACAATTGAAACACCATCAATGAACATCCAGGTCAGATTTCTGATGCAAGTGATAGAACAAGACAATTAAAACGCCATCAATGAACATCCAGGTCAGAAACTCACACTTCCAAAGTATTTATCCAGTAACTCCACATATCGGTGGATTAGTTCGAGAGTTAGTAACTCATTGTCCTCATTTTCAATGGCACAACAAAAGTACAAACTAGCGTATCTGCAAAAAAAAAAAAAAAAAAAATAAATAAATAAAAATATTTAAATAATTGAGAGAACACAAGTTCAAACATGTTAACTCTAAAATATTATTCTTATTAAGAGCAATGATTACAAGTGATAAAAACTACTTTCATGCTTGGCTGATTCGCAACAGTTTGTGGCTGGTATTATAGTTGAATTGTTAATACTTTCATCATCATCATCATCAAATCCAGTCTCCGCATCAAATGTTGGCTACCATGCAGCGCCATTCCACTCTGTCTCTTGCTTTGATGGTGCAGGTTGTCGAAGGATGTCTTGTCCATCTTTTGATGTTACTCGTCCAAGTTAGTCTTGGTCTGCCTCTGCCACCCTGTATTTTCTCTTCCAATATTACTTTTAGTAGGCTGTTGTGTTATTAACATGCCACAAAAATTTCATTTGTCTTGTTCTAATTGTGTTTAGTAGTTCTCTTTTCATTTTTAGTTGTTTTAAAACCTCACCATTTGTTTTCTTTTCTTTCCGTCCAATTCTACCCATTCTTCTATAAATCCACATTTCAAAGGCTTCAATTTTCTATTCTATTTTCTTGTCTAATGTCCATGTTTCTGCTTCGCCTTATGTCTTTTGGCGCGTGCTGAGACTGCTATGATGGGGACTACAGTTACCTTTCTTTGTTTGGGAGATGAGATATTAATTCGGATGATTACGCTGGCACGGGCGGTTGAGCAATTATGGATTTTAATTAGTTTGCTGTGATACCGGGGCCTTCCATAACCAAAAAAATAACCAAATAACACGAATATTGAGAAGATGTAACATTTTGCTATTCTTAGCTTTAGCTCTGATGTTAGTATATTTTTCATGACATTAAAAATACTTTTTGCCGTTCCTATTCTTTTGTTTATTTCAGTTGTACATTTTCCATCACTGGTTATAGTATGTCCAAGGTGTATGTTACACCCCACTACTTGCTCCTGGTACATTACACCCCACTACTTGCTCCTGGTACATTACACCCCACTACTTGCTCCTGGTACATTACACCCACTACTTCTCCTGGTACATTACACCCCACTACTTGCTCCTGGTACATTACACCCCACTACTTGCTCCTGGTACATTACACCCCACTACTTGCTCCTGGTACATTACACCCCACTACTTCTCCTGGTACATTACACCCCACTACTTGCTCCTGGTACATTACACCCCACTACTTCTCCTGGTACATTACACCCCACTACTTGCTCCTGGTACATTACACCCCACTACTTGCTCCTGGTACATTACACCCCACTACTTCTCCTGGTACATTACACCCCACTACTTCTCCTGGTACATTACACCCCTACTTGCTCCTGGTACATTACACCCCACTACTTCTCCTGGTACATTACACCCCACTACTTGCTCCTGGTACATTACACCCCACTACTTCTCCTGGTACATTACACCCCACTACTTGCTCCTGGTACATTACACCCCACTACTTGCTCCTGGTACATTACACCCCACTACTTCTCCTGGTACATTACACCCCACTACTTGCTCCTGGTACATTACACCCCACTACTTGCTCCTGGTACATTACACCCCACTACTTGCTCCTGGTACATTACACCCCACTACTTCTCCTGGTACATTACACCCCACTACTTGCTCCTGGTACATTACACCCCACTACTTCTCCTGGTACATTACACCCCACTACTTGCTCCTGGTACATTACACCCCACTACTTGCTCCTGGTACATTACACCCCACTACTTCTCCTGGTACATTACACCCCACTACTTCTCCTGGTACATTACACCCCACTACTTGCTCCTGGTACATTACACCCACTACTTCTCCTGGTACATTACACCCCACTACTTGCTCCTGGTACATTACACCCCACTACTTCTCCTGGTACATTACACCCCACTACTTGCTCCTGGTACATTACACCCCACTACTTGCTCCTGGTACATTACACCCCACTACTTCTCCTGGTACATTACACCCCACTACTTCTCCTGGTACATTACACCCCACTACTTGCTCCTGGTACATTACACCCCACTACTTCTCCTGGTACATTACACCCCACTACTTGCTCCTGGTACATTACACCCCACTACTTCTCCTGGTACATTACACCCCACTACTTGCTCCTGGTACATTACACCCCACTACTTGCTCCTGGTACATTACACCCACTACTTCTCCTGGTACATTACACCCCACTACTTGCTCCTGGTACATTACACCCCACTACTTGCTCCTGGTACATTACACCCCACTACTTGCTCCTGGTACATTACACCCCACTACTTCTCTGGTACATTACACCCCACTACTTGCTCCTGGTACATTACACCCCACTACTTCTCCTGGTACATTACACCCACTACTTGCTCCTGGTACATTACACCCCACTACTTGCTCCTGGTACATTACACCCCACTACTTCTCCTGGTACATTACACCCCACTACTTCTCCTGGTACATTACACCCCACTACTTGCTCCTGGTACATTACACCCCACTACTTCTCCTGGTACATTACACCCCACTACTTGCTCCTGGTACATTACACCCCACTACTTCTCCTGGTACATTACACCCCACTACTTGCTCCTGGTACATTACACCCCACTACTTGCTCCTGGTACATTACACCCCACTACTTCTCTGGTACATTACACCCCACTACTTGCTCCTGGTACATTACACCCCACTACTTGCTCCTGGTACATTACACCCCACTACTTGCTCCTGGTACATTACACCCCACTACTTGCTCCTGGTACATTACACCCCACTACTTCTCCTGGTACATTACACCCCACTACTTGCTCCTGGTACATTACACCCCACTACTTCTCCTGGTACATTACACCCCACTACTTGCTCCTGGTACATTACACCC
This sequence comes from Megaustenia siamemsis, assembly GCA_032433765.1. Classification (NCBI taxonomy): domain Eukaryota; kingdom Metazoa; phylum Mollusca; class Gastropoda; order Stylommatophora; family Ariophantidae; genus Megaustenia; species Megaustenia siamemsis. Next base: position 16,838,507 of record JAVIAB010000049.1, read on the forward strand.
ACTACTTCTCCTGGTACATTACACCCCACTACTTCTCCTGGTACATTACACCCCACTACTTCTCCTGGTACATTACACCCACTACTTGCTCCTGGTACATTACACCCCACTACTTCTCCTGGTACATTACACCCCTTACTTCTCCTGGTACATTACACCCCACTACTTGCTCCTGGTACATTACACCCTAACTACTTGCTCCTGGTACATTACACCCTAACTACTTGCTCCTGGTACATTACACCCCACTACTTCTCCTGGTACATTACACCCCACTACTTCTCCTGGTACATTACACCCTAACTACTTGCTCCTGGTACATTACACCCCACTACTTCTCCTGGTACATTACACCCCACTACTTGCTCCTGGTACATTACACCCTAACTACTTGCTCCTGGTACATTACACCCTAACTACTTGCTCCTGGTACATTACACCCCACTACTTCTCCTGGTACATTACACCCCACTACTTCTCCTGGTACATTACACCCCACTACTTGCTCCTGCTACCAGCTTTACAGCAGGACTGGCAATTATTTCCCTGTTCCCCCCCCTCCCCCTGTATTATCTCCAGCATGGGTGGATTCTTAATTGCTTCACAATTTTACAATTTCTTGTTGTATTCCCCTTATATTCTTTATGGCCTATTATTTGCACTTTGTGTATGCACAGTGACCCATGTGTGGACACTTTTAGGTGTGTACGTACACTTGTATTCCTACTTTTCTCCATACACATCCCCCTCTCTGCATAAGTTTAGAACCCCTCTAGTCAGAACCTATTACCTACGTCCGTGGTGATTGCCTCAGTGAGTGATCACTAGCAGGTGGCAGTAGAGTCCTTACATTCGAATTGTTAATAATATACTTCTTTTTTTTAATATATATTATTATTATTAACATCATCATTTTTTGGCCATGTAATGAGAAGAGAACTGGAATATATTGTAACAACTGGGAAAATTGAGGGACGAAGAGATAGAGGGAAGCAAAGAGAAAAAATAACAGACAGCTTAAGAGAATGACTTGGCAGAAGGTCAACAACAGAAAAGATAAATAACTGTCGAGATCGAAAGTTGTGGAGAGACATGATCACCTACGCCAATAGGCCCGGTACTTGATGATGATAGACAAAATAAAACAAAAGGTGGGAACAAATGTTATCTATCAAATAGACAAAGTAACACAAGAGTTTGGAACAGATATTACCTTTTATAGACAAAATAAAACAAAAGGTGGGAACAAATGTTATCTATCAAATAGACAAAGTAATACAAGAGTTTGGAACAGATATTACCTCTTGTAGACAAAATAACACAAGAGTTTGGAACAGTTATTATCTCTTGTAGACAAAATAACACAAGAGTTTGGAACAGTTATTACCTCTTATAGACAAAATAACACAAGAGTTTGGAACAGTTATTACCTCTTATAGATAAAATAAAACAAGAGTTTGGAACAGATATTACCTCTTGTAGACAAAATAAAACAAAAGGCGGGAACAAATGTTATCTATCAAATAGACAAAGTAACACAAGAGTTTGGAACAGATATTACCTCTTGTAGACAAAATAACACAAGAGTTTGGAACAGTTATTATCTCTTGTAGACAAAATAACACAAGAGTTTGGAACAGTTATTACCTCTTATAGACAAAATAACACAAGAGTTTGGAACAGTTATTACCTCTTATAGATAAAATAACACAAGAGATTGGAACAGATATTACCTCTTGTAGACAATCTTATAATCTTTATACTCCAGGAAGCTACACATTTTTGGTTTGCGTGCCAACACTAATGAGACCAGCTCTCTTGTTATCTTCTTTTTCATTCTGTCATGATGAGCAACGAACCATTTTTGCAGCCGCAACTTACCCTGACGGCTAAATAGCAACATAAATTGCATCTGTAAACAAAAAATAAAAAGAATTGCTTGCTTTATGGTTGTAAAAAAACATATTTCTAATTTACTGTAAGAAAAAAATCTTCCTCTTTTGCTGGTCACATGAATTTAATCTGCTGTCCTCATGCCATAATGGGGATGGGAACGGCACCGTGATATTGGCAGTCTGATTTTTCCCAAGCATGCAGCTTGGACTACAAAGGACAAGGGGTAGGGTTTGATCCCACCGACGACTTCCGGGTTCACCCAGCCTTAAATTGGTACAGGATTTTTTTCTGAGAAAGTAAAGCAGCACAGGCGTAATACCGACCACATTACCCCAAAAATCATGTGCTGATGGTCTGTAAAATATAGGGTCACTAACACCATATTTCCTTATATGCCACTTGGCGTGACGGGGGTACTTTACTTTTTTTTTTTATGCAGCACAAATACACACTATCTTCAGCAGCAAAAAAGACAATCATGAAGATACAGACCTCCATTAAAGGATGCTTGAGCAGAATACAAGGATGGAAATGGCAGGACAAAATCTCTAATACAGAATTATGGAAATGTACCAGTCAAATATCAGTGGATAAACGGCGAAGACAATGGCACTGGATAGGACACACACTACGGAAGCCAACTGAGAGACACAACAGACCCTTTTTGGAATCCCCAAGGTTAAAAGACAAAGAAGAAGACCAAAATATTCTTGGAGAAGACAGATGGAAGCAGAGATGAAGATGATGGGGAAGACATGGAGTGATCTTAAAAGAATGGCAAGAAACAGAATGGCTTAGAAAGTGTTTGTTGAAGACCTATGCTCCACAAGGAGCTGAAAGGTAGAAGAAAAAGATCTTCAGCAGGCTGGATCCTGGCAGTCGTGGCCAGCCCATAAGGCATAGACCCAGATACCCTTTCTCTTATCTAAATTTTTTCATTCTAGCAGTCTCAATCCTTGTAATGATCTTTTATCAAATCTCGCAATTTGTCTCTGTTCTGTGCAAGCAACTCTATCTCATTGAGGGAGCCGATTTCTGCTGCTCTTGCCTCTCTGATCAATGTTCTTCTCAGAGTCTCCCTGGGATGGCCTCTTTTCCTCTTACCTGTTGTTTCCCACATGAGGGCTTGCTTTGTTATTCGGTTATTATCTCTCCTCATCACATGTCCAACATATCACCAGCGTCTTTTCTTGATTACTCAAGATATTAATCAATCTAATATAGTAAATCAATGATACACCACTTTAATTCCTCTACTTCTCTTCCTCATTTGCCTTTCAGCACAGAGAGAAGATATAGTTTGCTGTCTTTTGCTCTTCTGTTGGCCACTGCTGTTATGTATTCTAGTGTTTTTAATATTCTATCAATCCATTTTTTTCATGGTTGTAGTAGTGTATGAGTAGTGTATTCTCACAACATTTATTAAAGGCTTATTGTGTTTTGAGCCATAACGGGCTCATAGAGCATAGACTCAGATACTCTTTCCCTGTTTCAAAAATTTTCTTTCTAGCAATCTCAATCCTTGATCCTTTATCAAATCTCACCATTTGTCTCTGTTCTGTGCAAGCATCTTGATCTCATTGAGGGAGCCAATTCCTGCTACCTTTTCTTCTCTGATCAATGTTATTCTGAGTGCCTCTCTGGGTCTGCCTCTTTTCCTCCTACGTTTTGTTTCCCAAATGAGGGCTCGCTTTGCTATTCGGTTATTATTTCTTCTCATCACATATCCATCGTCTTTTCTTGATAACTGATGATATTAGTGATTGATTGGTAATTTCTCTAATTTCCTTGTTTGTTTTGAATTCGTTCTACACTATGCCAAATATTTCCCTTAGCCATTTATTTTCAAGTGTGTTCAACTTTGTTTGGTACATAGCATAATTTTAATTGCTATATTGTAATAACATCAAAGATGATGATTGTACAAAAACAGGTTACCTTATAATATCAACTGCATAACAGATTTGACTTTCCACCAACAAAGGCCAGGATTTTCACCTTTCGTCCGCCTGGATATGTTTCCATAGCAACTGATTTATTAAGACCTTCTGCTAGACAGCAGATTGTTTTGATGTTACCTCTTTTAGATGAACTACTGTCCCTAGCTAATGAACTTCAACTGTTTGGATGTTTCCATAGCAACTGATTTATGAAGGCCTTCTGCTAGACAGCAGATTGTTTTGATATAAAATCTTCTAGATGAATTACTACCCCTAGCTAATCTAGACAGCAGAATGTTTTGATATCAAATCTTCTAGATGAATTACTACCCCTAGCTAATCTAGACAGCAGATTGTTTTGATATCAAATCTTCTAGATGAATTACTATCCCTAGCTAATCTAGACAGCAGATTGTTTTGATATCAAATCTTCTAGATGAATTACTATCCCTAGCTAATCTAGATAGCAGATTGTTTTGATATCAAATCTTCTAGATGAATTACTATCCCTAGCTAATCTAGACAGCAGATTGTTTTGATATCAAATCTTCTAGATGAATTACTATCCCTAGCTAATCTAGATAGCAGATTGTTTTGATATCAAATCTTCTAGATGAATTACTATCCCTAGCTAATCTAGATAGCAGATTGTTTTGATATCAAATCTTCTAGATGAATTACTATCCCTAGCTAATCTAGATAGCAGATTGTTTTGATATCAAATCTTCTAGATGAATTACTATCCCTAGCTAATCTAGATAGCAGATTGTTTTGATATCAAATCTTCTAGATGAATTACTATTCCTAGCTAATCTAGATAGCAGATTGTTTTAATATCAAATCTTGTAGATGAATTACTATCCCTAGCTAATCTAGATAACAGATTGTTTTAATATCAAATCTTCTAGATGAATTACTATCCCTAGCTAGTGAACTTCAAATTTATGGGTTAAAGTTTTGAAATCCAGCAATGATTATGTGATTGAGCTGCACATACAGGAAACCAGTACATCAGCACAATATAAACTCTTTATGAAAACAAATTTATGCGAGTTCATTTGTTGGTCCATGAAGAATGAAAAATCAATAGACAATTCTGTTAAAGGACTAAGTGAGACTGGTGAACACATCAAGACTGTACTGAATATAGTGTAAGTAAAGTAAAGAGCCTCCTTCACGCCAAGTGGCATATAGAGAATATGGTGTTAGTGACCCTATATTTTACAGACCTTCAGCACATGATTTTTGGGGTAATGTGGTCGGTATTACGCCCGTGCTGCTTTACTTTCCCTGAAAAATAATTTGGTATCCATTTAAGGCTGGGTGAACCCGGAAGCCGTCAGTTGGGATCGAACCCTACCTCTTGTCCTTTGTAGTCCAGCTCACTAACCACTGAGCTATCGCAGCTCCCACTGAATATAGTAGACTGAGGAAATCCATTGGTCCATAGATACAACACTACAGATAAAACTATATGGGCCACTGCAAGAATTACAAGAGACAGTAAGTAAAATGTATACAGGAAACGACATTGCAGATACAGACAATACTTCAGGTGAACGAAAGATAGATAGACAGACCAAGTGTCATCTGAAGGGCTGGCCGACAAGTCATTGATTCAAGTAATGACAATGAATATGAGACCATGACCAGCATTGAAAAAAAAAAGAGACAAAAGGGAAAAAACACCTATGTCTAAAAAATATTACCCCCCCCCCCCCCCCCCCCATGACCGAATAGCAAAAGCAAGCCCTCATATGGGAAACAACAGGTAAGAGGAAAAGAGGAAGAACACTGAGAAGAACATTGATGAGAGTGGCAAGAGCAGCAGGAATTGGCTCCCTCAATGAGATAGAGCTGCTTGCACAGAACAGAGACAAATGGCGAGATTTGATAAAATATCTTTAAAAGAATTGAAAACTGCTAGAACGGGAATTCAGATAAGAGGAGTATCTTGGTCTACGCTACGCCCTATGGGACGGCTACGGCTTGAAAGGTCATAGATAGATAAATAGATAGTTATTTATAATTTTTATTGTTGACCTTCTGCCAAGCCATTCTTCTGAGATTCTCTTAGTCTTAAGCTGTCTGGTATCTTTTCTCTTTGCTTCCCTCTATCTCTTCGTCCCTCAATTTTCCCAATTGTTACAATATATTCCAGTTCTCTTCTCATTACATGGCCAAAAAATGATGATTGTAATTCAATTGTTTCTTCCTAATATTGGAAATGAGCTCTCTTTTCTTTTTGCTTTGGCCTCTTTCAGAAAGGGAACGTTTTCATTACAGTGATTACTGATTACTCTTCTTAGCTGTCCGTGGTATTCTCATTCTTCACATTCGTTCTTCTGTAAAACCATTCACTCATGTCTCTCACTCATACCGGAGTCATTCAGCCACTAAGTTGATTGAGTACCACCACTGTATGTATAATATTGTACCAAGTCACTTGGCAAGTATACCCAGCCGTCAATCAATTATCTCAGCTGAGAACCATCTGGGCATCTGCTATCTGAGATAGTATCAGTCTGAGAGTCGAGAGTCTCTGTACTCTGTGATTGGAGTTTTCCCCACTGGACTCATCCCGCAGACTTTCTAGATCAACGAATCAACGCATGGATTTTAATAACAATAGTGTAATAACACACACACACAAACAACTGTACATTCCTTTTCTACCTATTCAACTTACCATTTTGAAAATATTTCACTGGGAACAAACAGACAAATCCTGAAAAATGAGCACTGACTAAACACAGACCGGGGCGGCCATGTTTGTTGGGCGGATATTAGGTTAAAGTGGTTTGGATTAAAATTGTACAAAATATTTATGCCATTTAAATTTATTTTAACTGATAAAAACACAAGTTTAGACAGTTTTATAGAAGAAAACACAATCAAGTAACATAGCGTAATACAGTTTTAAATTTGAATTTAGAAAAAAATTAATAATAACGTTAATAAAACGTCATGCCATAAGTGTTTACATTTTTTTCACGTGACCTTTAACTAAAAAAAAACACGAGTAAATCGTTACATAACGAGAGCAGGTCGAGAGTTATGTAACAATAAGGGGTCAGGGAAAAGAACAGGAATACTTCTGCTGTAGATAAGATTAAAATGTCGTTATACCGAAACATTGCTTGGTATTTCAAGGGAACAAGAGAATACACCAAGTAAGTTTTATTCTAAGTTTTAGTCTAATCAAAGAATTCTTTATTCTAAATGATCAATATTAATTAAGTAGCAAAACTAAGTTAGTTATAATATATTATTATATAAGTAGTCAAATCTTGCATTAGTAGACATTAGATAGAGATAGAGGTACGGTACATCTAATCTACGATGGACATACTATACTATATATAAATAAGTGATTGAGTGATGGAAAATGTAAAACTGAAATAAACAGAAGAACAGGAAAGCAAAAAGTAATTTTAATGTTATGAAAAATATCATCATCATCTTCATGTGCCATACATACCGGTTGACGTGTAGGCAATCATTTGAATCATGTCCTTCCATACATAATCTTCTAACTACAGTGCATCGTATCAGTTCTGTTGGTGACTGTTTTCCATGCTATGACACCAAAAAGCTATCCCGTATTTTCTCTCTTTGTCGCCCGTGATCTCTCTTTCATTTTATTTCACAATTTTGCCAGTTGTAACCAGTATGTGAATATATACATGGAAAACAAACCAGTGGAAGAGATCGATCACTTTATCTATATTGGAAGTCACATTGATCGAGAAGGGGAAACAAGCACAGAAATTAGAATCAGAATAGCTAAAGCAGCAATGTCTTTCAGAAGCCTTGGAAAGTTGTGGAAATCAAAACTCATCAGCACAAACACAAAACTTAGGCTATCCAAATCAAATGTACTATCAACCCTTATGTATGGTATGCGTGTGAAACCTGGAAAACAACAAGAGATATAGAAACAAAGTTGAATGCATTCGAAAATAAATGTCTAAGGAAAATACTTGGTATAGCGTGGAACGAATTCAAAAACAAACGAGGAAATTAGAGAAATCGCCAATCAACCACTAATATCTTCAGTAATAAAGAAAAGACGATGGTCATATGTTGGACATGTGATGAGAAGAGATAATAATCGAATAGCAAAGCAAGCCCTCATATGGGAAACAACAGGTAAGAGGAAAAAAAGGAAGACCTAGAGAGACACTGAGAAGAACATTGATGAAAAAGGCAAGAGCAGCAGGAATTGGCTCCCTCAATGAGATAGAGCTGCTTGCACAGAACAGAGACAAATGGCGAGATTTGATAAAATATCTTTAAAAGAATTGAAAACTGCTAGAACAAAAATTTAGATAAGAGAAGGAGTATCTTGGTCTACGCCCTATGGGCCAGCTACGGCTCGAAAGGTCAATAGATAGATAGATTAAAATTAAGAATAGTAAAATGTTATATCTTCTCAACGTTTCTATATGGTGCAGAAAGATGGACATTAGACAAGAAAACAGAACAGAGAATTAAAGCCTTTGAAATGTGGATATATAGAAGAATAGGTAGAATTGGATGGAAGGAAAAGAAAACAAACGATGAAGTCTTAAAACAACTAAAAATGAAAAGAGAACTACTAAACACGATTCAAACAAGACAAATGCGATTTTTGGGCCATGTTAAAAGACACAACAGCCAACTAAAAGTAATCCTGGAGGGGAAAATACAAGTTAAAAGAGACAGAGGCAGACCAAGACTAACATGGACAAGTAACATCAAAAGATGGACAAACCAGCCTATGACAACCTGCACCATCAAAGCAAGAGACAGAGCAGAATGGCGCTCCATGGTAGCCAACCTTCAATGCGGAGATGGCACTCTGTGATGATTATGATAGAAGAATAGGAAGAATTGGATGGAAAGAAAAGAAAACAAACGACAAAGTCTTAAAACAACTAAAAATGAAAAGAGAACTACTAAATACAATTCAAACAACACAAATTAGATTTTTGGATCACGTTAAAAGACACAGCAGTCTATTAAAAGTAATTTTGGAAGCGAAAATATCATAAAAGAGGTAGACCAAGACTTACATGGATGAGTAACATCAAAAGATGTACAAATTAGTCTATGATAACTTGTACCATCAAAGCAAGAGACAGAGCGGAATGAAACTCCATGGTAGGCAACCTTTGATGCGAAGACGGCACTCAATGATGATGGTGATCATGAAGTAAGTAATCTGCTATTGCTAAAACTGAGATTTAGTTTTGGCCTTCATTTGAGCTTCTTTTATTGTCTTTTTTCCTTTTATTTCTAGTCCAAGGTCCAAGCACTCTTACTGTCAATAAAAATAAATAAAAATAGGACAAATTGTCCACTACACAGAGAGATGGTAGATTTGGCAGATGGTAAAAGAAAATATTCCTGTATGGGGCAGAAACATGGACATTAGACAAGAAAACAGAACAGAAAATTGAAGCCTTTGAAATGTGGATTTATAGAAGAATGGGTAGAATTGGACGGAAAGAAAAGAAAACAAATGATGAGGTTTTAAAACACCTAAAAATGAAAAGAGAACTACTAAACACAATTAGAACAAGATAAATGAAATTTTTGTGGCATGTTAAAAACACAACAGCCTACTAAAAGTAATATTGGAAGGAAAAATACAAGGTAAAAGAGGCAGACCAAGACTAACATGGACGAGTAACATCAAAAGATGGACAAGTCAATCTATGTCAGACTGCACCATCAAAGCAAGAAACAGAGTAGAATGGCGATCCATGGTAGCCGACCTTCGTTGCGGAGAAGGCATGCGATGATGATGATGAAAAGAATTATGGGGCGCCCAAAGCTTCGATTTGTAGATGTGTGTAAACGCGACATGAAGACTCTGAACATAATACCCTGCAGCATGGGAAGACAAAGCTGCAGACCGCAATCTCTGGAAACACACTCTAAAGGATCACTTCAAACAAGAAGCAGACAAATTCATAGAGACAGATAATACACGGCGAAAGAAAAGAAAATATAACATTTCTAGGGGCGCTGAAAAATCCATAGTCAACTATGACTGGCTGAAGACTACTACTATTACACAGAGAGGAAAGCAGTGTTATGTATTAACTCTTTCCGTACGTTTTGACGCAGCATGCGCCAAGTCAATTTAGGTCATGTACGTTAGCCGCACAGTGCGTCACTCTCAATTTGGTTAAACGTAAACCGTCATCAAACCATATTCTTTCTTACATGTCTTGTATGATCTTGGTATTGGTAAAATATAATTCCTTGTTCAATTGTCTAAAAATTCATATAAAATATATTAAGTGTTAAATAAGTATACATATAATATAAGTGTATTATATAAGTAAACATGTTGATTAATATTTAAAACAATGGGGAAAAAATTCTCTGAAATCTGATAAAAATACTGAATTGTTAAAACCTTAACGTACTGAAAGAGTTAAGAAATGTATTTCTCTGAGCGTGAGAAGGCAATGGAGGCAGGAGTGGAAGAAATAGTTATGTTGAGGGGACTTGATGCGGATAAAAATGTTAATTAAATTTAAAGCATAAATAATATAAATCATTTTTACCGATTTATCTTTGTGTTTTAAAATAAATAATTTTTTTTTGCAGACTTATCTTAGTCTATACTTTTTAAAAAAGTCATTTGACTAATTTATCTTTATTTTTATTATATTTATATATATTTTTTTCAATAATAATTTTTACAGATTTCTATCTTTCTTTGAACATTGAAAAGCCTCAAATAGACAGATTCATTTGGGAAAAGATTCGTCTTCTCTGTGTTATCTGCTGAGGAAATTTGATGCAGCTATAGAAGAGGAATGTGTAAAAAATAATTGGAAAAAGTATCTTTTTTATGCTTTGAAAAAGATTATCTTAAGTTCTTCTCTTTATTAATATTTTAAAATTAATTTCTTTTACACTATTCTATTTTTATTCCTTTAAATAAATCATTTTTGCGGGCTTATCTCTTTTTATGATTAAAAAGGAAAACATCTTTTTTACAGATCTGGGTATCTAGCAGCCCGTTCGTCATTTAATCCCTCTGATCTGGATGTTGACGTCAGTCATCGTAGTTACATGATAACCGGAGCAAATATGGGATTGGTCGATGTGTGGCTTTGGAATTGGCTAAGAAAGGTATGTCTGTCAACTAATTATGTGCCGAGGTTAGTAAAGTAAGTAAAGAGTCCTATCATGCCAAGTGGTGTATAGGAAATATGGTGTGTGTTAGTGACCATAATTTTTACAGACCTTCAGCACATGATTTTTTTGGGTAATGTGGTCGTTATTATGCCAGTGCTGCTTTACTTTCCCACAAAAAAAATCCAGTGCTCATTTAAGGCTGGGTGAACCAGGAAGCCGTTTATTAGTCCCTAAAAAAACCCGACTAGTCCAGTCCAATAACCACTGAGCTATCAGGGCTCCATGCTGAGGTTAATTCACTCATTAATAAAAAAAAAATATATGCAAGTGTTTGTATATATATTGGCTATTGTCCAAACTCTACTCCACCTCTTCACAGTGCCTCTTTTACCATAACAGACTAACCAATCTAATCTGGTCAAGCAAGAAGGGATTGGGAGGGAAGGCAACCAAGTGTAAAAGTATTACATGCGATACTCTTATCGGATATTATTTGAGAGACATAAACGTTTCCCACACCCATGCATTTTAGGCACAGCTTTCAGATATGTAATGTTTGATATTTGTATGAGTTGCTGATAATGCAGGGAACTATAGAGAAGTTAAAAAGAAAAGCTAATCCCTCGACTATGAGATTAGATATAAGTTACATAACTCATTAATGACCCACCCAAATTTCATTTGGACTTGCCTTTGAAGTTAAACATTTACATGTGATTAAAGGATGATGGTGGAACTTAGTAATGGCTAAGATATCTTCAAAGCAAATACAATGAATCAGACTAGGAATATGGTGGAAAACCAATTTGGGCAGAAACAAACATTGCATCAGCCAATTTTGGGTCTAGCCTATAAAAGAACAAGTAGTTAGGACTCGAGAGGACTGTCCGATTATATAGGACAGTGAGATGAAATAGGACAGTGAGATTATATTATACAATTAGTTGAAACAGGACAGTGAGATGAAATAGGACAGTCAGATTATATTATACAGTGAGATGAAATAGGACAGTGAGATGAAGTAGGACAGTCAGATTATATTATACAATTAGTTGAAACAGGACAGTGAGATGAAATAGGACAGTCAGATTATATTATACAATTAGTTGAAACAGGACAGTGAGATGAAATAGGACAGTCAGATTATATTATACAATTAGTTGAAACAGGACAGTGAGATGAAGTAGGACAGTAAGATTTTATTATACAATTAGTTGAGACAGGACAGTGAGATTATATTATACAATTAGTTGAAACAGGACAGTGAGATTATATTATACAATTAGTTGAAACAGGACGGTGAGATGAAGTAAGACAATCAGATTATATTATACAATTAGTTGAAATAGGACAGTGAGATGAAGTAGGACAGTCAAATTAGATCCTGAGGAGACTACAGTAACATTAGATATCAGAAAGACAGTAGAGGACTTTACTTGGGATTCCAGACTTAGAAAAATATTGAGTGACATTTTAGTAAACGATTGTTCATGAAAATTGATTGCAAGAGAAGATGTTTAGCTATAAGTAGTTATTTCAGAATTGGATGGAAAGAAAATAAAACAAACGATGAAGTCTTAAAACAACAAAAATTAGAAAAGAGAATTACTAAACACAATTCAAAGAAGACGAATGAGATTTTTTGGAACATGTTAAAAGACACAGCGTCCTACTAAAAGTAATCTTGAAGGAAAAAATACAAGATAAAAGAGGCAGACCAAGACTAACATGGACGAGTAACATCAAAAGATGAACAAGTCAACCTATAACAACCTGCACCATCAAAGCTAAGGACAGAGTGGAATGGTGCTCCGAGGTAGCAAACCTTTGATGTAGAGATGGCACTCAATGATGATAAATTGCTATTTCTGGTCTCTGAAGAGATCATTGCTTATTAATTAAGGAAATCAAAATTAGGAATATACAGACTTAAACACAAATAATATTATCATGTGTGTGATTTTATGCAAAGTACAAGAAGTTATGTTGATGTAATGACAGAACCTGGGAGAGTGTCATTAGGAATATACAGACTTCAACACAAATAATATTATCATGTGTGTGATTTTATAATGACAGAACCTGGGAGAGTGTCATTAGGAATATACAGACTTCAACACAAATAATATTATCATGTGTGTGATTTTATAATGACAGAACCTGGGAGAGTGTCATTAGGAATATGCAGACTTAAACACAAATAATATTATCACGTGTATGATTTTATGCAAAGTACAAGAAGTTATGTCGATGTAATGACAGAACCTGGGAGAGTGTCATTAGGAATATACAGACTTAAACACAAATAATATTATCACGTGTATGATTTTATGCAAAGTACAAGAAGTTATGTCGATGTAATGACAGAACCTGGGAGAGTGTCATTTAAGAGCGACGGTAGCCAAGACACAAATGCAGAATTTTTACTAATGATATAGAGGTTTAGACGGTCATAGCAAACATTATGTGTAATGCTTGACTTTTATATGTAACCAAGTTATTTATTCAGATGATTTATGGAGTGCAACTCAAGACTTCCTGTCAATATGACGGATAGGTGGTAGGAATAATTCAGGCTGTGTCTGAAAAGTGTTCCTTATTACAGTTTATTCATTTTCCAAGTCTGGCTTGCTGCCGGAGCTACTGAGTTTAGTGTTCTGTGCACACTATGAGCTGTGGTTTTCATTTGGATCTTTTTCAACACTCCTATTGCTTACGATGAATGATGATATTGTATGATGAAGGACAGTTCAGCTGCATTCATTTTCTGTGCCACTTGGCTTATGTCTTTTGGCATGTGCTGTGGCTGCTATGATGGGGACTGCAACTGCCTTTCTTTGTTTGGATCCTTCAGTGAGATGAGTTTTAATTTGGATGATTCCACTGGCATGAGAAGTTGAGCATTTATGAGTTTTAATTCATTTGCAGGGATACGGGGGCCTTTGACTATAACTCAAGGACCATGTGAATAAACTTTTGTGCGAGATCTAGACAAGGTCTTGTGTCATCATATGAAGTGTCGAATACAAGTGCTGTCATGAATATTTAGAGTTGGAGTTTCTGTATTGTGAATTAATCAAGTTGCGTTGAGCATGTGGTCAATTGCGAATTGCTGCACCTGACCAGGATTGTTTGGACCTACATGTTCGCTATCCTTTCTTCTTCTTCTACCTTTCAGCTCCCTGTGGAGCATAGGTCTTCAACAAACACTTTCCAAGCTGTTCTGTTTCTTGCCATTCTTTTAAAATTGTTCCATGTCTTCCCCATCATCTTCATCTCTGCTTCTATCTGTCTTCTCCAAGAATTCCTTGGTCTTCCTCTTTGTCTTTTTCCTGGGGATTCCAAAAAAGGGTCTGTCGTGTAATACTCTCAGTATGCTTCCACAGTGTGTGTCCTATCCAGTGCCATCATCTTTGCTGTATCTCTTTATCCACTGGTATTTGACAGGTCATCATCATCATCATTGAGTGCCGTCTCCGCAACGAAGGTTGGCTACCATGGAGCGCCATTTTGCCCTATCTTATGCTTTGATGTTGCAGGTTGTTATCGGTTGATTTGTCCATCTTTTGATGTTACTCGTCCATGTTAATCTTTGACAGGTACATTTCCATAATTCTATGTTAGTGATTTTGTCCTGCCATTTCCATTCTTTTATTCTGCGTAAGCATCCATTAATGAAAGTCTGTATCTTCATGATTGTCAGTTTGTTGTTCTCCATGTTTCACAGCCGTATAATAGGACCGACTTAACATTTGAGTCGAGAATTTTATTTTTGTATTTAACCTAATTTCTTTGGATTTCCATATGTTTACCAGTGCAACAAAAGCTCCTCTTGCTTTTGATATCCTTATTTTGGTATCATTTTTTGTTCCTCCCTCTTTGTCTATATTACTGCCCAGATATAAGTAAGAATATATTGGCAGAAGGTCAACAGCAGAAATGATAAAATGATAAATTGCAGAGATCGAAAAATGTGGAGAGACATGATCACCTACGCCAGTAGGCAGGGTACTTGATGATGATGATAAGTAAGATATTCATTACCCTGTGGTGTATAATTAATCAATGCTGTAGTGTCACTGTTATACCATGTATTCAGAATGTCATGTTGAAGGCAGATGTGTTGGGCTGAAAGGCGCAAATATCACTATTCTATGCAAACTACAACACAGGACAAACACACCTACTTAACATCCTTTTAAAGGTGAATGATGGAGAGGAAAACATTTTTCTTTAGTCGTGAACACAAGAAAGGAAGATATATATATATATATATATATATAAAAGTAAAGTGCCCCTCTCACGCCAAGTGGCATATAGGGAATATGGTGTTAGTGACCATATATTTTACAGACCATCAACACATGATTTTTGGGGTAATGTGGTTGGTATTACGCCCGTGCTGCTTTACTTTCCCAGAAAAAAATCCGGTACCCATTTAAGGCTGGGTGAACCTGGAAGCCGTCGGTTTGACCAGTCCAAACCCTGTCTTTTGTCCAGTTCACTAACCACTGAGCTATATATACACCCGTGTGCTGCCGTGGCCTGAAAGGGGAGTAAAGAATTGTGGCGCTGTTCCCTACCAGGCATGTTCGTAAGAGGTGACTAAGGAGGGTTGGGCATGGAACTGACTATCCCGTACTGTAAAAAAAAATTAAAAATAAGCTGAAAAAACTTCACAAACATGGACTAGGCAAAGAAAAGAATGAAAGTAAATTCGCCATGCAGGAAAAAAAAGGCTCTTTGTCTAAGAGATGTATGATGCAATCTAGAGAAAGCCGTCAGGAGTCAACGTCGCTGACTCACCTTTTGTCTACCAGGAAATCCTTCAGAATTGGCACCTGGAGTGTACGTAACGTAAATGAACAAGGAAAGTCCAAAATATTCTTGGAGAAGACAGATGGAAGCGGAGATAAAGATGATGGGATGACATGGAATGATCTTAAAAGAATGGCAAGAAACAGAACGACTTGGAAAGTGTCTATTGAAGACCTATGTTCCATAGAGAGTTGAAAGGTATAAGAATGAGATATCATCATCAAGTACTGGGCCTGCTGGTGTAGGTGATCATGTCTCTCCACAACTTTCAATCACGACAGTTATTTATCATTTCTGTTGTTGACTTTCTGCCAAGCCATTCTTTTAAGCTGTCTGGTATCTTTTCTCTTTGCTTCCCCCTATCTCTTCGTCCCTCAATTTTCCCAGCTGTTAAATATATTCCTGTGTGTTACCGGGGCCTCATTATGAGGGAAGTAAAGAATAGTGACACTGTGACCTTCCAGGCATGTCATAAGAGGCGACTAAGGAGATTGATCGATGGCTTGACAAGCTGTCATTGTAAAATGTATTGTTATGAAAGCAGCACATATATTTTAGAGCAGTGATCTCTGCAATATGTGCCACTTTGGCACGCAAGGTTTCTGTTTTTGAAATTGTGGTTCTGCCCTATGTGCCGTCTTCGGTTCGAAAGGACAATAGATAGATAGAAATATATTCCAGCTGTTCTCTTCCCATTACATGGCCAAAAATGATGATTGCTTCTTCCTAATATTGGAAATTAGCTCTCTTTTTGCTTTGGCCTCTTTCAGAACGTTTTCATTACTCTTCTTAGCTGTCCATGGTATTCTCAGCATTCGTCTATAAAACCACATTTCTACAGACTCCAGTGATTTTCTTGTCTGTTGTCCTATTGTCCATGATTCACATCCATATGTTAAGACTGGCTCTACATAACATTTAAGAACTCTTTTTCTTGTTTCTATTGTCAAAAATGGATTGCATAGTATCTTCCTAATTTTTTGGAAAGCTGCTTTTGCCTGAGCCATTCCCAGTTGAGGGACTATCAGATTGCTCAGAACTTACTAACAAATACATGCGCACGCACATACTAACATTAATTGAGAAGTTTAGATTTTCTGAGAAGTTATTAGAAACACATGCGCATACAAACATCCATTGCTTATTAACTTCTCCATTTAGTACACAAGTACATTTAAGACAAAAAGAACTAACAATGACTCAAAGAGCCATAAACAAACGCTACGAAAATGCCAGATTAAGAGGAAGACCGAGAAGGAGATGGATAAAGGGAATACTAGAGTCACTAGGAGGAATAACATCAGAAGAGGCCAAAAGAAGAGCAAAGAATCGCAGATTGTTTCTCCCCTCGACGGCAACGGCAGCAGAGGAAGGATAGAAGAAGAAGTACACGACAGCTATTTATTGTTAAATTGTTTGTCTTGTCTCTCTATGGGTTTAGATACTTAATAGAAGAAATGAAAAAAAATATGTATTTAGACAAAAATACAATAAACGGTGTGGTTAAAGCTTCTCATAATAATTAGACGACACAAATTAGAACCATGTTTCAGCTCAATAGACCTTCAGCAGGGACAAACATACAACACACACACAATATGTATTTAGAACAAAAAATAATAAATAACCATCATCATCATGTGCCATACGGTTGGCATAGGTGATCATGTCCCTCCACAATCTTCTATCTACAGTGCATCGTATGAGTTCTGTTGTTGACTGTTTTCCATGCCATGACACCAAGCTATCCAGTATTTTCTCTCTTTGTCACCCGCGATCTCTCTTTCCTTTTATTTTGCCAGTTGTGACCAAGTATTCCAACTTTCCTCTTCTCATGATGTGCCCGAAAAATGTTGATTGCTTCTTTCTGATGTTTTTTTAAGAGCTCCCTTTTTGTGTTGGCCTCTTTGAGAACTTCCTCATTGGTCTTTTTAGCTGTCCAGGAACTTTCAACATTCTTCTGAGAAATCCCATCTCTGTGGCCTCTAATCGTCTTTTCATTTTTTTGTCTACTGTCCATGATTCTCTTCCATAGGTCAGAATTGGTTCTATATAGCACCGACGAACTCTCTTTCTCATTTTTTTGGCATAGATTAATAAATAATACAAAAATAAAAAATAATAATTTAGGTTGCTGACTATTGTTCAACAGGAGCAACTGTGCACATGATATGCAGGAGTGCAGAGAGAGGTGTGGCGGCTCAAAAGGTATCCAAGACCAATCTGGCAACCAGGTAAGCTCGCAGTGGTAGACCAAAACTGGGATCTCTTTTGAAATTGTGAATTTTTTACTAATTGACAATTAAAATTATAAATTGTAACTTTCAATTGCTTTATTTACAAATATGAATAGAGTGTTGTTCCTCCTTTTAAGCATGAATCAAAGTGAACAGAGATTGCAACAACAGAAGCCATTGGCTGTGGGGGCAGATATACAGACTTTGATTTTTTACAAATTATTTTTAGGGTAAAGAAACCATAAAAAGAGATGGGTCTGTTATCTGGCATGATGGAGCTCAATGGCCTTGACAGTTCATATCAATGGAAGAGCTGTAATAGATGACTGCAGTATGTTTGCCTGGCTTGATTCTTCATCCTTCCAGTGCCAGTAGATGGTACCTAAAGCTCATTTTTTTTTTTTTATAAATTAACAATGAAATACGCAAAATGTGCAAAAAGGCAAAAGAAGACTGGCTCAACCAAAGATGTCTTGAAGTCGAAACTATGGAAAGTAAACAAAATTTAAGAGTAATGAACACAAAAATAAAGAGAATGACTAATAAAGACAAAAAAGCTGCAGGAAGCAGTTGTATTTCAAACAAAGAGGGAAGAATGCTAACAGACAACAAAGATATAATCGATAGGTGGCAGGAATATATAACAGAATTATTTCATGACGAAAGGGAAAAAAAA
>JAVIAB010000049.1:16857316-17016760 GCA_032433765.1 Megaustenia siamemsis
GTTTGCATATGTCTGTAATCACTTCAATGCCAAATCTTCAAGTGCCTTATATCATCTCTATCTGTATGCTTTCAGGTCCTGCTGCTTTTCCCCCTTTTCATTGTTTTTATAGCTTTTTTCCACCTCAGATTTTAAGATTTTATAGCCTGATGTACAATTTATAACTGGTTTCTTGTCCCTTTGATCATGAAATAGTTCTGTTATATATTCCTGCCATCTATCTATGATATCCTTATTGTCTGTTAGCATTTTTCCTTTTTTGTCTGCAATGCATCCACCTTCTGTAGCTTTTTTATTTTTATTAGTCATTCTCTTTATTTCTGTGTGCATTCCTCTTAGGTCTTGTTTGCTTTCCATAGTTTCTATTTCTATACATTTTTGGCTGAGCCAGTCTTCTTTTGCCTTTTTGCACATTTTGCGTATTTCATTATCTATTTTATTGTATTGGGCAGTGTTCTTCGCTTGTCTCCTTTCTTCCATTTTTTCTAAGATGGTGTTAGTTATCCATTTTTGTTTTTTGTTCTTTTCTCTTTTGGGTAAGGTGTCACAGGCTTTTTGTATGCTTTTCTTTATGCATTGCCATTTGGTTGTTACTTTTCATCAGGATTTTCTCTTCTGTATTGTTCAATTCCTTCCTCTAGCAGCTTCTGGTATGTGTTCTTTACTTGTATTGTATAGGTATCTTTAATATCTTTTTGATTTAAAGCTGTTATTTCGAGTGGATTTGTTGATGAATTAGATTTTTGCTTGTTTCTCTTTAGTTTGATTTTCATTTTAATCATTACAGGATTGTGATCAGAATTAATATCTGCTCCTGGGTAGGTTTTGGCTTTCTTTACGCTGTTACGGAACCTTTCTTGCAAGAACAATAAGAAAAATATATACTGAAATTAAATTTGTTAGACGAATGACAGGAAAGTCTGAGAGATAAGTTCAGAAATGAAGTGAGAAAGAAATCTAGGAATAGCCCCCACCATAGAATATAAAGAAACAACAGATAAAATGGTTTGGCCACGTGACAAGGCAGAAAGATCAAAACACAACATAACGAGCCTTCAATAAACGTTGTGGGAATAACAGACCCAAGGGTCACCCACGAAAAAGATGGAAATATAACAGCAGCAGAGTGAACAGAAGAGCAAAAGACCACAAATTATATCTCCCCTCGACGCTGAAAGGCAAATGAGAAAGGAATGAAAAAGATAACAGTAATAAAATGGTAGAACAACACTACTGCAGAACAGCATTACATAGCAATGAGATGAGTAGCACAAATAACAGTTTATTAGAATATAAGAAAAGAATAACATTGCTTAAGTGTTATTTATTGCCTTAAGATAATTAGTGTCACCAAAACAACTCACTCTGAGGGTATGTGATAGACAGGGAGAGATTCTTGGAATCAGGAATAATTCTGGAACATGTGCTAAAGTTAGTAAAATAAATGTTTGGGTACAAGGTTGATAATATACTAACATCAAAACAAATAACACCAGGGCTAAAACTAAGAATAACAAAATGTTACATCTTCTCAATATTCCTATATGGTGCAGAAACATGGACATTAGACCAGAAAACAGAACAGAAAATTAAAGCCTTTGAAATGTGGATTTATAGAAGAATAGGTAGAATTGGATGGAAAGAAAAGAAAACAAATGATGGCGTTTTAAAACAACTAAAAATGAAAAGAGAACTACTAAACACAATTAGAGCAAAACAAATGAAATTTTTGGGGCGTGTTAAAGTAATATTGAAGGTAAAAGAGGCAGAGGCAAACAAGACTAACATGGACGAGTAACATCAAAAGATGGACAAGTTACCTATGGCAATCTGCACCATCAAAGCAAGAGACAGAGTGGAGTGGCGCTCTATGGTAGCTAACCTTTGATGCGGAGATGGCACCTCGATGATGATGACAAGGTTGATATAATTACTGTAGGGTTGTGTTACTGACACCACATGCTGGAACAGTTGTCTACGCAGTCACACCTCAAGATCACTAGCAGTTTGTAGATGTAGCTCTTTATGCAAATATGTGAATTAATTTTTCTCTGTTTATAACTTGCAGATCGGACATATCTCCGATTGACGGAGCAGGAATTTACAATGTTACCTCATGATGTAAGTGGTTGTGTGTGTAATTTTTTTTTTTTTTCTGTTCCGCTAAATCTCTCCACCACATATGCACACACATACACAGAGCATCAGTGGCTTAGTGGTTAGTGCACAAGCTTGTGACAATAAGTGAATGTATACTAAATATTGATACTGATCCAGCTGAAAGAAAAATGGGTACCTTACTCACTGATATGTGAAAGATAATATCAACATGAAGAGCAGAACTCAGATTACTCTGGCTTTGTACTGAGAAGTTTGGGAAGTTTGAAGCTTCATTCCCCCTATGACATCATTTATGGGGTCTTCTTCTACCTTTTTAGCTCCCAGTGGAGCATAGGTCTTCAACAAACACTTTCCAAGTCGTTCTGTTTTTTACCATTCTTTTAAAATCATTCCATGTCTTCCCCATCATCTTCATCTCTGCTTCTATCTGTCTTCTCCAAGAATTCCTTGGTCTTCCTCTTTGTCTTTTCCCCTGGGGATTCCAAAGAAGGGCCTGTTGTGTAATACTCTCAGTTGGCTTCCGTAGTGTGTGTCCTATCCAGCGCATTTATGGGTTATCCCTTTTAAAACTTACATTTCCTGAATTCCTTAAATGCAACACAAATGTAAATGTTTTTTTTTTCTTCTTTTGCATTCAAGTCTTGTGATCATGTAAGCTTAATTCTTTGTCCTGTTTCATGATAGAGGGTAAGAGCAACATCATGACACACAGTGAGCTGGTCGCATGGTCAGTGCTCTGTGACATACTCCATGTCACACGTTGAGCTGGTCGCATGGTCAGTGCTCTGTGACATACTCCATGTCACACGTTGAGCTTGTCATATGGTCAGTACTCTGTGACATACTCCATGACACACAGTGAGCTGGTCGCATGGTGAGTGCTCTGTGACATACTCCATGTGACACGTTGAGCTGGTCACATGGTCAGTACTCTGTGACATATTCCATGTCACACGTTGAGCTGGTCACATGGTCAGTACTCTGTGACATACTCCATGTCACACGGTGAGCTGGTCGCATAGTCAGTACTCCGTGACATACTCCATGTCACACATTGAGCTGGTCACATGGTCAGTACTCTGTGACATAGTCCATGTCACACTCTGTCTTCGGCAGGCTGGACCATGTTGTGACTTAGGAGTTTTCCTTCTCATAGGGTGGATGCTGACAGGGCTATTGCACCTATCATGCCTGTGATTTCTGTCAGGGTGTTCTCCCATAACAAGTAAAGTAAAGTCCCCCATCACGCCAAGTGGCAGATAGGGAATATGGTACTAGTGACCATAAATTTTACAGACCGTCAGCACATGATTTTTGGGGTAATGTCGTCTGTATTATGCTAGTGCCGCTTTACTTTCCCAGAAAAAAATCCGGTACCCATTTAAAGCTGGGTGAACCCGGAAGCTGTTGGTTGGGATCGAACCCTACCTCATGTCCTTTGTAGTCCAGTTCACTAACCACAGCTATCGTGGCTCCCTGGGTGTTCTCCCATAGCTTTTCCTAATCTTGATGGCATCTGCTAGGCAGCAGTGGTTTGTTTTCCAGGGTGTACTTCCCTGTGGGTAGAGCTTTTAGTGCTTCTCTTACTCGCATGCTTACCTTGTCGTTGGATATTTGGGGTGTTTTTTTAACTGACACAACAGTTGCACCCTTTCTGATCTTGTTAGAGAGGCCTTCCATCTGGTCTTTGGGTCATGAGGTCAGATTATAGATGTTTTAATTGAGTGTCAGTGACATTTTAGAGGATTTGTATTTATCTTCTTTCTTCTTCTGGATTTGCTAGATGACTGCTCCCCTTCATCACCCACTTAACAGAATATTAAATGGGTGCAGATTCTTTGTGTTATCCCTCGTGACAAGCTACAATATGTTAGACTTCTGGTCCAACACTTTTGACTTCATTTTTGGGTACAGTGTTGCCTTTTCTTGCGATCCCTACTTGTTTGGCAAATTTGACTAGTCTGTTTCTAGAGGCACAACATGGAGTTGGAGTAGGATCTTGATCAGCTTGGTGTTTATTAGAGTATTCCCGCTATTGTTTGATGTTTAGAAATGATAAATATTCTACATACTTTCTTTTGTTTCAGATTTTTCTCCAGTGCATTCTGGGATTGCTTCTGACTTGCTATGGTGTGGTGAACGTTGCGGGCAACTTCCGGGAAATCAAAGCTAGTGCTGAGCAGGACAATAAGTATGTTCATCCTTTTATCTTTCAGCTCTTGTTTGTTTACATAACCTGCTCTCAAGAAAGTATTTATGAAACAAAATCACAAGCCGTGAACTAGTTGCACAATTTTAGCTTTAACTCGTTCCGTACGTTTCGGCGCACTGTGCATCACTCTCAATTTGATTAGTATGAACCGTCATCAAACCATATTTTTTAAAGCATGTATTGTATCATCATAATATTGGTGAATTTAATATCTTGTTCAAATATCTAAAAATTCACTTAATATGTTATATGTTAGATAAATATAAATTTGAAGATTTATTCTTAAAACCATGAATAATATTGTCTCTGAAATCTCTCCCGCTGCATTGATAAAAAGCTTCCGTATGGAAAGAGTTACGGCTAACAAAGAACTATTTTCATAATTTTAATCTTTTTTTTTCCCCCACAATTTTTGGCAAACTCTGCCAAAAATAAAAACCATTTCCACAATTTCAGTCAATCAAAACATCAAACAAAGATTGTTTCCTCAAATATTGGCAAACCAGATCACGAACCAAGAACTATCTACACAAATTTTGTCAAACCAAACCACCAGCCAAGAACTATCTACACAAATATTGTCAAACCAAACTTTTGTTACTAAGTATTAACATTTTTGCTCATCTTCTCCAGATTAGTTCACCAAACACTCAATTTTTTTGTTTGTTAGCTTCTCTAAATAAATTCACAAAAAATTTCAAATTCTGTCCACTAATTTCTCCAAATATAATTCACTCAAGACTTAATCATTCAACATATCCTGTAAATTTCATCAATTTACAGACGAAGAAACATTCCATGATGAGAAATATAGATGAGTATTTCACCTAATAAATCATAACTGGAGACTAATTTGTATGGCCCTTTTTGTCTTGTCAGACGGTCTAGTAGAGGCTATTGTGTATATGGCCCATTTTGTCTTGTCAGACGGTCTAGTGGAGGCTATTGTGTATATGGCCCTTTTTGTCTTGTCAGATGGTCTAGTAGAGGCTATTGTGTATATGGCCCTTTTTGTCTTGTCAGACGGTCTAGTAGAGGCTATTGTGTATATGGCCCTTTTTGTCTTGTCAGACAGTCTAGTAGAGGCTATTGTGTATTTTTTGTAGGTTTTGTTTTTGTCGAACAGCTTCTCTTGTGGTTAATTCTACCAATGTTTGACAAACACATGCAGTCACAGAATGAACAAGTCAGGCCCACTGATCCACAAGGATTTCCACCCTTTTTTATGAGTCTTTTTTTCTTCTTAGTTTTAGCGTTAGCACAGTCTCAAATGATGTTATACCGTTTCTTATACATGCTGTCCATGATGTGCGATCACTTGCCAGATACTCCCAGTCATATTCACATATGGAAAAGTCATTCAGAGATGATTTACAAATATCTCTATATCATAGTTTAGGTCTGCCGATTTGTCTTTGTCCGTGTGTTAGTTCGCCTTATAGTATTTGCCTGGGGTGCGCTTTTCTTCCATTCGCTGGACATGCCCCAGCCATCTTAGTCTTCGACATCTGAGCATCGACGTGATTGTTGGGGTCTTAGCACGACTCTAATGTTTGAATTGATATTGGGGAACTGTTTGGTCTAGAAGTAAGATGTTGGGCTCTGGACAATAAGCTCCTGGGTTCAACCTCCACCCAGTGTGGGAATTTTTAAAAAATGTAATCTGTGGTTTCTTCATGGCATTACTCTTTCCTGGTCTCTGGGTAGTGAGATCCGATGTCTAAGCCCCCCAGAGAATGTTTGAAAAACAGAATATTTAATTTTTGACTACTCAATATCAACTTATATGCTTCTGTAAGCTGCCCTTCATGCACCACATTAGATTTCATTCCTTCATACATTGTTGAATAATAATTTTACAAATTCATTGTAAAATAAAAATTGTCAACTCCAATATCCTATTATATGGCTGTGAAACATGGAGAACAACAAAATTGACAATCATGAAGATACAGACTTTCTTTAATGGATGCTTATGCAGAATAAAGGATGGAAATGGCAGGACAAAATCACTAACATAGAATTATGGAAATATACCAGTCAAATACCAGTGGATAAAGAGATACAGTGAAGACGATGGCGCTTGATAGGACACACACTGCGGGAGCCAACTGAGAGTATTACACAAAAGGCCGTTTTTGGAATCCCCAGGGGAAAAGACAAAGAAGAAGACCAAGAAATTCTTGCAGAAGACAGACAGAAGCAGAGATGAAGATGATGTGGAAGAAATGGAATGATCTTAAAAGAATGGCAAGAAACAGACTTGGAAAGTGTTTGTTGAAGACCTATGCTCCACAGGGAGCTGAAAGTGTTTGTTGAAGACCTATGCTCCACAGGGAGCTGAAAATATTTGTTGAAGACCTATGCTCCACAGGGAGCTGAAAGGTAGAGAAAGAGACTCAACATCATCTATTGAATATTTTTATTCATCATAATACTACTAAACACAATTCAAACAAGACATGCAATTTTTGGGCCATGTTAAAAGACACAACAGCCTACTAAAAGTAATCTTGGAGGGGAAAATACAAGGTAAAGAAGCAGAGGCAGACCAAGACTAACATGGATGAGTAACATCAAAAGATGGACAAATCAGCCTATCAAAGCAAGAGACAGCAGAATGGCACTCCATAGTAGCCAACCTTCGTTGCTGAGATGGCACCCGATGATGATGATGATGATTCATCATAATAATAACACGACATGTTAGTTGAGTCTGACTAGGACAGGGTCAACAGTAGAACTGACAATGAATACCAGGGATAGGAAAGGGGTCAACAGTAGAACTGACAGTGAATACCAGGACAGAAAAGGGATCAACAGTAGAACTGACAGTGAATACCACAGATAGGAAAGGGGTCAACAGTAGAACTGAGTGAATACCACAGATAGGAAAGGGGTCACAGAACTGAGTGAATACCATGGACAGGAAAGGGATCAACAGTAGAACTGACAGTGAATACCAGGGACAGGAAAGGGATCAACAGTAGAACTGACAGTGAATACCAGGACAGAAAAGGGATCAACAGTAGAACTGACAGTGAATACCATGGGCAGGAGAGGGGTCAACAGTAGAACTGACAGTGAATACCAGGGACAGGAAAGGGATCAACAGTAGAACTGACAGTGAATACCAGGGACAGAAAAGGGATCAACAGTAGAACTGACAGTGAATACCATGGGCAGGAGAGGGGTCACAGTAGAACTGACAGTGAATACCAGGGACAGGAAAGGGATCACAGTAGAACTGACAGTGAATACCAGGGACAGAAAAGGATCAACAGTAGAACTGACAGTGAATACCAGGGACAGGACAGACATCAACAGTAGAACTGACAGTGAAGATCAGGTACAGGAAAGGGGTCAAATGTAGAACTGACAGTGAATATCAGGGACAGGAAAGGGGTCAAATGTAGAACTGACAGTGAATACCTAGGACAGGAAAGGGGTCAACAGTAGAACTGAGTGAATAACGGGACAGGGGTAAACAGAACTGACAGTGAATA
This sequence comes from Megaustenia siamemsis, assembly GCA_032433765.1. Taxonomy (NCBI): domain Eukaryota; kingdom Metazoa; phylum Mollusca; class Gastropoda; order Stylommatophora; family Ariophantidae; genus Megaustenia; species Megaustenia siamemsis. The sequence goes on from JAVIAB010000049.1 coordinate 16,865,156, forward strand.
CCAGGGACAGGAAAGGGATCATCATTAGAATTGACAGTGAATACCACAGACAGGAAAGGGGTCAACAGTAGAACTGACAGTGAATACCAGGGATAGGAAAGGGGTCAACAGTAGAACTCACTGTGAATACCAGGGACAGGAAAGGGATCATCAGTAGAATTGACAGTGAATACCAGGGACAGGAAAGAGATCAACAGTAGAACTGACAGGACAAGCTCAGGAATATATGGAGCAGCATGGCTCCTGATGATGATGCAATAAATGGTACCATATTTAACTTTAATTTAAAATGATTCCACAGAACCTGGGAGATGTTAAGTAACAGGCAGGGCTTCAATATGTTTCACCATCGTGGGAAGGCCTTATTTCAAAGGATTAATGCCTAGTCTTCACAAAGTTGTTTTCATATTACATCATTGGTAAGAATGTTGATCTTTAGTTGCTTGCAGGTTGTTTGTTACGGTAGAGTGAGGGAGGCCACACACTCAAAATGTGTGACAGAGCATTAGAGTAAACAACTAGCAGTGTCAGATTAATAAAGGGAGGGTACGGTGCATCTACAGCCTCAAAGCCGCTTCTGGTCTGCAACCCATAGCTGACTTCTTGTGTTAGGATTAGCTGCAACAATGGCTGAATCAAGATCTTAGTCTTTCCTCTTCTCTCCCCCCTACACGCCCTTTCCTGCGGTAATGGACTAACCGGTCTGGCCAAGTGGTTAAGGATCAAATCGAGTGAAGAGGGAACTAAGTACTGAACAAATGCTGTGCTGAAGTTGGATGTTTTGGGCCTGATATCACAGCTTGGTGTAAGCTACAATATATCACAAGTAGTATAACATGTTACTGTAAACTATAACATATTACATCTAGTATAACATGTTACTGTAAACTATAACATATTGCATCTAGTATCACATGTTACTGTAAAATACAACATATCACATCTAGTATAACATGTTACTGTAAACTACAACATATCACATCTAGTATAACCAGTTTCCAAAATGGAGGAATTATTTTTCTCCGGCTTGGTATAGAACCGTTGATCAGAGGTTTAACAAGCCACTATCGTAAAAACGATGTTGTTAATGAAACGTAGACCTGATACAAAGGAATCATTGTTAAGATTTAAAAAAAGGGTAGTAGTAAAGGGAATTTGTAACAACTGGAAAGGCATGACACTTTTGTCAGTTGCCTCAAAGTTATTCTGCAAAATCATCCTAAATAGAATAAAGGATTCAATAGATACAGTAATGCGTGAAGAACAGGCAGGGTTTAGAAAAGGGAGAAGCTGCCTTGACCACATTTTCACTCTACGACTTATATTGGAGGAACACATTGAAAAGCAAAAACCTTTTGTACTTAACTTCATCGACTTCAAAAAAGCATTTGATAGTATTCATAGAGATTCTTTGTGGAAAATTCTGAAGCAATATGGCTTACCATCAAAAATCATAAATATTATCAAAGACATGTATGATGGTTACACATGTGCAGTTCGAACAGAGGAAGGACTGAGCGAATGTTTCCCAATAGAAACTGGGGTTAAACAAGGATGTATTTTATCGCCCTTGTTATTTGGAATTGTTATGGACTTCATAATGAAGAAATGCTGCACTGGTAATAAAGGCATCGAATGGATACAAGGAGACCATTTGGAGGACCTCGACTTTGCTGATGACATAGTTCTCATCAGCAGCCAGATAAAAATGATGCAGGAAAACACAAATGAACTATCATCAATAGCCAGCAAAATTGGGCTTGAGATCAATCATGAAAAGACTAAAGTCATGAAAAGTTTAATTCCAACAGATGACAAAATATACATGGAAAACAAACCAGTAAAAGAGATCGATTATTTTACCTATCTTGGAAGTCACATTGATCGAGAAGGGGATACAAGCAAAGAAATTAGAATCAGAATAGCTAAAGCAGCAATGTCTTTCAGAAGCCTTGAAAAGTTGTGGAAATCAAAACTCATCAGCACAAACACAAAACTTAAACTATTCAAATCAAATGTACTATCAACCCTTACGTATGCGTGTGAAAGCTGGAAAACAACAAGAGATATAGAAACAAAGTTGAACGCATTCGAAAATAAATGTCTAAGGAAAATAACTTGGTATATCGTGGAACGAATTCAAAACAAACGAGGAAATTAGAGAAATCGTTAATCAACCACTAATATCTTCAGTAATAAAGAAAAGACGATGGTCATATGTTGGACATGTGAAGAGATAATAACCGAATAGCAAAACAAGCCCTCATATGGGAAACAACAAGTAAGAGGAAAAGAAGAAGACCCAGAGAGACACTGAGATGAACATTGATGAGAGAGGCAAGAGCAGCAGGATTCGGCTCCCTCAATGAGATAGAGCTGCTTGCACAGAACAGAGACAAATGGCAAGATTTGCTAAAATATCTTTAAAAGAATTGAAAACTGCTAGACCAAAAATTCAGATAAGAGAAGGAGTATCTTGGTCTACGCCCTATGGGCCGGCTACGGATCGAAAGGTCAATAGATAACATGTTACTGTAAACTATATATCACATCTAGTTTCCTGGAATATATTTAGGTCAAAGGACAGTTGAGCTTCATCTGCTGGGTGCGAAGTTTGAAAATGTTACTCTTATTCTCCATTTTCAGGAAATTGATTTTCTCATTGTGATCATGGTTTGTAGGATTCTCATCCTGCATTTGCCCATGGGCAAATCCTACAGCCATCTATAGTATTGCAAAGTATATCTCCCCTTGACACTGAAAGGCAAATAAGGAAGGAAGAAGATGCAGTCAATTACGTCATTCATCATCATGTGCCATACCGATTGGCGTAGGCGATCATGTCCCTCCACAATCTTCTATCTACAGTGCATCGTATCAGTTCTGTTGGTGACTGTTTTCCATGTCATGACACCAAGCTATCTAGTATTTTCTCTCTTTGTCGTCCGCAATTTCTCTTTCCTTTTATTTTGCCAGTTGTAACCAAGTATTCCAACTTTCCTCTTCTCATGTGCCCGAAAAATGTTGATTGCTAATTACGTCATTAGCCGGGTCGTGGTACAAATTAATAAGGCCTGTGGGCTGAAAGGAATCACCCAAAGTTTATGATGTTTTCAGCATTGCAAGCAGGGGTGGTTGTATCCAGCAGTACTGTGCTGAAGTTGGATGTACTGAAGGGCAAGATATTGCACCTTGCTGTAAATGACAGCATAACTCATCTAACTATCTTATCCATGAAATCAGAACAACCTCATACTCACTACTTCCCATCACAGCATCTTTTCAAGCATACAGTCAGTCAGTGTTGCTGTTAAGGTTGACTTCCATCCATGCCCTATTTGGCTGCACAGGCGATTCCAAACAACCTTCAATAATTGAATTCAATGAGAGAGAGTATTTCACAGTTACTTTTTCACCCCAGTCCCTGGCACGAAAAAACACACAGAACACAAACAAAACAGATTAAACAACTACACCCTCTGTGAAGACCTGCCAATATGGGCTGCTATTGTCTGTTGGTGCGGTTAGCAAGGTTGAACTCATAACCCAATTGTGTGCATGTCTATGTTAGTCATGTGTCATATCTTTGTGTGCATGTCTATGTTAGGCATGTGTCATATCTTTGTGTGCATGTCTATGTTAGGCATGTGTCATATCTTTGTGTACATATCTATGTCAGTCATATCTCATATCTTTGTGTGCATGTGTATGTTAGTCATGTGTCATATCTTTGCATGAATGTCTGTGTTAATCATATCTCATATCGTGATGTGTGTCAGTGTTAGTCATGCCTTGTATCATTGTGTGCATGTCTGTGTTAGTCACATCTCATATCTTTGTGTGTGCATGTCTGTGTTAGTCACCTCTAGTGACTCGGGCAGATAGTGCTCGTAAACCTGGGAGGGCTGACCATCTAAGGGCAGAATCCCCCTACAGAAAATACAATCTGCTGCCTTGCAGGAAGACTGGGGACAATCAAAGGCTAAGGAAAGCAAACCTGAATAAAATGCTGGATGAAATCGAATGCACTGGACCACTGGCGCAGAACACAGTGCAACGTTTTAACGAGTGTTCAATCAGAGTGGATCTGGCAGACTCTAATTGTGATGTTCTGTCTGTGGGGGGCGGTCAACACACTTAACCTGACAGCTGACTTCATGTGAGTCTGGAATCCTACTCTGATTGAGTCCTGATCACAGAGAGAGAGATAACCCAATTAACATACATCATTTTAATCCTAGATTACGATACCTATCTGTGACTGACGTGATTTACAGTACTGTAGTAAAAATATCTTCCACTTATATATAACATTAGGAGCTCTAAAAATAGCATTTTAAAAACTTTTTAACACATAGCTGTGTGTTTACGATAGGAGAGACACAGGAAACTCGGATTTACTGCCTCAGGTTGATTTATGACCTGAATTTGACCGCATGGGTTGGGCATGTTAAAATGTCTATTGGTACGAGCGCCGTAAGTCCATCAGTATGCCTCTACATCATAGTATCTGCTGTGTTTCCCCGAGTCACAGAGGGGTGCTTAATGTCAATTGACAACCAAGAAAAGTTCCCTGGTCCCCAGGTCATAGGAAAAAAAAAAAAATTACAAATGATAAATGTTTAAAACGAGCTGGTGAAACCAGAAATAACATCATAGCCATTAGGAAAAGACAGTCTATATTTATTGGACAGTTCATACGAAAAGAAGGCAATCTATAACAACAGGCAGAATGAATGGAAAGAAGAGCAGAGGAAAACCAAGAGTAAAAATTTTGAACAGCTTAAACAAATGGCATAACAAAAGATCCCCGACTGAAATTATGAAACACGTGAGGGACCAAGTGATGTGGAGAGAGATGATCACCTATGCGGCACCTGATGATCATGATGAGGACAAAATGCATTTGATCCTAAATATGTTATATATTACCACATTACATCAAAAATCATGTGGCAAAAGTCTGTAAAGTTTATGGTCACTAACACCATATGCCCTATATACGCCGCCACTTGGCGTGACGGGGGTACTTTACTTTTTTTTTTTTTTTAATGCTATATATTTGTTTTTACAATCACAAACGATATTGAAATAGTATCCTACACTCTAATTTATTATAATTCACTAATAATATTTGAATAATAATCATAATTCGACCTTTTAATTATTGTTAAATTGAAATGGTTGTCATAACACTCATCATTTTGTTTATTCTAAATCACTTTGTTTATTCTAAATTATATTTGTTTATTCTAAATTATTTTGTTTTTTCTAAATCATTTTGCAAAGTAAAGCACCAAGAAATAATCAAAATTTTAGGAAGCATAAACGTAGACAGCAAAGATCTAAGAATAATAAAGAACATGTACTGGCAACAAACAGCGGCCGTAAAAACTGGAAACCATTTGGGAATGTTTCAACAAATAAAACAGGGTGTTAGACAAGGTTGTGTGCTGTCACCAGATTTGTTTAATATTTATAGTGAGAAAATTTTAAGATCCATAAGGGGCAGGCCTGGACTAACAATTGGAGGACATAATATAAATAATCTAAGGTATGCTGATGATACAGTATTAATCGCTAAGAGTGAGAATGAGTTACAAGAAATGTTGGACATTATAATGAAAGAAAGCAAAAATAAAGGACTCAGCCTTAATAGCAAACAGACAGAGGTAATGGTAACAACAAAGAAAAGGACATCACCTTAGTGCAAAATAAAAACAAGTGGAACAATATTAAAACAGAATTTAAATATTTGGGAACTTTGTTAACCTCAGACGGAAGATGTACAAAAGAGGTGAGATGCAGAATGGCTCAGGCAAAAGCAGCTTTCCAAAAAATGAGGAAGATACTATGCAATCCGTTTTTGACATTAGAAACAAGAAAACGAGTTCTTAAATGTTACATAGAGCCAGTCTTAACATACGGATGCGAGTCATGGACAATAGGACAACAGACAAGAAAATCACTGTAGTCTGTAGAAATGTGGTTTTACAGAAGAATGTTGAGAATACTATGGACAGCTAAGAAGAGTAATGAAAAGGTTCTGAGAGAGGTCAAAGCAAAAAGAGAGCTAATTTCCAATAATCGGAAGAAACAATCATCATTTTTTGGCCACATAATGAGAAGAGAACAACTTGAATATATTGTAACAACTGGAAAAATTGAGGGATGAAGAGATAGAGGGAAGCAAAGAGAAAAAATAACAGACAGCTTAAGACAATGGCTTGGCAGAAGGTCAACAACAGAAATGATAAATAGCTGCCGAGATCGAAGGTTGTGGAGAGACATGATCACCTACACCAGTACTTGATGATGATGAAATAATTTTGTTCATTCTAAATTATTTTGTTTATTCTAAATCATTTTGTTTATTCTAAATTACATTTTCATTGTCCTAAATCACTTTTGTTTATTCTAAATTACATTTTCATTATTCTTAATCATTTGTTTATTCTAAATCACTTTTATTTATTCGAAATTACATTTGTTTATTCTAAATTACATTTGTTTATTCTAAATTACATTTGTTTATTTTAAATCACTTTTGTTTATTCTAAATTATATTTTTCATCATTCTTAATCACTTTGTTTAGTCTAAATAACTTTTATTTATTCTAAATCACTTTTATTTATTTTAAATTACATTTGTTTAGTCTAAATCACTTTTATTTATTTTAAATTACATTTGTTTATTCTAAATCACTTTTGTTTATTCTAAATCATTTTTGTTTATTCTGAAGTAATTTTGTTTATTAAATTACATTTGTTTATTTTAAATCATTTTGTTTATTTTAAATCATTTTTTTTTTCCACAGCACAGAAACTGTAAGACCTGTCCCAACAGCCACCCACATTTTGGCAATGCTGTTACCCATATCTGGGACTCAAACAAGAAACATCTGTCACTCCTCCAAAGTTCATTGAGACTCAAGACTGCAACTTTGAAATGTTTGTGTGTTGTATTTTATTGATTTCGTAACTTGTAGACTTGCCTTTTTTTTTTCCAGTGCAATGCTTTATTGAGGAGTTGATCCATGTTTTCCTACAACAAATGAAGTACATGGTCAAAGTTTAGAACTTTTTTTGTCTGATTAGAATAGAAATTTTATTGAGTATGAATGATCTTTTTTTTTTTTTTGTCCAGACAATGACATACAGCCCTCTATCTTCATTGTTGAAACTGCCAAGTGTTGACATGTGCTCATTTTGAACACTGAACTATGTCTTATCATATGTTTCCAATAGGTCTAGTCATTCAGTCTCATCTACACTGAAATCAGAGAGATCTTAAAGGGCAACAAAATAATTCATCACATGGAAGTTCCCAAGAAATTAGAGGCATCTTAATAGTTTAAATTTCAAACTGACAAAATAATCAGTGCTATACATGCCTTTTGATAACTTGTAGCACAGCAACACAGTCTACTGCATTGAAGTTCCCAGGAAATAGCGATATCTTAATAGTTTATATTATAAACTGACATAATAATAAGTGCTATACATGCCTTGTGATTGGACTTCCAGTCAATATGGCAGATAGGTGGCAGGAACCGTTGAGGCTGTATCTCAAATGTTCCTTGTTGCAGTTTCCTCATATCCCAAGTCTGGCTTGCTGCCAGAGCTACTGAGTTTAGTGCTCTGTGCACACCATGAGCTGTGTTTTTCATCCAGATCGTGTTTCAATATTCCAGTTGCTTATGATGAATGACGATGGACAGTTCATCTGCGTTCACTTGCAGTGCTGTTTGGCCTAATTTCTTTTGGCATGTGCTGTAACTGCTATGATGGGGACTGCAGCTGCCTTTCTTTGTTTGGATCCTTCAATGAGATCAATTTTAATTCTGAAGATTCCACTGGCACAGGCAGTTGAGCAATTATGGATTTTAATTCGTTTGATACCGGGGCCTTCAACTAGCCATAACCATGTCTAGTAATTACTAATAGTGCATGAACACAGTCCGCAGCATTGAAGTTTCCAGGAAATCAGAAATTGCAGGAGGAAAATCTTCTCTCTCCTTCAAAGGTTTTACCCTCCGGATGCTAAAGTGTAACTTTCAGGTGACTTCAGTCATCAAGAAAATTCTTGTTGGCGATCAAGAAAAAATGTGTTAGTCACCAATTTTTAAGCATTTCTAGTCTGTGGAGTCATTCTTGTTACAAACAGTTTATCATCTGTGACTTACAAAGAACAGACAGACATAGAGTTGAGTCTCGTTAGAAGTTTTGACTTACAGATTTAACATTCCTAGTTGTTATTGGCACCTGCCTTTAAATGTGCTTCACCAAGAGTGTATTTTTGGTCAATAAACATAATTATTCAGAGATTTGTTCTTTCTGTTATTGTTATCAATATTTTTTTTTTATTGTAGGAGGGGTCATGGTAGCCTAGTTGGGAAAACCACCTGAATAGTTGGGAAAACTACCTGAATAGTTGGGAAAACTGCACGAATAGTTGGGAAAACTGCATGAATAGTTGGGAAAACTGCATGAATAGTTGGGAAAACCGCCTGAATAGTTGGGAAAACCGCCTGAATAGTTGGGAAAACTGCATGAATAGTTGGGAAAACTGCCTGAATAGTTGGGAAAACTACCTGACTAGGCTACAGATGTTTGGATAACCTGTGTTTGATTCCCGCTGGAAGTGGTGTGAGTTGTACTCGTGGTTTTGAAAAAAAAAAATACCTCAATCGCTGGCTGAAATAGGTATCAGGGTAGTAATCTGGGAAAGTGAGGAATACTGCCTCGCTTTGTGAGTTTCGATGCTTGAAGTGACACTATTCAGAAGTCTCCGAACACTTCTGGATAGGTGGCTGAGCACAAATGGGTGTAAACTTACGTGCTAAACGCCGATTAATGTCTCGTACCTTGCCTTTAGTATTTTTATACAATCCCTCCCCAGCAACTCCTGCCATGCAGCTGGCCCCTGGCTGTATCAATTTAGTCCTTTTTTTTTTAATCCACAAGCTGCCATGGGGGGGGGGGGGCTGTTGCATGGGCAACAATAAAAGTCCTTGATACCATTATTCTCAAGGTTAGTGCTCTGAGGAGATACTCCACCTTCCTTGACACAGCACAGAAAGCATCACTTGCTGTATATAGAAATAACTCTTATATAAAGCCAGAAGTAAAGTTACTGTCTACAGACACATCTCTTATAAAGCCAGAAGTAAAGTTACTGTCTGCAGACACAGCTCTTATAAAGCCAGAAGTAAAGTTACTGTCTGCAGACACATCTCTTATAAAACCAGAAGTAAAGTTACTGCCTACAGACACATCTCTTATAAAACCAGAAGTAAAGTTACTGTTTACAGACACAGCTCTTATACAAGGGCGATCTTAGAGATTGTAACAACTGGAGAGGTGTGACACTTTTGTCAGTTGCCTCAAAGTTATTCTGCAAAATCATCCTAAATAGAATAAAGGATTCGATAGATACAGTAATGCGTGAAGAACAGGCTGGGTTTAGAAAATGGAGAAGCTGCCTTGGCCACATTTTCACTCTACGACTTATATTGGAGGAACACATTGAAAAGCAAAAACCTTTTGTACTTAACTTCATCGACTTCAAAAAAGCATTTGATAGTATTCATAGAGATTCTTTGTGGAAAATTCTGAAGCAATATGGCTTACCATCAAAAATCATAAATATTATCAAAGACATGTATGATGGTTACACATGTGCAGTTCGAACAGAGGAAGGACTGAGCGAATGTTTCCCAATAGAAACTGGGGTTAAACAATGATATATTTTATCGCCCTTGTTATTTGGAATTGTTATGGACTTCATAATGAAGAAATGCTGCACTGGTAATAAAGGCATCGAATGGATACAAGGAGACCATTTGGAGGACCTCGACTTTGCTGATGACATACGTAGGGAGGTCAAAAAGTAATGCACACCAATTTTTTTCTCGGAAACTATTCGGGCAAAATGTGTGAAATTTTCACAGATTGTAGCTGAACATCCCCTTTACACTACCTATTTTTCAACATAATCTCCGTCCAAGCGTATTGCCTTACGCCAACGCGAAACTAGATCATGAATGCCTCGTTTGTACCAAGTTTTGTCCTGCTCGCGTAGCCATTTTTTAACTGCACGGATCACATCCTCATCATTGTCAAAGTGTGTCCCACGCAGGAATTTTTTGAGTGGTCCAAACAGATGGAAATCTGAGGGAGCCAGATCAGGGCTGTAAGGAGGATGGGGCAGTACAGTCCAACCAAATTTGTTGATTGCTTCCCGTGTTACCAGACTTGTGTGAGGGCGTGCATTGTCATGTTGAAGCAACAAATCTGCAGATGGCTTATTAGGCCGGACTCTGTGGAACCGATTTTTGAGTTTTGTCAGTGTATTGATGTAAGCTGTCGAGTTGATTGTCTCACCTCTTGTCATTACATCAACAAAATCACACCATCAATGTCCCAGAAGACAGTGATCATCACCTTTCCGGCTGATGGAGATGTTTTGAATTTTTTTCTTTTTTGGTGACTGCGGATGATGCCATTCCATTGACTGCATTTTTGTTTCAGGCTCATAATGATGTGCCCACGTTTCGTCACCGGTAACAATTTTTGACAAAAACATTTCTCCTTCAACACCGAAACGATCCAACAATTCAGAACAGAATGTTTTCCTTTGAACTCTGTGATCATTTGTTAGGCACCGAGGAACTCATCGAGCGCAAATCTTTGAATATCCGAGAGTTTTAAAAATTGCGATTGCACTTCCCTTGCTGACTGTAAGCTGCAATGCCAATTGCTGACTAGTGATACGCCTATCCTTACGAACAATGGCAGCTGCACGGTTTAACATGTCTGTGCTGGTAGCCGAGGCAACACGTCCAGAACGCGGTAAATCATGCAGCTCCACTCGTACACTTTCTGCAGCTTTAATTCTCTGAACCCAGCGACTAACTGTGCTCCTATCGACTGCAGAACATTTATACACTGCACACAGTCGTTTATGAATGGTTGCCACAGTTTCTTTTTCCGCAACCAGAAATTCTATGACAATTCGCTGTTTGTAACGGACATTGTTGACAAGCTCCATTTTAACGGTTCATAGATTGCGTAATATTTATCAGAATGCTGTGCAATTTGGTGCACATAATTGGAACATGTCATATTCCAAGTGTGCAAAATTTCATATTCCTATCTTTATTATTAGCCGAGAAAAAAATTGGTGTGCATTACTTTTTGACCTCCCTTCATAGTTCTCATCAGCAGTCAGATAAAAACTATGCAGGAAAACACACATGAACTATCATCAATAGCCAGCAAAATTGGGCTTGAGATGAAAAGCCTCATATCCCAATGGATATGATGAACAGAGAGGGAAGCAAAATCATGAAAAGACTAAAGTCATGAAAAGTTTAATTCCAACAGACGACAAAATATACGTGGAAAACAAACCAGTAGAAGAGATCGATCACTTTATCTATCTTGGAAGTCACATTGATCGAGAAGGGGATACAAGTAAAGAAATTAGAATCAGAATGGCTAAAGCAGCAATGTCTTTCAGAAGCCTTGAAAAGTTGTGGAAATCAAATATAATCAGCACAAAAACAAAACTTAGGTTATTCAAATCAAATGTACTATCAACCCATAATGTATGCGTGTGTGGAAAACAACAAGAGATATATGAAGGGAGGTCAAAAAGTAATGCACACCAATTTTTTTCTCGGCTAATAATAAAGATAGGAATATGAAATTTTGCACACTTGGAATATGACATGTTCCAATTATGTGCACCAAATTGCACAGCATTTTGATAAATATTACGCAATCTATGAACCGTTAAAATGGAGCTTGTCAACAATGTCCGTTACAAACAGCGAATTGTCATAGAATTTCTGGTTGCGGAAAAAGAAACTGTGGCAAACATTCATAAACGACTGTGTGCAGTGTACAAATGTTCTGCAGTCGATAGGAGCACAGTTAGTCGCTGGGTTCAGAGAATTAAAGCTGCAGAAAGTGTACGAGTGGAGCTGCATGATTTACCGCGTTCTGGACGTGTTGCCTCGGCTACCAGCACAGACATGTTAAACCGGCTGATGCCATTATTCGTAAGGATAGGCGTATCACTAGTCAGCAATTGGCATTGCAGCTTACAGTCAGCAAGGGAAGTGCAATCGCAATTTTTAAAACTCTCGGATATTCAAAGATTTGCGCTCGATGGGTTCCTCGGTGCCTAACAAATGATCACAGAGTTCAAAGGAAAACATTCTGTTCTGAATTGTTGGAGCGTTTCGGTGTTGAAGGAGAAATGTTTTTGTCAAAATTGTTACCGGTGACGAAACGTGGGCACATTATTATGAGCCTGAAACAAAAATGCAGTCAATGGAATGGCATCATCATCCGCAGTCACCAAAAAGAAAAAAATTCAAAACATCTCCATCAGCCGGAAGGTGATGATCACTGTCTTCTGGGACATTGATGGTGTGATTCTTGTTGATGTAATGACAAGAGGTGAGACAATCAACTCGACAGCTTACATCAATACACTGACAAAACTCAAAAATCGGTTCCACAGAGTTCGGCCTAATAAGCCATCTGCAGATTTGTTGCTTCAACATGACAATGCACGCCCTCACACAAGTCTGGTAACACGGGAAGCAATCAACAAATTTGGTTGGACTGTACTGCCCCATCCTCCTTACAGCCCTGATCTGGCTCCCTCAGATTTCCATCTGTTTGGACAACTCAAAAAATTCCTGCGTGGGACACACTTTGACAATGATGAGGGTGTGATCCGTGCAGTTAAAAAATGGCTACGCGAGCAGGACAAAACTTGGTACAAACGAGGCATTCATGATCTAGTTTCGCGTTGGCGTAAGGCAATACGCTTGGACGGAGATTATGTTGAAAAATAGGTAGTGTAAAGGGATGTTCAGCTACAATCTGTGAAAATTTCACACATTTTGCCCGAATAGTTTCCGAGAAAAAAATTGGTGTGCATTACTTTTTGACCTCCCTACGTAGAAACAAAGTTGAACGCATTCGAAAATAAATGTCTAAAGAAAATACTTGGTATAGCGTGGAACGAATTCAAAACAAACGAGGAAATTAGAGAAATCGCCAATCAACCACTAATATCTTCAGTAATAAAGAAAAGACGATGGTCATATGTTGGACATGTGATGAGAAGAGATAATAATCGAATAGCAAAGCAAGCCCTCATGTGGGAAACAACAGGTAAGAGGAAGACCAAGAGAGACACTGAGAAGAACATTGATGAGAGAGGCAAGAGCAGCAGGAATCGGCTCCCTCAATGAGATAGAGCTGCTTGCACAGAACAGAGACAGATGGCGAGATTTGATAAAATATCTTTAAAAGAAAACTGCTAGAACAAAAATTCAGATAGGAGAAGGTGTATCTTGGTTTACGCCCTATGGGCCGGCTACGGCTCGAAAGGTCAATAGATAGATAGAAAGTTTCTGTCTACAGACACATCTCTTATTAAAGGCAGAATCAAAGTTTCTGTCTACAGACACATCTCTTATTAAAGGCAGAATCAAAGTTTCTGTCTACAGACAAAGTTGTGGAGAGACATGATCACATACGCCATCATGCACGGTATTTGAAAAACATTATTGATCATGTAAATAAATAATCTGAACACTGGGGGGTGAAGAAGTGAAAGATGAAAGAGCAGATCTATAGTAATATTATTTAGGTATGGTGTAGAGATTAAGTTCTTAAATGTTATGTAGAGCAGTCTTAACATATGGATGTGAATCATGGACAATAGGACAACAGACAAGAAAATCACTGGAGTCTGTAGAAATGTGGTTTTACAGAAGAATGTTGAGAATACCATGGACAGCTAAGAAGAGTAATGAAAACGTTCTGAAAGAAATCAAACCAAAAAGAGAGCAAATTTCCAATATTAGGAAGAAACAATCATCATTTTTGGCCATGTAATGAGAAGAGAACCACTGGAAAATATTGTAACAACTGGAAAAATTGAGGGACGAAGAGATAGAGGGAAGCAAAGAGAAAAGATACCAGACAGCTTAAGAGAATGGCTTGACAGAAGGTCAACAACAGAAATGATAAATAACTGTCGAGATCAAAAGTTGTGGAGAGACATGATCACCTATGCCAGTAGGCCCGGTACTTGATGATAGAGAGATTGACCAAAGAACAACGTGTTAGAATGTACTAACAAGGCAAGAGGACGACAGAGCTATATAGAGTGGCATCAAGAGATGGACAAGAAACAGCGTGTCAGAATGTACCAACAAGACAAGAGGACGACAGAACTATATAGATGGGAGAGTGACATCAAGAGATGGACAAGAAACAGCGTGTCAGAATGTACCAACAAGACAAGAGGACGACGGAACTATATAGATGGGAGAGTGACATCAAGAGATGGACAAGAAACAGCGTGCCAGAATGTACCAACAAGACAAGAGGACGACAGAACTATATAGATGGGAGAGTGACATCAAGAGATGGACAAGAAACATCGTGTCAGAATGTACCAACAAGACAAGAGGACGACAGAACTATATAGGTGGGAGAGTGACATCAAGAGATGGACAAGAAACAGCGTGTCAGAATGTACCAACAAGGCAAGAGGACGACAAAGCTATATAGATGGGTGAGTGACATCAAGAGATGGACAAGAAACAGCGTGCCAGAATGTACCAACAAGGCAAGAGGACGACAAAGCTATATAGATTTCTTTTAGAGTTCTACTTTGGTGCGGAGACGGGAAAACAGGTAAAGGTCACATGACCCGTGTAGCAGGTCACATGATAGATCGGACAAGATGGCGACAGAGATCAAACGGGAGGAGTTGGCCCCGGTAAGCAGCAAGAAACCTGAGCTGGTGGGTAAAATTGAAGGATGTCCGGACGTTATCAACATGGCCATGATCATCCCAAGAGAGGACGGAGTTATCAGTGTCAGCGACGACAAGTAAGACAATAGGTTTGATGTTTGTTTGTTTGGGTGGTGACCTAAGTCCTAAGTCTATCCAGATTGAGTGAGTATAATTATAATAAATAGTAGTATTTATTATACTTTATATATATATTTATTATACTTTACAAAAATCTTGCTAAAAGTTAAAAGTTATACAAGGAAGGATTCAGAATAAAATCAATACTGAATTAGATGAGCAGCAATTTGGATTTAGGAAAAATAGCGGGACAAAAGAAGCCATATTCTGCATGAGAACATTAATCGAAAAATACACAGAAGTAAACAAACCAATATATATATATGCCTGCTTCATAGACTACACCAAAGCTTTTGATAGAGTACACCACAAACAACTTATAGAATGCCTAAAAGAGATACATCTAGATGACATGGATATACCACTAATATGCAATCTATACTGGGAGCAAACAGCAATAATAAAATATAACAAAGAGTTCTCTACACCCATTGATATAAAAAGAGGAGTAAGACAAGGATGCATCCTATCACCAAGCTTGTTCAATCTATACACTGAGCAAATCTTTAAAAACATCATAGAGATGCCAGGCCTACAAATTAATGGTAACAAATAATAATACATAAATATTATTATATGGGGAACTTCCGAGGCGATAATAGGGAATAATAGAACAAATAAGTATGTGTTAGCACTCGGAAAAATTAACAGACAAAAACAACAGAAAAAAACGAAGAACAATATATGGTCCGAAGTGGGATTGAACCCGTACTCCCTGGCACCGCGCCTTGCCACGAGAGGCCGAACGCTTGGCACACTGCCACTCAGCCACTAAAAAATGGCTATTGTAGTAGTGTCTTCCACGAAAGGCGCTCTCAATGACTATAGCATAGGGTAACGATCTCAGACCGGAAAATAAATTGTATATTTGTACTTTTCTATTAATGCAAGTATCTCCCAGTAGGGCTGAATACTTGTGTTGTAGACAAACATTTATAGGACGAAACAGCACGGATAGTAGTTTCCAGTGGTTATATACTGGTAACAAATAATAATACATAAATATTATTATATGGGGAACTTCCGAGGCGATAATAGGGAATAATAGAACAAATAAGTATGTGTTAGCACTCGGAAAAATTAACAGACAAACAACAACAGAAAAAAACGAAGAACAATATATGGTCCGAAGTGGATCGAACCCGTACTCCCTGGCACCGCGCCTTGCCACGAGAGGCCGAACGCTTGGCACACTGCCACTCAGCCAACTAAAAAATTGGCTATTGTAGTAGTGTCTTCCACGAAAGGCGCTCTCAATGACTATAGCATAGGGTAACGATCTCAGACCGGAAAATAAATTGTATATTTGTACTTTTCTATTAATGCAAGTATCTCCCAGTAGGGCTGAATACTTGTGTTGTAGACAAACATTTATAGGACGAAACAGCACGGATAGTAGTTTCCAGTGGTTATATACTGGTAACAAATAATAATACATAAATATTATTATATGGGGAACTTCCGAGGCGATAATAGGGAATAATAGAACAAATAAGTATGTGTTAGCACTCGGAAAAATTAACAGACAAACAACAACAGAAAAAAACGAAGAACAATATATGGTCCGAAGTGGGATCGAACCCGTACTCCCTGGCACCGCGCCTTGCCACGAGAGGCCGAACGCTTGGCACACTGCCACTCAGCCAACTAAAAAATTGGCTATTGTAGTAGTGTCTTCCACGAAAGGCGCTCTCAATGACTATAGCATAGGGTAACGATCTCAGACCGGAAAATAAATTGTATATTTGTACTTTTCTATTAATGCAAGTATCTCCCAGTAGGGCTGAATACTTGTGTTGTAGACAAACATTTATAGGACGAAACAGCACGGATAGTAGTTTCCAGTGGTTATATACTGGTAACAAATAATAATACATAAATATTATTATATGGGGAACTTCCGAGGCGATAATAGGGAATAATAGAACAAATAAGTATGTGTTAGCACTCGGAAAAATTAACAGACAAACAACAACAGAAAAAAACGAAGAACAATATATGGTCCGAAGTGGGATCGAACCCGTACTCCCTGGCACCGCGCCTTGCCACGAGAGGCCGAACGCTTGGCACACTGCCACTCAGCCAACTAAAAAATTGGCTATTGTAGTAGTGTCTTCCACGAAAGGCGCTCTCAATGACTATAGCATAGGGTAACGATCTCAGACCGGAAAATAAATTGTATATTTGTACTTTTCTATTAATGCAAGTATCTCCCAGTAGGGCTGAATACTTGTGTTGTAGACAAACATTTATAGGACGAAACAGCACGGATAGTAGTTTCCAGTGGTTATATACTGGTAACAAATAATAATACATAAATATTATTATATGGGGAACTTCCGAGGCGATAATAGGGAATAATAGAACAAATAAGTATGTGTTAGCACTCGGAAAAATTAACAGACAACAACAACAGAAAAAAACGAAGAACAATATATGGTCCGAAGTGGGATCGAACCCGTACTCCCTGGCACCGCGCCTTGCCACGAGAGGCCGAACGCTTGGCACACTGCCACTCAGCCAACTAAAAAATTGGCTATTGTAGTAGTGTCTTCCACGAAAGGCGCTCTCAATGACTATAGCATAGGGTAACGATCTCAGACCGGAAAATAAATTGTATATTTGTACTTTTCTATTAATGCAAGTATCTCCCAGTAGGGCTGAATACTTGTGTTGTAGACAAACATTTATAGGACGAAACAGCACGGATAGTAGTTTCCAGTGGTTATATACTGGTAACAAATAATAATACATAAATATTATTATATGGGGAACTTCCGAGGCGATAATAGGGAATAATAGAACAAATAAGTATGTGTTAGCACTCGGAAAAATTAACAGACAAACAACAACAGAAAAAAACGAAGAACAATATATGGTCCGAAGTGGGATCGAACCCGTACTCCCTGGCACCGGAAAAAAGTTCCACATATAATAATATTTATGTATTATTATTTGTTACCAGTATATAACCACTGGAAACTACTATCCGTGCTATTTCGTCCTATAAATGTTTGTCTACAACACAAGTATTCAGCCCTACTGGGAGATACTTGCATTAATAGAAAAGTACAAATATACAATTTATTTTCCGGTCTGAGATCGTTACCCTATGCTATAGTCATTGAGAGCGCCTTTCGTGGAAGACACTACTACAATAGCCAATTTTTTTAGTTGGCTGAGTGGCAGTGTGCCAAGCGTTCGGCCTCTCGTGGCAAGGCGCGGTGCCAGGGAGTACGGGTTCGATCCCACTTCGGACCATATATTGTTCTTCGTTTTTTTCTGTTGTTGTTTGTCTGTTAATTTTTCCGAGTGCTAACACATACTTATTTGTTCTACAAATTAATGGAAAGATAATCAATAACCTAAGATATGCTGACGATACTGTACTATCTATCTATCTATCTATTGACCTTTCGAGCCGTAACCGGCCCATAGGGCGTAGACCAAGATACACCTTCTCCTATATGAATTTTTGTTCTAGCAGTTTTCTTTTAAAGATATTTTATCAAATCTCGCCATCTGTCTCTGTTCTGTGCAAGCAGTTCTATCTCATTGATGGAGCCGATTCCTGCTGCTCTTGCCTCTCTCATCAATGTTCTTCTCAGTGTCTCCCTGGGTCTTCCTCTTTTTCTTTTACCTGTTGTTTCCCATATGAGACGATACTGTACTACTAGCAGAAAATCCTAAAGACCTACAACAATTACTTAATGAAATAAACACGACAAGCAAAAATATGGACTAGATATGAATATCAAAAAGACTAAAACTATGATCATAAACAAAGAAAATACCCAAAACCCACAAGTGGATATCAAAATTGAAGGAATAGACCTTGAGACAGTTCAGAACTATAACTACCTTGGACATACTATAACCAGTGATGGAAAATGTACAACTGAAATAAACAAAAGAATAGGAATGGCAAAAAGTAATTTTAATGTCATGAAGAACATACTAACATCAAAACAAATAACACCAGAGCTAAAACTAAGAATAGCAAAATGTTACATCTTCTCAATATTCCTATATGGTGCTGAAACATGGACATTAGACAAGAAAACAGAACAGAGAATTGAAGCCTTTGAAATGTGAATATATAGAAGAATAGGTAGAATTGGATGGAAGGAAAAGAAAACAAATGACAAAGTCTTAAAACAACTAAAAATGAAAAGAGAACTTCTGAACACAATTAGAACAAGACAAATGCGATTCTTAGGCCATGTTAAAAGACACAACAGCCTACTGAAAGTGATCCTGGAGGGGAAAATACAAGGTAAAAGAGGCAGAGGCAGACCAAGATTAACATGGACGAGTAACATCAAAAGATGGACAAATCAACCGATGACAACCTGCACCATCAAAGCAAGAGATAGAGCAAAATGGCGCTCCATGGTAGCCAACCTTCGTTGCGGAGACGGCACTCAATGATGATGATTTATTATACTATACTAATAATATACTTAGTATAATAAGTATAGTATAGTATAGTATAGCCATAGCTAATAGCGCGGAATCCCGGCTGAAGTGGGAGCTATAGCTATATTATTCAAAATCACTTTCAGTGAGTAATCACATCAGTGTGTGAGTAATTTATAGTAGTTAACTGTTAAGTAGTAGTAGAAGTTAAGTTAAACCGCAATTAAACGTGAAGTGTAGGGACAACAAGACGCGAGAACTTTCACTTTGTGTTGTGTTATCACCGGTGAGATCATATTTATTATGGGCGTCACTAGTCAAGTGCATGCTCTTCCCTTAGTAAAAAGTAAAGAGTGCCCCAAGTGGCGTATAAGATAAGGGAATATGGTTGGTATTAGTGAACATAAATTTTACAGACCTTCAGCACATGATTTTTGGGGTAATGTGGCCGCTTTACTTTTCAAGAAAAAATTCGGTACCCATTTAAGGCTGGGTGAACCCGGAAGCCGTCGGTTGGGATCGAACCCGACCCCTTGTCCTTTGTAGTCCAGTTCACTAACCACTGAGCTATTGTGGCTCCCTCTTCCCTAGCTTAATGATGAAGTGATAATCTATTTTCTACTGCTTCAAATTGAAAGCATCGTACAAGTACTTCAGTGACATTTCTAAACTAGTTTTTTTAGATAATTTACGAGTTTAGTGTCCTAAATTATTTCTGCTTGAAGTATCATCCCTTTGCAATTTATTTGGTCGCTCAGGAATTTGTCATTAGACTACCCCTGGGTTACATTTAAGGTTTGGAATAGCTCACAACAAACTATAAACCTAACCCTAAACCTTGTTGAAAAAAATATAACTAAATGCATAAAAACTAGAAACAGTTGATAATTCTAGTCCGGTCAGCGAAGGGAGATCACTTCTTCTTCTACTTTTCAGCTCCTGTGGAGCATAGGTCTTCGACAAACACTTTCCAGGTCGTTCTGTTTCTTGCCATTCTTTTAAGATCATTCAATGTCTTCCCCATCATCTTGATCTCTGCTTCTATCTGTCTTCTCCAAGAATTCCTTGGTCTTCCTCTTTGTCTTTTCCCCTGGGGATTCCAAAAAAGGGCCTGTTGCGTAATACTCTCAGTTGGTTTCCGTAGTGTGTGTCCTATCCAGCGCCATCGTCTTCGCTGTATCTCTTTATCCACTGGTGTTTGACTGGTACATTTCCATAATTCTATGTTAGTGATTTTGTCCTGCCATTTCCATCCTTTTATTCTGCGTAAGCATCCATTAATGAAAGTCTGTATCTTCGTGATTGTCAATTTTGTTGTTCTCCATGTTTCACAGCCATATAATAGGACCGACTTAACATTTGAGTTGAAAATTTTAATTTTTGTATTTAACCTAATTTCTTTGGATTTCCATATGTTTCCCAGTGCAATGAAAGCTCCTCTTGCTTTTGATATCCTTATTTGGGTATCATTTTCTGTTCCTCCCTCTTTATCTGCCCAGATATATGTAAGATTGTACGTCTAGTAGAGGTATTTCTCCATTTTATTTGGTTATTGCCAACTGTATTAATTCTCATAATGTTGGTCTTATCTCTATTAATCTTCAGTCCTAGCGGTTGTGATCTCTCATCTAATATACTCATTTTATCTTGCATCTGTTGGTGGCTGTGTGATAGGAGAGCTATGTCATCAGCAAAGTCTAAATCATCAAGTTGTTTGGTCAGTGACCACTGGATCCCATTTCTGTTGTTTTGAGTTATTTTCATAATCCAATCTATGGCCAGTAGAAAGAGAAATGGAGACAGATGGCATCCCTGCCTTACTCCTGTTCTTATTTCAAATTCTTCTGTAAGCTGTCCTTCATGCACCACACTACATTTTGTTCCTTCATACATTATTTTTATCAGGTTAATAAACTTTATGGGGATTCCGTAATGACTCAGCAACTTCCAAAGCATTCTTCTGTCTAAACTATCAAATGCCTTTCGTAACTTATGAATCCAATATAAAGTGGAATTTGGGACACTAAACTTGTAAATTACTTTTCTTTTTTTTTATTAATTATTTGTTTTTTTTTCAAACTCATTTTGAATTTTGTAATACAGCAATAAATACATCATCACAAGTAGGCTAGTACGGTGGTAAGCCATCCAGTGAGGATAGATTAATCATTGATTTAATTATTTAACTGTCAAATGGATTTCTCATTGTCTAGCTGTTTTGTCTATCTCAGTGAGTGAAAGTCTGCAGTGATTTTAATGCCTTGACCCAGGTTGCATAATGATCATCGACATTGATATGATAACATCATAGCTAAAAAACTTAGCCTATCCAACTCTATATTGAGAATCACTTCTCTACATTTCAGGAACTGTCAATCTAATTATTGTTCTATCACAGCTTTAATTCTTTCCGTACATTTGCCCTGTGTGTCATGCTGATTTCGGCCGCATAGTATGCTATTGTCAATTTGATTAGTGTGAACTGTCATCAAACCATATTTTTTGTTACATGTCTTGTACAATCTTGATATTGGTGAAATCTAATACCTTGTTCAGTTATCTAAAAATTCATATATAATATGTTATATGTTAGATAAATATAAATATGTAGATTGATTCTCTTCGGATTCAGGAAAAACAGTGGGACAAAAGAAGCCATATTCAGCATGAGGACATTGATTGAAAAGTACATGGAAGTAAACAAACCAATATATGCCTGCTTCATAGACTACACCAAAGCATTTGATAGAATACACCATAACCAACTTATAGACTACCTAAAAGATGTAAATCTTGATGACACCGACATACGACTGATATGCAATTTGTACTGGGAGCAAACAGCAATAATAAAATATAACAAGGAGAACTTTACACCCATTGATATAAAAAGAGGAGTAAGACAAGGATGCATCCTATCACCACGCTTGTTCAATCTATACACTGAGCAAATCTTTAAAATATCACTGAGATGCCAGGCCTAAACATTAATGGGAAGATAATCAATAACCTAAGATATGCTGATGATACTGTACTACTAGCCGAAAATCCTAAAGATCTACAACAATTACTTAATGTAATAAACATGACAAGCAAAAAATATGGACTAGGTATGAATATCAAAACGACTAAAACTATGATCATAAACAAAGAAAATTATCAAGACCTACAATTAAATATCAAAGTTGAAGGAATACATCTAGAGACAGTTCAGAACTACAACTACCTGGGGCATACTATAACCAGTGATGAAAAATGTACAACTGAAATAAATAAAAGAATAGGTATGGCAAAAAGTAATTTCAATGCCATGAAAAATATACTAAAACATCAAAACAAATAACACCAAGGCTAAAACTAAGAATAGCAAAATGTTACATCTTCTCAATATTCCTGTATGGTGCAGAAACATGGACATTAGACAACAAAACAGAACAGAAAATTGAAGCCTTTGAAATGTGGATTTATAGAAGAATAGGTAGAATTGGATGGAAAGAAAAGAAAACAAATGAGGAAGTTTTAAAACACCTAAAAACGAAAAGAGAACTACTAAACACAATTAGAGCAAGACAAATGAAATTTTTGGGTCATGTTAAAAGACACAACAGCCTAATAAAAGTAATATTGGATGGGAAAATACAAGGTAAAAGAGACAGAGGCAGACCAAGACTAACATGGACGAGTAAGCAAAGGTAGTATCTCACCCACAATGATTTTCATTCAATAGCAAAGGTAATACCTCTCCCATGAAGATTTTCATTCAATAGCAAAGGTAATACCTCTCCCATGAAGATTTTCATTCAATAGCAAAGGTAATACCTCTCCCATGAAGATTTTCATTTAATAGCAAAGGTAATACCTCTCCCATGAAGATTTTCATTCAATAGCAAAGGTAATACCTGTCCCATGAAGATTTTCATTCAATAGCAAAGGTAATACCTCTCCCATGAAGATTTTCATTCAATAGCAAAGGTAATACCTGTCCCATGAAGATTTTCATTCAATAGCAAAGGTAATACCTGTCCCATGAAGATTTTCATTCAATAGCAAAGGTAATACCTCTCCCATGAAGATTTTCATTAATAGCAATGGCAGTACCTCACTTATGAAGATGGTGTTAGTGCCTATATTTGAATATAAACCTTTGGCACATTATTGTTGGGGTTATGTGGTCTTTCAATTACTATTATACCCATACCAGTTTACTTTCTCAGAAAAAAATTGGGTACCCAATTAAGGAAAAATTAAAAAATAGAAAAAATGGTATGTTAGAAGCTTTACGCGATAAGTAGACAACACAGATTAAACGACGTTTCTGCCCAATAGGCCTTCAGCAGGAACAAACAAAAAAACACTCACACGGATATGTAAGTAAAACTAATCCTACATAGCTAGCTAGTAACGAAACATCCAAAACAAAAATAATCGAAATATGTTAAAGAAAATAAAAATGTCTTCCCTGTGTGTCAGACCGAGGTCAAAATGAAAAGGAAATGGTAACCTGAGTGTGGCTGTCGTGTATGTGCAGAAATGTGCAGAAATGCACACAGAACCAAAGGTACCCATTTAAGGCTGGATGAACCTGGAAGCCATTGACCAGAATCAAGCCAACTCGTGTCCTAAGTAGTTCAGTTCACTAACCATTGAGCTATTGTGACTCCCTTTACAATCTTGAACTTTATGTATAACTGACTTCTGCCATATCTCGCCTAAGCATCGGTGGCTGAGTGGTTAGTGTGCTCGCTTCCTGATCTGAAGTCTCCGGGCTCAATCCCTAGCAGCGGTGGATTTTTTTTTTGGACTGCCAAGGCTCCGAGGTTCAAGCCTTCAGACTGCCATAAAATGGGTACCAGTGATTTTTCTGGGAAGTAAAGGTGGCCTGGCGTGGTACCGACCACATCACTCAAGAATGTTCCGTGGTCATAGAAAAATATGGTCACTAACACCAAATTCCCCATAAACCTAGCAAGACGTAGAGGGTAACTTTACTTTACTTTACTTTACTTTACTTTACTTTACTTTACTTTACTTTACTTTACTTTACTTTACTTTACTTTACTTTACTTTACTTTGCCTTACCTTACCTTACCTTACCTTACCTTACCTTACCTTACCTTACCCTACCCTACCTTAACTAACCCTACCCTACCCCACCCACTCCACTCCACCCCACCCTTCTCTACTCCACCCCACCCTTCTCTACTCCACTCCACTCAACCCTACCCCGGCCCACCCCACCCCACTCTACTCTACTCTACTCTACTTTACATCTCGCCTACATAACAGAATTGTTGCCCTGTGGATGTTCATTTTGCATTTGTGTCTCTTGCAGAAGTGTGCGTGTCTGGCTCAAGCGAGACTCTGGACAGTACTGGCCAAGCATTTGTCACACGATGCCAGGTCAGTGACTACTTCACCAGCCAATCAAACTGTTCAGTTATTGATTTTGATGGATAAATAAATCAGGTTCATATGCAGCCACAAATCAGTGTTTGTCAAAGTCACACAATCAAACTACAGGATATTTAAACAAAACCAACCAACAAAATACATTGTTCTGCTTCATCAAGGCTAACACCATGTTTGTTTCACTGATGGCTGATTCACTATAGGAATGTTTGTTTCACTGTTGGCTGATTCACTATAGGAATGTTTGTTTCACTGTTGGCTGATTCACTAAGAATATGTTTGTTTCACTGTTGGCTGATTCACTATAGGAATGTTTGTTTCACTGTTTGCTGATTCACTATAGGCATGTTTGTTTCACTGTTGGCTGATTCACTATAGGATATGTTTGTTTCACTGTTGGCTGATTCACTATAGGAATGTTTGTTTCACTGTTGGCTGATTCACTATAGGAATGTTTGTTTCACCGTTGGCTGATTCACTATAGGAATGTTTGTTTCACTGTTGGCTGATTCACTATAGGAATGTTTGTTTCACTGTTGGCTGATTCACTATAGGCATGTTTGTTTCACTGTTGGCTGATTCACTATAGGAATGTTTGTTTCACTGTTGGCTGATTCACTATAGGAATGTTTGTTTCACTGTTGGCTGATTCACTATAGGAATGTTTGTTTCACTGTTGGCTGATTCACTATAGGAATGTTTGTTTCACTGTTGGCTGATTCACTATAGGAATGTTTGTTTCACTGTTGGCTGATTCACTATAGGAATGTTTGTTTCACTGTTGGCTGATTCACT
Source organism: Megaustenia siamemsis (assembly GCA_032433765.1). NCBI lineage: Eukaryota > Metazoa > Mollusca > Gastropoda > Stylommatophora > Ariophantidae > Megaustenia > Megaustenia siamemsis. The sequence goes on from JAVIAB010000049.1 coordinate 16,890,753, forward strand.
ATAGGAATGTTTGTTTCACTGTTTGCTGATTCACTAAGAATATGTTTGTTTCACTGTTGGCTGATTCACTATAGGAATGTTTGTTTCACTGTTGGCTGATTCACTAAGAACATGTTTGTTTCACTGTTGGCTGATTCACTATCGGAATGTTTGTTTCACTGTTTGCTGATTCACTAAGAATATGTTTGTTTCACTGTTGGCTGATTCACTAAGGATATGTTTGTTTCACTGTTGGCTGATTCACTAAGGATATGTTTGTTTCACTGTTGGCTGATTCACTAAGGATATGTTTGTTTCACTGTTGTCTGATTCACTATAGGAATGTTTGTTTCACTGTTGGCTGATTCACTAAGAACATGTTTGTTTCACTGTTGGCTGATTCACTAAGGATATGTTTGTTTCACTGTTGGCTGATTCACTATAGGAATGTTTGTTTCACTGTTGGCTGATTCACTATAGGCATGTTTGTTTCACTGTTGGCTGATTCACTATAGGAATGTTTGTTTCACTGTTGGCTGATTCACTATAGGAATGTTTGTTTCACCGTTGGCTGATTCACTATAGGAATGTTTGTTTCACTGTTGTCTGATTCACTATAGGAATGTTTGTTTCACTGTTGGCTGATTCACTATAGGAATGTTTGTTTCACTGTTGGCTGATTCACTATAGGAATGTTTGTTTCACTGTTTGCTGATTCACTAAGAATATGTTTGTTTCACTGTTGGCTGATTCACTATAGGCATGTTTGTTTCACTGTTGGCTGATTCACTATAGGAATGTTTGTTTCACTGTTGGCTGATTCACTAAGAACATGTTTGTTTCACTGTTGGCTGATTCACTATAGGAATGTTTGTTTCACTGTTGGCTGATTCACTAAGAATATGTTTGTTTCACTGTTGGCTGATTCACTATAGGAATGTTTGTTTCACTGTTTGCTGATTCACTAAGAATATGTTTGTTTCACTGTTGGCTGATTCACTAAGAACATGTTTGTTTCACTGTTGGCTGATTCATTAATGGCATGTTTGTTTCACTGTTGGCTGATTCACTATAGGAATGTTTGTTTCACTGTTGGCTGATTCACTATAGGAATGTTTGTTTCACTGTTGGCTGATTCACGATAGGAATGTTTGTTTCACTGTTGGCTGATTCACTATAGGAATGTTTGTTTCACTGTTGGCTGATTCACGATAGGAATGTTTGTTTCACTGTTGGCTGATTCACTATAGGAATGTTTTTTTCACTGTTGGCTGATTCACTATAGGAGTGTTTGTTTCACTGTTGGCTGATTCACTATAGGAATGTTTGTTTCACTGTTGGCTGATTCACTAAGAATATGTTTGTTTCACTGTTGGCTGATTCACTATAGGAATGTTTGTTTCACTGTTGGCTGATTCACTAAGAACATGTTTGTTTCACTGTTGGCTGATTCACTATCGAATGTTTGTTTCACTGTTTGCTGATTCACTAAGAATATGTTTGTTTCACTGTTGGCTGATTCACTAAGGATATGTTTGTTTCACTGTTGTCTGATTCACTATAGGAATGTTTGTTTCACTGTTGGCTGATTCACTAAGAACATGTTTGTTTCACTGTTGGCTGATTCACTAAGGATATGTTTGTTTCACTGTTGGCTGATTCACTATAGGAATGTTTGTTTCACTGTTGGCTGATTCACTATAGGCATGTTTGTTTTACTGTTGGCTGATTCACTATAGGAATGTTTGTTTCACTGTTGGCTGATTCACTATAGGAATGTTTGTTTCACTGTTGGCTGATTCACTATAGGAATGTTTGTTTCACTGTTGGCTGATTCACTATAGGAATGTTTGTTTCACTGTTGGCTGATTCACTATAGGAATGTTTGTTTCACTGTTGGCTGATTCACTATAGGAATGTTTGTTTCACTGTTTGCTGATTCACTAAGAATATGTTTGTTTCACTGTTGGCTGATTCACTAAGAACATGTTTGTTTCACTGTTGGCTGATTCACTATAGGAATGTTTGTTTCACTGTTGGCTGATTCACTAAGAACATGTTTGTTTCACTGTTTGCTGATTCACTATAGGCATGTTTGTTTCACTGTTGGCTGGTTCACTAAGAATATGTTTGTTTCACTGTTGGCTGATTCACTATAGGCATGTTTGTTTCACTGTTGGCTGATTCACTAAGAACATGTTTGTTTCACTGTTGGCTGATTCACTAAGAACATGTTTGTTTCACTGTTGGCTGATTCACTAAGAACATGTTTGTTTCACTGTTGGCTGATTCACTAAGAACATGTTTGTTTCACTGTTGGCTGATTCACTAAGAACATGTTTGTTTCACTGTTGGCTGATTCATTAATGGCATGTTTGTTTCATTCTTGGCTGACTCACTAAGAACATGTTCATTTCACTTTCACTGTTGGTTTTTTTTTACTACCAATTTTTTTCGCGGGTGCATGGGTGTGGGGGTCTCTGGTAGTAGGAACCTGCCAGTCTCAAGATTTAACAAGTGACTGTATCTTGTCAGAATGTAAATTTTTAAAAAATCTATATACACACTAAGAATCAACAGCTAGTATATATTTAAATGTACATGAGAATAATCTAGCATTTATTTCCTGCATCTAAGTAAATCTGTCTTCAGCAAGTTCTTGCCTATTCAGTGATGTTTATGTCAGGTACCCTCACATCATGTTTACAGAAGAAGGGAGGTGGGACTCAAAAAGATGAATTGAGAGTTGAGAGGCTGCGCTGCAATTTTCAATGTCAGTTACTAAAGATAGAATCTATCTTCTTTTTGTTTCTTCTTTTTCTTCTTCCTCTTCTTCTTTTCCTTCTCTTTCTCTTCTCCTCTTCCTTCTTCCTCTTTTTTTTTCTTCCTTCCTTTCTTCTTCTTCCACTTATTTTCTTCTTCTCCATCTCATTCCACTTCCTCTACTTCTCCTCCTCCTCCTTTCTCCCCTCCTCTTTCTTCTCCTTCTAGTTCTTCTTCTCCTTCCTCTTTTTTTTCTTCCTTCTTTTCTTCTTCTTCCTCTTCTCTTTCTCCTCTCCATCTCATTCCACTTCCTCTACTACTTCTCCTCCTCCTTCTTCAACACCTTCTCCTACTTTTTCTCCTCCTCCTACTGCTCCTTCTTCTTTTTCCCCATTCCTCTTCTTCATCTTTCCTTCCTCTTCCCTTTCTTCTCCTTCTCCTTTTGTTCTCTTTTTTCTGCTCCTCCACTGTTTGTTTCATAATGTCTACACAAGACATCCAGTTCTCTGACTATATCTTGTATATCTCTCTCTGCGATCAGGACTCAATCAGAGTAGAATTCTAGACTCTCACATGAAGTCAGCTGTCAGGCTAAGGGTGTTGATCGCCGCCACAGACAGAACATCACAATTAGTCTATATCTTGTGTATGAGATTTCTTTAGGATTTCCAAGTAGCTTAGAGTTGATGTGAGTCTCTGTGGGCCAATGTGCAGGCAAGGCTATTGGCTTCGTCTGAACCAATAACTTTAAACTTGTCAAACTTAACACACCTTTTGATTGCTTCTTTTAGTAACGATGGCAACCTAACTTTCTGTCATATACAGCTGAAGTTTCAGCCATGGATTACAGTGCAGAGTCCAAAGTTCTGTTTGTGGGCCAAGACAACGGAACCATCTCAGTAAGATTCTGTTCATTGATTTTGATTTTTATTCTGTGTTGTTAAGATGGTTTGATTCTTAAAGAGACCAACACAAAAAGGGAGATCCTAAAAAACACCAGAAAGAAACAATCAAAATTTTTCGGGCACATCATGAGAAGAAGAAATTTGGAATACTTGGATACAACAGGCAAAATACAAGAAAAGAGAGATCGTGGATGACAAAGAGAGGAGAAAAAAAATAGATAGTTTGGTGTTATGGCATGGCAAACAGTCAACAAAAAGTCCAAAATATGTAAGGTCACCTTTGTCTATGTCCCTGGACATGCGGGAGTACGGGGAAATGAAAGAGCGGACAGGTTGGCTAGCTGCGCTGTCGTTGAGGACAGGCAACCAATGGATCGGGCGGACATCATCAATGCCCTCCGAGATGTTGGAAGAGCACATGACTTCGACAAACACAGATCCACATCGCTTCTTCGGATGATGGAAATGGGAGTTAAGATGGGCACAGCCAGAAATGAGAAACTTAGTGGCTGTGTAAGAAGACTTATCAACCAACATAAAACTGGAGTCGTCAATCGCTGGACACTGCGGGACTTGCTGAGGAGGGGATCTGAGCACCTATGGACATGTTCGGAGTGCAATGATGATGACCCACAAATAACTCAATAACAGTCAACAACAGAACTGATACGATGCACTGTGGATAGAAGATTGTGGAAGGACATGGTCGCCTATATGCCAGCTGGTATGGCACATGATGATGATGTTAAGATAGTTTGACTGCATGATTTGTGAAAAGATCAACTGTATCATTTTTGGATAGCGCACAAGATACAGAATTATGGAAGAACATGATAAACAATGCCTGTACGGTCCTCTTTGAGACCATGATTGAGTTTTATGAGCAAGGGGCTAATGATGTAGAATTCCATATCTTTCTTGGTTTTAGTTCAAACAAGTTCATGGCTGGTTATGGTTATGGTTATGGTTAGTCGAAGGCCCCGGTATCACTGCAAACGAATGAAAATCCATAATTGCTCAACCACCCATGCCAGTGGAGCCACCTAAATTAATATCTTATCACCCATGCCAGTGAAACCATCCAAATTAATATCTCATTGAATATCCAAACAAAGAAAGGCAGTTGTAATCCCATCATAACAAATACAGCACACATCAAAAGACATAATACATATCAGCACCAAAAGTTTTTTTCTTCATTCTCCAGCTTCTTACCTCTGACGAAGACCCTATAGACTATCTATCTATCTATTGACCTTTCGAGCCATAGCCGGCCCATAGGGCGTAGACCAAGATACACCTTCTCTTATCTGAATTTCTGTTCTAGCAGTTTTCAATTCTTTTAAAGATATTTTATCAAATCTCGCCATTTGTCTCTGTTCTATGCAAGCAGCTCTATCTCATTGAGGGAGCCGAATCCTGCTGCTCTTGAAGTCCCTATAGACTAGGAGCTGAATTTTGCGTGTTAATCCATTTTTCCCCTGGCAGCCGTGTGCACAGGGTATCTCGCCACACAGGCAGATAACTCCGTCTTCAGTGGTACTAATTTTTTTTTCCGTCGATGAGTAATTGACATTTCAAGCCGTGCCTCGCTGCTGAGACAAGGGGTGGTTCACGCAGAGAGAAATCATAAATAAAAATCCCAACTGGTGTAACTGGGATTTGAACCCACAACCTCTCTGTCTTGAGGCCGGTGTTTTGCCTCGAGACCAACCAGCCCCCCTAGCACTAAAAGTGAACGCAGCTGAACTGTCCTTTGGTATATGATATCATAATTCATCATAAGCAATCAGAATATCGAAACACAATCCAGATTTAAAACACAGCTCACGGTGTGCACAGAACACTAAACATTGTAGCTCTGGCAACAAGCCGGACTTGGAATATGAGGAAACTGCAATAATGAATACTTTTTAGGCTGAGCCTCAATGGTTCCTGCTGCCTATCTGCCATATTGATCGGAAGTCAAATTCTTGTCTGTGTTTGTTTAAAATAATTGTAATGTTGGCTTCCAACAAATAGTGAGAATATTTGTGAGGTAAAAAACATGAAGGCTAGTGAAGTTCAAAATTGTGTACATTTTAGAAATTAGATTTGTGAGTGTCAGAAGCTAGAACATATGTGGAGATTGGAAATTATATTTGTAATGGTCAGAAGCTAGAACATTTTTGCAGATTAGAAATTAGATTTGTAGAGTCAGAAGTTAGAACATTTGTGCAGATAAGAAATTAGATTTGTGAGAGTCAGAAGTTAGAACATTTGTGCAGATAAGAAATTAGATTTGTAGAGTCAGAAGTTAAAACATTTAATCATGTTAGAAATTAGATTTGTGAGGGTCAGAAATTAGGTGATATGTGATGACCAGAAATTGGGAGATTGGAGAAAGTATTATAATTAAGATATAGAGTTTATAAAAAAGCTAGGAATAGCCCTCGTCATAGAATATATAAGGAAACAACAGATAAAATGGTTTGGCCACTTGACAAGGCAGAAAGATCAAAACTCAACACAACGAGCATTCAAGAAATGTTGTGAGAACACCAGACCCAAGAGTTGACCACGAAAAAGATGGATTGATGGAATATTAGAAGCACTAGAACACATAACAGCAGCAGAGGTGAACAGAAGAGCAAAAGACCGCAAATTGTATCTCCCCTCGATGCTGAAAGGCAGATGAGGAAGGAAAGAAGTAGAAGATGATAGAGTTTATAAGAAATGATAAGATTGTCATGAATGTATAATATGATTGGTGGAATATTTTAACTTGTACCTTCAAGTTGTGCTGTTTATTTTCTTGACAGGAATTTGAACTGACAGATGATTTCAACAGGCTCATTCATCACAGAGATTATTTAGGTGAGTTGTCACATGGTCAGTGGGTAGGCAAGGTAAAGGTTAAGTACAAGACTAGAATCGCCATCTTAGCGCGCAGGTTTTCACCCATATGTGCTTGGCTGCCTATCTAGAAGTGTTCGGAGACTTAATGGATAGTGCCGCTTCAAGCATCGACGCTCATAGTGCGAGACGACATTCCTCACTCTTCCCAGAGTAATACCTTGGTACCCATTTCTACCGGGAGCCGCGATAGCTCAGTGGTTAGTGAACTGGACTACAAAGGACAAGAGGTAGGGTTCGATCCCAACTGACGGCTTTCGGTTCACCCAGCCTTTAATGGGTACTGGATTTTTTTCTGGGAAAGTAAAGTGGCACCACGGGCATAATACTGACCACATTACCAAAAATATCATGTGCCGAAGGTCTGTAAAATTTATGGTCACTAACACCATATTCCCTATACACCATTTGGCGTGACGGGGGTACTTTACTTTTTTACTACCCATTTCTGCCAGCGGCTGGGTCGACCGTGGGGATATTTTTTCTTCTAACCAAGAGTATAATTCACACTGTTTCCAGCGGGAATTGAACACGGGTTGTCCGAACGTTGGTAGCCCAGTCGGGTAGTGGGTGGTTATGCATTTGGGAGATTGTCATGAGAATGGTGGATTGTTTATGTGGTTGCTGGTGTACCTGTCATGAAAATGGTGGATTGTCATGTGGTTGGTAGTGTTCCTGTCATGAAAATGGTGGATTGTCATGTGGTTGGTAGTGTTCCTGTCATGAAAATGGTGGATTGTCATGTGGTTGCTGGTGTACCTGTCATGAAAATGGTGGATTGTCATGTGGTTGGTAGTGTTCCTGTCATGAAAATGGTGGATTGTCATGTGGTTGGTGGTGTGCCATATGGGGTGGTGGAAGAAAATCAATTATCATCATCAAAACTGTAGCTGCTTGTAATGCAAGCATTATAAAAAAAAATCTGTTCCATTTGTTCTCATCTTGGATTAACCTTTCCAGCTCTATCCATATCCTCCCTCCCCGTCATATACCTGTTTCTGTGGCATTGACAAACGCAGGATGTCCATAATAACACTTGTTTTTAACACTTTTATGTGAGGACATAAAGGCGTAGTCTTGATCACATTACACAAGTTTATTTACATAGCTCGCTGGTTACACTTCAAAACTCATCAAATTAAATTATCTTGCCCACATCACTACTTAGAAATAGTTTTTGTGGCTGTCTATGAGTCTATAAAACTCAGTATCATTAGTGGTTGATTGAATAATGTCTAAGGCAACTGCCAATTGTATGACACATTCCATGTTCTGTAAGAAAATCTGAATAAATCCTTTGGCTATCACAAAGTCACATCCACAGTAATCTAACTCTTGTACTTGTTCTCTTAACAATTATCTCCAAAGTCCATACAAAAAAAATGTAATATATCATCTCAGAAGTAATCTCATTTAATAAAAAACCAAGGGATGTCATATTTCAGTATCAGTTTGGTGCTAAATTTGGCAAGTGCCACTTGAGCATTAGAAAATAATTGTGTTAATTCACCATTATTGATCAGCTGTAGTTAAAAATTGTATCTCATATGCAGAAAAGTGTCCAGAGATGGAGACATAACATGAGAACAATGACTCACATTGCACTAGCATCAAATGTTTTCAACAAACTGATGAACATTTTGAGATCCAAAGTTGTCAGTAATAAATAAAACTTAATTTTTTCAGTCCCTGTGTGATAGTAGTGCTGGCATATGGATGAGAAAGTTGGAAATCAACCAAAACTTTCGATAGGAAATTAAATTCCTTTGGGTGGACTGGTTGGTTTCGAGACAAGACGCCGGCCTCAAGACAGAGAGGTTGTGGGTTCAAATCCCGGCTGCACCAGTTGGGATTTTTATTTATGATTTCTCTTTGCGGCAACCAACCCTGGTCTCAGCAGCGAGGCCCGGCTTGAAACGTCAATTACTCATCGACATACGAGTACCTCCAAAGACGGAGTTATCTGCCTGTGTGGCAAGGGACCCCTGTGCACATGGCTGTCAAGGAAAAATGGATTAACATGCTAAATTCAATTCCTAGTCTCTAGGGACTTCATCAGATGTAAAAGCTGGCGAACGCAAAAAAAAAAAATTCCTTTGAAAACAAATGTCTTCGCAAGATCTCAAACTTAAGCTGGAAAGAATACATTTCAAATGAACTGATAAGAGATGAATCAAAACAAGAGTATATGTCAAGCTTTATAAGAAGAAGGCGTTGGAACTACAGCCCTCATGTGCTGAGAGTGAATGAAGAAAGACTTCCATGTCAGGCATTTATGTGGAAACCATCTGGTAAAGAAAGCAGAACAAGACAGACCAAGAGAATCGCTAAACAGAACAGTTACTAGGGAAGGCTCAACCATGGGACTAAGAAACATCCAAGAGCGAGCAGCAGATCATCAGTTGTGGAGAACTATGACTTCCATCCTCTGAGCAGATCATCAATTGTGGAGAACTATGACTTCCTTCCTCTTAGCAGATCATCAATTGTGGAGAACTATGACTTCCATCCTCTGAGCAGATCATCAGTTGTGGAGAACTATGACTTCCATCCTCTGAGAAGATCATCAATTGTGGAGAATTATGACTTCCATCCTCTGAGCAGATCATCAATTGTGGAGAACTATGACTTCCATCCTCTGTGCTGTCTTTAGTAAAAAAAAAAAAAAAAAGTAAAGTACCCCGTCATGCCAAGTAGCGTAAAGGGAATATGGTGTTAGTGATCATACATTTTACAGACCCTCGGCACATGATTTTTGGGGAATATGGTCGGTATTACGTCCGCGCCGCTTTACTTTCCCAGAAAAAAACCCTGGAAAATGGTACCCATTAAAGGCTGGGTGAACTAGAAGCCGTCGGTTGAGATCGAACCCTACCTCTTGTCCTTTGTAATCCAGTTCACTAACCACTGAGCCATCACGGCTTGCTGTCGTTAGCCCAAGAGAAAAATTAATGAAGGAAATGTAGAATTTGACCTAACACTTATCTCCATCACATCAGATATGTCAATACTATTACATTTCTAACTCTCTTCTTTCACATATTCAGCAAACATTCTCTAGATCCTATCTTCCCATAATTAATCTCTGTCCACATCTTTCTGAATATATTCTTCATTGTTTCATTGGCTGCGAATAAACAAAACAGTTTTATTGGTTACAAATTAACAAAACAAATTTGTTGTTGACAGATTAACAGAACAGCTTTCATTGGTTACAGATTAATTAAAAGAACAATCTTCATTGGCTACAATATAACAAATTAATTCATTGGCTACAGATTAAAATAACAATTTTCATTGGTTAAAATTAACAAACACCTCTAGGCTACCCGGGGCCCAAAAAGGAAGTAACAAAAAGTGACACTGTACCATGCCTGTCATAAGAAGTGACCAAAAGGGTTGGGCGTGAAGGTGGCTACATCATACTGTAAAAGAAGTAGCAATAACTTAATATGGATAAGTCAAATAAAAGAAAAAAGTAATTTGGCCATCTTATGAATGATACACACACAAAGATCATAATGGTATTTAGTATTCTCATGTATGATACATACACACAGATATTGTAGCGGTGTTTAGTGCTCTCATGTATGATACATACACACAGATATTGTAGCGGTGTTTTGTGCTCACATGTATGATACATACACACAGATATTGTAGCGGTGTTTTGTTCTCACATGTATGATACATACACACAGATATTGTAGCGGTGTTTAGTGCTCTCATGTATGATACATACACACAGATATTGTAGCGGTGTTTTGTGCTCACATGTATGATACATACACACAGATATTGAAGCGGTATTTTGTGCTCTCATGTATGATACATACACACAGATATTGTAGTGGTGTTTTGTGCTCTCATGTATGATACATACACACAGATATTGTAGCGGTGTTTTGTGCTCACTTGTATGATACATACACACAGATATTGTAGCGGTGTTTTGTGCTCTCATGTATGATACATACACACAGATATTGTAGTGGTGTTTTGTGCTCTCATGTATGATACATACACACAGATATTGTAGCGGTGTTTAGTGCTCTCATGTATGATACATACACACAGATATTGTAGCGGTGTTTTGTGCTCTCATGTATGATACACACACAAAGATCATAATGGTATTTAGTATTCTCATGTATGATACATACACACAGATATTGTAGCGGTGTTTAGTGCTCTTATGTATGATACACACACAAAGATCATAATGGTATTTAGTATTCTCATGTATTACACACACACACACACACAAAGATTGTAGTATTTAGTGCTCTCCTGTATGAAACACACACACACACACACACACACACACAAAGATTGTAGTATTTAGTGCTCTCATGTATTATACACATACAGAGATTGTTGTGATATTTAGTATTATATGAGTATATATGATACAAATTGTATGTGGTATTTAGTAGTCTTGTGTGTTACACACACATATTTTATTGGTATTTAGTAATCTCATGTTTGACACAATCTTCATCCCAACGTTGTGCTACCAATACCAGTCCTGGACTTTTGATGCAAGAACAATAAGGAAAATAACCTCTACTGAGATCAAGTGTGTTAGATGAATGGCAGGAAACAGTCTGAGAGATAAGATCAGAAATGAAGAACTGAGAAAAAAGCTAGGAATAACCCCAGCCATAGAATATATAAAGAAACAACAGACAAAATGGTTTGGCCACGTGACAAGGCGAAAAGATCATAACACAACACAATGAGCCCCCAATAAACATTGCGAGAACACCAGACCTAAGGGCCAACCACAGAAAAGATGGATTGATGTAAAATTAGAAACACTAGGAAACATAACTGCAGCAGAGGTGAACAGAAGAGTAAAAGACTGCAAATTATATCTCCCCTTCACACTAAAAGGCAAATGAGGAAAAAAAAAAAGAAGGAGATATATGACACACACACATAGAGATAGTAATAGTATTAGGTAATCTTCTGTATGACTTTGTAATCCCCAGCACATCAAGGCCGGGTGATGGCTGTGAGATTCTCACCCAAGAACAAGATGCTGCTTACTTGTGGAAAGGACAGGTACTTCATGTGGCACTGCACAGATACTGGACGACGACTCTCAGGATACCAGACCAATGCTGCCTGTCTGTGCCTGGAGTATCCTTTCTGGCATATTTTGTTGTACAGTAAAATGGTGGTAAAATAATTTATAACAAAGTGTATGATTCATCATCATCATCATGGTTGGCATAGGTGATCTTGTCCTTCCATAATCTTTTATCCACAGTGCATTGTATCAATTATGTTGTTGACTGTTTTCCATCGAGCAGAGGCTACTTACTCTTCTGTTCCAGGGATTAGTCCTCGCACCGATCGAGTATGCCCTGGCAATTCTTACTGTCAGTAAGACTCAAATTAATAGGCTGGAGAAAATACAAAATGAGGTCCATGCGCATTATCCTGGGATGTACGAGGGATACTCCCTGTGTAGCAATGAGGTATCTTCTTGACTTTCCAACCATGGATGACAGAATCAAGATCTGGAGAGCACGAGCATACCTGAAGATTATTACAGATACAGAGCATCCATTGCACCACGTGCTCAACACAGAGAAAGGTGCCAGGCTAAATAGAGACAAATCATGGGTGGGCCGAGCAGAAGATGTCATCAAACAGGTCTGTGAGCTTACCAATATCAGCATTGGTGAGGAGTGGATACCGGTGCCTACGTCATTCAAGGGGACTTTCTTGTGTATTGTCACACTCTGCAGGAAAAGTAGGGAACAGAACCCGGTCGTGGTTAATGCTGAGGTCAACGGTCTCATCTGCGATAACACCGATGAGAAAGATGCAGTCATCTATACAGGCGGATCTGTAAGACGACACCAAAGAAGTGCATGGGCATTTACAGCACGCTCGGCAGACATAATAGTCAAGGTAGACAGTGGTGCATACGTCATGACCACGAGTAGCATGACAATGGAGGCGATGGCAGTGACCAAGGCATTCAAATGGTTAGAGTCACAAGACTACACCCACGCATGTATACTGAGTAATTCGATGAGCATGATGAAAAAAGTGGAGGCGGGCTCTGTACGCATGCAATGGGTAGAGTCGTTGCAGAAATCCAAAATACGTAAGGTCACCTTTGTCTATGTCCCTGGACATGCAGGAGTGCGGGGAAATGAAAGAGCGGACAGGTTGGCTAGCTGCGCTGTTGTTGAGGACGGGCAACCAATGGATCAGGCGGACATCATCAATGCCCTCGAGATGTGAGAAGAGCACATGACTTCGACAAATACAGATCCACGTCACTTCTTCGGATGATGGAAATGGGAGTTAAGGTGGGCACAGCCAGAAATGAGAAACTTAGTGGCCGTGTAAGAAGACTTATCAACCAACATAGAACTGGAGTCGTCAGTCGCTGGACACTGAGGGAATTGCTGAGGAAGGGATCTGAGCACCTATGGACATGTTCGGAGTGTAATGATGATGACCCGCAAATAACTCAATAACTCAATCTTAGAGAAAGACCATGTTTGAATCTGGTATTTTATTGTTTATCATAATATTGTTAATATAATATTTGCCATGATTTATTTCATCCCTTTTATTCCTGAGAGAGCCTTTGGGTTTATTGGGTAATCTTTATTTTATATTTTATTTATATTTCTCATTAGCTTTACTTTACTTTACTTTTACTTTTACTTTTTACTTTACTTTACTTTACTTTACTTTACTTTACTTTACTTTACTTTACTTTACTTTACTTTACTTTACTTTACTTTACTTTTACTTTTATTACTTTTGCTTTACTCTACTCTTTATACTTTTCTTTACCTTACCTTACATTACCTTACCTTACCTTACCTTACCTCACCTCACCTCACCTTACCTTACCTTACCTTACTGTATCTTACCTTACCTTACCTTACCTTACCTTACCTTACATTACCTTACCTTACCTTACCTCACCTTACCTTACCTTACCTTACCTTACCTTACCTTACCTTACTGTATCTTACCTTACCTTACCTTACCTTACCTTACCTTACTGTATCTTACCTTACCTTACCTTACCTTACCTTACCTTACCTTACCTTACCTTACCTTACTGTATCTTACCATACCTTACCTTACCTTACTGTATCTTACCATACCTTACCTTACCTTACCTTACCATACCTTACCTTACCTTACTGTATCTTACCATACCTTACCTTACCTTACCATACCTTACCTTACCTTACCTTACTGTATCTTACCATACCTTACCTTACCTTACCTTACCTTACCATACTGTATCTTACCATACCTTACCATACCTTACCTTACCTTACCTTACCTTACCTTACCATACTGTATCTTATCATACCTTACCTTACCTTACCTTACCTTACCTTACCATACTGTATCTTATCTTACCTTACCTTACCTTACCTTACCTTACCTTACCTTACCTTACCTTACCATACCTTACCTTACCTTACCTTAACTTACTGTATCTTACCTTACCTTACCTTACCTTACCTTACCTTACTGTATCTTACCATATCTTACCTTACCTTACCTTACCTTACCTTACCTTACCTTACCATACTGTATCTTATCATACCTTACCTTACCTTACCTTACTGTATCTTACCATACCTTACCTTACCTTACCTTACCTTACCTTACCTTACCTTACCTTACCTTACCTTACCTTACCTTACCTTACCTTACCTTACCTTACCTTACCATACTGTATCTTATCATACCTTACCTTACCTTACCTTACCTTACCTTACCTTACCATACTGTATCTTATCATACCTTACCTTACCTTACCTTACCTTACCATACCTTACCTTACCTTACCTTAACTTACTGTATCTTACCTTACCTTACCTTACCTTACCTTACTGTATCTTACCATATCTTACCTTACCTTACCTTACCTTACCTTACCATACTGTATCTTATCATACCTTACCTTACCTTACCTTACTGTATCTTACCATACCTTACCTTACCTTACCTTACCTTACCTTACCATACCTTACCTTACCTTACCTTACTGTATCTTACTTTACCTTACCATACCTTACCCTACCCTACCCTACCCTACCCTACTCCACTCCACTCCACTCCACTCTACCTCTGTTGTCTTTTAGCATTGAGGGAAAAATGGAGTGTTTGGGCAATGCTCAGTCGTGTATCTCCTGTGTGAAAGATATTTTATGATTCTAACATCTTCTAGGACTATCCTTTTCCCTCTTTCTGTTGTTTCTGTATTCTCTGAGGGAAGCTGCCTCGTGGTGATCATATTACATGTCAAAACCATGTCATTTGTTGTTTCTGTATTCTCTGAGGGAAGCTGCCTCGTGGTAATCATATTACATGTCAAAACCATGTCATTTGTTGTTTCTGTATTCTCTGAGGGTAGCTGCCTCGTGGTGATCATATTACATGTCAAAACCATGTCATTTGTTGTTTCTGTATTCTCTGAGGGAACTGCCTCGTGGTGATCATATTACATGTCAAAACCATGTCATTTGTTGTTTCTGTATTCTCTGAGGGAAGCTGCCTCGTGGTGATCATATTACATGTCAAAACCATGTCATTTGTTGTTTCTGTATTCTCTGAGGGAACTGCCTCATGGTGATCATATTACATGTCAAAACCATGTCATTTGTTGTTTCTGTATTCTCTGAGGGAACTGCCTCGTGGTGATCATATTACATGTCAAAACCATGTCATTTGTTGTTTCTGTATTCTCTGAGGGAAGCTGCCTCGTGGTGATCATATTACATCTCAAAACCATGTCATTTGTTGTTTCTGTATTCTCTGATTCGTGGTGATCATATTACATGTCAAACCATGTCATTTGTTGTTTCTGTATTCTCTGAGGGAACTGCCTCGTGGTGATCATATTACATGTCAAAACCATGTCATTTGTTGTTTCTGTATTCTCTGAGGGAAGCTGCCTCGTGGTGATCATATTACATGTCAAAACCATGTCATTTGTTGTTTCTGTATTCTCTGAGGGAACTGCCTCGTGGTGATCATATTACATGTCAAAACCATGTCATTTGTTGTTTCTGTATTCTCTGAGGGAACTGCCTCGTGGTGATCATATTACATGTCAAAACCATGTCATTTGTTGTTTCTGTATTCTCTGAGGGAAGCTGCCTCGTGGTGATCATATTACATCTCAAAACCATGTCATTTGTTGTTTCTGTATTCTCTGATTCGTGGTGATCATATTACATGTCAAAACCATGTCATCTGTTGTTTCTGTATTCTCTGATTCGTGGTGATCATATTACATGTCAAAACCATGTCATTTGTTGTTTCTGTATTCTCTGAGGGAACTGCCTCGTGGTGATCATATTACATGTCAAAACCATGTCATTTGTTGTTTCTGTATTCTCTGAGGGAAACTGCCTCGTGGTGATCATATTACATGTCAAAACCATGTCATTTGTTGTTTCTGTATTCTCTGAGGGAAGCTGCCTCGTGGTGATCATATTACATGTCAAAACCATGTCATCTGTTGTTTCCTGATACGACCCAGCACTGGAGTTACTCCAACTCTTTCCTTAAATCCTCATTTCTGATTCTGTCTCCTCTTGTCACATTATGTGTTCTTCTTAGGCATCTCATTTATTTTTTCTTTTGTTGTTAATGTCCTCGTTAGGTGCTGGTAGCAGTGTGTTGGGAGGAATACTGTGTTACATAGTTCTTTATACCATATAGATTTACACATAAATACATATGTAGCAGTTATTTTAACTCTTTCCGTACATTTTGATGTACTATACCTCATGCCGATTCATTCGCATACATTTAGCCACAGAGTGTATCACTGTCAAACTGATTTGTGTAAACCCTCACCAGCCATATTCATTTAACATGTATTGTATCATCTTGAGTATGGCAAAATCAAATTCCCTGTTCAATTATCTAAAAATTCATATATAATATGTTATGTGTTAGATAAATATAAACATGTAGACAAATTATTATGTTATATTATGTTATATTATGTTATTACGTAGTATGTAAACAGAAACACATATTTAAAACTATTAAAACTTTTCTCTCTAAATTCTGTACTTCTACATTGATAAAAACCTCTGTATTGATAAAAACCTCTGTATTGATAAAAACCTCTACATTGATAAAGACCTCTGTATTGATAAAAACCTCTACATTGATTAAAACCTCTACATTGATAAAAACCTCTGTATTGATAAAAACACATTGATAAAAACCTGTGTATTGATAAAAACCTCTACATTGATAAAAAAAAACTCTGTATTGATAAAAACCTCTGCATTGATAAAAACCTCTGTATTGATAAAAACCTCTACATTGATTAAAACCTCTACATTGATAAAAACCTCTGTATTGATAAAAACACATTGATAAAAACCTGTGTATTGATAAAAACCTCTACATTGATAAAAAAAAACTCTGTATTGATAAAAACCTCTGCATTGATAAAAACCTCTGTATTGATAAAAATACATTGATAAAAACCTCTACATTGATAAAAACCTCTACATTGATAAAAACCTGTTTATTGATAAAAACCTCTACATTGATAAAAAAAACTCTGTATTGATAAAAACCTCTGCATTGATAAAAACCTCTGTATTGATAAAAACACATTGATAAAAACCTCTACATTGATAAAAACCTCTACATTGATAAAAACCTGTGTATTGATAAAAACCTCTACATTGATAAAAAAACTCTGTATTGATAAAAACCTCTGCATTGATAAAAACCTCTGTATTGAAAGTGTTAAGAAAAAGGTGACACAAAAATGGATTATGTCATATTTCCTTGCTTCCTTAACTTGCTGAAGATATGATGACCAGTCAAAGTATGCATTTGTGGGTGATTACAGTGGACAGATCTTGGTTATGAAGTTGAAAGAGAACACTCTTGATTTGGTTACTACTTTGAAAGGACATGCAGGTTTGTGTTGGAGGCATTTCCATTTCTTTTTTGCCACATATTCAAACATTTTTATCCCCTCATACTTAATAAACTAAACAAATCTTTAAAAACATCACAGACATGCCAGGCCTAAACATTAATGGAAAGATAATTAATAACCTAAGATTTGCTGATGATACTGTACTACTAGCAGAAAATCCTTAATATCTACAACAATTACTTAATGAAATAAACATGACAAGCGAACAAATATGGATTAGATATGAATATCAAAAAGACTAAAACTATGATTATAAACAAAGAAATATTCAGAACCTATAAGTGGATAAAATGGAAGGAATAGACCTGGAGACAGTTCAGAGCTACAACTACCTTGGACATACTATAACCAGTGATGAAAAATGTACAATTGAAATAAATAAAAGAGATTGCAAAAATTAATTTTAATGACATGAAAAATATACTAATATCAAAACAATAACACCAAGGCTAAAACTAAGAGTAGTAAAATGTTATATCTTCTCAACATTCCTGTGTGGTGCAGAAACATGGACATTAGACAATAAAACAGAACAGAAAATTGAAGCCTTTGAAATGTGGATTTATAGAAGAATATGTAGAATTGGATAGAAAGAAAAGAGAACAAATGATACAGTTTTAAAACAACTGAAAATGAAAAGAGAACTGCTAAGCACAATTTAAACAAAACAAATGAGATTTTCTGTGCATGTTAATAGACACAGCAGCCTACTAAAAGTAATCTTGGAAGGGAAAATACAAGGTAAAATAGACAGACCAAGACTAACATGTGTGAGTAACATCAAAAGATGTACAAGTCAGCCTATGACAACCTACACCATCAAAACAAGAGACAGAGCGGAATGGCACTCCATGGTAGCCAACCTTCGATGCGGAGACAGCACTCGATGATGATGGACCTAAACATGCAGATATTGCAGCTCGGCTGTAAAGTAGCGACAGAAGGCATATATGTCCACGTAACAAGTAAATGCCAAGAATAATAGAAGACTTAAGGATTGCAGAAGTAAGAGAAATGACCTTGCATCCAACAGTCTCACCTATAATCTAGAAAATCAGGTGGGCATGTGTCTGTTGTGTGATGAGAGGAAGTAGCTAAAGAGTCACAAAGCAGGCCTTAGTTTGTTAAACAGGAAAAGGAAAAATTGGTCAATGTAGAGAGACACTAAGAACATTGATAAAGGAAGTAGTGACAGTGAGCATCAACTCTTTATAAGAGCACTACCTCTTTTGATTCTCAGGAAATATATGGTGTTTATGTTCATGATGATATGATCTTTATTCTCTATTATTTATGCCATCACTTATCTCTGAATCTCAGGAAGTATATGGTGTTTATGTTCATGATGATATGATCTTTGTTCTCTCTTATTTATGCCATCACTTATCTCTGAATCTCAGGAAATATATGGTGTTTATGTTCATGATAATGTGATCTTTGTTCTCTCTTATTTATGTCATCACTT
This sequence comes from Megaustenia siamemsis, assembly GCA_032433765.1. Classification (NCBI taxonomy): domain Eukaryota; kingdom Metazoa; phylum Mollusca; class Gastropoda; order Stylommatophora; family Ariophantidae; genus Megaustenia; species Megaustenia siamemsis. The sequence goes on from JAVIAB010000049.1 coordinate 16,909,741, forward strand.
ATCTCTGAATCTCAGGAAATATATGGTGTTTATGTTCATGATGATATGATCTTTGTTCTCTCTTATTTATGCCATCACTTATCTCTGAATCTCAGGAAATATATGGTGTTTATGTTCATGATGATATGATCTTTATTCTCTCTTATTTATGCCATCACTTATCTCTGAATCTCAGGAAATATATGGTGTTTATGTTCATGATGATATGATCTTTGTTCTCTCTTATTTATGCCATCACTTATCTCTGAATCTCAGGAAATATATGGTGTTTATGTTCATGATGATATGATCTTTGTTCTCTCTTATTTATGCTATCGCTTATCTCTGAATCTCAGGAAATATATGGTGTTTATGTTCATGATGATATGATCTTTGTTCTCTCTTATTTATGCCATCACTTATCTCTGAATCTCAGGAAATATATGGTGTTTATGTTCATGATGATATGATCTTTGTTCTCTCTTATTTATGCCATCAATTATCTCTGAATCTCAGGAAATGTATGGTGTTTATGTTCATGATGATATGATCTTTGTTCTCTCTTATTTATGCCATCACTTATCTCTGAATCTCAGGAATATATGGTGTTTATGTTCATGATGATATGATCTTTGTTCTCTCTTATTTATGCCATCACTTATCTCTGAATCTCAGGAAATATATGGTGTTTATGTTCATAATGATATGATCTTTGTTCTCTCTTATTTATGCCATCCCTTATCTCTGAATCTCAGGAAATATATGGTGTTTATGTTCATGATGATATGATTTTTGTTCTCTCTTATTTATGCCATCAATTATCGCTGAATCTCAGGAAATATATGGTGTTTATGTTCATGATGATATGATCTTTATTCTCTCTTATTTATGCCATCACTTATCTCTGAATCTCAGGAAATATATGGTGTTTATGTTCATGATGATATGATCTTTGTTCTCTCTTATTTATGCCATCACTTATCTCTGAATCTCAGGAAATATATGGTGTTTATGTTCATGATGATATGATCTTTGTTCTCTCTTATTTATGCCATCGCTTATCTCTGAATCTCAGGAAATATATGGTGTTTATGTTCATGATGATATGATCTTTGTTCTCTCTTATTTATGCCATCACTTATCTCTGAATCTCAGGAAATATATGGTGTTTATGTTCATGATGATATGATCTTTGTTCTCTCTTATTTATGCCATCACTTATCTCTGAATCTCAGGAAATATATGGTGTTTATGTTCATGATGATATGATCTTTGTTCTCTCTTATTTATGCCATCACTTATCTCTGAATCTCAGGAAATATATGGTGTTTATGTTCATGATGATGGGATCTTTGTTCTCTCTTATTTATGTCATCACTTATCTCTGAATCTCAGGAAATATATGGTGTTTATGTTCATGATGATATGATCTTTGTTCTCTCTTATTTATGTCATCAATTATCTCTGAACCTCAGGAAATATATGGTGTTTATGTTCATGATGATATGATCTTTGTTCTCTCTTATTTATGCCATCACTTATCTCTGAATCTCAGGAAATATATGGTGTTTATGTTCATAATGATATGATCTTTATTCTCTCTTATAGTTATGGTTAGTTGAAGGCCCTGGTATCATTGCAAGTGATTTAAAATCCATAATTGCTCAACCGCCCATGCCAGTAAAATCATCCAAATTAACATCTCATTTCATTGAAGGATCTAAACAAAGAAAGGCAACTGCTGTCCCCATCGTAGCAGCTACAGCACATGCCCAAAGACATAGGGCCAAGCAGCACCAAAAGTGAATGCAGCTGAACTGTCCTTTGTCATACGATATCATGATTCATAACAAGCAGTCGGAATATCGAAACATGATCTGGATGAAAAACACAGCTCAAGGTGTGCACAGATAATTAAACTCAGCAGCTCCGGCAGCAAGCCAGACTTGGATTATGAGGAAATTGTGTAAAGGAACACTTTTCAGACTGACTTAAATGGATTTTGCCACCTATCCAACTTATTGACCAGAAGTCCTGTTCTCTCTTATTTATGACATCCCTTATCTCTGTTTCACTCTCAGGAAGTATACAGATATGACATCACTTATCTCTGTTTCACTCTCAGAAAGTATACAGATATGACATCCCTTATCTCTGTTTCACTCTCAGGAAGTATACAGATATGACATCCCTTATCTCTGTTTCACTCTCAGGAAGTATACAGATATGACATCCCTTATCTCTGTTTCACTCTCATGAAGTATACAGATATGACATCCCTTATCTCTGTTTCACTCTCAGGAAGTATACAGATATGACATCCCTTATCTCTGTTTCACTCTCAGGAAGTATACAGATATGACATCACTTATCTCTGTTTCACTCTCAGGAAGTATACAGATATGACATCCCTTATCTCTGTTTCACTCTCAGGAAGTATACAGATATGACATCCCTTATCTCTGTTTCACTCTCAGGAAGTATACAGATATGACATCCCTTATCTCTGTTTCACTCTCAGGAAGTATACAGATATGACATCACTTATCTCTGTTTCACTCTCAGGAAGTATACAGATATGACATCACTTATCTCTGTTTCACTCTCAGGAAGTATACAGATATGACATCCCTTATCTCTGTTTCACTCTCAGGAAGTATACAGATATGACATCCCTTATCTCTGTTTCACTCTCAGTAAGTATACAGATATGACATCCCTTATCTCTGTTTCACTCTCAGGAAGTATACAGATATAACATCCCTTATCTCTGTTTCACTCTCAGGAAGTATACAGATATGACATCCCTTATCTCTGTTTCACTCTCAGGAAGTATACAGATATGACATCACTTATCTCTGTTTCACTCTCAGGAAGTATACAGATATGACATCCCTTATCTCTGTTTCACTCTCAGGAAGTATACAGATATGACATCCCTTATCTCTGTTTCACTCTCAGGAAGTATACAGATATGACATCCCTTATCTCTGTTTCACTCTCAGGAAGTATACAGATATGACATCACTTATCTCTGTTTCACTCTCAGGAAGTATACAGATATGACATCCCTTATCTCTGTTTCACTCTCAGGAAGTATACAGATATGACATCACTTATCTCTGTTTCACTCTCAGGAAGTATACAGATATGACATCACTTATCTCTGTTTCACTCTCAGGAAGTATACAGATATGACATCCTTATCTCTGTTTCACTCTCAGGAAGTATACAGATATGACATCCCTTATCTCTGTTTCACTCTCAGTAAGTATACAGATATGACATCCCTTATCTCTGTTTCACTCTCAGGAAGTATACAGATATAACATCCCTTATCTCTGTTTCACTCTCAGGAAGTATACAGATATGACATCACTTATCTCTGTTTCACTCTCAGGAAGTATACAGATATGACATCCCTTATCTCTGTTTCACTCTCAGGAAGTATACAGATATGACATCCCTTATCTCTGTTTCACTCTCAGGAAGTATACAGATATGACATCCCTTATCTCTGTTTCACTCTCAGGAAGTATACAGAGTTTGTGTTGGGACTCCAACAACCAGCTCTTGTTTAGTGGCAGCTTTGATCAGACTGTGGTTGTCTGGGATATTGGGGGCAAGAAGGGGACCGCATTTGAGCTGCATGGACACAAGTAAGTTACTTTTCTTCAGTTGCAAATTGTCTTGTTCTTCAGTTGCAAATTGATTTTTGTTTTGTTCTTCAGTTGAAAATTGTTTTTTTTGTTTTGTTCTTCAGTTGAAAATTGTTTTTTTTGTTTTGTTCTTCAGTTGAAAATTGTTTTTTTTGTTTTGTTCTTCAGTTGAAAATTGTTTTTTTTGTTTTGTTCTTCAGTTGAAAATTGTTTTTTGTTTGTTTTGTTCTTCAGTTGGAAATTGTTTTTTGTTTGTTTTGTTCTTCAGTTGGAAATTGTTTTTTGTTTGTTTTGTTCTTCAGTTGCAAATTGTATTTTTTTTGTTTTGTTCTTCAGTTGCAAATTGTTTTTTTTTGTTTTGTTCTTCAGTTGCAAATTGTTTTTTGTTTGTTTGTTCTTCCGTTGCAAATTGTTTTTTTTTGTTTTGTTCTTCAGTTGCAAATTGTTTTTTTTTGTTTTGTTCTTCAGTTGCAAATTGTTTTTTGTTTTGTTCTTCAGTTGAAAATTGTTTTTTTTTTGTTTTGTTCTTCAGTTGCAAATTGTTTTTTGTTTTGTTCTTCAGTTGAAAATTGTTTTTTGTTTTGTTCTTCAGTTGCAAATTGTTTTTTGTTTGTTCTTCAGTTGAAAATTGTTTTTTTTTGTTTTGTTCTTCAGTTGAAAATTGTTTTTTGTTTTGTTCTTCAGTTGAAAATTTTTTTTTTGTTTTGTTCTGCAGTTGGAAATTGTTTTTTTTTTGTTTTGTTCTTCAGTTGCAAATTGTTTTTTTTTTGTTTTGTTCTTCAGTTGCAAATTGTTTTTTTTGTTTTGTTCTTCAGTTGCAAATTGTTTTTTTTGTTTTGTTCTTCAATTGGAAATTGTTTTTTTTTTGTTTTGTTCTTCAGTTGCAAATTGTTTTTTTTGTTTTGTTCTTCAGTTGGAAATTGTTTTTTTTGGTTTTGTTCCTCAGTTGCAAATTGTTTTTTGTTTTGTTCTTCAGTTGCAAATTATTGTGTTTTTTTTGTTCTTCAATTGCAAATTGCTTTTTTTGTTTTGTTCTTTAATTGCAAATTGTTTTTTGTTTTGTTCCTATAAATTATGTTTAATTTATCACATAATTTACTCTACTCTTAAAAATTGTCCCTTTACCCTTTACTCTACTCATGACATTTGTCCTCTCTCTACTCCACTCATGATGATTGTCCTTTTTACTTTCTTCATGGTGATTTTCCACATACTAAACTCATGATGATTGCCCTCTTTACTCACTCATAATGATTGTCCACTTACTAAATTCATGATGATTGTCCACTTACTAAATCTATGATGATTGTCCACTTACTAAATCTATGATGATTGTCCACTTACTAAATTCATAATGATTGTCCACTTACTAAATTCATGATGATTGTCCACTTACTAAATCTATGATGATTGTCCACTTACTAAATTCATGATGATTGTCCACTTACTAAATTCATGATGATTGCCCTCTTTACTCACTCATAATGATTGTCCACTTACTAAATTCATGATGATTGTCCACTTACTAAATTCATGATGATTGTCCACTTACTACATTCATGATGATTGTCCACTTACTAAATCTATGATGATTGTCCACTTACTAAATTCATGATGATTGTCCACTTACTAAATTCATGATGATTGCCCTCTTTACTCACTCATGATGATTGCCCTCTTTACTCACTCATGATGATTGTCCTCTTTACTCACTCATGATGATTGCCCTCTTTACTCACTCATGATGATTGTCCACTTTACTCACTCATGATGATTGCCCTCTTTACTCACTCATGATTATTGTCCTCTTTACTCACTCATGATGATTGTCCTCTTTACTCACTCATGATTATTGTCCTTTTATCTCAACTCATGACAACTTTAAACAGTCAGGTCATGTCAAGGCTTAAAGAGAATCACAGCGTTTTACGTCTTCAAAAACATTATAATGCTGGCTGGTGTCTCGTGACCGATTCTGCCTATATTGGAATGGCGAGTCCGGCAATAGAAAAAAACGGCAGATTTACATCGAGTGGATACCTCACCTCTTTTAAGCAAAATGAGAGTAAAGAAAACTAACTCAAACATAGATTGTTTATCCATGGATGTTCATGAGAGCCATGTTGTTATCATTCTCTCATAAAATTGATCTAGGGATGGTTTATGAGGCCTGTATCCAATATGAACCCTGAAGTGTCTCCTGCAATAAGGGGACTTTCTTTGGTTATGGAAGCTCTCGGTATCACTGCAAACGAATTAAAATCCATAATTGCTCAACCACCCGTGCCAGTGGAATCATCCGAATTACTAACTCATCTCCCAAACAAAGAAAGTTAGCTGTAGTCCCCATCATAGCAGTCTCAGCACGTGCCAAAAGGCATAAGGCGAAAGCGCACAGAAAGTGAACACAGCCAACTGTTCCCTGCCATATGATATCATCATTCATCGTAAACAATTGGAATATCTAAACATGATCAAAACGGATGAAACACACAGCTCACAGTGTGCACAGAGCACCTAACTCAGTAGCTCCTGCAACAAAAAGGGGATGTATGTGTTGAATGTTGACCTGTTGATGTTAAATCACAATCAATGGAGATTTTAATGTTTAATTTGATAGTCTTACAGGGTGGAATTATAAGTTGAGACAGTAACTGCATTATAGTCTTACAGGGTGGAATTATAAGTTGAGACAGTAACTGCATTATAGTCTTACAGGGTGGAATTATAAGTTGAGACAGTAACTGCATTATAGTCTTGCAGGGTGGAATTATAAGTTGAGACAGTAACTGCATTATAGTCTTACAGGGTGGAATTATAAGTTGGGACAGTAACTGCATTATAGTTTTACAGGGTGAAATTATAAGTTGGGACAGTAACTGCATTATAGTCTTACAGGGTGGAATTATAAGTTGGGACAGTAGCTGCATTATAGTCTTACAGGGTGGAATTATAAGTTGGGACAGTAACTGCATTATAGTCTTACAGGGTGGAATTATAAGTTGGAACAGTAACTGCATTATAGTCTTACAGGGTGGAATTATAAGTTGAGACAGTAACTGCATTATAGTCTTACAGGGTGGAATTATAAGTTGGGACAGTAACTGCATTATAGTCTTACAGGGTGAAATTATAAGTTGGGACAGTAACTGCATTATAGTCTTACAGGGTGGAATTATAAGTTGGGACAGTAACTACATTATAGTCTTACAGGGTGGAATTATAAGTTGGGACAGTAACTGCATTATAGTCTTACAGGGTGGAATTATAAGTTGGGACAGTAACTGCATTATAGTCTTACAGGGTGGAATTATAAGTTGGGACAGTAGCTGCATTATAGTCTTACAGGGTGGAATTATAAGTTGGGACAGTAACTGCATTATAGTCTTACAGGGTGGAATTATAAGTTGGGACAGTAACTGCATTATAGTCTTACAGGGTGGAATTATAAGTTGGGACAGTAACTGCATTATAGTCTTACAGGGTGGAATTATAAGTTGAGACAGTAACTGCATTATAGTCTTTACAGGGTGGAATTATAAGTTGGGACAGTAACTGCATTATAGTCTTACAGGGTGGAATTATAAGTTGGGACAGTAACTGCATTATAGTCTTACAGGGTGGAATTATAAGTTGGGACAGTAACTGCATTATAGTCTTATAGGGTGGAATTATAAGTTGAGACAGTAACTGCATTATAGTCTTACAGGGTGGAATTATAAGTTGGGACAGTAACTGCATTATAGTCTTATAGGGTGGAATTATAAGTTGGGACAGTAACTGCATTATAGTCTTACAGGGTGGAATTATAAGTTGGGACAGTAACTGCATTATAGTCTTACAGGGTGGAATTATAAGTTGGGACAGTAACTGCATTAGTAATCTCAAGCTTCAGACATTTTTAGCTGCTCTGATTTTTTTGCATAAAAAAATTAAAACCATGAGCTTGTCTCTGTTAGTAAACAATGTTACATGGTGTATAGACAATAGTGTAATAGATGGTGTGGTAATAGTGTAATAGATGGTGTGGTAATAGTGTAATAGATGGTGTGGTAATAGTGTAATAGATGGTGTGGCAATAGTGTAATAGATGGTGTGGTAATAGTGTAATAGATGGTGTGGTAATAGTGTGTATAGATGGTGTGGTAATAGTGTGTATAGATGGTGTGGTAATAGTGTGTATAGATGGTGTGGTAATAGTGTAATAGATGGTGTGGTAATAGTGTAATAGATGGTGTGGTAATAGTGTAATAGATGGTGTGGTAATAGTGTGTATAGATGGTGTGGTAATAGTGTGTATAGATGGTGCTAGTGCTAAATTTTTTTTATAGACCTCTGGTAAATTATATTTTGAAATAGTCTGATCGGTATTACGCCCGTGCTGCTTTACTTTCCCAGAAAAAAATTAATCTGGAACCCATATAAGGCTGGGTGAACCCGGAAGCCATCAATCAGGATTGAACCCAACCTCTTGTCTGTAGTAGTCCAGTTCACTAACAACTGAGTGTATCAGATCTAGGGTTTGAGAGGGTGAAATAATGTACTGGAAGAGTGGAGTTAACAGGAAAATGACGGGGATATTCAGCCGCGATGAACACTGAACACCAATGATTAGCTTTAGTCACATGATAAAAGTCAACGAGTCAAACTAGAGGGCTGGACTATTCAGTTTTTGCTGGTACCTGTTACAGACAAGACGTAGGGTTAGATCAGAAATTGTGCTAGCGAGACAGATAACATCATAAAGAATGGCTGACACCAGGATAGTGAAGGATGGATGGCTAGAATTGAAGTAAAGAGATCAGCCAACATGTTAGTAAAGAGATCAGCCAACAAGTTAGTAAAGAGATCAGCCAACAAGTTAGTAAAGAGATCAGCCAACAAGTTAGTAAAGGGATCAGCCAACAAGTTAGTAAAGGATCAGCCAACAAGTTAGTAAAGAGATCAGCCAACAAGTTAGTAAAGAGATCAGCCAATAAGTTTGAAGCATGGAGCTTAGCTAGAGAATAATTGAGAAGCTTCCGTCCATCCTGGACAGTTTTAACCCCTTCACTACCAGACTTTATCATTTTAAAAAAAGTGCCACCAATTAAAAAGTAATTTTAATGCCATGAAAAATATACTAACAACAAAACAAATATCAACAGGGTTGAAACTAAGAATGGCAAAATGTTACATCTTTTCAATATTCCTGTATGGTGCAGAAACATGGACATTAGACAAGAAAACAGAACAGAAAATTGAAGCCTTTGAAATGTGGATTTATAGAAGAATAAGTAGAATTGGATGGAATGAAAAGATAACAAACGATGAAGTTTTAAAACAACAAAAAATAAAAAGAGAACTACTAAATACAATTAAGACAAGACAAATGACATTTTTGGGGCATGTTAAATGACACAACAGCCTACTAAAAGTAATATTGGAAGGGAAAATACAAGGTAAAAGAGTCAGAGGCAGACCAAGACTAACATGGACTAGTAGCATCAAAAGATGTACTAGTCAATCTATGACAGCCTGCACCGTCAAAGCAAGAAACAGAGTAGAATGGCAATCCATGGTAGTCAACCTTCGTTGCGGAGAAGGCACTCAATGATGAATGATGACCACCCTGTACCAGAGAAAAAAAATAAAGGCAATAACATGTATTTTTTAGAGAGGCATATCTCTGGATCTACTGCACCTACATGCTTAATTTATATAAATTTGTTGAAGCAAGATAATAACCAGTGATGGAAAATGTACAACTGAAATGGAAAAAAAAGTATAGGTATGGCAAAAAGTAATTTTAATGTCATGAAAAATGTACTAATATCAAAACAAATAACACTAGAGCTAAAAGTAAGAATAGCAAAATATTACATCTTCTCAATATTCCTGTATGGTGCAGAAACATGGACATTAGACCAGAAAACAGAACAGAAAATTGAAGCATTTGAAATGTGGATCTATAGAAGAATAGGTAGAATTGGATGGAAAGAAAAGAAAACAAATGATGAAGTTTTAAAACAACTAAAAATGAAAAGAGAACTACTAAACACAATTAGAACAAGACAAATGAAATTTTTGGGGCATGTTAAAAGGCACAACAGCCTAATAAAAGTAATATTGGAAGGGAAAATACAAGGTAAATGAGGCAGAGGCAGACTAAGACTAACATGGACTAGTAACATCAAAAGATGGACAAGTCATCCTATGACAATCTGCACCATCAAAGCAAGAGACAGAGTGGAATGGCGCTCCATGGTAGCCAACCTTTGATGCGGAGACGGCACTCAATGATGAAGATGATGAAGCAAAATGGATGAGGAATTTTAATATGTAAACATTATGTGTGTGTGTGTGTGGTGATTTAGTAATAAGTAAATTTTGGGGGACTGGTTGGTCTCGAGGCAAGATGCCAGCCCCGAGACAGAGAGGTTGTGGGTTCAAATCCTGGCTGCACCAGTTGGGATTTTCATTTATGATTTCATTCTGCGGCAACTACCCCTGGTCTCAGCAGCAAGGCCCGGCTTGAAATGTCAATTACTCCTGGACGGAAAAAATGTGAGTACCTCCGAAGGCAAAGTTATCTACCTGTGCGACGATGGACCCCTGTGCACACGGCTGCTAGGGAAAAACTGATTAACACGCAAAATTCACTTACTATGAGTAGCATGGGAGCCGTGATAGCTCAGTGGTTAGTGAAATGGACTACAAAGGACAAGGGGTAGGGTTCGATCTCAACCGACGGCTTCCGGGTTCACCCAGCCTTAAATGGGTACCGGATTTTTTTCTGGGAAAGTAAAGCAGCACGGGCGTAATACCGACCACACTACACCAAAATTCATGTGCTGAAGGTCTGTAAAATATAGGGTCACTAACACCATATTTCCCTGTATGCCACTTGGTGTGATGGGGGTACTTTACTTTTCTTTACTACCTGAATATAGCTGAAAAACTCTAAGAATAAAACTGATAGAAGGGATATAATTGAGAAAAGTCATGGCAGTAAGTATTGGTTAGGTCCCTTAATAAATGAACAATAATGGTTTAGATGTGTGAGGAGTAAACTCATTCGTGGTATCCTCCTAAAGGATTATATGTGTGAGTGTACTCATCGTTGAGAAGGAAGGGGTTAAAGGAATTAGAAATTGTGTTAGAGATAGATAGATACAACTTAGCTGCACTGTCTAGAAGATGGTCAACCAGTGGATCAGGGGGACATCATTAATGTCCTCCATGATGTGGGTAGGTCACAGGACTTCGACAACCATGAGCCTACATCACTCCTTCGGATGAAAGAGATGGGAATTAAGATTGGCACAGCCAGAAATGTCTGTGAAAAAAGAGTCCCAACACAGAATAGGATCATCATTTGCTGAACGCTGTGAGAATCGCTGTGAGAATCGCTGAGGAGGGAATCTGAGCACCTATGGACATGTTCCGAGTGCAATGATGATGACCCGCAAATAACTCAATAATTCAATATTTCACTGTGGAGTGTGTGAGTTTGGTGATTGCAGGTCTTTGTAATTGTTGGCCTACAATGCTACATTAACTCTTTCCGCACTGAAGCTTTTTTATCAATGCAACAGAAAAGATTTCAGAGACAACATTTTTCATGCTTTTAAGAATCAATCTACATATTTATATTTATTAAACAATTAACATATTATATACGAAATTTTTATAATTGAACAAGGAATTAGATTTAACCAATACCAAGATGATACAAGACATGTACAAAAGAATATGTCTTAATGACGGTTCACGCTAATAAAATTGGAAGTGACGCACTGTGCTGCGAAACGTATGGAAAGAGTTAAACCTGTCAGAGTACCGGCCAGTGGAGCCAATCTCTAGAAGTACGACATGGAGTTGACATTTGATGCTGCTGTCCACAAATGTATATTGCTGTCAACAACTGTTTGTTCAAACTTGTAACGTCTACATTAGAAGTGAAGTAGAGTTATTCTGTATTCTGTCTGGAGATACCTGGCCTTACATCAAAGGAGAGAGGCGACCATCTGTTAGATGAGTCTCTCTAGAATATGATCTACTGTAGCTCAGATTGTCTTAGCATTTGTCAGTTTTGTGTGTGTGTGTGTGTGTGTGTGCTCAGGAACTCTGGGTAGTGATTTTTAAGGGCTGAGTGACCAAAAGATCAAGGAAGTTAAATCATTTTTAAAAATTAATTTTTCCACCAGAGACAAGGTTCTTGGTCTCGCATATGCCAGGATTTCTCACCATCTTCTGACCGGCTCTAGTGATGGCCTTTTGGGTATTTGGGACATGCAGGTCAAGAGAGTGGAGGTTGGTTTCTGTTTTTCTGCCTTCCATAGCAATGTGTAGTTTCATTCAAATATATCAATGGATTCTCAACCTTAATAGCAAGAAGAAATAAGTAATGGTAACAACAAAGAAATAGACAACACCTCAGTGCAAAATAAAGACAAGTGGAACAATATTAAAACAGGTAAATGAATTTAAATATTCGGGAACTTTGTTAACCTCAGACGGAAGATGTACAAAAGAGGTGAGATGCAGAATGGCTCAGGCAAAAGCAGCTTTCCAAAAAATTAGGAAGATACTATGCAATCCATTTTTGACAAAAGAAACAAGAAAAAGAGTTCTTAAATGTTACGTAGAACCAGTTTTAACATATGGATGTGAATCATGGACAATAGGACAACAGACAAGAAAATCACTGGAGGCTGTAGAAATGTGGTTTTACAGAAGAATGTTGAGAATACCATGGACAGCTAAGAAGAGTAATGAAAATGTTCTGAAAGAGGTCAAAGTAAAAAGAGAGCTAATTTCCAATATTAGGAAGAAACAATCATCATTTTTTGGCCATGTAATGAGAAGAGAACAACTGGAATATATTGTAGCAACCGAAAAAATTGAGGGACAAAGAGATAGAGGGAAGCAAAGAGAAAAAATACCAGACAGCTTAAGAGAATGGCTTGGCAGAAGGTCAACAACAGAAATGATAAAGAACTGTCGAGATCAAAAGTTGTGGAGAGACATGATCACCTACGCCAGCAGGCCCGGTACTTGATGATGATATCAATGGAGCAGAAGGCATTGTAGAGTGCAACAGAGGAATGTGACTTGTCACAACTTGTTGCTTTCAGCGTCAATAAACAAGAGCTAAACAAAATACTACTCCATCTCTTTGTTGTAGCCCTGGAACCAAACCAAGATGTGGAAAATAAGCATAAATATACATGGTTGTGTAAAGCTGGTAAAGGTAACAAGTATGGTTACTGTAAAGCTGGTGAAGATAACAAATATGGCTACTGTAAAGCTGGTAAAGGTAACAAATCTTGCTATTGTAAAGCTGGTAAAGATAACAAATATGGCTACTGTAAAGCTGGTAAAGATAATAAATATTGTTATTGTAAAGCTGATAAAGATAATAAATATACATGGTTGTTATAAGCTTGTAAAGATAACAAATATGGTTGTAAAGATAACAAATATACATTGTTAATGCGAAGCTGATAAAGATAACAAATATGGTTGTTGTAAAGCTGGTAAAGGTTAAAAAAATGTATGTGATTATAAAGATAACAAATATACATTATTGTTGTAAAGCTGGAAAGATAACAAATATACATCATTGTACAGCTGGTAAAGATAATAAGTATATGTGGTTGTTGTAAAGCTGGTAAAGATAATAAGTATACATGGTTACTGTAAAGCTAATAAATACAACAAATACACATGGTTGTTGTAAAGCTAATAAAGGTAACAAATATACATGGTTGTTGTAAAGATAACAAACATACATGGTTGTTGTAAAGATAACAAACATACATGGTTGTTGTAAAGATAACAAACATACATGGTTGTTGTAAAGCTGGTAAAGATAAATGGTTACAATTAGAAATTTACCTATGCTGAAGATGGATGTGTTGGACTGAGAAGGGGCAGATAAACTGGTGACACACATCAACTTAGCGGGTGAACTCTGAAGCAGAAATAGAAAAGCTTCTGTATAGATCTGAATGTCGTACTGAAGTTGGATGTGTTGGGCCGAAAGGCGCAAATATCACAGTTATACTGTAAACCACAACACAACGCAGACACACCCACTTAACGTCCTTTTAAGGGTGGATGATGAAGAGTAATTCTGTAGTCTACTAGAATACTCTAGAATACTCTAGTCATCGGGCGAACGCAAGCAAGCAAGATCTGAATACTGGGGAAAAATGTGAAGGTAAACATAAAGACTGTCATATACACAGTGTGTACACATACATGCATCCCCTTCTCCCAAAAGGAAAATTCCCAGAATTTGTTATTGGCAAAACAAAATTAGCGACCAAGAGGAGATGTACACAGTGACAACAGGGAGGAAATGTACAGAGTGACAACAGGGAGGAGATGTACACAGTGACAGCAGGGAGGAGATGTACAGAGTGACAACTGGGAGGAGATGTACACAGTGACAACAGGGAGGAGATGTACACAGTGACTGCAGGGAGATGTACACAGTGTCAACAGGGAGGAGATGTACACAGTGCCAACAGGGAGATGTACACAGTGACAACAGGGAGGAGATGTACACAGTGACAACAGGGAGATGTACACAGTGACAACAGGGAGGAGATGTACACAGTGACAACAGGGAGGAGATGTACACAGGGAGGAGATGTACACAGTGACAACAGGGAGGAGATGTACACAGTGACAACAGGGAGGAGATGAGCATAGACAGCATCCACAAAACCATCAGTGGGGGGTGGGGGTATTATTTAGAGACAGCTTACACATTTAGCTAACCAAAAAACAGCCAAAAATGGTAGGTTTGCAGGCCAAGGCTGGTGCACTCTTCAAATAGCAACTGCTGATGGAGCATGGTGGAGAGAGTTTTATGCTTCCATGTAAGATACAACAAAGCATGTTAGCTTCATACCACAGACTAAAAAAAAAAAGTAAAGTAGCCCTGTCACGCCAAGTGGCACATAGGGAAATATGGTGTTAGTGACCCTTTATTTTACAGACCTTCAGCACATGATTTTTGGGGTAATGTGGTCGGTATTACGCCCGTGCTGCTTTACTTTCCCAGAATAGCACAGACTGGGCGAGTAAAATAAAATAATGTTCATTCTTTAGGGTAAGGACAGAAACTTGATTGGACAGTACATCTACATATTCCCCAGCAACGAATGTATTACATTAGACCAAGAAGAACTAAAGTTCATATGGTACTAGATCAATAACAAATTATCAATAATAAATCCTTAATAACACACCATCAATAGATCAATCACAAACCATCAATAGATCAATCACAAACTATTAATAGATCAATCACAAACTATTAATAGATACATAACAAACAAACCAATAGATCATTAACAAATCCAAATCATCAATAACAAACCATCAATAAATCAATAACAAACCATCAATAAATCAATAACAAACCATCAATAACACACCACCAATAGATCAATAACAAACTATTAATAGATACATAACAAACAAACCAATAGATCATTAACAAATCCAAATCATCAATAACAAACCATCAATAAATCAATAACAAACCATCAATAAATCAATAACAAACCATCAATAACACACCACCAATAGATCAATAACAAACCACCAATAGATCAATAACAAACCACCAATAGACCGATCACAAACCATTACTGGATCAGTAACAAACCATCAATGGAGCAGTAATAAACCACCAATAGATTAATCACAAACCATCGATGGAGCAGTAACAAGCCAAAAATAGATCAATCACAAAACACAATAGATCAGTCATAAACCACCAATAAATCAATTATAAACCACAATAGATCAATTGCAGTCCTCCATTGGATCAATCACAAACCACCAATAGATCAATCACAAACCCCAATAGATCAATCACAAACCACAGTAGATCAAGCATAAACCACCAATAGATCAATCACAATCCACCAATAGATCAATCATAAACCATCATAGAGCAATCACAAACCCCTAATAGATCAATCACAAACCACCAATGGATTAGTAACAAACCATCTATAGATCAATCACAAACCACCAATAGATCAATCACAAACCACCAATGGATCAGTCACAAACTATCAATGGATCAGTAACAAACCACCAATAGATTTATCACAAACCACCAATAGATCAATCACAAACCACCATTAGATCAATCACAAACCACCAATAGATCAAATCACAAACCACCATTAGATCAATCACAAACCACTAATAGATCAATCACAAACCACCTATAGATCAAATCACAAACCACCATTAGATCAATCACAAACCACCAATAGATCAATCACAAACCTCCAATAGATCAATCACAAACCACCAATAGATCAATCACAAACCATCAATGGATCAGTAACAAACCACCATTAGATCAATTACAAACCACCAAAGATCAATCACAAACCACCAATGGATCAGTAACAAACTACCAGTACTGTGGTTATCCCATTTTAGCTGTCTGTCGGAGGGAACATAGTCTGGAGACTAAAGGCTGTAGGTCCAGTATAGTCACCACAAGATGTCCAAGGCAAAGTTTTAATTTTCTTCATCATCAAGTACCGGCCCTACTGGCGTAGGTGATCATGTCTCTCCACAACTTTCGATCCCGACTGTTATTTATCATTTCTGTTGTTGACCTACTGCCAAGCCATTCTCTTAAGCTGTCTGGTATTTTTTCTCTTTGCTTCCCTCTATCTCTTCGTCCCTCAATTTTCCCAGTTGTTACAATATATTCCAGTTGTTCTCTTCTCATTACATGGTCAAAAAAATGATGATTGTTTCTTCTTAATATTGGAAATTAGCTCTCTTTTTACTTTGGTGGCGATTCATGATTATACAAAGAAGTTACGACAGTGGTTTTCTGTTGCCTTCCATCAGTTTATTTACGGTTGGCTCCGCTAGCCTTTGGCTAAAAAGTCTCACCCACAAGGCAGTGGGGTTGTTTTACTTCGGAGTACCCTCCCTTAGCCTTTTACTCTCCCGAGCTTACCTGCAAGGCAGCAGGGCAGCAACAGGTTGTACTGTTTACTGCATACAGTGGGGTAAAATTACCCTGAATTTTAATTTTCACATTAATAATAAACAAAGGAGCAACATTTTTCATATCAAAATAAAAAGCTGTGATTCTCTAGACGCCAGAATGGATTGAGAGTGATTTGTGCCAGAAGTGTGATTCTCCCTTCTTTTGGAATTTCCGCAAAATGTGGGCGGACAAAAAGTTGGAACGCGGCAGGTAAGTGCTAAGTTATCTATTCCTACTCAATACAAGCAGTCTGGCTATCTTATTTCTCTAGACACCATAGTAAGTTGAAAGACAAACATGTACAATAGAGAGAGTGAAACGACAACTTATATTTTTATAAATTTGCCTTCCATGATCTGTTTTTAATAGAATTTTATTACTTTAGAATTATTGTGAGAATATTTATAGAATTTTGTTACTTTAGAATTATTGTGAGAATATTTATAGAATTTTGTTACTTCAGGATCTATGTGCAAATATATATATAATTTTATTACTTTAGATTCTTTGTGAGAATACTTATAGAGTTGTATTACTAT
Source organism: Megaustenia siamemsis (assembly GCA_032433765.1). Classification (NCBI taxonomy): domain Eukaryota; kingdom Metazoa; phylum Mollusca; class Gastropoda; order Stylommatophora; family Ariophantidae; genus Megaustenia; species Megaustenia siamemsis. Next base: position 16,926,948 of record JAVIAB010000049.1, read on the forward strand.
ATTACTATTTAATGAAAAAAACATGACAAGCAAAAAATATGGATTAGATATGAATATCAAAAAGACTAAAACTGTGATCATAAACAAAGATAATACTCAAAACCTACAAGTGGATATCACAGTTGAAGGAACAGAACTGGAGACAATTACACCTACCTTGGTATACTATAACCAGTGATGGAAAATGTAAAACTGAAATAAACAAAAGTATAGGAATGGCAACCAGTAATTTTAGTGCCATGAAAAATATACTAACATCAAAACAAATAACACCAGGGCTAAAACTAAGAATGATGAAGTCTTAATACAACTAAAAATGAAAAGAGAACAACTAAATACAGTTCAAACAAGACAAATGAGATTTTTCTATCTATTGACCTTTCGAGCCGTAGCCGGCCCATAGGGCATAGACCAAGATACTCCTTCTCTTATCTGATTTTTGTTCTAGCAGTTTTCAATTCTTTTAAAGATATTTTATCAAATCTCGCCATTTGTCTCTGTTCTGTGCAAGCAGCTCTATCTCATTAAGGGAGTCAATTCCTGCTGCTCTTGCCTCTCTCATCAATGATCTTCTCAGTGTCTCTCTGGGTCTTCTTTTTCTCTTGGGAACAGGCAAATAATTGCAATGCTGCGGTAAAGCTGGTAGCAAAGAACCATAAATAGATCAAACATCAAACCTTCATTTTGGAAATTTCTAACGGTGGTATTATTTAGCAAAGTGAACAAATGATTGATTGATTGGTTGATTGATTGATTGATTGATTTATTTATTTATTGACTGATTGAATGTTTATGAGCTTAAACTTGAGTACTAATGACCAAAAAAAAACTTGTCATCACCAGCATCATTGTCGACGTTGCGGTAAAGCTCTTTGTCACAGCTGCAGTGGACAAGTTTCTCGCATCCCACTTATGGGATATGAGTATGACGTCAGGGTCTGTGATGTCTGCTATGATGAGATTACACCTGAAGAGTGAGTCCTCTATGGAAATGTTGAAGAAATAATTGTGTCCCAATATTGTCTTCTTCTGTGTCAGACTTCAGACATTAACTTTATCTATCTATGGGCCTTTTGAGCCGTAGCCAGCCCATAGGGCGTAGCCCAAGATACTCCTTCTCTTATCTAAATTTTTATTCTAGCAGTTTTCAATTCTTTTAAAGATATTTTATCAAATCTCACCATTTGTCTCTGTTCTGCGCAAGCAGCTCTAGCTCATTGAGGGAGCCGATTCCTGCTGCTCTTGCCTCTCTCATCAATGTTCTTCTCAGTGTCTCTCTGGGTCTTCCTCTTTTCCTCTTACCTGTTGTTTCCCACATGATGGCTTGCTTTGCTATTTGGTTATTATCTCTTCTCATCACATGTCCAACATATGACCATCGTCTTTTCTTTATTACTGAAGATATTAGTGGCTGATTGGCGATTTCTCTAATTTCCTCGTTTGTTTTGAATTTGTTCCACGCTATACCAAGTATTTTCCTTAGACATTTATTTTCGAATGTGCTCAACTTTGTTTCTATGTCTGTTGTTGTTTTCCAGCTCTCACACACATACGTAAGGGTTGATAGTACATTTGATTTGAATAGTCTAAGTTTTGTGTTTGTGCTGATGAGTTTTGATTTCACAACTTTTCAAGGCTTCTGATTAACTTTGTGGAGAGTGCCAAAATGAGCTATGAGTCGGTTCTCCAAAGCAAACTGACTGTGGGTATCAGAGGAGAAAGAGATAACATCAGTAACCCAGAAGCCCTCAGAGATATGATGACCTGGCAATCTGAAATGGGAGAAGACAGGAGTGCTGGAATCATGTTCGATGTTCACTGACCCTTTCCTCTAAATGTCTGCCTGTTTGGCTAATATACATCTTAAGACAGTGTTGGCATATGATGATATAGTTACGGGCTATACAAGTGAAGCCTTCCTGGATATCGAAGGGGACTTGGTGAGTGTGTAGTATGAAAGGACATGTACTGCATGATCTGCCCCTCAGGTTCTGGCCAGGTTGATGAAAGCGGCTTCTGACCAAAATATCTTAAGGTTCCTATCGCATTTAAAAGCCACCAATGGTGAGTCAGAGAATAGAAAGCAAGTGGTAGGATCAGAGTGGAGGATAGATTTGTGTCATTTCAGGATCCAGAGTGCAGCCAATTTGTGAGGGTGGTGGGTAAGAGAGACAACTTTGTTAGAAAGAGAGCAGGTGGTGGGAGTAAGAGCTAGAGTGCGGGTAATAGGGACAACTTGTTGGAGAGCAGATTGCAGAACAGGTTCAGGGTAAAGATGGTGATGAAAGAATTCCAGCATAAGGTTGACCTGCTGGAGAAAGCTGTTGTCTTGGTCACAGAGGTGTCTGAGGCGAGAAAAAGGTGTAGAATCATGACAGATGCAAGAGTGCAAAGAGAAATAGAGGAGGTAGGAGTGGGCATTGGTAGATTTATAAAATATGGAGGTGTGTAGATCTGAAGGGGGAAGAGAGACCAATATGTCTGTAATGGTAACCAAGAAGGTAGAGATAAAGTGCAAAATTCGAATGAAAGGATGAAATGAGCCAAAGTCCAGGAATTGGATCAAGTCATGTTCTGAATGATTAAACACACCGAACCATCATCAATGTACCAGTAGTACATGAGGGGAAGGTGGCCATTATAAGAGGAAAGAATGTGGTGTTCTAGGTAACTCATGAATTGGTAAGCGTACCTAAGGTCTATCTTGGTGCCCATAGGAACCCCACTGGTCTGGTTGAAGAATCAACCATCAAATTCAAATGAGTTGAAGGTTAAGATTAGTTCTGCCGGACGAATAAAAACAGAGGTGGTTCCTTCATTCCAAAAAAACTGGAGAGCTGAAGACCATCTTTGTGAGGTATAGAGGTGTATAGAGAACAGACATTAAGAACAAAGAGGCAGTAGGTTTTATCAGAACAAGGAGAGAATATGGAAAATATAATAATGGCGTGGTTTTGTCCTTAACGAAAGGGTGGATGCCCTGGACAGTAGGTTTGAAGATGCTGTCCAAGTAGTCTGAAATGTGAATGGTAAAACAAGAACAGGCAGAGACAATGGGTCTTCCAGGGTTGCAAGGATCTTAGGTAGCACATAGAAGAAGGACTTACCTAAGGCCGAGTTAGGAATGATAGGGTTAGTGGCACTGAAAGGGTGAGTTTGGCTTTTGATCTGATCACAGATGGTGGACTTGACCATCTTATTGTTCTTGACAGTGGGGTCAGTAGGTCAAGGTTTGTAGAGATGGAGGGTTGGGGGTGTTCCTCTAAGGAGTAGAGGTCCTTATGCTACACCACTATGTGGTGTTAGCCCTATCAGCAGGTTTGATAACTGTCATCTTGTGGGCAGAGATTAGTGGGGGCCAAGGATTCAGCGGGGGAGATATTAGAGTGATGTAATCACAGGGAGGATGTAATTAGAGTGATGTAATCACGGGGAGGAGGGGGCAAACGTGTAATCTCCTGTGAGGTAGTGGAAATATATTTCTATAGTCTAGTGGCAGGGGAGGAGCCGGAGGCGGGTATCCAATCTGGCTTGGAGGTCTGAAAATGGGAGAACTTGTCAGCTAAAGGAGAATGGGAGGGTGGGCATGGAAAGTGGAGGTGGATGGGGTGTAATTTTCAGAAGTAGAATTATGTAACGGTAAAGTTTGATACTTGAATCGGCTTCTTAGCACACAAGTTTTCACCCATACGTGCTCGGCTGCCTATCCATGTGTTCGAACACTTCTGGATAGAGTCGCTTCAAGCATCAAAACTTATGATGCGAGGTGGTATTCCTCACCTTCCCAGAGTACTATACCCTGGTACCCATTTCTGCCAGCGGCTGGGTTGACCACGGGGGTATTCTTTTTCCAACCACAAGTACAATTTGCACTGCTCCCAGCAGGGATCAAAACGGGTTGTCCGAACATCAGTAGCCCAGTCAGGTGATTTTCCCAACTAGGCTACCGAGGCCCCCAAGAAAAAAAAAGAGAAGAAATATGTGTGGAAATATCTGTCTTGGAGGAGTTGTTAGCGGTCACAAGTATGGCCGAGTAGAACAAACGTCAAGCCTTTACTGAGATCAGATCTTTCATCCTCAGATAAGGGAAGGGAGGTAAAGGTGTGTCACAGCAAATCAATTCAGAGGAAGAGGTATGTTTACAGCACTCTGAAAAAATGACAAATAATCAACAACAGAAAAAAATATGGACCAAAGCAGAATCGAACCCATACTCAGTGGCACAGCACCTTGCCACGAAAAGCCATACGCTAGGGAACATGTTCGATCCTGCTTTGGTCCATATTTTTTTCTGTTGTTGATTATTTGTCATTTTTTCCGAGTGCTGTAAACATACCTCTTCCTCTGAATTGATTAGCTGATTATCACCTCGGAAGATTCCCTCTAGAATAATATTCATTTATTATTATCTGTCTCCTGTCTCACAGCAGTAGAGCTGGAAGCTGTCAATGGCCCATAGTTGATAACTTGTGCCAGGATCAGATCAGGAACCTACTCCACTTCTTCACAGTGCCTCCAGAAACAGACTAACCTGTCTAGTCTGGCCTAGCAAGTAGGGATTGAAGTGGAAAGACAACTTGGTACTCACAAATAACATGCTGAAGTTGAATGTGTTGAGCAGAAATATCACAGTTCTGCTGCAAACTAGGAGTTGTGGGAGAGCTCAGTGGTTAGTGAACTGGACTACAAAGCACAAGAGGTCAGGTTCGATCCTGATCTATGGCTTCCAGGATCACCCAGCCTTAAATGGGTACCAGATTTTTTTCTGCGGAAAGTAAAGTGGCTCGGGCGTAATACTGACCACATTACCCCAAGAATCATATGCCGAAGTCCTATAAAATTTATGGTCTCTAACACCATATTCCCTATACGTCACTTGGCGGGACAGGGCTCTTTACTTTTACTTACTTACTGCAAACTATAACACAACATATCTACGCCCACTTCTAAGGATGAATGATGAAGAGAACATCCATTCCTTTAGCAGTCATTGGGTGGACAACAGGAAGGAGCAAGGAAAATAATTGAAGGCCAGGGTGTAAAGTACGAGACTTGAATCGGCATCTTAACACCCGAGTTTTGACCCATATGTGCTTGGCCGCCTATCCAGAAGTGTTTGGAGACTTCTGGATAGTGTCGCTTCAAGCATCGAAACTCATGATGCGAAATAAAAACTCAGACCCAGACACATGTACACATGGCCTTTATTCTCTGATCCTACAATCTCCTCCCCCATGATAGACCCCAGTAATGGAAAAATGCTATAAAGGTTGTTTTTTATGATAGTTGCACAAAGCACATGAAAAGATTAGAAACAAATTGTTTATTTGTTTTGCTATAAGAAAGTACATGAAAAGGATAGAAACAAATTGTTTATTTGTTTTGCAATAAGAAAGTACACAAAAAGATTACAAACATGTAGTTTATTTGTTTTGCAATAAGAAAGTACATAAAAAGATTACAAACATATAGTTTATTTGTTTTGCAATAAGAAAGTACATAAAAAAGGTTAAAAACAAACTATTTGTCCACAGTAAAGAACCACATGCAACATTCCATGATTTGAGGCATGAAATAGTTCACTTATACTTGGACGAGTCCAGGAAGCTGTTACTGACCACAGGCAAAGATAGAGTCATGAAGGTTTGTGTCATTAGCTCCGTGATTCATTTATCACACTTTAATCATTCAGTGACTCATTCAATAATTCAGTGTGACTCATTCAATAATTCAGTGACTTAATCGGTAATTCAGTGACTCATTCAATAATTCAGTGTGACTCATTCAATAATTCAGTGACTCATTCAATAATTAAGTGACTCATTCAATAATTCAGTGACGCATTCAATAGTTCAGTGGCTCATTCAATAATTAAGTGACTCATTCAATAATTCAGTGACACATTCAATAATTCAGTGTGACTCATTCAATAATTCAGTGACTTAATCAGTAATTCAGTGACTCATTCAATAATTCAGTGTGACTCATTCAATAATTCAGTGACTTAATCAGTAATTCAGTGACTCATTCAATAATTCAGTGTGAGTTATTCAATAATTCAGTGACTCATTCAATAATTCAGTGACTCATTCAATAATTCAGTGTGACTTATTCAATAATTCAGTGACTCATTCAATAATTCAGTGACTCATTCAATAATTCAGTGACTCATTCAATAATTAAGTGACGCATTCAATAGTTCAGTGGCTCATTCAATAATTAAGTGACTCATTCAATAGTTCAGTGGCTCATTCAATAATTAAGTGGTTCATTCAATAATTCAGTTTGACTCATTCAATAATTCAGTGACTTAATCAGTAATTCAGTGACTCATTCAATAATTCAGTGTGACTCATTCAATAATTCAGAGACTCATTCAATAATTCAGTGTGACTCATTCAATAATTCAGTGACTCATTCAATAATTAAGTGACGCATTCAATAGTTCAGTGGCTCATTCAATAATTAAGTGGCTCATTCAATAATTCAGTGACACATTCAATAGTTCAGTGGCTCATTCAATAATTAAGTGGTTCATTCAATAATTCAGTGACACTTTCAATAGTTCAGTGGCTCATTCAATAATTAAATGGCTCATTCAATAATTCAATGACTCATTCAATAATTCAGGGGCTTATTCATTACAGTTAGGGAGCCGTGATAGCTCAGTGGTTAGTAAACTGGACTACAAAGGACAAGGGGTAGGGTTCAATCCCAACCGACGGCTTCTGGGTTCACCCAGCCTTAAATGGGTACCAGATTTTTTTTCTGGGAAAATAAAGCAGCACGGGTGTAATACCGGACCACATTACCCCAAAAATCATGTGCTGAAGGTCTGTAAAATATAGGGTCACTAACACCATATTTCCCTATACGCCACTTGGCGTGACGGGGGTACTTTACTTTTTTTACTAGTGATTAGTTGTCACATTTAACAAATTTCTCAGTAAAGACCATTTCTCAATAAAGTTTTGTATAATAAGAGAACCTTTTACGCTTAGTATAAATGGGAAGCTCTCTAGTACAATGAGACAATATTTCTCCTACTCTCCTGTACTTTGAGAGTACATCTCTCTCATTCCCCTTTTATTTTAAGAGAGCATTTCTCATATTCTATTTTTCAAAAGAAATATATTATTCCTCAAATTATTGGTAAGTTAAAAGACTTCAGTTATATTAACCCTAGATTTACATCACCTATCCACGAATCACATTTTTATGACTCCATCGTGAAATTTGCGAACACTAAATGTTACATTTAGAGTTCCAAAAATAGTATTTTCTTTCAACTTTTGCTACACAACTGTGTGTTTACACTACAAGAGATGTGAGAATTGGACGCGGTAATCATTTCCTGGGTTATGTTCAATTTATGGCCTGAAATTCAAATATATGGCACTGTGGCTACTGGAGGTGTTACGTTGTCTATTCACACGTCAGCCGTCAGTCCAGTAATTCAAGCCATATGTTCATCTTTCTCTTAGAGTTGTTCGCAGCCTATCCCATGTTACAAAGGTTTGTTTGATGTCTCACAGACAGTCAAAGTGATTTCCCCTGTCATAAGAAAAAAAAATGTATTCAAAATTGACAATATTTATGTTTTTTTAAAAAAAGGCAGTCATGTTCTTACAACACTTTCATAAATTTTACAAAGAGCATGTTTTGTTTTAAGCTTAGCAAAATTAACAGAACACAAAACCAGGCTGCCCGTATCATCACTGGTGCTATGAAATTTACACCTATCGAGACTCTAGAAACAGTAACAGGTTTCCAACCTTTAGAAGACAGAAGGAAAACTAAAGTAATGCAACAAGCGGAGAGATATAAAAGGCTCACTAACCACCCCATGCACCAAAGAATAACTGTTTTTGGAAAAGGAAGACTCAAGAGGAGCAACTTCGTTGCAATCGCCAAAGAACTGACAACTAGTGATCCAGTACTGTCCTAAACAATGCCGACACCCATAAGCCCATCTGATATGACTCATCCTGGAAAACATAAAATACCAGAACTTAAGTAAGACGTAATAGGAATCATGAAAAAAAGCACCCTAACAGACACAGAGAGAAAGCACATAGCAGAAAAACACATAAACGACAACTAATCACATGACTTCTGGTCTCACATATACACAGATGGCTCTGCTACAAACGCCACCAGAAATAAAGGAGGAGGTGTGTTCTTGAGGCTGAATAACCAGAAAGAGATCACCAAGTCAATAGCTACTGGGAAATTCTCAAACAACTATAAAGCAGAAACTGAAGCCCTCAAAGACGCTGCAAAACTGGCTATCCAACACAAAAACAACGTGCACAAGAAATTGGTGATACTGACTGATGCACTGTCAGTCCTGACAGAACTAAAAACCTCCAGGAACAGTGAGCTAGATGACTTGAGAACAACCCGAGACCAACTGTGCAATAACTTTCAGAGAGTGGTCATCCAGTGGATACCATCACACTGTAATATGGACTTCCGTCTACAAGATGGCGGATCTAGTCCACGTCCTCTCGATCGCTGCAGAAAATGCACCCAGGGTCTGATTAATTTCGGATCTTCATTGCACTTTTCTGCGTAAAAGTCAAAATGATGATATGCTTGATACATCTGTGTCGCTAAGACGAGGTCGTAGGTCGACAACAGTCCGTTTTTGACGAATCAAGTGTTGTGAGTGAGACATTCCACCGTCCAGACTTCATCTGTGCTTTACGTCACATTAGTGCTGTTCAAGACCGTTATTGGGATTCTTTGACGCAAGTTATTTCCACGTTACACATTAATGTAAACTACTTCGTCAGTCGCAGTTTTGTCTCTTTGGGGAAGTTGCTTCGTGTATTGTTCGTCGTAGACTGTTTACACTTGAGTAATCAGACATAAGTCTAAAGGTATCGAGATTATGAGTTTGGCGACATTGTGTCCTACGTCATCGTATTGGTTCCCTAAACCGGCCGTGCGCAAATCTTACGGTCTGCTGTTTGATGTGCAACAAGAATAATTTGACGACTGACTGTGTGTCTATATGTTCGGAATTGGAGTCATCAACGATGGCCTAACATCATCAAGTGCTACGATGATCATCATTTTCGGGAGGACGTGACTTACCGGTATATGGGGATAGGCGGCGGGAACAAATGGAGGCTATGCATGAAATGTGTTCCTTGTTGCAGTTTCCTCATATTACAAGTCGCATGTCTGTGTTAGTCACCTCTAGTGACTCGGGCAGATGGTGCTCGTAAACCTGGGAAGGCCGACCATCTAAGGGCAGAATCCCCCGACAGAAAAGATCAACTGCTGCCTTGCAGGAAGATTGGGGACAATCAAAGGCTAAGGAAAGCAAACCTGAAAAAATGCTGGCTGAAATCGGATGCACTGGGCCACTGGCGCAGAACACAGTGCAACGTATTAACGGGTGTTCAGTCAGAGTGGATCTGACAGACTCTAATTGTGATGTTCTGTCTGTGGGGGCGATCAACACACTTAGCCTGACAGCTGACTTCATATGAGAGTCTGGAATCCTTACTCTGATTGAGTCCTGAACGCAGAGAGAGAGAGAGAGAGAGAGACACTGTAATATACACGGAAACGAACGTGCAGACAAATTAGCTAAGGAGGAAGGGAGATTACCACAAGAGAACCATCTGGTCAGCTAAGATGAAACCAAATCCATCATCAAAGGCCAGTGGTATGAAAAATGGAAACAAGAACACCCAAAGTATAATGAGAGGGATGGATACCTCCAACTATCAAGGAGGGATCAAGTCATCATACTTTGCCTACGCACTGGCCACAATAGAATGAGAAACCACATGTTCACTAAACTCAAAATAGGAACTACCAGCCAGTGCCATTGTACCCTGGATAACATGTCAACAAAACACGTTCTACAGGATTGCCCCCAGTACACAGACCTGAGAAGGACAATGTGGCCCACACCCACCTCCCTGGAAGAGAAACTATACAGGGCACCCGAATCACTGAAACAGACAGCTGACTTCATAAGAGGGTCCAGAATCCTAATCTGAATGAGCCATGATCACAGAAGAAGAAGAATTTTTGTTTTAAAAAAGAAAATCCAACGTCAAAGGCAACAAATCAAACACTCAGGGATCCCATCAGAAGTAACAATTAGGAAGGTATAAGGAGGGGAAAAATGTTTGCCTGTGGCAAACTGTTGAATTCCAAGAATTTGTATTTTGAGTTTGTAAATTTTATGAAGGTGTCATAATCTAGGGTTGTGATTATGTAGCTGTGTTCTGTATTTAATCAAATAATTCTATTTTAAAAAAAAGGAAAGAGCCCACGTCACGTCAAGTGGCGTATAGGGAATATGGTGTTAGTGACCATAAATTTTACAGACCTTCAGCACATGATTTTTGGGGTAATGAGGTCGGTATTATGCCAGTACCACTTTACTTTCCTAGAAAAAATCCGGTACCCATTTTAAGGCTGGGTGAACCCAGAAGCCATCGGTCAGGATCAAACCCGACTTCTTGTCCTTTGTAGTCAAGTTCACTATCCACTGAGCTATCGTGGCTCCCATAAATAATTTTATAGTGTAGGAATAAAATGGGAACTATTTTATCTTAACATCTGTATTTATTTTTTTCAGTTGTGGGATATGAGCGGTGTTCTGGATTGATCTGGTCCTGGTGATAACGTATGAATGGGTGGTTAACAGCTGAACAAATGTTGATAGCAGAACAGATGGTTTGACAGCCGCTACAGAATATGACATTGCTGGACATGACATTTAAATATCTTCTTCTTACATAGGGTGTCATTTCACGCAGTTATATTCACTTAGTTATCACATTTTTATAACCTTGTATTATTGTCACACGTAAATAACAAAATGGGCATATTATTCTTTTTTTGTAAAATTTTGATAATTTTTTGCTGCAATTTTAACTTGTGAATGATGTTAAATTCACTTGTTACAATTTTATCATTCATATTTGTATCACATTTAGTAAATGCCATTTTGGGCATTGTTATGTTTACATGAATTTTAGCAATTCTAACTGCTAACATTAATCTGTTGAACTCACTTGTCACAATTTTATCTTTCATATTTTTTAAAACATTGAAAGAATTGTATTTCACTGTGTGATTTTGTTTTGTGACGATCTGCACCATCAAAACAGGGAGACAGAATGGAATGGCGCTCTATGGTAGCCAACCTTCGATGCGGAGACGGCACTCAATGATGATGATGATTTTGTTTACAAATTTTGAAAATTTTAAAATAAATTTGAACTCATATAATAATGTTGGATAGACTTGTCACATTTTCAAAATTCACATTTTTGTTACATTGAATAAATCACATTTTGGGGGATGTTACACATCTTTTTTGTGAGTTTTTGCAACAAATCTGAAGCTGTATCAGATTTATATAAACCATAATTTACTGACTTCATCTACTCACATTACTGTTTCAGTTCAGGAATATTATTCTTGATTTTTCATGTCATTATTTATTTGTCATTCCTGTCATTATATCATATCATTATTTTACTGTCATTATTCCAGTCATTTCTTTTCTCATTTCTCACTTTTTTCTTTTAATATTCTTGTCAGTATTTCTTTGTCATTATTCCTCTGTCAGTGTTCATGTACTTATGCCAGCCACTATTCTCTTGTCTTCCTGTCATTATTCGATTCAGCCATTATCCATGTCAGTATTTCCCTGCCATTATTCCTATGATTATTCCATTTTTCATTATTCCTGTTAGTATTTCCCCGTGATTATTCCATTTATTAGTCATTATTCCTGTCAGTATTTCCCTGTGATTATTCCATTAGTCATTATTCATGTCAGTATTTCTCTGTGATTATTCTATCTATTTGTCATTATTCCTGTCAGTATTTCCCTGTGATTATTCCATCTATTAGTCATTATTTTTTGTCAGTGCTTGCTTGCGTTTGCTCGATGACTAAAGTATTCTAGAGTATTCGTAGACTGTAGAATTCCTTTTCGTTATCCGTCCTTAAAAGGACGTTAAGTGGACGTGTCTGCGTTGTATTGTGGTTTGCAGTATAACTGTTATAGTTGCGCCTTTCGGCCCAACACATCCGACTTCAGCACGATTTTTTTTCAGTATTTTCTTGTGATTATTCCATACATTAATCATTATTCCTGTCAAATTTTCCCTGTGATTATTTCATTCATTAAACATTATTCCTGTCCTGGGGGGCCTCGGTAGCCTGGTTGGGAAAACCACCCGACTGGACTACCGACGTTCGGACAACCTGTGTTTGATTCCCGCTGGGAGCAGTGTGAATTGTACTCATGGTTGGACACAAAAAAATACCCCCACGGTCGACCCAGCCATTGGCAGAAATGGGTACCAGGGTATTACCCTGGGAAGGTGAGGAATGTCACCTCGCATCTGAGTTTCGATGCTTCAGGCGACACTATGCAGAAATTTCCTAACATTTCTGGATTGGCGGCTGAGAACATATGGGTGTAAACTCGTGTGCTAAGACGCTGGTTCAAGTCTTGTGCTTTACCGTTACCTTTTATTCCTGTCCTGAACCCAGTCACCATTCTTTGTAATATTTCTGCCTTTGAGATTGTTTCATTTGTTTATGCGCTTATTGTTTTTATATTTTGATACTGTTTCTTTTTGCTCGGAGCTTCCATTCCATACCCGTGACCTTCAAACCCTCTCAATAGCTGGTTGCTGCCTTATCCACTTGATAATCGTGTTAACGTGTTGAAAATGGATCAACAAAATCATTGCTTTGATAATTTGATAATTGATGAAAGAAATCAAGATTAATTAAATTTGCATCAATAACAAAATGTGTTAAATGTATCTTGTGGTTATTTATTTTAGATTTGAAATGTAAATATTATTAATTTTTTTTATTGTTATAAATTGAATTGTTCTTCATTTCTTATGTAAATTGAATTAATCTTGATTTCATTTATTGATGTAAATTAAATTAATCTTGATTTCATTTATTGATGTAAATTGAATTAATCTTGATTTCTTTTATTGATGTAAATTGAATTATTCTTCATTTTTTATGTAAATTGAATTATTCTTGATTTTTTTTACTTTTTACCGAAGTAAACTTAATAGCCTTTTCAGCATGGAAGGTTTTTATCAGTGCAATGGACGAGATTTCAGAGACAAAATTTTTCATAGTTTTAAATATCAATCTACATGTTTATATTTATCTAACATTAAGTTATCAAACATAACATATATCAATTTTTAGATAAGTGAACAAGGAATTAGATTTCACCAATACTAAGATGATACAAGATACGTAAAAAGAATACGGTTTGATGACGGTTTACACTAATCAAACTGAGAGTGACGCACTCTGCGACTAAATGTATGTATGTGGTTGAAATCGGCATGACGTACAGTGTATGAAAATGTACAGAAAGAGTTAATCTTGATTTATTTTGTTGATGTGACTTGAATTATTTTGATTTTTTTTTTTTTTATTCAATGTAAATTGAATCTTGAGATAATCTTTTCTAGGTATGTATGCAACTAGTGAGATACTGGAACCATCAAGAGCACACACTTCATCTTATTAAAACTAACTGGGCACATTCAGCCTGGTGCACTATTGAACGAGTCAAAATGGCGGTTTGTTTACGCCGGTCTGTCGTCAAGGACGCGTAAGTCATTTAATTTGTAGAAAGCTCACAGTGTTTCCGCGTGCTGCTGAGCAAGTTACTGGAGCTGGCCAGTTTATAACGTGGAACGGGTTCTGGGCCGTGCGACTGAGCAAGTGCACGTGAGTCTGGACCATCCAAAGCATCGACATTCAGCGACGTTCATCAAAGACGACGGTAAGTGTAAGTTTTCAGATGGGCACGGCCAGAAATGAGAAACTTGGTGGCCGTGTAAGAAGACTTATCAACCAACATAGAACTGGAGTCGTCAGTCGCTGGACACTGAGGGAATTGCTGAGGAGGGGATCTGAGCACCTATGGACATATTCGGAGTGCAATGATGATGACCCGCAAATAACTCAATAACTCAATAACTGGGCACATGTGCCTGATGCATTTCTTCATTGTACACCCTTAATAAATGAGTGAAATTGTGTTGTGTTATGGATTACAGCAAGCTGTGATATTCTCACATTTTGACCCAGTGCATCTGACTTCAGCGCTGTATCTTTGGGTACCATGTCTGCCTTCACTCTTTGATCCCTCACTCACTTGTCCAGACAGGCAGCAGAAAACTCTTTATATGGAGCATCGCAGCAGGAGAGAATCTGATCATAAGAAGACCCCACTGTCAAGCAAGTGTATTAGCCCTTGATGCTCATAGGGAGGTGGGCCTGCCTGGGTCATGACTCCCAGGCTTTGACCTTCTGCTGCTTTGAACTTGAAGGCTCACACTGTATTCGGCATATAATAACTTAACTTGTATTCTGCGAATATGGGGTCCTTGGTAGCCTAGTTGTGAAAACCACCCGACTAGGTAACCAACGTTTGAACAATTTGTGTTTGATTCCCGTTGGAAGCAGTATGAATTGTACTCATGGTTGGAAAAAAAATATCCCACGGTCGACCCAGCCGCTGGCAGAAATAGGTACCAGAGTAGTACTCTGGGAAGATGAGGAATGTTGCCTCACATCGCGAGTTTCAATGCTTGAAATGACACTATCCAGAAGTCTTCAAACACTTCTGGATAGGCGGCCAAGCACATATGGGTGAATACTCACATGCTAAGATGCCGATTCAAGTCTCATACTTAACCTTTACATTACCTTTATTCTGTGAAACACTTCTGATTGAATCTACTTTCCATACCTGGTTGCACACGACTGTCTTAGCTTGAATCTAGCACCTTGATGTCCTCTTCATGGTGGCAGCTGTTTACGATGGCTTGCCACTCTGTGTGAATTCTTGTGTGAATTCTTGTGTGAATTCTTACATATTCTCAAGGCAGGTTCTTATCAAGGAATAACTCAGCATACTGATTATTTTGTTTCTTAACTCACCATATTAGAGATTAAATGAGATCTTGACCCACTCTGGTTCATCATTTCTAGCTGCTTTCAGCCAGTGTGTTCTGAAAGCTTGGGCCTGACCTGGAGTGTAGCAACATCAACTTTAATGACAGCAAACAGTGAGGTTGTTGAATTGATCATTGATATCAATTTAATAACGAGACAAACAATTTTATGTTTGGTTTATTATTTGGTATTACATCATCATATATACATATCAAGAAATTATAGACATAATAGTAAAAGAAAGCAACAAGAAAGGTCTCAGTTTGAATAGTAAGAAAACAGAAGTAATGGTTATATCGAAGAAACAATAATCACCATCATGTAGCATAAAAATAAACGAGACAAATCTGAAACAAGTGCAACGTTTCAAATACTTGGGCACAATAATAACATCAGATGGGAGATGCACCACAGAAATAAAAAGCAGAATAGCTCAGGCCATAGCATTTCAGAAAATGAAAAATATCTTATGCAACAAATCTATGTCAATAGAAATGAGAGAGTTCATCGGTGCTATATAAAACTAATTCTGACCTATGGAAGCGAATCATGGACAGTTAGACAAACAAATGAAAAGACGATTAGAAGCCACAGAGATGGGATTTCTCAGAAGAATGTTGAAAGTTCCCTGGACAGCTAAAAAGACCAATGAGGAAGTTCTCAAAGAGGTCAACACAAAAAGGGGGCTCTTAAAAACATCAGAAAGAAGCAATCAACATTTTTTGGGCACATCATGAGAAGAGGAAAGTTGGAATACTTGGTTACAACTGACAAAATAAAAGGAAAGAGAGATCGCGGACGACAAAGAGAGAAAATACTGGATAGCTTGGTGTCATGGCATGGAAAACAGTCAACAACAGAACTGAAACGATGCACAGTGGATGGAAGATTGTGGAAGGACATGATCGCATACGCCAAATGGTATGGCACATGATGATGATTACATCATCATTCTAAAGTATCATTTTGTTAGGCACAAAGCTGTGTCTGAGCCACAAATGAACGGTGATGAAAGAGGACAAATTCTGTCATAATTGCCTGCTTTGCTCATAGGCTTTGTTGCACTGCACTGTGTTACACACCTTGCAGCTCATCACATCCATTTCAACACAAATTTGTTTGGGACTTTTGGTTTCAAGTTGGTGGAATGGAGTTTTGTGTTCCATCGAACACTGCAGGATTTGTTGCAGATTAATTTCTGTTCTCTAATGCAGATTTCTGTTACTGCATTAAAGTCAACCAGATGTTCCACTTTCTGGATTTGCACCGGTGCTACTGAGTCTGTACACCTGGCAGTGGCCTTTTTGGCAAGTCAAGTATTGTAAATGTGACTTTCCCCCATCATAATACATTTACATATTCACATTGAGAACTGTTCAATAATACCATCATTGGATTTCTTCAATGCCAGTGACTCACAATTTCTTAATATGGATTGTTCTGTGAAGTCAAACAAAGGTTCCACTTTAGGGATTTTTGTTTTTCATGCTTTTTTTTTTTTGCTACATTCTTTGGTGTGAATCGAGTGTTGTGTGTGCATCCATGTTTAGTGTGTGATGCATCTTTGTGACACTGAGAGCTGTTCAATAACTGCCATTGGATTTGTTCACTGCTAATTACTAACAATTTACAGCTCCTTAAAATGAATTGTTCTGCCAAGTCACAGACAATTACACCTTGGGGATTCTGCGCCATCGCTAAGATGTTTCTGTGGTTTTTGACTGCATTCTTTGTAGTGAGTCAGGCGTTGTGGGCACACCCATTGTTATGTGTGCAACATCATCATGACGGACATTCATATATACATAAACCAAACCATACTCTCATAATGAAGTATGAAACATTATGGAATTTTGTTCCTGAATATGCAGCCCGGGTGTGACTCATGGAATTTCATCTAGTCAGGGGGGGATGTTGCCTAGATTCAGAACTACGGGGAAATCAGGGAGTAGACTTGTGAACTAGTTTATCATTTCACACTGTGGGTCTGCTGGAGAGAAGATCTGAACATTTGTTGACTGTTGTTGGACGTGCGATGAGGATAATTATGATGACTACTTAACTTAATCTGGGACAGCTTCCCTCCTCCCTTTTTTTGTGTGCCTTCCTGAAGGCAGCAGGTTGTTTGTAATCATCTCTTCAAGTCTTACCAGACTGCTAAGTCTTTCCTATCAGGTCATCAGATTGAGTGCGATCAACAACCTCAACTCCTTCCTTATTTAGTTTTTTAGTTTGGATTGTCCTTATTGTACATCAAACATATCCATAAGTGCTTAGTTCTCCTCCCATGAAGCCAAATCTATCATTAAAGGTCATTACCATGAAAAATGGAAACAAGAACACCCAAAGTATAACGAGAGGGATGATACCTCCAACTATCAAGATGGGATCAAGTCATCATACTTCACCTACACACTGGCCACAACAGAATGAGAAACCACATGTTCACCAAAATAGGAACTGCCAGCCAATGCCACTACACCCTGGATAACATGACAGCAAAACACGTTCTACAGGATTGCCCCCAGTACACAGACCTGAGGAGGATAATGTGGTCCACATCCATGGAAGAGAAACTATATGAAACAGAATCATTTAAACAGATAGCTGTCTTCATAAGAGAGTCCGGAGTCCTTGTCTGAATGTCATCATGATCGCAGCAGAAGATCTTCTCCCCAGTATGTCCCCCAGTGTATGGAGACTGACAACTCCCTTCTGTGTTCACTTGTTATTCATGCAGCCTGAACATGGTTTTAGATTTATGATCATTGCTGAATCATTAGCTCACCCTACCTCCCAAGGGCATTCAGAATGTCAACCCGGTCCATTGCACATCCGCCATTCAAGCCAAGCTTGTTCATTTGGCCAGTAGCAGTAATAGCAATGACATCCAACTTGTTGTTGGGTTCCATTGCACATGAAATGGAGCCTGACTTTGTCCACAGACAAACCCATATATCATGAGTACAGCTACACATCTAATGGAATAAACAAAACGTGCTCCAGGGAAAATCACCCAGAAAAACATAACTCTAAATCCTTAAAAACCACAAATAGTAGGAATAGTTATCCCTCATGGTGGACACACAACTACTGTTGTCAAAATTGAACCGGAAGACAATTAAAGCATGGATAGGGATACTGGAACCACCGCAGTGTAATTAAAATGCTTGTTGTATATCTTTGATATGCTTCTGTTGTAGGATATAAGTGGTCACCTGGGATATAACTACTGGTCACCTGGGATACAACAACTACTGGTCACCTGGGATACAACTACTGGTCACCTGGGATATAACTACTGGTCACCTGGGATACAACAACTACTGGTCACCTGGGATATAACTACTGGTCACCTGGGATACAACTACTGGTCACCTGGAATATAACTACTGGTCACCTGGGATATAACTACTGGTCACCTGGGATACAACTACTGGTCACCTGGGATATAACTACTGGTCACCTGGGATATAACTACTGGTCACCTGGGATATAACTACTGGTCACCTGGGATACAACTACTGGTCACCTGGGATACAACTACTGGTCACCTGGGATACAACTACTGGTCACCTGGGATATAACTACTGGTCACCTGGGATACAACTACTGGTCACCTGGGATACAACTACTGGTCACCTGGGATATAACAACTACTGGTCACCTGGGATACAACTACTGGTCACCTGGGATACAACTACTGGTCACCTGGGATATAACTACTGGTCACCTGGGATACAACAACTACTGGTCACCTGGGGTACAACTACTGGTCACCTGGGATACAACAACTACTGGTCACCTGGGATACAACAACTACTGGTCACCTGGGATACAACTACTGGTCACCTGGGATACAACAACTACTGGTCACCTGGGATACAACAACTACTGGTCACCTGGGATACAACTACTGGTCACCTGGGATACAACTACGGGTCGCCTGGGGTACAACTACTGGTCGCCTGGGGTACAACTACTGGTCGCCTGGATACAACTACTGGTCGCCTGGGATACAACTACTGGTCGCCTGGGATACAACTACTGGTCGCCTGGGATACAACTACTGGTCGCCTGGGATATAACTACTGGTCGCCTGGGATATAACTACTGGTCACCTGGGATACAACTACTGGTCACCTGGGATACAACTACTGGTCACCTGGGATATAACTACTGGTCGCCTGGGATATAACTACTGGTCGCCTGGGATATAACTACTGGTCGCCTGGGATATAACTACTGGTCGCCTGGGATATAACTACTGGTCGCCTGGGATATAACTACTGGTCGCCTGGGATATAACTACTGGTCACCTGGGATATAACTACTGGTCACCTGGGATACAACTACTGGTCACCTGGGATACAACAACTACTGGTCACCTGGGATACAACTACTGGTCACCTGGGATACAACTACGGGTCACCTGGGATACAACTACTGGTCACCTGGGGTACAACTACTGGTCGCCTGGGATACAACTACTGGTCGCCTGGGATACAACTACTGGTCGCCTGGGATACAACTACTGGTCGCCTGGGATACAACTACTGGTCGCCTGGGATACAACTACTGGTCGCCTGGGATACAACTACTGGTCGCCTGGGATACAACTACTGGTCGCCTGGGATACAACTACTGGTCGCCTGGGATACAACTACTGGTCGCCTGGGATACAACTACTGGTCGCCTGGGATACAACTACTGGTCGCCTGGGATACAACTACTGGTCGCCTGGGATACAACTACTGGTCGCCTGGGATACAACTACTGGTCGCCTGGGATACAACTACTGGTCGCCTGGGATACAACTACTGGTCGCCTGGGATATAACTACTGGTCGCCTGGGATATAACTACTGGTCGCCTGGGATATAACTACTGGTCGCCTGGGGTACAACTACTGGTCACCTGGGGTACAACTACTGGTCGCCTGGGATATAACTACTGGTCGCCTGGGATACAACTACTGGTCGCCTGAGATACAACTACTGGTCGCCTGGGATATAACTACTGGTCACCTGGGATATAACTACTGGTCACCTGGGATATAACTACTGGTCGCCTGAGATATAACTACTGGTCACCTGGGATATAACTACTTGTCGCCTGAGATATAACTACTGGTCGCCTGGGATATAACTACTGGTCGCCTGGGATATAACTACTGGTCGCCTGGGATATAACTACTGGTCGCCTGGGATATAACTACTGGTCACCTGGGATATAACTACTGGTCGCCTGGGATATAACTACTGGTCACCTGGGATACAACTACTGGTCGCCTGGGATATAACTACTGGTCACCTGGGATACAACTACTGGTCGCCTGGGATATAACTACTGGTCGCCTGGGATACAACTACTGGTCGCCTGGGGTACAACTACTGGTCGCCTGGGATACAACTACTGGTCGCCTGGGATACAACTACTGGTCGCCTGGGGTACAACTACTGCAGCAAACGAAAACTCCAACCTAGCAATACTTATTTAGTGCGAGGCAGTAAATTACTAACAACATACACGAATAATCACTGTGCATACTTTACATCAGTTGTTGGAAAGGGCAGCAGAGCAGATATGGGAATGTCCTGACTGCAGTGATGCTATCTTGAGAAACAAAAGCAAATTTTACCTGGGTTTGTATCCTCTGTGGTGGATAGTTCGCAAGAGCTGACATACTTCATCTGCATGGATTTTTGGTTGGTTTCCTCAGCAGGGTGTTCTTTGTGTGCTGGAGTACATTGGCTCGTGAGGGTTTGATCTTAGCTTGGCAGGCTTCAGCCAACCCAGCTGAAAAAATGAGTACCTGACCGAATGAGTTGGAAAATTTATTTTTTTGTTTTGTTGTTCACAAGCTTTCACCTCTGGTGAAGTCCCTAGAGATCAGGAACTAAATTTTACCTGCTAATCCATCTTTTCCTGGAAGCAGTGTGCACAACAGGGTTCTCTCGCCGCACAGGTAGATAACTCTGACGTCAGAGTTACTCATATTTTTTTTTCTGCCGATGAGTAATTGACGTTTCAAGCCGCGCCTCACTGCTGAGACCAGGGGTGATTGCCGCAGACAGAAATAAAAAATAAAAATTCCAACTGGTGCAGCCGATTGAGATTTGAACTGACAACCTCTCTGTATCGAGACCAACCAGTCTCAACCAGAGTTGAGGAAGAAAATTGACTGGCCCGCTCACTTTAATTGCAGTGAAGTTTAATACTTCACTTCCCCACGAAGCTCAAAAATGTTACAGGACACGCTTTACATGTTCTGGTTGTAAATTTTGATAATTGAGATGCATTGTGGGAAATGTTGGTAAAGTGAAGATGTAATTCGAGATGGAAAATAGTAAATTAAAATGTTGTATGTAATACGAGATGGAAAATAGTAAATTAAAATGTTGTATCATATGGGGAACAGTGATTTAAAATGCCTTACTGCATGGGAAATGATAAATGAAAATGTACTGGATGGGAAATGGTGAATTATAATGTAGTACTGCATGGGAAATGGTAAATGAAAATGTATCGGATGGAAAATGGTGAATTAAAATGTAGTACTGCATGGGAAATGATAAATGAAAATGTACTGGATGGAAAATGGTGAATTATAATGTAGTACTGCATGGGAAATGGTAAATGAAAATGTATCAGATGGAAAATGGTGAATTAAAATGTAGTACTGCATGGGAAATGATAAATGAAAATGTACTGGATGGAAAATGGTGAATTATAATGTAGTACTGCATGGGAAATGGGAAATGAAAATGTACTGGATGGAAAATGGTGAATTATAATGTAGTACTGCATGGGAAATGATGAATTATAATGTAGTACTGCATGGGAAATGGTAAATGAAAATGTATCAGATGGAAAATGGTGAATTAAAATGTAGTACTGCATGGGAAATGATAAATGAAAATGTACTGGATGGAAAATGGTGAATTATAATGTAGTACTGCATGGGAAATGGTAAATGAAAATGTACTGGATGGAAAATGGTGAATTATAATGTAGTACTGCATGGGAAATGATGAATTATAATGTAGTACTGTATGGGAAATGGTAAATGAAAATGTACTGGATGGAAAATGGTGAATTATAATGTAGTACTGCACGGGAAATGGTAAATGAAAATGTACTGGATGGAAAATGATAGTAAATTTAAAAGTAGTACTTCATAGAAAATGTTTGGTAAATGAAAATATAGTCGTTATCTGATCCTACCTGCCCCGCTAGACATCGCATAGGGCTTGTAGTGTGTTTCACCAACCATCTCTGTTCTTGGCGAGATGTTCTTTCTCATCTGAAAAGTCTATGCCTGTCAACTTTACTTCTCTTATAAGTGTTCTTTTCAGTGTCTCTCTAGGTCTTACTCTTTTTCTGTATCTTGATGTTTCCCATAGAGGATCATGTTTTGGAATTCTCTTATTATTTATTCTCAGCGCGTCTGATATATTCATCTTCTATTCCTAATTATAGATGAGATCATTGGTTGCATGGCCATTTCTCTTATCGCTGTATTAGTTTTGAATTAATTTAATTGTACACAGACTATTCTTCTTAGGCATTTGTCTTCAATGTGACTATAAAGTACTGTATGTCAATTATTTTCATTTGGTTCATTAGATTATTAGTTAGGTGTTAAACTTGAGATAGAGCTGCTTGTACAGAACAGAGACAAGTGGCGAGATTTGATAAAATATCTTTAAAAGAATTGAAAACTGCTAGAATAAAAATTTAGATCAGAGAAGGAGTATCTTGGTCTACGCCCTATGGGCCGGCTACGGCTCGAAAGGTCAATAGATAGATAAGATAGATTAAACTTAGACTATTCAAATCAAACGTACTATCGACCCTTGCATATGCATGTGAGAGCTGGAAAACAACAAAAGACATTGAAAAAATGTTGAGTGTATTTGAAAATAAATGTCTAAGGAAAGTACTTGGTATTGCGTGGAACGATTTCAAAACAAACGAGGAAATTAGAGAAATCACCTATCAACCACTAATATCATTAGTAATCAAGGAAAGATGTTGGACATGTGATGAGAAGAGATAATAACTGAATAGCAAAGCAAGCCCTCAAGTGGGAAACAACAGGTAAGAGGAAAAGAGGCAGACCCAGAGAGACACTGAGAAGAACATTGATCAGAGAGGCAAAGGCAGCAGGAATCGGCTCCTTCAATGAGATCGAGATGCTTGCACAGAACAGGACAAATGGTGAGATTTGATAAAAGATCTTTGCAAGGATTGAGACTGTTAGAAAGAAAATTTTGAAACAGGGAAAGAGTATCTATGTCTATGCCCTATGGGTTGACTATAGCTCGAAAAGTCGATAGATAGATAGATTAAACTTAATAGCATTTTGTGAACTGTAGAGTACCTGAGTCCAGTGGACATACCTAGGGTGTGGCTTCTGGTAGAGTATCAAAATGTTGATGTTACATTCAGGGTGGTATCTTATTTTTATTCCATTTACATGGATTTAATTTCATTGACTTGTTTTCACTGTTTTTCTACAACAGGATTATGCAATATGTGAACATTTTTCATTGTAATCAGAACAATTTTTAACATGTGTTTATGTCATTTGACTTTTTGCAGAAAAGTTAGTATTTTAGTTTGTGTCTAGTTGTGTATAATTTAGTAAAATAGGTTTAGTTTGTGTCTAGTTGTGTATAATTTAGTAAAAGAGGTTTAGTTTGTGTCTAGTTGTGTATAATTTAGTAAAAGAGGTTTAGTTTGTGTCTAGTTGTGTATAATTTAGTAAAAGAGGTTTAGTTTGTGTCTAGTTGTGTATAATTTAGTAAAAGAGGTTTAGTTTATGTCTAGTTGTATATAATTTAGTAAAAGAGGTTTAGTTTGTGTTTAGTTGTGTATAATTTAGTAAAAGAGGTTTAGTTTGTGTCTAGTTATGTATAATTTAGTAAGAGAGGTTTAGTTTGTGTCTGGTTGTGTATAATTTAGTAAAATAGGTTTAGTTTGTGTCCAGTTATGCATAATTTAGTAAAAGAGGTTTAGTTTGTGTCTAGTTGTGTATAATTTAGTAAAAGAGGTTTAGTTTGTGTCTAGTTGTGTATAATTTAGTAAAAGAGGTTTAGTTTGTGTCTAGTTATGTATAATTTAGTAAAAGAGGTTTAGTTTTTTGTGTAATTTATTAACCAACTTTAGTATTTGTTGTGCAGTGTATATTTGAGTAAAAGAAACAGTGCAAATATGTGACAAAAAATGACTTCTGTAACATTGATTGCTCTTCTTTCACCAGTCACTAGCCAATTGTTGATTATTTATTCACCACCACGCAACAATTTTGGGGGCCGCGATAGCTCAGTGATTAGTGAACTGGACTACAAATGACAAGAGGTCGGGTTCGATCCTGACTGATGGTTTCCAGTTTCACCCAGCCTTGAATGGGTACCGGATTTTCTTTCTGGGAAAGTAAAGCGGCACGGGCTTAATAATTTACTTTTTAATTTTACCCAAAAAAAAACTGCATGGAAGGTCTGTAAAAATTATGGTCACTAACACCATATTTCCTATACACACCACTTGGTGTGACGGGGCTCATTACTTACTTTTTTTTTTTTTTTTTTTTTTGCTCAACAATTGTCAACTACATTATTCACCATCACATATTCCCTACAAGCCACCATGTGGCGTGACGGGGCTCTTTACTTACTCAACAATTGTCATCTACATTATTCACCATCACATATTCCCTACAAGCCACCATGTGACGTGACTGGGCTCTTTACTATTTCACAGGACAATCAAGTTGTGTTTTGAATGTTTATCACTTTATGATTCCTCCCAGAATGGATGCATTTGAACAAATTTTATTATATAAAATTACTTGCACTTTTATTTTATAATTTCTAGCACTTCAGTTACAGAAGTACCAAGATTTATATTATATTATTTATAAGTATCTACACTTTTTAAAAATTTGCATGGAAGTACAGTAATCCCTCAGCTATCGCGGTTAATAGGGACCAGAACCGGCCGCGATAAGTGAAAAACCGCGAAGTAGTGTCACCCTCTCATTTTTAACATACATACATTTTTTGTGTATGTATAATATCAATATAAAGGGAGCTCTTAAAAAACATCAGAAGGAAGCAATCAACATCTTTCGGGCACATCATGAGAAGAGGAAAGTTGGAATACTTGGTTACAACTGGCAAAATAAAAGGAAAGAGAGATTGCGGACGACAAAGAGAGAAAATACTGGATAGCTTGGTGTCATGGCATGGAAAACAGTCAACAACAGAACTGATACGATGCAATGTAGATAGAAGATTGTGGAAGGACATGATCGCCTACGCCAACCGGTATGGCAGATGATGATGATGATAATATCAATAAGTGTATATGAAACCGTATAAGTGCATATGTTACAATTAGAACATTAAAGAATAGTTTCAAACATGTAAATAAAATATTAATAGTATAAATAACATGCTGTCATTGTAAAAAGTATTGTTATGGAAACAGCGCCATATATTTTAGAGCAGTGATCTCTGCAATATGTGCCACTTTGTCATGCAAGGTTTCTGTTTTTGAGATTGTGGTTCTGCCCTATGTGCCGTCTTCAGCTCGAAAGAACAATAGTAAGATAGATAGATAAATAACATACATAAAATAATGTTTTTTTTAAATAATAATTCCTCAATTTTGAATTTTTGAACAATCCGCGATGTACTGAGGCAGCGATAAATTAAGCGCGAAGTAGCGAGGGATGACTGTACTTAATTTGTTGTTACATGATTGTACTTCTATTTTACTGGTGAATAAGTGCTTTGGCACTTGTCCTATTACTGTTGGCACTTGTACTTCATGCATTTAATAAATGCAAGTACTGTTGTTTTTATACCTTGTACTTTCAACTTTTTATTTTACGACAGTCTGTACTTATTATATTACATAACAGCGCATACACTTTTATTGCTGGAATAAACATTAACCCTACATTACGATTCCATAGAAAAATTTAAAAAATAAAAAAAACTATCTTTACGACATATTGCTGGTGTATTGGGGGGGGGGGGGGTGGCAGCGATAGAACCAGAGGGATAAAGGCCGCTTGGTCAAGCAGTTGACACGACGTGTGAGACTCAAGATTTTTATTTCACCCCCGATAGAAAAAATCCTTTCTATCTACCGCGGGCTTCGAACACCACTCGCTTTGAGAGAGCTGAACAGACAGTTAGATTGATGGACGTATGGCAGCCATGTGAAAAGAAATGTAACATCTCCAGTGGCCTTGGCGCCATTCGAATAACGTAACCCAGTTAATGATTACTACATCCCATTCCCATGCCTCATTCCTCTGCTTGGGTAAACTCACAGCTGTGTAACAAAATTTCTATGAAAATACTATTTTTGGAACTCCAAATGTAACATTTAAGTGGTAGTAATTTTTACAACTGTATCGTGAATACATGACCCACAGATAGGAATCGTAATATAGGGTTAAATTCTTGTGTTAAATGTCATAAAGAAATGTTAAACTCATAATTCTTGTGCTAAATGTCATAAAGATTAGTTTAAACTTGTTTAGGATGACATTTTCATTACAAAAAATGTTCAACAACAAAATCATTTTTTAGATGTATATTTTAAGCACAAATATTAAACTCTTGTTAGAGGTGACATTGATAACAAAATGTGTCAGAAAGTTCTGTTTAAAATGTCATTTATTACAAGAAATCTTGAAGCATGTCATAGTATGGCATCTGGGGTAAAAAGTATCAAAACATGAGCATTGTCGTAATTTCAGATATCAACATTTTAGTTATGGAAGTGAATCATGGACAGTAGACAAATAAATGAAAAGATGATTAGAGGCCACAGAGAGTGGATTTCTCAGTAGAGTGTTGAAAATTCCCTGGACAGCTAAAAAGACTAATGAGGAAATTCTCAAAGAGGCCAACATAAAAAGGGAGCTCTTAAAAAACATTTTAAAAAAAAAAATCAATCAACATTTTTCAGCTACATCATGAGAAGAGGAAAGTTGGAATATTTGGTTACAATTGGCAAAATACAGGTTATTAGAGATCATGGACGACAAAGAGAGAAAATACTAGGTAGCTTGGTGTCATAGCATGGAAAACAGTAAACAACCGAACTGATATGATGTACGTAGATAGAAGGTTGTGGAAAGACATGATCGCCTATGCCAACCAGTATGGCACATGATGAGGTGAGATTCTGGTCTGCATGAAACTTCTGATTAAACCATTACAAGTTTCCATAACTAGTCACTAATATCAGTCACAAGTGTACCCCACAACTGTTTGTTCTCATCTCAAAGTGGCATTTTAGTTCAAACCTTGGAAATTTTGCAACATTTATGGATGATCTCCTGAGGCTGGTACATTCCCCTCATTCTTAAAGTTGATTTTTGATGGGAGTGGTTTCAGTTTGTGACATCAGATACAAAACTAGTTTATAGTTACAGCTATAGATACAGCTTTAAGACATTGCAATTTAAAAAAAACAATGTATCTAGACAGCTTTATGACAATTAAAATACAGGGTATCTAGACAGTTTTACGACATTACAATTAAAAAACAGTGTATCTAAACAGTTTTATGACATTACAATTAAAAAAACAGTGTATCTAGACAGTTTTATGACATTACAATTAAATAACAGGGTATCTAGACAGTTTTATGATATTACAATTAAAAAACAGTGTATTTAGACAGTTTTACGACATTACAATTAAAAAACAGTGTCTCTAGACAGTTTTATGACATTACAATTAAAAAAACAGTGTATCTAGACAGTTTTACGACATTACAATTAAAAAACAGGGTATCTAGACAGTTTTATGATATTACAATTAAAAAACAGTGCATCTAGACAGTTTTACGACATTACAATTAAAAAACAGTGTATCTAGACAGTTTTATGATATTACAATTAAAAAACAGGGTATCTAGACAGTTTTATGATATTACAATTAAAAAACGGGGTATCTAGACAGTTTTATGATATTACAATTAAAAAACAGTGTATCTAGACAGTTTTATGATATTACAATTAAAAAACAGGGTATCTAGACAGTTTTATGATATTACAATTAAAAAACAGGGTATCTAGACAGTTTTATGATATTACAATTAAAAAACAGTGTATCTAGACAGTTTTATGATATTACAATTAAAAAACAGTGTATCTAGACAGTTTTATGATATTACAATTAAAAAACAGTGTATTTAGACAGTTTTACGACATTACAATTAAAAAACAGTGTATCTAGACAGTTTTATGACATTACAATTAAAAAACAGTGTATCTAGACAGTTTTACGACATTACAATTAAAAAACAGGGTATCTAGACAGTTTTATGATATTACAATTAAAAAACAGTGTATCTAGACAGTTTTACGACATTACAATTAAAAAACAGTGTATCTAGACAGTTTTATGATATTACAATTAAAAAACAGGGTATCTAGACAGTTTTATGATATTACAATTAAAAAACAGGGTATCTAGACAGTTTTATGATATTACAATTAAAAAACAGGGTATCTAGACAGTTTTATGATATTACAATTAAAAAACAGTGTATCTAGACAGTTTTATGATATTACAATTAAAAAACAGGGTATCTAGACAGTTTTATGATATTACAATTAAAAAACAGGGTATCTAGACAGTTTTATGATATTACAATTAAAAAACAGTGTATCTAGACAGTTTTATGATATTACAATTAAAAAACAGTGTATCTAGACAGTTTTATGATATTACAATTAAAAAACAGGGTATCTAGACAGTTTTATGATATTACAATTAAAAAACAGGGTATCTAGACAATTTTATGATATTACAATTAAAAAACAGTGTATCTAGACAGTTTTATGATATTACAATTAAAAAACAGCGTATCTAGACAGTTTTATGATATTACAATTAAAAAACAGTGTATCTAGACAGTTTTATGATATTACAATTAAAAAACAGTGTATCTAGACAGTTTTACGACATTACAATTAAAAAACAGTGTATCTAGACAGTTTTATGATATTACAATTAAAAAACAGTGTATCTAGACAGTTTTACGACATTACAATTAAAAAACAGGGTATCTAGACAGTTTTATGATATTACAATTAAAAAACAGGGTATCTAGACAGTTTTATGATATTACAATTAAAAAACAGGGTATCTAGACAGTTTTATGATATTACAATTAAAAAACAGTGTATCTAGACAGTTTTATGATATTACAATTAAAAATCAGGGTATCTAGACAGTTTTATGATATTACAATTAAAAAACAGGGTATCTAGACAGTTTTATGATATTACAATTAAAAAACAGGGTATCTAGACAGTTTTATGATATTACAATTAAAAAACAGTGTATCTAGACAGTTTTATGATATTACAATTAAAAAACAGGGTATCTAGACAGTTTTATGATATTACAATTAAAAAACAGGGTATCTAGACAGTTTTATGATATTACAATTAAAAAACAGTGTATCTAGACAGTTTTATGATATTACAATTAAAAAACAGGGTATCTAGACAGTTTTATGATATTACAATTAAAAAACAGGGTATCTAGACAGTTTTATGATATTACAATTAAAAAACAGGGTATCTAGACAATTTTATGATATTACAATTAAAAAACAGTGTATCTAGACAGTTTTATGATATTACA
Source organism: Megaustenia siamemsis (assembly GCA_032433765.1). Lineage (NCBI taxonomy): Eukaryota > Metazoa > Mollusca > Gastropoda > Stylommatophora > Ariophantidae > Megaustenia > Megaustenia siamemsis. The sequence continues at coordinate 16,956,634 of JAVIAB010000049.1, forward strand.
ATTAAAAAACAGTGTATCTAGACAGTTTTATGATATTACAATTAAAAAACAGTGTATCTAGACAGTTTTATGATATTACAATTAAAAAACAGTGTATCTAGACAGTTTTATGATATTACAATTAAAAAACAGTGTATCTAGACAGTTTTAAGACATTGCAATTAGAAAACAGCATACCTATATGTAGTAACTGTAAGACAGTGTAACAATTTTACAAATTATGAAACAAATCTTAAAAATTATAGTTCATCACTTGAGAGATGAATAATATAAGTTGCAACAAAATGCTGCGTTAAAATTAAATAATAATGTTACGATTCATCAACACTATTGAAAAACAAAGCAATAACTACGGAAGCAAGAAGGGCAATATACAAATCAATTTTTCTACCACTCTGTGCTATTAGTGCCAGAATTGGACGCTGGACTCTAGAACAATAAGAAAGATAACGACCACCGAAATGAAATGTGTCAGAAGAATGACAGGAAACAGCTTAAGCGACAGAGTAAGAAACACCGACCTGAGGAAGAAACCCGAAATTGAACCAGCCATCGAATACATAAAGAAACAACAGATAAATTGGTTCGGCCACATAACAAGACAAAAAGAACTAACAATGACTCAAAGAGCCATAAACAAACGCTACGAAAACGCCAGATTAAGAGGAAGACCGAGAAAGAGATGGATAAAGGGAATACTAGAGTCAATAGGAGGGATAACACCAGAAGAGGCCAACAGAAGAGCAAAGAATCGCAGATTGTATCTCCTTTCGACGCCAATGGCAATGGAGGAAAGATAGAAGAAGAAGAAGTTACGATTATTATTAAATACTGTACTACAGTTATAAATAACATTTTACAGTTATAAAATAAATCTCTTACATTGATAAAATAATATGAATGTAAAATATTACTGTGGATCATGCTATAGAAAGAATTCACCGGATATTTCACTTTAACCGTAGATTACGTTACCATAGGAAAAATTACCGCATGAAAACACAAATTCTTCCAAATTGGAATTTTGCTGTGATCCAAACGTCCCTCCCTTCCCTTCCATGTACCTTCCTAATTACCACTTCCGGTGACCCCTGAGTGTTCGATTGGTTGTTTGATTCCCCCCCCCCCCCCCCCCCGATTTGATGAAATATGATCTCATATCTATTTATCTATCTATTGACCTTTCGAGCCGTTGCCGGCCCGTAAGGCATAGACCAAGATACTCCTTCTTTTATCTAAATTTTTATTCTAGCGGTTTTCAATTCTTTTAAAGATATTTTATGAAATCTCGCCATTTGTCTCTGTTCTGTGCAAGCAGCTCTATCTCATTGAGGGAGCCAATTCCTGCTGCTCTTGCCTCTCTCATCTATGTTCTTCTCAGTGTCTCCCTGGGCCTTCCTATTTTCCTCTTACCTTTGTTTCCCACATGAGGGTTTGCTTTGCTATTTGGTTATTATCTCTTCTCATCACATGTCCAACATATGACCATCGTCTTTTCTTTATTCCTGAAGATATTAGTGGTTGATTGGCGATTTCATTTTATATATAATGAAAAAAAAAAAAAAAAAAAAAAAAAAAAAAAAAAAAAGCCAATTTTCAAGAAATTGCTCGATTCTCCTTTTACTGTGACCAGGGAAATTTGCTCTGTTACTGGCCAACCTCAAACAAACCCTTTGAAACTTGGAAAATGCAGCAGATAGCGCTGTGCAGTGGCCAAACATACTGACAGACTTAACCGCATCCGTACCATTAGACATTGTAACAACGTTCGACCCCAGGAGGTCAAATTCAGGTCATAAATCAACCTGAGAGACAGGAAATCTGAGTAGTGCCCCATGTCTGTCCTAGTGTTAACACAAAGCTGTGTGTCAAAAAGTTTAAAGAAAATACTATTTTAGAGCTCCGAATGTTACAATTAATTGGTAGTAATTTCTACTACAGTATAGTAAACACATCAGTCACAGATTGACATTTTAATCTAGGGTTAATGCTGAACTGCAAAATATTAATGGAACATGCTATAGAAAGAATTCACCGGATATTTCACTTTAATGGTGAAATATAAAATGTTAATGGAACATGCTATAGAAAGAATTCACCAGATATTTCACTTTAATGGTGAAATATAAAATATTAATGGAACATGTTATAGAAAGAATTCACCAGATATTTCACTTTAATGGTGAAATATAAAATATTAATGGAACATGCTATAGAAAGAATTCACCGGATATTTCTCTTTAATGGTGAAATATAAAATGTAAATGTATCGTGCTATAGAAGAATACACCAGATATTTCTCTTTAATGGTGAAATATAAAATGTAAATGTATTATGCTATAGAAAGAATTCACCACAAAATAAAGTAATTCACTTAATGTTAAAAGTCAAAGCAGGTTTTGGCCAAATAAAAGTTAATAGAATCACAGATGTTTGAGCAGCAATTGAGGGGAAAAAAAACCCAATAAACAAAATAATAAAACAAAGAGGAAATAAGAAACAAGGCCAGATGTGGTACCTCAGAAGAAGTAACTATGCTGACATTGTTCACATGGGCAATGTTCGCATCACATGTATAAGCCAAACACAAAACTGAATCTCAGCCAAATCTTCAGGTTTTTTTCTGGTGCATGCACAAACAGAATTGTTTTTGTTGTTTGTTGGTATAGTTCGTTCACAAATTCATGCCCACAGAGTTGATCAATTATCTCGGAAACTGTTTGGTGAATTTCTGTAATTCTTTTTCATGAAATCTTATTTTTCCACCAACCTTCAGATTTGATAACATTTAAGTACAAAGGTAGTCTGAATTTTGCACAAATCGTTTTTTATTATATAATTTTATGAAAATATCAAACCGTGCGCTCTAAGCATTAGATTTTACCGTAAGTTATGTTAATTTTCTAACAATGCAAGCCAAAGGTGTATCCGTATTACATTGAATAGTAATATAACCAACCCCTTTTAGATTCCTTGCAAAAGTGCATGTGCAATAACACAGTTACCTTTTGCATAGTGAGGAATTTACACTTTAAACTCTTCATGGTTTTAAAAATCAAGTAGTCACTTCACAACAGCTTACAAATTATCACACATACAGGAATATTCATTAATAGTAAATATTTTGTCAAAATACGCCTCTGGACCAATTTAACAAGAAACCAGAAATGAAATTATATATTAGCGTGTCAAACAAGTTCAGAGTGCGAAATGGTGCTAAGATTGTGTGGTATGCACGTGAAATTTGCATTTTTAATTGGTGCGTTGATTACAACAAATGTGGGTATTGTAAAATCCTAAAATTTGGGGCAAGCAAGAAAATCATATTCTTATATACCTCAAATAAGCAAAAATCTTTCCTAAATGCATGAGAGTAGGGCACAAAAATCAGACTGAAGGTCGGTGAAAAAAATAAGATTTTGAAAAAAGGATTACAGAAATTCATGCAACAGTTTCTAGATAATTAATTAACTCTGTGGGCATGAATTTCTGAACGAACTATAGTTGCTTGTTTTTTGTTGTTTAGTTTTTGAAGCCTTGGGAGCTGAGTGGTTTGTGTTCTTTCTTCCTGACAAGAATGGTCCAGGTTTTATTCCCTGAAGTGGCAGAATTTTTTTTTTTTTTTGGACTAGCAAGTCTCCGAGGTTCATCCAGTGTCTAAAAAATGGGTGACAGGGATTTGTTATCTTGGAAGTAAAGGCAACCTGGCATTATAATCAACCAGATCAGCCAAAAATTTGGCCATTAACACTAAATTCTCCATATACCTGGCATGGCAGGGGAGGCAACTTTTACTTTACTAAACAACGTTTTGATGTTCCGATGCTTACGATGGGTGATGATATAGTGTGACGGGGAACAAATGGTTGTGTTCACTTTCTGTGCGGTTTCTCCTTTTGTCTTTTGGCGTGTGCTGAGACTGCTATGATGGGGACTGCATTTACCTTTCTTTGTTTGGGAGATAAGATATTAATTAGGATGATTCCACTGGCACGGGTGGTTGAGCAATTATGGATTTTAATTCGTTTGCAGTGATACCAGGTCTTCCATAACCAAAACAAGGTAACATGGGTTCAAATCCCAGTAAAGTCAACAGGTTTTTTTCTATTGGGGGTAAAATTAAAACTCAGATCAGAACACCTCACAGTGACTGCACTGGGCAAGCAGCCTTTATTCTCTGGTACCACAAGTCCCTTCCCAGCAGACTCCAGTAATGGGAAAATGATGTAGAGATCATTTTTTTCTGTCACTTCATCATCACATCTCTAGTAATTGTTCCTGTCTCTGTTTCCTTCTCTTATTTTCATCTCAATAAATATGCCATGTGTTCAGCATGTATCACCGTGATCTTGTTGCCAAGTTGGCAATTGTAGGGGGGAAAGTAATGAATATTTTTCATAAACATTGGCTGAACAGAGAAAGATGGAAGAAAGTTGTGGCCAACATTAACATGCTTCAACAGCCTGTAAAATCTGGCCATGGTGTAATTTAGACAGGCCAGAGGGCAGAAGAGGGAACCTCAAAAAAGCCTCTACAGGAATGATGTTTTCAGTTATGTGAGCAACATCCATCCTTTCTCACAAAGCTGAAAGCATCTGCTAATTTGGTGTTTCCTTCTGCCATGCTCTGGCCTATATAAGGTAGGTCATTGTATGGCAAAAAGCAAAGTAAAGAAGGAATTATTGTAAACTAGTTGCCAAGTTGGCAATTTACAACCAAAACAAAAATATGAATAATCTTTTCCCAGTACAGTATGTTTCTCTGTTTAGAGATACAGCGAAATCAGGTTTTATCCTAACAACAACAGTTGCCTGTCAACAAAAGTTTCCCAAGATATTTTAACCTAAGTTTCCAACAGATGTGGGACAGCCTTCACTAAACTGCTCCATATTTTGTAGATAATTCGTTGAGCTTCAGAATGAATTTTTCTTCATCAGACTGTGAGGATTTGGTCCATGCTAAGGGGAGATGAACTGGCACTGGTTTGCGATCTGGATAAATAATAATTCAGCATTTAAACAAGGAACTAACAATCACGTGCACCTATATTTTTGGGTCTATATATTACATCATTTCACTACTTGTGTTTAAATAAAATCATGTATTGGAGAAGACTCAACTTCTAAAATGGTTAAATTGATGTCAGTTGATACTTTATTTATCACTGATGTTAATTGTGTCATTTCCATTGAATTTATTAATTCTTTATGGACACATTGTAACTATTTCATCATCATCGAGTGCCGTCTCTGCAACGAAGGTTGGCTACCATGGAGCACCATTCTGCTCTGTCTCTTGCTTTGATGGTGCAGATTGTCATAGGCTGATTTGTCCATCTTTTGATGTTACTTGTCCATGTTAGTCTTGGTCTGCCTCTGCCTCTTTTACCATGTATTTTCCTCTCCAGGATTACTTTTAGTAGGCTGTGTCTTTTAACAAGGCCCAAAAATCGCATTTGTCTTGTTTGAATTGTGCTTAGTAGTTCTCTTTTCATTTTTAGTTGTTTTAAGACTTCATCGTTTGTTTTCTTTTCCTTCCATCCAATTATATTTATTCTTCTATATATCCACATTTCAAAGGCTTCAATTCTCTGTTCTGTAACTATTTGGTAGACCAAAATTTAGATACAAAAATGTTTGCAAGACGTCAATGAGTGAATTCTCTATTAGTGAAAATATGGGGAAAACCTGGCAGGTCATTGTAGTACATGAAGGAGAAATATAAGAAATAAACAGCATAGCCACATTTGAAAATAAAATGAAGTCAAAGTTGGAATAACAACAGAAAAGAAAAAATAGTTATTGAAATAAAATTACCTCGTTCGTTCTGCAGCCATAACTACTACTTTAATACTGGCAGAATCAGCCATGCGAATGAATCATCATCATGTGCTATACCAGTTGGCGTAGGCGGTCATGTACTTCCACAATCTTGTATCCACAGTGCATTGTATCATATCTATTGTTGACTGTTTTCCATACCATGACACCAAGTTATCCAGTATTTTCTCTCTTTGCCATACGCGATTTGTCTTTCCCTGTATTTTGCCAGTTGTAACAAAGCATTCCAACTTTCCTCTTCTCATGATGTGCCTGAAAAATGTTGATTGTTTCTTTCTGATGTTTTTTAGGAGCTCCTTTTTGTGTTGGCCTCTTTGAGAATGCCCTCGTCTTTTTATCTGTCCAGGGAACTTTCAACATTCTTCTGAGAAATCCCATCTCTGTGGGCTCTAATCATCTTTTCATTTGTTTGTCTACTCTCCATGATTTGTTTCCATAGCTCAGAATTAGCTATAGCACCGATGATCACTCTTTCTCACTTCTATTGACATAGACTTATGGCATAAAATGTTTTTCATTTTCTGAAATGTTATTTTTGTCTGAGCTATTCTGCTTTTATTTCTGTGGTGCATCTTCCATCTGATGTTATTATTGTGCCCAAGTATTTGAAACATTGCACTTGATTTGTCCTGTTTATTTTTATGCTACATGATGGTGTAGTTTTGTATGTTTGGTTGAGTTCATTGGTGCTATATAGATCAGCAATTAAAAGAGAGAAACTTATGACAGTGAAAGAGATATATGACAGTGAAAGAGAGAAACTTATGATAGTGAAAGAGATAATATGACAGTGAAAGAAAGAAACTTATGACAGTGAAAGAGAGATGTAACAGTGAAAGAAAGAAACTTATGACAGTGAAAGAGATATATGACAGTGAAAGAAAGAAATTTATGGCAGTGAAAGAGATATATGACAGTGAAAGAAAGAAACGTATGACAGTGAAAGAGAGATGTAACAGTGAAAGAGAGAAACTTATGATAGTGAAAGAGATATATGACAGTGAAAGAAAGAAACTTATGATAGTGAAAGAGATATATGACAGTGAAAGAAAGAAACTTATGACAGTGAAAGAGATATATGACAGTGAAAGAAAGAAACTTACGACAGTGAAAGAGATATATGACAGTGAAAGAAAGAAACTTATGACAGTGAAAGAGATATATGACAGTGAAAGAAAGAAACTTATGATAGTGAAAGAGAGATGTAACAGTGAAAGAAAGAAACTTATGACAGTGAAAGAGAGATGTAACAGTGAAAGAGAGATGTAACAGTGAAAGAAAGAAACTTATGATAGTGAAAGAGAAATGTAACAGTGAAAGAGAGATGTAACAGTGAAAGAGAGAAACTTATGATAGTGAAAGAGAGATGTAACAGTGAAAGAGAGAAACTTATGATAGTGAAAGAGAGATGTAACAGTGAAAGAGAGAAACTTATGATAGTGAAAGAGAGATGTAACAGTGAAAGAGAGAAACTTATGATAGTGAAAGAGAGATGTAATAGTGAAAGAAAGACAATTATGATAGTGAAAGAGAGATGTAACAGTGAAAGAAAGAAACTTATGACAGTGAAAGAGAGATGTAACAGTGAAAGAAAGAAACTTATGACAGTGAAAGAGATATATGACAGTGAAAGAAAGAAACGTATGATAGTGAAGAGAGATGTAACAGTGAAAGAAAGACAATTATGATAGTGAAAGAGAGATGTAACAGTGAAAGAAAGAAACTTATGACAGTGAAAGAGAGATGTAACAGTGAAAGAAAGAAACTTATGACAGTGAAAGAAAGAAAACTTATGACAGTGAAAGAAAGAAACTTATGACAGTGAAAGAGAGATGTAACAGTGAAAGAAAGAAACTTATGACAGTGAAAGAGATATATGACAGTGAAAGAAAGAAACGTATGATAGTGAAAGAGAGATGTAACAGTGAAAGAAAGACAATTATAATAGTGAAAGAGAGATGTAACAGTGAAAGAAAGAAACTTATGACAGTGAAAGAGATGTATAAAAGTGAAAGAGATATATGACAGTGAAATAATGTTGAGAAAATAAGTTACTCAAAATCAAAAATTCATAATTCGGGATGTCCATACCCTGAAAGAAAAGTCCACTCTCAAATTTGGTAGCCGCTGGAGAGATCGCTAACCAGATAATTGTGTCTGCGCCTTCCTCAACTGTTCTCAGCTTGTCCTTAAACTTCTCATAGAAGTCTGGAATCGATGTCTGAACGCCTGAAACACCAAAAAATGCATGTTTTCGAAGCATGTTAGGTTTAGGGACACTCATAAAGTCATGAGTTAGGGGAGATACAAATTGAAAATGTATCGGCTACCTCAATGATAAGTTCTCTAACCCTTCACATCACTACTACACAACATGCTATAAGATTATGTTTACCCAATAAAAGGAGTTGCAGTGCAGTGGTGATTAATGAACTCATTGGAGGACAAGGGGGAGTGGCTGGTCACGAGACAAGATGCAGCCGCGAGACAGAGAATTCGTGGGTTCAAATCCTGGCTGCACCAGTTGGGATTTTTATTTGTGATTTCTCTCTGCGGCAACCACTCCTGGTCTCTTGAAACGTCAATTACTCATGGACGGAAAAATATGAGTACCTCTGAAGACGGAGTTATCTGTCTGTGCGGCCAGGGACCCCTGTGCACACGGCTGCCAGGGAAAAACGGATTAACACGCAAAATTCAGTTCCTTGTCTCTAGGGACTTAGTCAGAGGTAAAAAGCTGACAAACGTTAAAAATAAAAATAAAAATTGAGGACACGATGACTGACCCATGTTCAACTGCTGTTCACATGGAACCCTTCTCCACTTCAGTCTTCAAAGTTCTCGTTTGAATATGGCGTCTATGCTACAAATGCTAACACTACAGCAATACCTCAATCTTCATTTCATTGTCCGTTTGTGTTGCCCCTGTTTCTGAAGAAAGTGGCATGTGGACTGAAACGTCAATAATTTGTATTGTCCTTTGTTGTAAAGCTGTGATCATAGTTTGCAAGAGTGTATACTACACCCCACCACTTGCTCCAAAACTGAAGGGAAATAACCACAGACATTGAGCCCGTGAGATAGGGGAAGCCAGCAGAGTGATCTATGTCCTTTTCTGTTTACATCACCTTCTAGGGGATCTGAGCACCTATGGTCATGTTCGAAGTGCAATGATGATGACCCGCTAATAACTCGACAGCTCAATTCATGCAGACCAGAATCTCATCTATCTATTAACTTTTCGAGCCGTAGCCGGTCCTTAGGGCATAGGGACAGATACTCTTTCTCTTATCTAAATTTTGTTCTAGCAGTTTTCAATCCTTCTAAAGTTATTTTATAAAATCTCGCCATTTGTCTCTGTTCTGTGTAAGCAACTCTATCTCATTGAGGGAGCCGATTCCTGCTGCTCTTGCCTCTCTCATTAATGTTCTTCTCAGTGTCTCTCTGGGTCTTCCTTTTTTCTTCTTACCTGTTGTTTCCCACATGAGGGCTTGCTTTGCTATTCAGTTATTATCTCTTCTCATCACATGTCCAACATATGACCATCGTCTTTTCTAGATTACTGAAGAATTTAGTGCCGAAAATACTATCACTATTATCTACTGCTAATTTACACATTGTGTATCAGGTCTACGTTTCATTAGCAAAAGCATTTTACGATACCGGCTTATTAAACCTCTGATCAACGGTTCTATACCAAGCAGGATAAAAACAAATCCTCCATTTTGGATCCAACCAGAAATCTCATGTCATCATCAAGTACTGGGCCTGCTGACGTAGGTGATCATGTCTCCCACGACTTTCGATCACGACAGTTATTTATCAATTCTGTTGTTGACCTTCTGCCAAGCCATTCTCTTAAGCTATCTTGTATTTTTTCTCTTTGCTTCCCTCTATCTCTTCGTCCCTCAATTTTTCCAGTTGTTACAATATATTCCAGCTGTTCTCTTCTCATTACATGGCCAAAAAATGATGATTGTTTCTTCCTAATATTGGAAATAGCTCTCTTTTTGCTTTGGCATCTTTCAGAACGTTTTCATTACTCTTCTTAGCAGTCCATGGTATTCTCAACATTCTTCTGTAAAACCACATTTCTACAGACTCCAGTGGATTTTCTTGTCTGTTGTCCTATTGTCCATGATTCACATCCATATGTTAAGATAATAAGACTGGCTCTACATAACATTTAAGAACTCTTTTTCTTGTTTCTATTGTCAAAAATGGATTGAATAGTATCTCATCTTCTACATGTTAAACATGATGTGAACTTTCAGGCTCAACTGCAGCAGGAAGTCAATGACGGAATAATGACCCACAGAGCATAGTCTTATTTCTCAGTCGTTTCACACTGCAGGATTTGCTGAGGAGAAGATCTCAGGAGTTATGGACAATTGTTTGATGTGCGAAGATAATTTGGTGACTAACAGCTATCAACTAACAACTAACTAACTATCTAGGTGCTTACACATCTCTCTATAGTAGTGTCAAGAAGCTAAAGGTTCAAAACACTTGGTTGAGAGCATTCTTTTTCAGATGATACTTCTGTGTAAAGAGATTTCTATCATTATTTAAACAGTGCCAATATGTATATTAATTTGCTTGCTTGCTTGCATTCGCCCGATGACTAAAGGAGTATACCTCTTCATCATTAAAAGGACGTTACATGAGCGTGTCTACATTGTGTTGTGGTTTGAAGTATAACTGATATTTGCGCCTTTCGGCCCAACACATCCGACTTCAGCATGTAATTTTTGAGTACTGGGTTGTCTTCCCTCTTCGATCCCTGCTCACTTGGGCCAGACTAGACAGGTTAGTCTGTTACTTGAGGTAACATGGAGAGGTGGAGCAGGGTCTGGATGTTTCTGGTTCACCGATCCTGGCACAAGCCATCAGCTGTAAAAAAGGTAAAGTACCCCCGTCACGCCAAGTGGCGCATAGGAAATATGGTGTTAGTGACCACATATTTTACAGACCTTCGGCACATGATTTTTTGGGTAATGTGGTCGGAATTATGCCCGTGCCGCTTCACTTTCCCTGAAAAAAATCAGGTACCCATTAAAGGCTGGGTGAACCTGGAAGCCGTTGGTTGGGATCAAACCCTACCTCTTGTCCTTTCTAGTCCAGTTCACTAACCACTGAGCTATCGCGGCTCCCTCCATCAGCTGTGGGTCGCTGACAACTTCCAGCTCTAGTGCTGTGAGGCGCGCCTTCACCTCCGTATATTAATTTAAAATTTGATTATTGGTTATGGAAGGCCCCGGTATCACTGCAAACGAATTAAAATCCATAATTGCTCAACCGCCAGTGCCAAAGTAAACATCCAAATTAATAACTCATCTCCCAAACAAAGAAAGGTAACTGTAGTCCCCATCGTAGCAGTCTCAGCACACGCCAAAAGACATAAGGCAAAACCGCGCGGAAAGTCAACACAGCCAACTGTTCCCTGTCATACGATATCATCATTCATCGTAAACAATTGGAATATCGAAACATGATCAAAACGGATGAGACACACAGCTCACCGTGTACACAGAGCACTTAACTCAGTAGCTCCTGCAACAAGCTGGACTTTGAATATGAGGAAACTGCAACAAGGAACACTTTTCATACATAGCCTTCAATTGTTCCCGCAGCCCTATCCACCATATACTGGAAGTTCACGTCCTCTTGAAAATGATGATCATCGTATTTTTAAAAAATGTATAGCGCTTGATGAGGCCATCATAATTTAAAATATTTGTCTTAACTCTTTCAGTATGGAAGCTTTTTATCAATGCATTTGAAAGAGATTTCATAGACAAAATTTTTCATGGTTTTAAGATCAATCTAACATATAATATATGAATTTTTAGATAATTGACCAAGATATTATATTTCACCAAAATCATGATGATACAAGACATGTAAAAAGAATATGGTTTGATGACAGTTTCTATCTATCTATCTATTGACCTTTCGAGCCGTAGCCGGCCCATAGGCCGTAGACCAAGATACCCCTTCTCTTATCTAAATTTTTGTTCTAGCAGTTTTCAATTCTTTTAAAGATATTTTATCAAATCTCACCATTTGTCTTTGTTCTGTGCAAGCAGCTCTATCTCATTGAGGGAGCTGATTCCTGGTGTTCTTGCCTCTCTCATTAATGTTCTTCTCAGTGTCTCTCTGGGTCTTCCTCTTTTCCTTTTACCTGTTATTCCCCACATGAGGGCTTGCTTTGCTATTCGGTTATTATCTCTTTTCATCACATGTCCAACATATGACCATTGTCTTTTCTTTATTACTGAAGATATTAGTGGCTGATTGGCGATTTCTCTAATTTTCTCGTTTGTTTTGAATTCGTTCCACGCTATGTCAAGTATTTCCTTAGACATTTATTTTCGAATGCGTTCAACTTTGTTTCTATATCTCTTGTTGTTTTCCAGCTTTCACACACATACGTAAGGGTTGATAGTACATTTGATTTGAATTGCCTAAGTTTTGTGTTTGTGCTGATGAGTTTTGATTTCCACAACTTTTCAAGGCTTCTGAAAGACATTGCTGCTTTAGCTATTCAGATTCTAATTTCTTTGCTTGTATCCCCTTCTCGATCAATGTGACTTCCAAGATAGATAAAGTGATGGATCTCTTCCACTGGTTTGTTTTCCATGTATAGTTTGTCATCTGTTGGAATTAGGCTTTTCATGACTTTAGCCATCCTAGACGGCTATTTACCGGTTTCCATTTATTTGATGACGATTTACACTAATCAAAATGAGAGTGGTGCACTATGCGGCGAAATGTACGGAAAGAGTTTTAAAAAATTAAGAATTTAACAATAATTCACTGATATACCTGGTGTATCCGCCCACCCTGGGTGCATACTAGAGAAGTGAATATCTGGATACAACTTTGCGTACAGTGAAGTTAGTACTACTTCCTGCCTCTTAGTTTGACTGTAGACAGCCAAACCATCGTACGGGTCTGTTTCCTTGAACAGCAAATTGTCAATGTCCAGTTTCTGTAGGAACATACCACCTGACGATACAATTATCTGAAACACAAGATGGCATCTTCATTGATACTAGTGAGTTATTGAGTTGTTATTGAGTTATTTAATCTATGTCAATAGAAGTGAGAAAGAGAGTTCATCTGTGCTATATAGAACAAATTCTGACCTATGGAAGCGAATCATGGACAGTAGACAAACAAATGAAAAGATGATTAAACTTAGTGGCCGTGTAAGAAGACTTATCAATCAACATATAACTGGACTCGTCAGTTATTAGAAACTGAGGGAATTGCTGAGGAGGGGATCTGAGCATCTATGGACATGTTCGGAGTGCAATGATGATGACCCTCAAATAACTCAATGAAAAGATGATTAGAGGCCACAGAGATGGGATTTCTCAGAAGAATGTTGAAAGTTCCCTGGACAGCTAAAAAGACCAATGAGGAAGTTCTCAAAGAGGTCAACACAAAAAGGGGGCTCTTAAAAACATCAGAAAGAAGCAATCAACATTTTTTGGCACATCATGAGAAGAGGAAAGTTGGAATACTTGGTTACAACTGACAAAATAAAAGGAAAGAGAGATCGCGGACGACAAAGAGAGAAAATACTGGATAGCTTGGTGTCATGGCATGGAAAACAGTCAACAACAGAACTGAAACGATGCACAGTGGATGGAAGATTGTGGAAGGACATGATTGCCCACGCCAACCGGTATGGCACATGATGATGATGATTAAGTTATTGAGTTACTAGTGGATCATCATCATTGCACTCCGAACATTATCATAGGTGCTTAGATCCCCTAAAACATGTTTAAACAGAAAAAGACAGATCACTCTGTTAACTCCACTCTTTCACTGGCTCAATGTCTGTGGTTATTTCCCTTAAGTTTTGGAGCAAGTGGTGGGGTATATTATACTCTCCTGCAAACTATGATCACAGTTTTACAACAAAGGACAATACAAATTATTGACGTTTCAGCCCACATGCCACTTTCTTCAGAAAACAGGGGCAACACAAACAGACAATGAAATGATGAAGATTTAAGTTATTGAGTTATTAGCAGGTCATCATCATTGCATTCCAAACATGTCCATAGGTGCTCAGATCCCCTCCTCAGTAAGTCCCACAGTGTCCAGCGAATGGCGACTCCAGTTCTGTGTTGGTTGATAAGTCTTCGTATATGTCCACTTACTACTAGCAGAAAATCCTAAAGATCTACAAGAATTACTTAATGAAATAAACATGACAAGCGAACAAATATGGATTAGATATGAATATCAAAAAGACTAAAACTATGATCAGAAACAAAAAAATACTCAAAACCCACAAGTGGATATCAAAATTGAAGGAATAGACCTGGAGACAGTTCAGAGTTACAACTACCTTGGTCATACTATAACCAGTGGTGGAAAATGTACAACTTAAATAAACAAAAGAATAGGAATGGCAAAAAGTAATTTTAATGTCATAAAGAACATACTAACATCAAAACAAATAACACCAGGGCTAAAACTAAGAATAGCAAAATGTTACATCTTCTCAATATTCCTATATGGTGCAGAAACATGGACATTAGACAAGAAAGCAGAACAGAGAATTAAAGCCTTTTAAATGTGGATATATAGAAGAATAGGTAGAATTGGGTGGAAGGAAAAGAAAACAAACGATGAAGTCTTAAAACAACTAAAAATTAAAAGAGAACTACTAAGCACAATTCAAACAATACAAATACAATTTTTGGGCCATGTTAAAAGACACAACAGCCTACTAAAAGTAATATTGGAAGGGAAAATACAAGGTAAAAGAGGCAGAGGCAAATAAGAGTAACATGGACGAGTAACATCAAAAGATGGACAAATCAGCCTATGACAACCAGCACCATCATAGCAAGAGACAGAGCAGAATGGCGCTCCATGGTAGCCAACCTTCATTGCGGAGACGGCACTCGATGATGATGATGATATGTCCACTAAGTTTCTCATTTCTGGCTGTGCCCATCTTAACTACTATCTCTGTCATCCTAAGGAGCGACATGGACTCATGGTTGTCAAAGTCCTATGCTCATCCTACATCCCAGAGGGCATTGATGATGTCCGCCCGATCCATTGGTTGACTGTCCTCAATGATAGCACAGCTAGTCACCCTGCCCGCTGTTTCATTTCCCCGTACTTCTGCATGTCCAGGGACATAGACAAAGGTGACCATACGTATTTTTTACTTCTGCAATGACTCTAACCACTGCATGTGTACAGAGCCTGTCCCAACTTTTTTTAAAATCATACTTACTGAATCACTCAGCATGCAGGTGTGGGTGTAGTCTTGTGACTCTAACCAGATGAATGCCCTGGTCACTGCCATCACCTCCATCATCATGCTACTCGTGGTCATAAAGTATGCACCACTGCCTTCCTTGACTATTCTGCCTGCCGAGTGTGCTGTAAATGTCCTTGCACTACTTTGGTAATATTGATACTAACCTCAAATGCTACTTTATGTTTTAGATAATGAATTCAAATGCTACTTTATGTTTTAGATAATGAATTCAAATGCTACTTTATGTTTTAAATAATGAATTCAAATGCTAATTTATGTTTTAGATAATGAATTCAAATGCTACTTTATGTTTTAGATAAGGAATTCAAATGCTACTTTATGTTTTAGATAATGAATTCAAATGCCACTTTATGTTTTAGATAATGAATTCAAATGCTACTTTATGTTTTAGATAAGGAATTAAAATGCTACTTTATGTTTTAGATAATCAATTCAAATGCTACTTTATGTTTTAGATAATCAATTCAAATGCTACTTTATGTTTTAGATAATCAATTCAAATGCTACTTTATGTTTTAGATAAGGAACTGTCCACAGACACTCACCATTCTTGGGTCATCAGCTTTTCTCAGCACAGGAAGAAGTCCTATAGTTAACATATGGACTCCGAGTGTATTGGTAGCAAATGTGGCCTCCAACCCATCTTCCGTTACCTCTCTTTTGTTTCCATTGATTAACACCCCTGCATTGTTGATCTATTTCAGAATAATTACACAAAATATGTTTTAACAAAATTATTCAAACATGTTTCAAATATACAAAAATTAATGACAAGTTTTAAAACAATAATACATATGTGGATTAGTGACAAGTCCAGTGTATACACAAAATCTGTATATTTCTATAGATATACGTGTACCGCTTAGGAATCTAAAGCATCAGTATTTGTTCCTCTGAATCACTTATCTCCAAAATATCAACGACTGGCTCATCCTACATCTGTGAGATGGAGGAATTCTGAAAAGTTGGGTTCAGCAAGAAGAAGCACTGACCAACTTCACGTTGGCTTTTTGACACCATCAGCCTTTGATGTCAAACTACATCATAAGGCATCACTCCTATTGATGTAAAGCTTTTGTCTGGCATCACTCCTATTGATGTAAAGCTTTTGTCTGGCATCACTCCTACTGATGTAAAGCTTTTGTCTGGCATCACTCCTATTGATGTAAAGCTTTTGTCTGGCATCACTCCTATTGATGTAACACTTTTGTCTGGCATCACTCCTATTGATGTAACACTTTTGTTTGGCATCAATCCTATTGATGTAAAGTTTATTGTCAGGTATCACTCCTATTGATGTAACACTTTTGTCTGGCATCACTCCTATTGATGTAAAGTTTTTGTCAGGCATCACTCCTATTGATGTAACACTTTTGTTTGGCATCAATCCTATTGATGTAACACTTTTGTTTGGTATCACTCCTATTGATGTAACACTTTTGTCTGGCATCACTCCTATTGATGTAACACTTTTGTCAGGCATCACTCCTATTGATGTAACACTTTTGTCAGGCATCACTCCTATTGATGTAAAGCTTTTGTCAGGCATCACTCCTATTGATGTATCACTTGTGTCTGGCATCACTCCTATTGATGTATCACTTTTGTCAGGCATCACTCCTATTGATGTAAAGCTTTTGTCAGGCATCACTCCAATTGATGTAAAGCTTTTGTCAGGCATCACTCCTATTGATGTAATACTTTTGTCAGGCATCACTCCTATTGATGTAATACTTTTGTCAGGCATCACTCCTATTGATGTAACACTTTTGTCTGGCATCACTCCTATTGATGTAATACTTTTGTCAGGCATCACTCCTATTGATGTAACACTTTTGTCTGGCATCACTCCTATTGATGTAACACTTTTGTCAGGCATCACTCCTATTGATGTAAAGCTTTTGTCTGGCATCACTCCTATTGATGTATCACTTGTGTCTGGCATCACTCCTATTGATGTAACACTTTTGTCTGGCATCACTCGTATTGATGTATCACTTTTGTTTGGCATCACTCCTATTGTTGTATCACTTTTGTCTGGTATCACTCCTATTGATGTAACACTTTTGTCTGGCATCACTCCTATTGATGTATCACTTTTGTCTGGCATCAGTCATATTGATGTAAAGCTTTTGTCAGGCATCACTCATATTGATGTAACACTTTTGTCAGGCATCAGTCATATTGATGTAACACTTTTGTCTGGCATCACTCCTATTGATGTAACACTTTTGTCTGGCATCAGTCATATTGATGTAACACTTTTGTCTGGCATCACTCCTATTGATGTAACACTTTTGTCTGGCATCACTCCTATTGATGTAACACTTTTGTCAGGCATCACTCCTATTGATTAACACTTTTGTCTGGCATCACTCCTATTGATGTGACACTTTTGTCTGGCATCACTTCTATTGATGTATCACTTTTGTCTGGCATCACTCCTACTTTTGTCATACTCTTGCAGTCTATTCAACGATTGTAGATTCACATTCATTACCTGAATCAATTACTCATCCTGCCTCCTTGAGGACACTGAGAATGTCAGTCCAGTCCAATGCTTGTCTATTTTCAACAACAGCTAACCCTAAGAGTCTCTCTGTTCATACATTCTTTCTTACATCCAAATGTCCTGGCACCAAAATGAAACATAATGAACTCCAAAAATATTGATCAACACGAACAGCAGAACTTGGCAGCACATCTGGCTAATTCATAGATCACAGAGGAACACATTTAGATGTTTTGTTGCATCCCCAGGAGTATGTTTTGCATTTTCTTATATGTATGTGTGTATACACAGAGTATCTAAATAGCAAAGGTAGTGATGCCATTTAGAAACTTTGATAAAATGTGAAAATTAAAATTATTTTAACACAAAGCCAAAACTCGGGATTCTCAAATCAAATGTATTATCCACCCTTACTTATGTATGCAAGAGCAGGAAAACAGTTAACTAATGAAATAGAAAATAAAATAGATGTATTTTAAAACAAATGCCTCAGGAAAATACCTTTGTATACCATGGAATGAATTCAAGACTAGGGCCAGGTTTTCCTACACCTGAACAAGACCACAGTCTGCTCTGGCATGTATAAGTGCTGAAGATGGAGGCAACGGTCAAAAGGTGCACCACAGCGATCAGGATGCCACGCACTCACACAATGGGAAAGTATGTCTATAACTGTGAATCAATATGGCACTTGTCCTGTGATGGACACTCTGGTAGGTGCAGTTCTGGATCCTCAGCCTCAAAAGGGCCCAACCACTATTACCTGATAAAATCCATTGGTCCATAAATACAACACTACAGACAACACTATATGGGCCACTCAAATTAGCTGAGTGGCAGTGTACCAAGCGTTCGGCTTCTTGTGGCAAGGCGCAGTGCCATGGAGTACGGGCTCGATCCTGCTTCGGACCATATATTGTTCTTTGTTTTTTTCTGTTGTTTATTTGTCATTTTTTCCGAGTGCTAACACATACCTTTTCCTTCTATTTTTCCAACTGCAATGATTACTAAAGACAGTAACATTTTTACAGGAAACGACATTGCAGATATTGACAATACTTCAAGCTAATGAAAGATAAATAGATCAAAACGAGAGGCAACATCAGCTCCCTCACAGAGATTCAGCAACTCCCATAGAGCAGAGCAGTGCGAGACACAATGCAGGTCCTGTGCAAAGTCTGAGAGATGAAAGATCTTTGGACACAAGAGTTTTAGAATTTCTGCCCTATGTACTGTCTTCAGATCAAAGGGACAGACCGGACAGACACACATAGACTGGACGGACCAGGACATGACAGACAAATAGACACAGAGTCCACAAAAAAATTGTAAAGTAAAAAAAATAATAAAGTGTCCTGTCACACCAAGTGGCATATAGGGAATATGGTGTTAGTGACTGTACATTTTGTAGACCTTCAGGACATGATTTTTGGGGTAATGTGGTCAGTATTGCACCGTGCCACTTTATTTTCCAAGAAAAATCCGGTATCCATTTAAGGCTGGGTGAACCCAGAAGCCGTTGATCTGGATCAAACTCGACCTCTTGTCCTTTGTAGTCCAGTTCACTAACCCCTGAGCTATCATGGCTCCCTACCAAAAAAATTGTACACACACATTAAACAATGCCATCCATGGATTTTTGTATAAAGTTGGATCTATTTACTGCGGCAAAGCATAGTATGTTTTCTTCAAAGATATCTTTACTCGCATGACTGTAGCACCAAGAATGTGACATGTTTGACTGTAGCACCAAGAATGTGACATGTTTGACTGTAGCACCAAGAATGTGACATGTTTGACTGTAGCACCAAGAATGTGACATGTGTGACTGTAGCACCAAGAATGTGACATGTATGACTGTAGCACCAAGAATGTGACATGTATGACTGTAGCACCAAGAATGTGACATGTATGACTGTATCACCAAAAATGTTATATGTTTGACTGTAACACCAAGAATGTGACATGTTTGACTGTAGCACCAAGAATGTGACATGTATGACTGTAGCACCAAGAATGTGACATGTATGACTGTAGCACCAAGAATGTGACATGTATGACTGTAGCACAAAGAATGTGACATGTTTGACTGTATCACCAAAACAATGTGATATGTATGACTGTAGCACCAAGAATGTAACATGTATGACTGTATCACCAAAAATGTGACATGTATTACTTTAGCATCAAGAGTGTGACATGTATCACTGTAGCTCCAAGAATATGACATGTATGACTGTAAATGTGATGTATACAACCTGAACTACTGTGATGTGACATGAACCACTGTAAAACAAAAAACAACTCACATTTACAATCATGTACGTCACATTCTTAGCATATTCAACTCAAACACAATACATATTATCAACACTTACCTATGTATGTGAAAGTTGGAAAACATCAAAATAGACTGAGAGAAAACTAAACGATTTTGAAGAAAATGCCTAAGAAAAATACACTGTATACAATGGAATGAATTCAAGACTAATATTGAAATAAGAGAAATGGTCAAGCAATTAAAAATCTCATCTACAATTAGGAAGAGAAGGTGGACATATGTTGGACATGTGCAGAGAAGAGACAACAAGTGAATTCCAAAAGATGCTCTTCTATGGGAAACATCAGGATACAGAAAAAGGAAAAAGAGGAAGACCTAAAGAGACATTTTAAAAAACGCTATAAGAGAAGCAAATTTGGCAGGCATAGACTCAAAAGATAATATTGAATAATTTGCCAAGAATAGAGATGGAGGGAAAAAAACACTATGAGCCCTATGCGGCATCTAACGGCACAGAAAGGATCAAGACGTCACATTCCAAATGTAACATGAATGATAGATAGTAGTGACAGAGTTACAGCTCTAGAAAGATATATACTGTCTGTTGAGTAAGAGTTATAGTAGAGTTACAGCTCTAGAAAGATATATACTGTCTGTTGAGTAAGAGTTATAAGTGTACTAGTAAGATTGTGTCTATGATATCATTGTTTCAGTGAAAAAGTGTGCACAACCATTGTAGGTCAAGGTAAAGTATGAGACTTGAACCGGCGTCTTAGCACGCGAGTTTACACCCATATGTGCTCGGCCGCCTATCCAGAAATGTTCGGAGATTTCTGTATAGTCGTTTTCCCAAATAGGCTACCGAGGCCCCCAACCATTGTAGGTAAGACTGCTAAGAGGAAGAGACAGAGCGAGAGAGAATCTAGAAAGACAAGCAATCAAGTTATTAGAAAGATAGTTTCAGAATCTAGACAGACAAGCAATCCTGTTATGAGACAGAGTGAGAGTCTAGACAGACAAGCAATTCAGTTATGAGACAGTGAGAATCTAGACAGACAAGCAATCCAGTTATGAAATAGAGTGAGAATCTAGACAGACAAGCAATCCAGTTATGAGACAGAGTGAGAATCTAGACAGACAAGCAATCCAGTCATGAGACAGAGTGAGAATATAGACAGATAAGCAATACAGTTATGAAACAGAGTGAGAATCTAGACAGACAAGGAATCCAGTTATGAGAGTGAGAATCTAGACAGACAAGTAATCCAGTTATAAGACAGACAGTGTGAGAATCTAGACAGACAAGGAATCCAGTTATGAGAGTGAGAATCTAGACAGACAAGTAATCCAGTTATAAGACAGACAGTGTGAGAATCTAGACAGACAAGCAATCCAGTTATAAGACAGACAAAATGCGACTCTAGACAGACACGCGATAAAGTTAAAATATTTATTTTTAGTTGTGTCTTCAACTGCATATTTTGAAGTAGTGTTTGCCATAAGTTAGAAACACAATTCACTAATTCACTTCAAATGCCAGGTTCAGATTGTGAAACAATTCACTTCACCTACCAAGACATTCATAGGTTGTCCACTATTCTTAAACTTCTCAACGAATGCCACGATCTCTGCAGGCCTTGACATATCCAGAATATGCAAATGGACTTTCTAAATAATAAAATATAATATAACAATATAAAGAAACCACATTACAATGTGACATGACAATATAAATAAACCACATTACAATATGACATAACAACATAAATAAACCACATTACAATATGACATAACAACATAAAGAAACCACATTACAATATGACATTACAATATTAAAAAAACCACATTACAATATGACATGACAATATAAATAAACCACATTACAATATGACATGACAATATAAAGAAACCACATTACAATATGACATGACAATATATATAAACCACATTACAATATGACATGACAATATAAAGAAACCACATTACAATATGACATGACAATATATATAAACCACATTACAATATGACATAACAATATAAATAAACCACATTACAATATGACATAATATAAATAAACCACATTACAATATGACATAAGAATATAAAGAAACCACATTACAATATGACACAACAATATAAAAAACCACATTACAATATGACATAAGAATATAAAGAAACCACATTACAATATGACATAACAATATAAATAAACCACATTAGAATATGACAATATATATAAACCACATTACAATATGACATGACAATATATATAAACCACATTACAATATGACATAACAATATAAATAAACCACATTACAATATGACATAAGAATATAAATAAACCACATTACAATATGACATAACAATATAAAGAAACCACATTACAATATGACATAACAATATAAATAAACCACATTACAATATGACATGACAATATAAATAAACCACATTACAATATGACATAACAATATAAAGAAACCACATTACAATATGACATAACAATATAATGAAACCACATTACAATATGACATAACAATATAAAGAAACCACATTATAATATGACATAAGAATATAAAGAAACCACATTACAATATGACATAAGAATATAAAGAAACCACATTACAATATGACATAACAATATAAAGAAACCACATTACAATATGACATAAGAATATAAAGAAACCACATTACAATATGACATAAGAATATAAAGAAACCACATTACAATATGACATAAGAATATAAAGAAACCACATTACAATATGACATAAGAATATAAAGAAACCACATTATAATATGACATAACAATATAAAGAAACCACATTACAATATGACATAACAATATAAAGAAGCCACATTACTATATGACATAACAATACAAAGAAACCACATTACAATGTGACATGACAATATAAAGAAACCACATTACAATATGACATAACAATATAAATAAACCACATTACAATATGACATGACAATATAAAGAAACCACATTACAATATGACATAACAATATAAAGAAACCTCATTACAATATGACATAACAATATAAATAAACCACATTACAATATGACATAACAATATAAAGAAACCACATTACAATATGACATGACAATATAAAGAAACCATATTAAAATGTAACATAACATTATAAAGAAACTATTTTTACAATATGGCATAAGAATATAAAGAAACCACATTACAATATGACATGACAATATAAAAAAACCACATTACAATATGACATAAGAATATAAAGAAGCCACATTACTATATGACATAACAATACAAAGAAACCACATTACAATGTGACATGACAATATAAAGAAACCACATTACAATATGACATAACAATATAAATAAACCACATTACAATATGACATGACAATATAAAGAAACCACATTACAATATGACATAACAATATAAAGAAACCTCATTACAATATGACATAACAATATAAATAAACCACATTACAATATGACATAACAATATAAAGAAACCACATTACAATATGACATGACAATATAAAGAAACCATATTAAAATGTAACATAACATTATAAAGAAACTATTTTACAATATGGCATAAGAATATAAAGAAACCACATTACAATATGACATAACAATATAAAGAAACCACATTACAATATGACATAACAATATAAAGAAGCCACATTACTATATGACATAACAATACGAAGAAACCACATTACAATGTGACATGACAATATAAAGAAACCACATTACAATATGACATAACAATATAAATAAACCACATTACAATATGACATGACAATATAAAGAAACCACATTACAATATGACATAACAATATAAAGAAACCTCATTACAATATGACATAACAATATAAATAAACCACATTACAATATGACATAACAATATAAAGAAACGACATTACAATATGACATGACAATATAAAGAAACCATATTAAAATGTAACATAACATTATAAAGAAACTATTTTTACAATATGGCATAAGAATATAAAGAAACCACATTACAATATGACATGACAATATAAAGAAACCAGTTTAAAATATGACATTGACGTTTGTGTTTTGACTACAATAGTGTTCACAGATAAATTAGGGTAGGATATATCATTATACTGGAACACTACTCCGCCACTGTCAGAGAAAGCCCTTAGAGTGGCATTCTTTATCCGAATCATAGTGCTAGCTCGATGATAGATTCGAATGATGTGAGTCTTCTGGGGCGTTGCAAAGTTCAGATACCAGTGAACAGAATTGGTTCCACTTCTCCATTGTGTGTGTGTGTGTGCAGTCATTGTCATAGAGATTGGTCTTTGTTTTGCTATTAACTGCAGCCTCTGGTCCACATCCGTCTCCTGTATAACAAGCATTAAATGTTTTGTGCATTAAATCGGTCTGGTTTGTGTTTTGTTTGAGAGCCAGTTTCCGACCCCCGCCAATGTAGTTGGAGCAGATATTTGCAACTATCGCCCTTTCAATCCGTAACTTGTTGATCAGACCAGCCCCAGGGCAGAAGGCATCAATCTCGTGTGGACTAACTACAAACCTTGATACATTGTTACATGAGGCAGAACCATTCAGTTATACCGTGAAACTGTCCGGATATTTTAAGTCATCGCATAAATCCTAAACCAGGAGCACGGCAAAGATTGATTGAGAGTTGCCTCAACTGATGTAGAATCTGTGTTCGGATTACATGAGGTGTCGTTGCCATCAAACAGGAAAGTAGGTTCAGATTTTTGGGCATATTTGCAAATAAAATCCAAGTATTGACACTGGGGTCCGAAAATTTTGTGCTGACAACTGTCATTGTTAGGGCATGTCCCTGTAGTTTTGTCACAAACTAAGCCACTATAGCAGTGACGTTGTAACGTACAATCTGTCCCAAACCAACCGGCTGCACAAGTAAGGTCATTAGCTTCCATTGTTGCTAACGAAGCCAGCGAATAAAGACTTGATCTACAGCGATGGTTAACGAACTGTGTACACACATTTATTATCAAACCCGTGTTTACATTTGTTAAAAATCCGCCATCGAGTTATATGCGGGTCATCATCATTGCACTCCGAACATGTCCATAGGTGCTCAGATCCCCTCCTCAGCAATTCCCTCAGTGTCCAGCGACTGACAACTCCAGTTCTATGTTGGTTGATAAGTCTTCTTACACGGCCACCAAGTTTCTCATTTCTGGCTGTGCCCATCTTAACTCCCATTTCCATCATCCGAAGAAGCAACGTTGATCTGTGTTTGTCGAAGTCCTGTGCTCTTCCCACATCTCGGAGTGCATTGATGACGTCCGCCCGATCCATCGGTTGCCCGTCCTCAACGACAGCGCAGCTAGCCAACCTGTCCGCTCTCTCATTTCCCCGTACTCCCGCATGTCCAGGGACATAGACAAAGGTGACCTTACGTATTTGGATTTCTGCAACGACTCTACCCATTGCATGCGTACAAAGCCCGCCTCCACTTTTTTTATCATGCTCATCGAATCACTCAGTATACATGCGTGGATGTAGTCTTGTGACTCTAACCATTTGAATGCCTTGGTCACTGCCATCACCTCCATTGTCATGCTACTCGTGGTCATGGCGTATGCACCACTGTCTTCCTTGGCTATTCTGCCTGCCGAACGTGCTGTAAATGCCCATGCACTTTTTTCGTGTCGTCTTACAGATCCGTCTGTATAGATGACTGCATCTTTCTCATCGGTGTTATCGCAGATGAGACCGTTGACCTCAGCATTAACCACGACTGGGTTCTGTTCCCTACTTTTCCTGTCGAGTGTGACAATACATGAGAAAGTCCCCTTGAATGACGTAGGCACCGGTATCCACTCCTCACCAACGCTGATATTGGTAAGCCCACAGACCTGTTTGATGACATCTTCTGCTCGGCCCACCCATGATTTGCCTCTTTTTAGCCTGGTACCTTTCTCACTGTGGTAACAGATAGAGTGAAATTCTCTAACAGAATGAGATAAACCGTTGAAGACAAGGAAAGTCAACATTGTTTACATGGCTTGGACGCAAGAAGCATCCATTTTGGTGCGTCCCATCAACGTCAATGGCACACATTAAGATTGAGTTCTCACTGGCCATTTCGAAGACCGACAGTGCACTGACGGTATGTGAGGTGCAAACATTTACAGACACCTATTGTCTGGACGAGCATTCTTGTCGTTTTGTGCAGTGTGTAGTGGGTGTAGTAAAGGCTGCAGTGTCATCATCGGTACTTGTCACGGCTACTGTTCACATGGGATCTGTGGACACGACTGTTCCGGGTCTTGTCTCAGTGTCTGTCCTTTATTTGAGGAAAAATCTGGAAAATGCCTACAATGTAAACATCTTGGCTATACCTGTAATGACACTTGTCCAGATGGTAATTTTGGGCTACAGTGCGAACAGATGTGTTCTGATGGCTGTGACATCATATGTACTCTCAAATGTCCGGACAACTGTTTCAACGACACCTGTCAACAGTCGATCGGGAATCTGTACATGCAAGAGAACGTTCTATGGGACAGACTGCACTCTCAAATCTCCGGACAACTGTTTAACGAAACCTGTGATTCCCACGTTCAGAAGAGTCTGCCGACTACAAAAAGCCCAAGCATATGGGCACTTTAATGTGTTTCTGTGCTAGACATGGTTCATTTTTTGGTGTTTTTTAGTGAAGCCATGGCTCATATCTTGCTGTGTTTCTGTCCTAGCCATGGCTCATATCTTAGCTTGTGTATGCTGGCCATGGCTCATATCTTGGTGTGTGTCATGTTAGTCATATCACATATCTCGGTGTGTCCGTGTTAATCATGTCTCATACCTTTATGTGTGTCTGTGTTTAGTCATATCTCATATCTTAGTGTGTACCTGTGTTAGTCATATGTCATATCTTTGTGTGTGCATGTTTATGTTAGTCATATCTCATATCTTTGTGTGTGCATGTCTGTGTTTGTCACATCTCATATCCTTGTGTGTGCATGGCTATGTTAGTCCCATCTCATATCTTTGTGTGTGCATATCTACGTTAGTCATATCTCTTATCTTTGTGTGCATGTCCATGTTAGGCATATGTCATATCTTTGTGTGTGCATGTCAATTATATCTCATATCTTTATGTGCATGTTTATGTTAGTCATGTGTCATATATTTTGATGTGTGTTAGTGTTAGTCATGCCTCGTATCGCTGTGTGCATGTCTGTATTAGTCACATCTCATATCTTTGTGTGTGCATGTCTGTGTTAGTCACATCTCACATCTTTGTGTGTGTATGTCTGTGTTAGTCACATCTCACTTCTTTGTGTGTCCGTGTCTGTGTTAGTCACATCTAGTGACTCGGGCAGATGGTGCTCGTAAACCTGGGAGGGCCTACCATCTAAGGGCAGAATCCCCCTACAGAAAAGATCATCTGCTGCCTTGCAGGAAGATTGGGGACAATCAAAGGCTAGGGAAAGCAAACCCGAATAAAATGCTGGCTGAAATCGGATGCACTGGGCCACTGGCGCTGAACACAGTGCAACGTATTAACGGGTGTTCAGTCAGAGTGGATCTGACAGACTCTAATTGTGATGTTCTGTCTGTGGTTGCGATCAACA
Source organism: Megaustenia siamemsis (assembly GCA_032433765.1). Classification (NCBI taxonomy): domain Eukaryota; kingdom Metazoa; phylum Mollusca; class Gastropoda; order Stylommatophora; family Ariophantidae; genus Megaustenia; species Megaustenia siamemsis. Next base: position 16,984,192 of record JAVIAB010000049.1, read on the forward strand.
CACTTAGCCTGACAGCTGACTTCATATGAGAGTCTGGAATCCTTACTCGGAATGAGTCCTGAACGCAGAGAGAGAGAGAGAAAATATGACATGCATTATACTGATACCAAAATTTCACATGTTACTCAGTTGACAGCTCATTATCACCGTACATCACTCAGACAATTCTATGGGTGCTCAAGATTCTTCTCAATCTGCAATCACCTGATGGCTGCTCTCTTTTGTCATCTACCCTTAAAAGATCTTAAGTGTGTGTGTGTATGGATGTGCTGAGTCACTAGTTTAATGTATCGCTGTAATATTTATGCTTTTCGACCTGTTACATCTGTCTTCGGAGTGGTATTTTTGGGCACCAGATTGTCTCCCCTCTTCATTTCCTAATTACTTGGCCAGATTGGTTAGTCCATTTCCAGGGGACGGATTCAAAATCAGCACTCGAAGCAATTGAAAGCGGACTAACATCCGAGGTTTCCAATATAAGATCTTTATCCAACCAACTCTCCACTACCTATGGCGTGGCTGTAACCCTACAATGGATCCCTGGTCACATCGGCATTGCAGGAAATGAGAGAGCGGATAGGTTGGCTAAACTGGGAGCATCTCTACCACAGCTTCCTGTTCAAGTTAGCCTCAAAACATGTAAGCAAATTTTGAGAAACAACTACCACGAGGAATGGTTAAATATGTGGGCTTCAGCTAAGACTGGACGCCTACTCTACAGATATCAAATAAAACCAGACCCCCTTGACCCTGTGGGGGAGTTCAGACGAAGGGATCAAAGCCTGATATTCCAGCTGAGAACAGGCCATGCTCCTACCAATCAACACCTGAGCAGAATAAAAACACAACATGACCCAATCTGCAGACACTGCCGTCAACAATCTGAGACAGTAGATCACCTGCTACTACACTGTTCCCATTTACAAAACCGACAGAGCATGTTACTCCCACTACTTCCATCCATCAATAGCACACTGTACTCTGCAGCTGTACAACTGAGAAGGACCCTTGCCTTCATGCGATAGGCATTAAGCTGTAAAGAGCTCATAGCTCACAGCTAACAAGGGGATTAGTTCAAGTCAAGTCAAGTTTCCAGGGGTACCACTGGGACATGGAGTAGATTCTGGATCAGCTCTGTTGTACACTGATCCTGACACATGCAGTCAGCTTCTCAAATGAGAAACATCAGGTCAGAGGAAAAGAGGACGACCTAGAAAAACACTAAAAAGAACGGTAAGGTTATCATGTACAGATTCATTCCCAATAATCAGACAGCTTGCTATGAATAGAGACAATTGGCAAGAGACAAGCTTTCATCATCATCATCGAGTGCCGTCTCCGCATCGAAGGTTGGCTACCATGGAGCGTCATTCCACTCTGTCTCTTGCTTTGATGGTGCAGATTGTTATAGGTTGACTTGCCCATCTTTTGATGTTACTCGTCCATGTATTACCTTGTATTTTCCCTTCCATTATTACTTTTAGTAGGCTGTTGTGTCTTTTAACATGCCCCAAAAATTTAATTTCTCTTGTTCTAATTGTGTTTAGTAGTTCTCTTTTCAATTTTAGTTGTTTTAAAATTTCATTGTTTGTTTTCTTTTCTTTCCATCCAATTCTACCTATTCTTCTATAAATCCACATTTCAAAGGCTTCAATTTTCTGTTCTGTTTTCTTGTCTAAAGACCGTGTTTCTGCACCATACAGGAATATTGAGAAGATGTAATATTTTGCTATTCTTAGTTTTAGCCCTGGTGTTATTTTTTTTATGTCAGTATATTTTTCATGGCATTGAAATTACTTTTTGCCATACCTATTCTTTGTTTATTTCAGATATACATTTTCCATCACTGGTTATGATATGTGCCAAGTAGTTGTAGCTCTGGACTGTCTCCAGATGTATTCCTTCAACTTTGATATTTATTAGTAGGACTTGAGAATTTTCTTTCTTTATGATCATAGTTTTAGTCTTTTTGATATTCATTTCTAGTCCATATTTTTTGCTTGTTATGTTTATCACATTAAGCAATTGTTGTAGGTCTTTAGGATTTTCTGCTAGTAGAACAGTATCGTCAGCATATCTTAGGTTATTGATTATCTTTCCATTAATGTTTAGGCCTGGCATCTCTGTGATGTTTTTGAAAATTTGTTCAGTGTATATAGATTGAACAAGCTTGGTGATAGGATGCATCCCTGTCTTACTCCTCTTTTTATATCAATGGGCATAGAGTTCTCTTTGTTATATTTTATTATTGCTGTTTGCTCCCAGTACAAATTACATATTAGTTGTATGTCTGTGTCGTCAAGATTTATATCTTTTAGGCAGTCTATAAGTTGATAATGGTGTATTTTATCACAAGCTTTGGTGTAGTCTATGAAGCAGGCATATATTGGTTTGGGTGTTCAATCAGAGTGGATCTGGCAGACTCTAATTGTGATGTTCTGTCTGTGGGGGCGATCAACACACTTAACCTGACAGCTGACTTCATGTGAGAGTCTGGAATCATACTCTGATTGAGTCCTGATCGCAGAGAAAGAGAGAGAGAGAGAGAGATATTGGTTTGTTTACTTCTATGTACTTTTCAATCAATGTCCTCATGCTGAATATGGCTTCTTTTGTCCCACTGTTTTTCCTGAATCCAAATTGCTGCTCATCTAATTCATAATTGATTTTATTCTGAATCCTTCCTTGTATAACTTTTAGTAAAATTTGTGTTACCTGGCTCATTGTTCTAAAATCACTGCATTCAACTGCACCATTCTTTTTAGATAATGCAATGAAAGTTGATGTTTTTAGTTCATCTGATATGTATCCTGTATGGTATATGTCATTGCATATATGTGTGTTATCACTTATATGCCAAAATCTTCTAGTGCCTGTATCATCTCTATCTGTACATTGTCAGGTCCTGCTGGTTTTCAATTTTTCATTTTTTTAAATAGCTTTTTCTACTTCAGATTTCAGGATTTTATAGCTGGACGTACCTTATATAAATGGGTTTTTTTCCCTTTCGTCATGAAATAATTCTGTTATATATTCCTGCCACCTATCGATTATATCTTTGTTGTCTGTTAGCATTCTTCCCTCTTTGTTTGAAATACAACTGCTTCCTGCAGCTTTTTTGTCTTTATTAGTCATTCTCTTTATTTTTGTGTTCATTACTCTTAAATTTTGTTTACTTTCCATAGTTTCGACTTCAAGACATCTTTGGTTGAGCCAGTCTTCTTTTGCCTTTTTGCACATTTTGCGTATTTCATTGTTAATTTATAAAAAAAAAAAAAATGAGCTTTAGGTACCATCTACTGGCACTGGAAGGATGAAGAATCAAGCCAGGGCAAACATACTGCAGTCATCTATTACAGCTCTTCCATTGATATGAACTGTCAAGGCCATTGAGCTCCATCATGCCAGATAACAGACCCATCTCTTTTTATGGTTTCTTTACCCTAAAAATAATTTGTAAAAAATCAAAGTCTGTATATCTGCCCCCACAGCCAATGGCTTCTGTTGTTGGCAATCTCTGTTCACTTTGATTCATGCTTAAAAGGAGGAACAACACTCTATTCATATTTGTAAATAAAGCAATTGAAAGTTACAATTTATAATTTTAATTGTCAATTAGTAAAAAATTCACAATTTCAAAAGAGATCCCAGTTTTGGTCTACCACTGCGAGCTTACCTGGTTGCCAGATTGGTCTTGGATACCCTTTTGAGCCGCCACACCTCTCTCTGCACTCCTGCATATCATGTGCACAGTTGCTCCTGTTGAACAATAGTCAGCAACCTAAATTATTATTTTTTATTTTTGTATTATTTATTAATCTATGCCAATAAAAATGAGAAAGAGAGTTCGTCGGTGCTATATAGAACCAATTCTGACCTATGGAAGAGAATCATGGACAGTAGACAAAAAAATGAAAAGACGATTAGAGGCCACAGAGATGGGATTTCTCAGAAGAATGTTGAAAGTTCCCTGGACAGCTAAAAAGACCAATGAGGAAGTTCTCAAAGAGGCCAACACAAAAAGGGAGCTCTTAAAAAAACATCAGAAAGAAGCAATCAACATTTTTCGGGCACATCATGAGAAGAGGAAAGTTGGAATACTTGGTCACAACTGGCAAAATAAAAGGAAAGAGAGATCGCGGGTGACAAAGAGAGAAAATACTGGATAGCTTGGTGTCATGGCATGGAAAACAGTCAACAACAGAACTCATACGATGCACTGTAGATAGAAGATTGTGGAGGGACATGATCACCTATGCCAACCGGTATGGCACATGATGATGATGGTTATTTATTATTTTTTGTTCTAAATACATATTTGTGTGTGTGTTGTATGTTTGTCCCTGCTGAAGGTCTATTGAGCTGAAACATGGTTCTAATTTGTGTCGTCTAATTATTATGAGAAGCTTTAACCACACCGTTTATTGTATTTTTGTCTAAATACATATTTTTTTCATTTCTTCTATTAAGTATCTAAACCCATAGAGAGACAAGACAAACAATTTAACAATAAATAGCTGTCGTGTACTTCTTCTTCTATCCTTCCTCTGCTGCCGTTGCCGTCGAGGGGAGAAACAATCTGCGATTCTTTGCTCTTCTTTTGGCCTCTTCTGATGTTATTCCTCCTAGTGACTCTAGTATTCCCTTTATCCATCTCCTTCTCGGTCTTCCTCTTAATCTGGCATTTTCGTAGCGTTTGTTTATGGCTCTTTGAGTCATTGTTAGTTCTTTTTGTCTTAAATGTACTTGTGTACTAAATGGAGAAGTTAATAAGCAATGGATGTTTGTATGCGCATGTGTTTCTAATAACTTCTCAGAAAATCTAAACTTCTCAATTAATGTTAGTATGTGCGTGCGCATGTATTTGTTAGTAAGTTCTGAGCAATCTGATAGTCCCTCAACTGGGAATGGCTCAGGCAAAAGCAGCTTTCCAAAAAATTAGGAAGATACTATGCAATCCATTTTTGACAATAGAAACAAGAAAAAGAGTTCTTAAATGTTATGTAGAGCCAGTCTTAACATATGGATGTGAATCATGGACAATAGGACAACAGACAAGAAAATCACTGGAGTCTGTAGAAATGTGGTTTTATAGACGAATGCTGAGAATACCATGGACAGCTAAGAAGAGTAATGAAAACGTTCTGAAAGAGGCCAAAGCAAAAAGAGAGCTAATTTCCAATATTAGGAAGAAGCAATCATCATTTTTGGCCATGTAATGGAAAGAGAACAGCTGGAATATATTTCTATCTATCTATTGTCCTTTCGAACCGAAGACGGCACATAGGGCAGAACCACAATTTCAAAAACAGAAACCTTGCGTGCCAAAGTGGCACATATTGCAGAGATCACTGCTCTAAAATATATAGTGCTGCTTTCATAACAATACATTTTACAATGACAGCTTGTCAAGCCATCGATCAATCTCCTTAGTCGCCTCTTATGACATGCCTGGAAGGTCACAGTGTCACTATTCTTTACTTCCCTCATAATGAGGCCCCGGTAACACACAGGAATATATTTAACAGCTGGGAAAATTGAGGGACGAAGAGATAGGGGGAAGCAAAGAGAAAAGATACCAGACAGCTTAAAAGAATGGCTTGGCAGAAAGTCAACAACAGAAATGATAAATAACTGTCGTGATTGAAAGTTGTGGAGAGACATGATCACCTACACCAGCAGGCCCAGTACTTGATGATGATATCTCATTCTTATACCTTTCAACTCTCTATGGAACATAGGTCTTCAATAGACACTTTCCAAGTCGTTCTGTTTCTTGCCATTCTTTTAAGATCATTCCATGTCATCCCATCATCTTTATCTCCGCTTCCATCTGTCTTCTCCAAGAATATTTTGGACTTTCCTTGTTCATTTACGTTACGTACACTCCAGGTGCCAATTCTGAAGGATTTCCTGGTAGACAAAAGGTGAGTCAGCGACGTTGACTCCTGACGGCTTTCTCTAGATTGCATCATACATCTCTTAGACAAAGAGCCTTTTTTTTCCTGCATGGCGAATTTACTTTCATTCTTTTCTTTGCCTAGTCCATGTTTGTGAAGTTTTTTCAGCTTATTTTTAATTTTTTTTTACAGTACGGGATAGTCAGTTCCATGCCCAACCCTCCTTAGTCACCTCTTACGAACATGCCTGGTAGGGAACAGCGCCACAATTCTTTACTCCCCTTTCAGGCCACGGCAGCACACGGGTGTATATATAGCTCAGTGGTTAGTGAACTGGACAAAAGACAGGGTTTGGACTGGTCAAACCGACGGCTTCCAGGTTCACCCAGCCTTAAATGGGTACCGGATTTTTTTCTGGGAAAGTAAAGCAGCACGGGCGTAATACCAACCACATTACCCCAAAAATCATGTGTTGATGGTCTGTAAAATATATGGTCACTAACACCATATTCCCTATATGCCACTTGGCGTGAGAGGGGCACTTTACTTTTATATATATATATATATATATATATATCTTCCTTTCTTTGTGTTCACGACTAAAGAAAAATGTTTTCCTCTCCATCATTCACCTTTAAAAGGATGTTAAGTAGGTGTGTTTGTCCTGTGTTGTAGTTTGCATAGAATAGTGATATTTGCGCCTTTCAGCCCAACACATCTGCCTTCAACATGACATTCTGAATACATGGTATAACAGTGACACTACAGCATTGATTAATTATACACCACAGGGTAATGAATATCTTACTTATCATCATCATCAAGTACCCTGCCTACTGGCGTAGGTGATCATGTCTCTCCACATTTTTCGATCTCTGCAATTTATCATTTTATCATTTCTGCTGTTGACCTTCTGCCAATATATTCTTACTTATATCTGGGCAGTAATATAGACAAAGAGGGAGGAACAAAAAATGATACCAAAATAAGGATATCAAAAGCAAGAGGAGCTTTTGTTGCACTGGTAAACATATGGAAATCCAAAGAAATTAGGTTAAATACAAAAATAAAAATTCTCGACTCAAATGTTAAGTCGGTCCTATTATACGGCTGTGAAACATGGAGAACAACAAAACTGACAATCATGAAGATACAGACTTTCATTAATGGATGCTTACGCAGAATAAAAGAATGGAAATGGCAGGACAAAATCACTAACATAGAATTATGGAAATGTACCTGTCAAAGATTAACATGGACGAGTAACATCAAAAGATGGACAAATCAACCGATAACAACCTGCAACATCAAAGCATAAGATAGGGCAAAATGGCGCTCCATGGTAGCCAACCTTCGTTGCGGAGACGGCACTCAATGATGATGATGATGACCTGTCAAATACCAGTGGATAAAGAGATACAGCAAAGATGATGGCACTGGATAGGACACACACTGTGGAAGCATACTGAGAGTATTACACGACAGACCCTTTTTTGGAATCCCCAGGAAAAAAGACAAAGAGGAAGACCAAGGAATTCTTGGAGAAGACAGATAGAAGCAGAGATGAAGATGATGGGGAAGACATGGAACAATTTTAAAAGAATGGCAAGAAACAGAACAGCTTGGAAAGTGTTTGTTGAAGACCTATGCTCCACAGGGAGCTGAAAGGTAGAAGAAGAAGAAAGGATAGCGAACATGTAGGTCCAAACAATCCTGGTCAGGTGCAGCAATTCGCAATTGACCACATGCTCAACGCAACTTGATTAATTCACAATACAGAAACTCCAACTCTAAATATTCATGACAGCACTTGTATTCGACACTTCATATGATGACACAAGACCTTGTCTAGATCTCGCACAAAAGTTTATTCACATGGTCCTTGAGTTATAGTCAAAGGCCCCCGTATCCCTGCAAATGAATTAAAACTCATAAATGCTCAACTTCTCATGCCAGTGGAATCATCCAAATTAAAACTCATCTCACTGAAGGATCCAAACAAAGAAAGGCAGTTGCAGTCCCCATCATAGCAGCCACAGCACATGCCAAAAGACATAAGCCAAGTGGCACAGAAAATGAATGCAGCTGAACTGTCCTTCATCATACAATATCATCATTCATCGTAAGCAATAGGAGTGTTGAAAAAGATCCAAATGAAAACCACAGCTCATAGTGTGCACAGAACACTAAACTCAGTAGCTCCGGCAGCAAGCCAGACTTGGAAAATGAATAAACTGTAATAAGGAACACTTTTCAGACACAGCCTGAATTATTCCTACCACCTATCCGTCATATTGACAGGAAGTCTTGAGTTGCACTCCATAAATCATCTGAATAAATAACTTGGTTACATATAAAAGTCAAGCATTACACATAATGTTTGCTATGACCGTCTAAACCTCTATATCATTAGTAAAAATTCTGCATTTGTGTCTTGGCTACCGTCGCTCTTAAATGACACTCTCCCAGGTTCTGTCATTACATCGACATAACTTCTTGTACTTTGCATAAAATCATACACGTGATAATATTATTTGTGTTTAAGTCTGTATATTCCTAATGACACTCTCCCAGGTTCTGTCATTACATCGACATAACTTCTTGTACTTTGCATAAAATCATACACGTGATAATATTATTTGTGTTTAAGTCTGCATATTCCTAATGACACTCTCCCAGGTTCTGTCATTATAAAATCACACACATGATAATATTATTTGTGTTGAAGTCTGTATATTCCTAATGACACTCTCCCAGGTTCTGTCATTATAAAATCACACACATGATAATATTATTTGTGTTGAAGTCTGTATATTCCTAATGACACTCTCCCAGGTTCTGTCATTACATCAACATAACTTCTTGTACTTTGCATAAAATCACACACATGATAATATTATTTGTGTTTAAGTCTGTATATTCCTAATTTTGATTTCCTTAATTAATAAGCAATGATCTCTTCAGAGACCAGAAATAGCAATTTATCATCATTGAGTGCCATCTCTACATCAAAGGTTTGCTACCTCGGAGCACCATTCCACTCTGTCCTTAGCTTTGATGGTGCAGGTTGTTATAGGTTGACTTGTTCATCTTTTGATGTTACTCGTCCATGTTAGTCTTGGTCTGCCTCTTTTATCTTGTATTTTTCCTTCAAGATTACTTTTAGTAGGACGCTGTGTCTTTTAACATGTTCCAAAAAATCTCATTCGTCTTCTTTGAATTGTGTTTAGTAATTCTCTTTTCTAATTTTTGTTGTTTTAAGACTTCATCGTTTGTTTTATTTTCTTTCCATCCAATTCTGAAATAACTACTTATAGCTAAACATCTTCTCTTGCAATCAATTTTCATGAACAATCGTTTACTAAAATGTCACTCAATATTTTTCTAAGTCTGGAATCCCAAGTAAAGTCCTCTACTGTCTTTCTGATATCTAATGTTACTGTAGTCTCCTCAGGATCTAATTTGACTGTCCTACTTCATCTCACTGTCCTATTTCAACTAATTGTATAATATAATCTGATTGTCTTACTTCATCTCACCGTCCTGTTTCAACTAATTGTATAATATAATCTCACTGTCCTGTTTCAACTAATTGTATAATATAATCTCACTGTCCTGTCTCAACTAATTGTATAATAAAATCTTACTGTCCTACTTCATCTCACTGTCCTGTTTCAACTAATTGTATAATATAATCTGACTGTCCTATTTCATCTCACTGTCCTGTTTCAACTAATTGTATAATATAATCTGACTGTCCTATTTCATCTCACTGTCCTGTTTCAACTAATTGTATAATATAATCTGACTGTCCTACTTCATCTCACTGTCCTATTTCATCTCACTGTATAATATAATCTGACTGTCCTATTTCATCTCACTGTCCTGTTTCAACTAATTGTATAATATAATCTCACTGTCCTATTTCATCTCACTGTCCTATATAATCGGACAGTCCTCTCGAGTCCTAACTACTTGTTCTTTTATAGGCTAGACCCAAAATTGGCTGATGCAATGTTTGTTTCTGCCCAAATTGGTTTTCCACCATATTCCTAGTCTGATTCATTGTATTTGCTTTGAAGATATCTTAGCCATTACTAAGTTCCACCATCATCCTTTAATCACATGTAAATGTTTAACTTCAAAGGCAAGTCCAAATGAAATTTGGGTGGGTCATTAATGAGTTATGTAACTTATATCTAATCTCATAGTCGAGGGATTAGCTTTTCTTTTTAACTTCTCTATAGTTCCCTGCATTATCAGCAACTCATACAAATATCAAACATTACATATCTGAAAGCTGTGCCTAAAATGCATGGGTGTGGGAAACGTTTATGTCTCTCAAATAATATCCGATAAGAGTATCGCATGTAATACTTTTACACTTGGTTGCCTTCCCTCCCAATCCCTTCTTGCTTGACCAGATTAGATTGGTTAGTCTGTTATGGTAAAAGAGGCACTGTGAAGAGGTGGAGTAGAGTTTGGACAATAGCCAATATATATACAAACACTTGCATATATTTTTTTTTTATTAATGAGTGAATTAACCTCAGCATGGAGCCCTGATAGCTCAGTGGTTATTGGACTGGACTAGTCGGGTTTTTTTAGGGACTAATAAACGGCTTCCTGGTTCACCCAGCCTTAAATGAGCACTGGATTTTTTTGTGGGAAAGTAAAGCAGCACTGGCATAATAACGACCACATTACCCAAAAAAATCATGTGCTGAAGGTCTGTAAAAATTATGGTCACTAACACACACCATATTTCCTATACACCACTTGGCATGATAGGACTCTTTACTTACTTTACTAACCTCGGCACATAATTAGTTGACAGACATACCTTTCTTAGCCAATTCCAAAGCCACACATCGACCAATCCCATTATTTGCTCCGGTTATCATGTAACTACGATGACTGACGTCAACATCCAGATCAGAGGGATTAAATGACGAACGGGCTGCTAGATACCCAGATCTGTAAAAAAGATGTTTTCCTTTTTAATCATAAAAAGAGATAAGCCCGCAAAAATGATTTATTTAAAGGAATAAAAATAGAATAGTGTAAAAGAAATTAATTTTAAAATATTAATAAAAGAGAAGAACTTAAGATAATCTTTTTCAAAGCATAAAAAGATACTTTTTCCAATTATTTTTTTACACATTCCTCTTCTATAGCTGCATCAAATTTCCTCAGCAGATAACACAGAGAAGACGAATCTTTTCCCAATGAATCTGTCTATTTGAGGCTTTTCAATGTTCAAAGAAAGATAGAAATCTGTAAAAATTATTATTGAAAAAAATATATATAAATATAATAAAAATAAAGATAAATTAGTCAAATGACTTTTTTAAAAAGTATAGACTAAGATAAGTCTGCAAAAAAAAATTATTTATTTTAAAACACAAAGATAAATCGGTAAAAATGATTTATATTATTTATGCTTTAAATTTAATTAACATTTTTATCCGCATCAAGTCCCCTCAACATAACTATTTCTTCCACTCCTGCCTCCATTGCCTTCTCACGCTCAGAGAAATACATTTCTTAACTCTTTCAGTACGTTAAGGTTTTAACAATTCAGTATTTTTATCAGATTTCAGAGAATTTTTTCCCCATTGTTTTAAATATTAATCAACATGTTTACTTATATAATACACTTATATTATATGTATACTTATTTAACACTTAATATATTTTATATGAATTTTTAGACAATTGAACAAGGAATTATATTTTACCAATACCAAGATCATACAAGACATGTAAGAAAGAATATGGTTTGATGACGGTTTACGTTTAACCAAATTGAGAGTGACGCACTGTGCGGCTAAACGTACATGACCTAAATTGACTTGGCGCATGCTGCGTCAAAACGTACGGAAAGAGTTAATACATAACACTGCTTTCCTCTCTGTGTAATAGTAGTAGTCTTCAGCCAGTCATAGTTGACTATGGATTTTTCAGCGCCCCTAGAAATGTTATATTTTCTTTTCTTTCGCCGTGTATTATCTGTCTCTATGAATTTGTCTGCTTCTTGTTTGAAGTGATCCTTTAGAGTGTGTTTCCAGAGATTGCGGTCTGCAGCTTTGTCTTCCCATGCTGCAGGGTATTATGTTCAGAGTCTTCATGTCGCGTTTACACACATCTACAAATCGAAGCTTTGGGCGCCCCATAATTCTTTTCATCATCATCATCGCATGCCTTCTCCGCAACGAAGGTCGGCTACCATGGATCGCCATTCTACTCTGTTTCTTGCTTTGATGGTGCAGTCTGACATAGATTGACTTGTCCATCTTTTGATGTTACTCGTCCATGTTAGTCTTGGTCTGCCTCTTTTACCTTGTATTTTTCCTTCCAATATTACTTTTAGTAGGCTGTTGTGTTTTTAACATGCCACAAAAATTTCATTTATCTTGTTCTAATTGTGTTTAGTAGTTCTCTTTTCATTTTTAGGTGTTTTAAAACCTCATCATTTGTTTTCTTTTCTTTCCGTCCAATTCTACCCATTCTTCTATAAATCCACATTTCAAAGGCTTCAATTTTCTGTTCTGTTTTCTTGTCTAATGTCCATGTTTCTGCCCCATACAGGAATATTTTCTTTTACCATCTGCCAAATCTACCATCTCTCTGTGTAGTGGACAATTTGTCCTATTTTTATTTATTTTTATTGACAGTAAGAGTGCTTGGACCTTGGACTAGAAATAAAAGGAAAAAAGACAATAAAAGAAGCTCAAATGAAGGCCAAAACTAAATCTCAGTTTTAGCAATAGCAGATTACTTACTTCATGATCACCATCATCATTGAGTGCCGTCTTCGCATCAAAGGTTGCCTACCATGGAGTTTCATTCCGCTCTGTCTCTTGCTTTGATGGTACAAGTTATCATAGACTAATTTGTACATCTTTTGATGTTACTCATCCATGTAAGTCTTGGTCTACCTCTTTTATGATATTTTCGCTTCCAAAATTACTTTTAATAGACTGCTGTGTCTTTTAACGTGATCCAAAAATCTAATTTGTGTTGTTTGAATTGTATTTAGTAGTTCTCTTTTCATTTTTAGTTGTTTTAAGACTTTGTCGTTTGTTTTCTTTTCTTTCCATCCAATTCTTCCTATTCTTCTATCATAATCATCACAGAGTGCCATCTCCGCATTGAAGGTTGGCTACCATGGAGCGCCATTCTGCTCTGTCTCTTGCTTTGATGGTGCAGGTTGTCATAGGCTGGTTTGTCCATCTTTTGATGTTACTTGTCCATGTTAGTCTTGGTCTGCCTCTGCCTCTTTTAACTTGTATTTTCCCCTCCAGGATTACTTTTAGTTGGCTGTTGTGTCTTTTAACATGGCCCAAAAATCGCATTTGTCTTGTTTGAATCGTGTTTAGTAGTTCTCTTTTCATTTTTAGTTGTTTTAAGACTTCATCGTTTGTTTTCTTTTCCTTCCATCCAATTCTACCTATTCTTCTATATATCCACATTTCAAAGGCTTTAATTCTCTGTTCTGTTTTCTTGTCTAATGTCCATCTTTCTGCACCATATAGAAACGTTGAGAAGATATAACATTTTACTATTCTTAATTTTAATCTATCTATCTATTGACCTTTCGAGCCGTAGCTGGCCCATAGGGCGTAGACCAAGATACTCCTTCTCTTATCTAAATTTTTGTTCTAGCAGTTTTCAATTCTTTTAAAGATATTTTATCAAATCTCGCCATTTGTCTCTGTTCTGTGCAAGCAGCTCTATCTCATTGAGGGAGCCAATTCCTGCTGCTCTTGCCTTTTTCATCAATGTTCTTCTCAGTGTCTCTCTAGGTCTTCCTTTTTTTCCTCTTACCTGTTGTTTCCCATATGAGGGCTTGCTTTGCTATTCGATTATTATCTCTTCTCATCACATGTCCAACATATGACCATCGTCTTTTCTTTATTACTGAAGATATTAGTGGTTGATTGGCGATTTCTCTAATTTCCTCGTTTGTTTTGAATTCGTTCCACGCTATACCAAGTATTTTCCTTAGACATTTATTTTCGAATGCATTCAACTTTGTTTCTATATCTCTTGTTGTTTTCCAGGTTTCACACGCATACCATACATAAGGGTTGATAGTACATTTGATTTGGATAGCCTAAGTTTTGTGTTTGTGCTGATGAGTTTTGATTTCCACAACTTTCCAAGGCTTCTGAAAGACATTGCTGCTTTAGCTATTCTGATTCTAATTTCTGTGCTTGTTTCCCCTTCTCGATCAATGTGACTTCCAATATAGATAAAGTGATCGATCTCTTCCACTGGTTTGTTTTCCATGTATATATTCACATACTGGTTACAACTGGCAAAATTGTGAAATAAAATGAAAGAGAGATCACGGGCGACAAAGAGAGAAAATACGGGATAGCTTTTTGGTGTCATAGCATGGAAAACAGTCACCAACAGAACTGATACGATGCACTGTAGTTAGAAGATTATGTATGGAAGGACATGATTCAAATGATTGCCTACACGTCAACCGGTATGTATGGCACATGAAGATGATGATGATATTTTTCATAACATTAAAATTACTTTTTGCCTTTCCTGTTCTTCTGTTTATTTCAGTTTTACATTTTCCATCACTCAATCACTTATTTATATATAGTATAGTATGTCCATCGTAGATTAGATGTACCGTACCTCTATCTCTATCTAATGTCTACTAATGCAAGATTTGACTACTTATATAATAATATATTATAACTAACTTAGTTTTGCTACTTAATTAATATTGATCATTTAGAATAAAGAATTCTTTGATTAGACTAAAACTTAGAATAAAACTTACTTGGTGTATTCTCTTGTTCCCTTGAAATACCAAGCAATGTTTCGGTATAACGACATTTTAATCTTATCTACAGCAGAAGTATTCCTGTTCTTTTCCCTGACCCCTTATTGTTACATAACTCTCGACCTGCTCTCGTTATGTAACGATTTACTCGTGTTTTTTTTTAGTTAAAGGTCACGTGAAAAAAATGTAAACACTTATGGCATGACGTTTTATTAACGTTATTATTAATTTTTTTCTAAATTCAAATTTAAAACTGTATTACGCTATGTTACTTGATTGTGTTTTCTTCTATAAAACTGTCTAAACTTGTGTTTTTATCAGTTAAAATAAATTTAAATGGCATAAATATTTTGTACAATTTTAATCCAAACCACTTTAACCTAATATCCGCCCAACAAACATGGCCGCCCCGGTCTGTGTTTAGTCAGTGCTCATTTTTCAGGATTTGTCTGTTTGTTCCCAGTGAAATATTTTCAAAATGGTAAGTTGAATAGGTAGAAAAGGAATGTACAGTTGTTTGTGTGTGTGTGTTATTACACTATTGTTATTAAAATCCATGCGTTGATTCGTTGATCTAGAAAGTCTGCGGGATGAGTCCAGTGGGGAAAACTCCAATCACAGAGTACAGAGACTCTCGACTCTCAGACTGATACTATCTCAGATAGCAGATGCCCAGATGGTTCTCAGCTGAGATAATTGATTGACGGCTGGGTATACTTGCCAAGTGACTTGGTACAATATTATACATACAGTGGTGGTACTCAATCAACTTAGTGGCTGAATGACTCCGGTATGAGTGAGAGACATGAGTGAATGGTTTTACAGAAGAACGAATGTGAAGAATGAGAATACCACGGACAGCTAAGAAGAGTAATCAGTAATCACTGTAATGAAAACGTTCCCTTTCTGAAAGAGGCCAAAGCAAAAAGAAAAGAGAGCTCATTTCCAATATTAGGAAGAAACAATTGAATTACAATCATCATTTTTTTGGCCATGTAATGAGAAGAGAACTGGAATATATTGTAACAATTGGGAAAATTGAGGGACGAAGAGATAGAGGGAAGCAAAGAGAAAAGATACCAGACAGCTTAAGACTAAGAGAATCTCAGAAGAATGGCTTGGCAGAAGGTCAACAATAAAAATTATAAATAACTATCTATTTATCTATCTATTGACCTTTCAAGCCGTAGCCGTCCCATAGGGCGTAGCGTAGACCAAGATACTCCTCTTATCTGAATTCCCGTTCTAGCAGTTTTCAATTCTTTTAAAGATATTTTATCAAATCTCGCCATTTGTCTCTGTTCTGTGCAAGCAGCTCTATCTCATTGAGGGAGCCAATTCCTGCTGCTCTTGCCACTCTCATCAATGTTCTTCTCAGTGTTCTTCCTCTTTTCCTCTTACCTGTTGTTTCCCATATGAGGGCTTGCTTTTGCTATTCGGTCATGGGGGGGGGGGGGGGGGTAATATTTTTTAGACATAGGTGTTTTTTCCCTTTTGTCTCTTTTTTTTTTCAATGCTGGTCATGGTCTCATATTCATTGTCATTACTTGAATCAATGACTTGTCGGCCAGCCCTTCAGATGACACTTGGTCTGTCTATCTATCTTTCGTTCACCTGAAGTATTGTCTGTATCTGCAATGTCGTTTCCTGTATACATTTTACTTACTGTCTCTTGTAATTCTTGCAGTGGCCCATATAGTTTTATCTGTAGTGTTGTATCTATGGACCAATGGATTTCCTCAGTCTACTATATTCAGTGGGAGCTGCGATAGCTCAGTGGTTAGTGAGCTGGACTACAAAGGACAAGAGGTAGGGTTCGATCCCAACTGACGGCTTCCGGGTTCACCCAGCCTTAAATGGATACCAAATTATTTTTCAGGAAAGTAAAGCAGCACGGGCGTAATACCGACCACATTACCCCAAAAATCATGTGCTGAAGGTCTGTAAAATATAGGGTCACTAACACCATATTCTCTATATGCCACTTGGCGTGAAGGAGGCTCTTTACTTTACTTACACTATATTCAGTACAGTCTTGATGTGTTCACCAGTCTCACTTAGTCCTTTAACAGAATTGTCTATTGATTTTTCATTCTTCATGGACCAACAAATGAACTCGCATAAATTTGTTTTCATAAAGAGTTTATATTGTGCTGATGTACTGGTTTCCTGTATGTGCAGCTCAATCACATAATCATTGCTGGATTTCAAAACTTTAACCCATAAATTTGAAGTTCACTAGCTAGGGATAGTAATTCATCTAGAAGATTTGATATTAAAACAATCTGTTATCTAGATTAGCTAGGGATAGTAATTCATCTACAAGATTTGATATTAAAACAATCTGCTATCTAGATTAGCTAGGAATAGTAATTCATCTAGAAGATTTGATATCAAAACAATCTGCTATCTAGATTAGCTAGGGATAGTAATTCATCTAGAAGATTTGATATCAAAACAATCTGCTATCTAGATTAGCTAGGGATAGTAATTCATCTAGAAGATTTGATATCAAAACAATCTGCTATCTAGATTAGCTAGGGATAGTAATTCATCTAGAAGATTTGATATCAAAACAATCTGCTATCTAGATTAGCTAGGGATAGTAATTCATCTAGAAGATTTGATATCAAAACAATCTGCTGTCTAGATTAGCTAGGGATAGTAATTCATCTAGAAGATTTGATATCAAAACAATCTGCTATCTAGATTAGCTAGGGATAGTAATTCATCTAGAAGATTTGATATCAAAACAATCTGCTGTCTAGATTAGCTAGGGATAGTAATTCATCTAGAAGATTTGATATCAAAACAATCTGCTGTCTAGATTAGCTAGGGGTAGTAATTCATCTAGAAGATTTGATATCAAAACATTCTGCTGTCTAGATTAGCTAGGGGTAGTAATTCATCTAGAAGATTTTATATCAAAACAATCTGCTGTCTAGCAGAAGGCCTTCATAAATCAGTTGCTATGGAAACATCCAAACAGTTGAAGTTCATTAGCTAGGGACAGTAGTTCATCTAAAAGAGGTAACATCAAAACAATCTGCTGTCTAGCAGAAGGTCTTAATAAATCAGTTGCTATGGAAACATATCCAGGCGGACGAAAGGTGAAAATCCTGGCCTTTGTTGGTGGAAAGTCAAATCTGTTATGCAGTTGATATTATAAGGTAACCTGTTTTTGTACAATCATCATCTTTGATGTTATTACAATATAGCAATTAAAATTATGCTATGTACCAAACAAAGTTGAACACACTTGAAAATAAATGGCTAAGGGAATATTTTGGCATAGTGTAGAACGAATTCAAAACAAACAGGAAATTAGAGAAATTACCAATCAATCACTAATATCATCAGTTATCAAGAAAAGACGATGGATATGTGATGAGAAGAAATAATAACCGAATAGCAAAGCGAGCCCTCATTTGGGAAACAAAACGTAGGAGGAAAAGAGGCAGACCCAGAGAGGCACTCAGAATAACATTGATCAGAGAAGAAAAGGTAGCAGGAATTGGCTCCCTCAATGAGATCAAGATGCTTGCACAGAACAGAGACAAATGGTGAGATTTGATAAAGGATCAAGGATTGAGATTGCTAGAAAGAAAATTTTTGAAACAGGGAAAGAGTATCTGAGTCTATGCTCTATGAGCCCGTTATGGCTCAAAACACAATAAGCCTTTAATAAATGTTGTGAGAATACACTACTCATACACTACTACAACCATGAAAAAAATGGATTGATAGAATATTAAAAACACTAGAATACATAACAGCAGTGGCCAACAGAAGAGCAAAAGACAGCAAACTATATCTTCTCTCTGTGCTGAAAGGCAAATGAGGAAGAGAAGTAGAGGAATTAAAGTGGTGTATCATTGATTTACTATATTAGATTGATTAATATCTTGAGTAATCAAGAAAAGACGCTGGTGATATGTTGGACATGTGATGAGGAGAGATAATAACCGAATAACAAAGCAAGCCCTCATGTGGGAAACAACAGGTAAGAGGAAAAGAGGCCATCCCAGGGAGACTCTGAGAAGAACATTGATCAGAGAGGCAAGAGCAGCAGAAATCGGCTCCCTCAATGAGATAGAGTTGCTTGCACAGAACAGAGACAAATTGCGAGATTTGATAAAAGATCATTACAAGGATTGAGACTGCTAGAATGAAAAAATTTAGATAAGAGAAAGGGTATCTGGGTCTATGCCTTATGGCTGGCCACGACTGCCAGGATCCAGCCTGCTGAAGATCTTTTTTCTTCTACCTTTCAGCTCCTTGTGGAGCATAGGTCTTCAACAAACACTTTCTAAGCCATTCTGTTTCTTGCCATTCTTTTAAGATCACTCCATGTCTTCCCCATCATCTTCATCTCTGCTTCCATCTGTCTTCTCCAAGAATATTTTGGTCTTCTTCTTTGTCTTTTAACCTTGGGGATTCCAAAAAGGGTCTGTTGTGTCTCTCAGTTGGCTTCCGTAGTGTGTGTCCTATCCAGTGCCATTGTCTTCGCCGTTTATCCACTGATATTTGACTGGTACATTTCCATAATTCTGTATTAGAGATTTTGTCCTGCCATTTCCATCCTTGTATTCTGCTCAAGCATCCTTTAATGGAGGTCTGTATCTTCATGATTGTCTTTTTTGCTGCTGAAGATAGTGTGTATTTGTGCTGCATAAAAAAAAAAAGTAAAGTACCCCCGTCACGCCAAGTGGCATATAAGGAAATATGGTGTTAGTGACCCTATATTTTACAGACCATCAGCACATGATTTTTGGGGTAATGTGGTCGGTATTACGCCTGTGCTGCTTTACTTTCTCAGAAAAAAATCCTGTACCAATTTAAGGCTGGGTGAACCCGGAAGTCGTCGGTTGGGATCAAACCCTACCCTTGTCCTTTGTAGTCCAAGCTGCATGCTTGGGAAAAATCAGACTGCCAATATCACGGTGCCGTTCCCATCCCCATTATGGCATGAGGACAGCAGATTAAATTCATGTGACCAGCAAAAGAGGAAGATTTTTTTCTTACAGTAAATTAGAAATATGTTTTTTTACAACCATAAAGCAAGCAATTCTTTTTATTTTTTGTTTACAGATGCAATTTATGTTGCTATTTAGCCGTCAGGGTAAGTTGCGGCTGCAAAAATGGTTCGTTGCTCATCATGACAGAATGAAAAAGAAGATAACAAGAGAGCTGGTCTCATTAGTGTTGGCACGCAAACCAAAAATGTGTAGCTTCCTGGAGTATAAAGATTATAAGATTGTCTACAAGAGGTAATATCTGTTCCAATCTCTTGTGTTATTTTATCTATAAGAGGTAATAACTGTTCCAAACTCTTGTGTTATTTTGTCTATAAGAGGTAATAACTGTTCCAAACTCTTGTGTTATTTTGTCTACAAGAGATAATAACTGTTCCAAACTCTTGTGTTATTTTGTCTACAAGAGGTAATATCTGTTCCAAACTCTTGTGTTACTTTGTCTATTTGATAGATAACATTTGTTCCCGCCTTTTGTTTTATTTTGTCTACAAGAGGTAATATCTGTTCCAAACTCTTGTTTTATTTTATCTATAAGAGGTAATAACTGTTCCAAACTCTTGTGTTATTTTGTCTATAAGAGGTAATAACTGTTCCAAACTCTTGTGTTATTTTGTCTACAAGAGATAATAACTGTTCCAAACTCTTGTGTTATTTTGTCTACAAGAGGTAATATCTGTTCCAAACTCTTGTATTACTTTGTCTATTTGATAGATAACATTTGTTCCCACCTTTTGTTTTATTTTGTCTATAAAAGGTAATATCTGTTCCAAACTCTTGTGTTACTTTGTCTATTTGATAGATAACATTTGTTCCCACCTTTTGTTTTATTTTGTCTATCATCATCAAGTACCGGGCCTATTGGCGTAGGTGATCATGTCTCTCCACAACTTTCGATCTCGACAGTTATTTATCTTTTCTGTTGTTGACCTTCTGCCAAGTCATTCTCTTAAGCTGTCTGTTATTTTTTCTCTTTGCTTCCCTCTATCTCTTCGTCCCTCAATTTTCCCAGTTGTTACAATATATTCCAGTTCTCTTCTCATTACATGGCCAAAAAATGATGATGTTAATAATAATAATATATATTAAAAAAAAGAAGTATATTATTAACAATTCGAATGTAAGGACTCTACTGCCACCTGCTAGTGATCACTCACTGAGGCAATCACCACGGACGTAGGTAATAGGTTCTGACTAGAGGGGTTCTAAACTTATGCAGAGAGGGGGATGTGTATGGAGAAAAGTAGGAATACAAGTGTACGTACACACCTAAAAGTGTCCACACATGGGTCACTGTGCATACACAAAGTGCAAATAATAGGCCATAAAGAATATAAGGGAATACAACAAGAAATTGTAAAATTGTGAAGCAATTAAGAATCCACCCATGCTGGAGATAATACAGGGGGAGGGGGGGGGAACAGGGAAATAATTGCCAGTCCTGCTGTAAAGCTGGTAGCAGGAGCAAGTAGTGGGGTGTAATGTACCAGAGAAGTAGTGGGGTGTAATGTACCAGGAGAAGTAGTGGGGTGTAATGTACCAGGAGCAAGTAGTTAGGGTGTAATGTACCAGGAGCAAGTAGTTAGGGTGTAATGTACCAGGAGCAAGTAGTGGGGTGTAATGTACCAGGAGAAGTAGTGGGGTGTAATGTACCAGGAGCAAGTAGTTAGGGTGTAATGTACCAGGAGAAGTAGTGGGGTGTAATGTACCAGGAGAAGTAGTGGGGTGTAATGTACCAGGAGCAAGTAGTTAGGGTGTAATGTACCAGGAGCAAGTAGTTAGGGTGTAATGTACCAGGAGCAAGTAGTGGGGTGTAATGTACCAGGAGAAGTAAGGGGTGTAATGTACCAGGAGAAGTAGTGGGGTGTAATGTACCAGGAGCAAGTAGTGGGGTGTAATGTACCAGGAGAAAGTAGTGGGGTGTAATGTACCAGGAGAAGTAGTGGGGTGTAATGTACCAGGAGAAGTAGTGGGGTGTAATGTACCAGGAGCAAGTAGTGGGGTGTAATGTACCAGGAGAAGTAGTGGGGTGTAATGTACCAGGAGCAAGTAGTGGGGTGTAATGTACCAGGAGAAGTAGTGGGGTGTAATGTACCAGGAGCAAGTAGTGGGGTGTAATGTACCAGGAGCAAGTAGTGGGGTGTAATGTACCAGGAGCAAGTAGTGGGGTGTAATGTACCAGGAGCAAGTAGTGGGGTGTAATGTACCAGGAGAAGTAGTGGGGTGTAATGTACCAGGAGCAAGTAGTGGGGTGTAATGTACCAGGAGCAAGTAGTGGGGTGTAATGTACCAGGAGAAGTAGTGGGGTGTAATGTACCAGGAGCAAGTAGTGGGGTGTAATGTACCAGGAGAAGTAGTGGGGTGTAATGTACCAGGAGCAAGTAGTGGGGTGTAATGTACCAGGAGAAGTAGTGGGGTGTAATGTACCAGGAGAAGTAGTGGGGTGTAATGTACCAGGAGCAAGTAGTGGGGTGTAATGTACCAGGAGCAAGTAGTGGGTGTAATGTACCAGGAGAAGTAGTGGGTGTAATGTACCAGGAGCAAGTAGTGGGGTGTAATGTACCAGGAGAAGTAGTGGGGTGTAATGTACCAGGAGCAAGTAGTGGGGTGTAATGTACCAGGAGCAAGTAGTGGGGTGTAATGTACCAGGAGCAAGTAGTGGGGTGTAATGTACCAGGAGAAGTAGTGGGGTGTAATGTACCAGGAGCAAGTAGTGGGGTGTAATGTACCAGGAGCAAGTAGTGGGGTGTAATGTACCAGGAGCAAGTAGTGGGGTGTAACATACACCTTGGACATACTATAACCAGTGATGGAAAATGTACAACTGAAATAAACAAAAGAATAGGAACGGCAAAAAGTATTTTTAATGTCATGAAAAATATACTAACATCAGAGCTAAAGCTAAGAATAGCAAAATGTTACATCTTCTCAATATTCGTGTTATTTGGTTATTTTTTTGGTTATGGAAGGCCCCGGTATCACAGCAAACTAATTAAAATCCATAATTGCTCAACCGCCCGTGCCAGCGTAATCATCCGAATTAATATCTCATCTCCCAAACAAAGAAAGGTAACTGTAGTCCCCATCATAGCAGTCTCAGCACGCGCCAAAAGACATAAGGCGAAGCAGAAACATGGACATTAGACAAGAAAATAGAATAGAAAATTGAAGCCTTTGAAATGTGGATTTATAGAAGAATGGGTAGAATTGGACGGAAAGAAAAGAAAACAAATGGTGAGGTTTTAAAACAACTAAAAATGAAAAGAGAACTACTAAACACAATTAGAACAAGACAAATGAAATTTTTGTGGCATGTTAATAACACAACAGCCTACTAAAAGTAATATTGGAAGAGAAAATACAGGGTGGCAGAGGCAGACCAACTAACTTGGACGAGTAACATCAAAAGATGGACAAGACATCCTTCGACAACCTGCACCATCAAAGCAAGAGACAGAGTGGAATGGCGCTGCATGGTAGCCAACATTTGATGCGGAGACTGGATTTGATGATGATGATGATGAAAGTATTAACAATTCAACTATAATACCAGCCACAAACTGTTGCGAATCAGCCAAGCATGAAAGTAGTTTTTATCACTTGTAATCATTGCTCTTAATAAGAATAATATTTTAGAGTTAACATGTTGAACTTGTGTTCTCTCAATTATTTAAATATTTTTATTTATTTATTTTTTTTTTTTTTTTTTTTTGCAGATACGCTAGTTTGTACTTTTGTTGTGCCATTGAAAATGAGGACAATGAGTTACTAACTCTCGAACTAATCCACCGATATGTGGAGTTACTGGATAAATACTTTGGAAGTGTGAGTTTCTGACCTGGATGTTCATTGATGGCGTTTTAATTGTCTTGTTCTATCACTTGCATCAGAAATCTGACCTGGATGTTCATTGATGGTGTTTCAATTGTCTTGTTCTATCACTTGCATCAGAAATCTGACCTGGATGTTCATTGATGGTGTTTCAATTGTCTTGTTCTATCACTTGCATCAGAAATCTGACCTGGATGTTCATTGATGGTGTTTCAATTGTCTTGTTCTATCACTTGCATCAGAAATCTGACCTGGATGTTCATTGATGGTGTTTCAATTGTCTTGTTCTATCACTTGCATCAGAATCTGACCTGGATGTTCATTGATGGTGTTTCAATTGTCTTGTTCTATCACTTGCATCAGAAATCTGACCTGGATGTTCATTAATGGTGTTTCAATTGTCTTATTCTATCACTTGCATCAGAAATAATAATTGCATATGATGATTCTTTCATGGTACATCCAAGTTTGAGCCTCGGTGGCTGAGTGGTTAGTGTGCTCGCTTCCTGACCAGAAGGGTTCGATCCCCAGCAGGGGCGGGATTTTTTTTCAAACTGACAAGGCTCCGGGGTTCACCCAGCCTCTAAAAGTGGGTACCAGAGATTTTTTTCTGGGAAGTAAAAGCGGCTTGGCGTGATACCGACCACATCACCCAAAAATATGTCACGGTCATAGAAAAATATGGTCACTAACACCATATTCCCCTTATGCCTAGCAAGGCGTGAAGGGAACCTTTACTTACTGTAAGTTTAGTAGAAGAAATTAGAGCTGTTTTGTGGTGATATTTTAGTTGGTTTGTTCAGTTACTCATTTCAGAAAAAGTAACTGTATATCCAATTTTAGTCGTTGTGATATATTTTGTTCTTTAGCTATAGCAAATACAGTCCTAGAAGCTATAAGTTAGAGAGAGTTTGTGTGTAGTTAAGAACTATTGTATAAAAGCTTGTAGAGGATATTGATATTATCCTTTATCCATCATTTTTATCTTCAAAGTTCTCCGAGATAATTACTTTTGTCGAGATGTGATTTTTGCAAGATTTTGTTAGAAATAATTAGCTTTATCAATCAGTTTTCTTGGAAAAAGTTTGTATTGTACTCTGATCTCTGACTTCACTTGAACAAAGTTTGTATCTCTGACTTCACTTGAACAAAGTTTGTATAACCCACTCTGATCTCTGACTTCACTTGAACAAAGTTTGTATCTCTGGCTTCACTTGAACAAAGTTTGTATCTCTGGCTTCACTTGAACAAAGTTTGTATCTCTGGCTTCACTTGAACAAAGTTTGTATCTCTGGCTTCACTTGAACAAAGTTTGTATCTCTGACTTGTCATGAACAAAGTTTGTATCTCTGACTTCACTTGAACAAAGTTTGTATAACCCACTCTGATCTCTGAGTTCACTTGAACAAAGTTTGTATAACCCACTCTGATCTCTGGTTCACTTGAGAAAAGTTTGTATAACCCACTCTGATGTCTGACTGATTTGAACAAGGTGTGTATGACCCACTCTGATCTCTGACTGATTTGAACAAGGTGTATATGACCCACTCTGTTCTCTGACTCACTTGAACAAAGTTTGTATAGCCCACTCTGATCTCTGACTGATTTGAGCAAAGTTTGTATAACCCACTCTGATCTCTGGTTCACTTGAACAAAGTTTGTATAACCCACTCTGATCTCTGACTAATTTGAACAAAGTTTGTATAGCCCACTCTGATCTCTGACTGATTTGAACAAAGTTTGTATAACCCACTCTGATCTCTGACTGATTTGAACAAAGTTTGTATGACCCACTCTGTTCTCTGACTCACTTGAACAAAGTTTGTATAGCCCACTCTGATCTCTGACTGATTTGAACAAAGTTTGTATAACCCACTCTGATCTCTGGTTCACTTGAACAAAGTTTGTATAACCCACTCTGATCTCTGACTAATTTGAACAAAGTTTGTATAGCCCACTCTGATCTCTGGTTCACTTGAACAAAGTTTGTATAGCCCACTCTGATCTCTGACTAATTTGAACAAAGTTTGTATAACCCACTCTGATCTCTGACTAATTTGAACAAAGTTTGTATAGCCCACTCTGATCTCTGGTTCACTTGAACAAAGTTTGTATAACCCACTCTGATCTCTGACACACTTTAACAAAGTTTGTATAACCCCTCTGATCTCTGATTCACTTGAACAAAGTTTGTATAACCACTCTGATCTCTGACTCACTTGAACAAACTTTGTAATAACCCACTCTGATCTCTGGCTGATTTGAACAAAGTTTGTATAACCCACTCTGATCTCTGACTGATTTGAACAAAGTTTGTATAACCCACTCTGATCTCTGACTGATTTGAACAAGGTGTGTATAACCCCACTCTGATCTCTGACTGATTTGAACAAGGTTTGTATAACCCACTCTGATCTCTGACTCACTTGAACAAACTTTGTATAACCCACTCTGATCTCTGACTCACTTGAACAAAGTTTGTATAACCCACTCTGATCTCTGGCTGATTTGAACAAAGTTTGTATAACCCACTCTGATCTCTGACTGATTTGAACAAAGTTTGTATAACCCACTCTGATCTCTGACTCACTTGGACAAAGAAGCTGCAGTTTGTGAACCGTTCTGCTGATTACCTAATCAGTGGCTTCTTGGTTCATCCAGCATTATATAAAGACAGCTCTGGCATAATGCTGAAATTTAAAAAAAAAATGGCAAATGTAAAAACATATGGGCTCTAACACAATATTCTCTGTAGCAGCATGATGTGACAATCTTCTTTCGCTTAGCTAGACTGTTTTGTTTGTTTGTGGAGACATGCGAGGTGAATCTGATTGTGTACATGTTAGGACATTGCACTATGTTCTGTGTCAGTGGCCAAGTGCATCCGTTTTTTGCCAACATTTTATTCAGGTTTGCTTTCCTTAGCCTTTGATTGTCCCCAATCTTCCTGCACGGCAGCAGATTGTCTTTTCTGTAGGGGGATTCTGCCCTTAGATGGTCGGCCCCTCCCGGTTTACCAGCACCATCTGCCCGAGCTTTGTGTAGAGTTGTCTCTCTCATAGTTGGTCTGGTCTTCGGAACTCTGGAGCACCACCTGTCTCTTTGATAGACGACAGAAAGAGGAGAAAAGACAGAAGCATTGAACCCATGAAGTGGGGATGGATTAGTTCAGACCAGAGCGTGTACCACTCACCGGTGGGTTCAACGTCTCATTTAAAGGGTTCCATCTACTTCTGGCTCCTTTGTCTGGCCCCTCACTAAGGACCTGTCCAGCTTGGGTGACTCTGTCAGGAGCTAATCTCCCACCAGCATAGCTCCTTGGATCCTGGGAGCGCACAAGCCCTCCAACCACAGCAATGTGAGCCTAATGTGGATGGCGGGGGGGAGGAAGGTGAATTATGGTCTTGATCAGTTTTAGTTTGCTGACTGCTATTAGCTCAAGTGCTGTACAATTCAAGGGGTAGGGTTCGATCCCAATTGACAGCTTCCGGGTTCACCCATCCTTAAATGGGTACCACATTTTCTGGGAAAGTAAAGCGGCACAGGCGTAATACCAACCACATTTCCCCAAAAATCATGTGCCGAAGGTCTGTAAAATGTATGGTCACTAACACCATATTCCCTGTACGCCACTTGGCATGACGAGGGCTCTTTACTTTACCTTATGTACAATTCAGGTACCATCCAGGGTAGATTTGAGTACTTCTCAGTGAGAAACTTGTATCAGACTTTTGATGTTTCCACCAGGTGTGTGAGCTGGACATCATATTCAACTTTGAGAAGGCGTACTTCATGCTGGACGAGTTCCTGATGGTTGGAGAGGTTCAGGAAAGCAGCAAGAAGAATGTGCTCAAAGCTATTGCTGCACAGGACCTTATTCAGGAGGCAGGTTTTCTTTTGATTTTAGTTACTTTTGGTTTTAATTAATTTTTTTCTTTTAGTTACTTTTGATTTTTAGTTACTTTTGGTTTTTAGTTACTTTTTGTTTTAATTACTTTTGGTTTTTAGTCACTTTTGGTTTTTAGTTACTTTTGGTTTTAGTCACTTTTGGTTTTTAGTCACTTTTGGTTTTTAGTCACTTTTGGTTTTTAGTTACTTTTGGTTTTTAGTTACTTTTGGTTTTAATTATTTTTGACTTTTAGTTACTTTTGGTTTTTAGTTACTTTTGGTTTTAATTACTTTTGGCTTTTAGTTACTTTTGGTTTTAATTACTTTTGGCTTTTAGTTACTTTTGGTTTTTAGTTACTTTTGGTTTTTAGTTACTTTTTGTCTTTAATTACTTTTGGTTTTTAGTTACTTTTGGCTTTTAGTTACTTTTGGTTTTTTAGTTACTTTTTGTCTTTAATTACTTTTGGTTTTTAGTTACTTTTTGTCTTTAATTACTTTTGGTTCTTAGTTACTTTTTGTCTTTTTACATATGAAATTTAGAACTACTCATTTGAAGGGCACGGCGTCTGACAGCAACAGAGTTACAGCTGTCACTGACTCATATAACTGATGGTTTATGCCACGACCTGTGAGTCAGAACCATCCACGTATAACTGAACTTTTCACAGTACGCTAGAAACAGACTTAGCAGCCTAGTCTAGTCAAGCGAGGTGGGGATCGAAGAGGGAAAGCAACCCTGTACTCAAGATCGCACAATGATATCTGATGTGTTGGGCTGAAATGCACAAAATAAACCACAACACATCTATGCCCACTTAACATCCTTTTAACAACAGATGATGAGGAGAACTATCAATTCCTTTATTAGTCTTCGGGTGAACGCAAGAATGAAGAAATAGAACCACCCCCAGAATGTGTCAGTTTTAAAATGAGAGGAATGTGACAGGTCTGATATACATTCCCAGACAAATATTAATTGAAAGAATATGATTATGGTGTCAGCTTCAGTAGTTCAAATGTGCTCTTGATGTCCTCAAATCCTAGGACATAAGTTCATGAATATGAGTGATGGCAAGACAGCTAGTTCTAGAATTCATGAGAACAGATTGACACAGGAAAGAGTTAGAAAACAGTGTAGCAAGGAAGATTGACACAGGAAGGAGTTAGAAACAGAGTAGCAAGGAAGATTGACACGGAAAGGAGTTAGAAACAGAGTAGCAGGAAGATTGACACAGGAAGGAGTTAGAAACAGAGTAGCAAGTAAGATTGACACGGGAAGGAGTTAGAAACAGTGTAGCAGGGAAGATTGACACAGGAAGGAGTTAGAAACAGTGTAGCAAGGAAGATTGACATGGGAAGGAGTTAGAAACAGTGTAGCAGGGAAGATTGATACAGGAAGGAGTTAGAAACAGTGTAGCAAGGAAGATTGACATGGGAAGGTGTTAGAAACAGTGTAGCAGGGAAGATTGACACAGGAAGGAGTTAGAAACAGTGTAGCAAGGAAGATTGACACGGGAAGGGGTTAGAAACAGTGTAGCAGGGAAGATTGACACAGGAAGGAGTTAGAAACAGTGTAGCAAGGAAGATTGACACGGGAAGGGCTTAGAAACAGTGTAGCAAGGAAGATTGACATGGGAAGGGGTTAGAAACAGTGTAGCAAGGAAGATTGACATGGGGAGGAGTTAGAAACAGAGTAGCAAGGAAGATTGACATGGGAAGGAGTTAGAAACAGAGTAGCAAGAAGATTGACATGGGAAGGAGTTAGAAACAGAGTAGCAAGGAAGATTGACATGGGAAGGAGTTAGAAACAGAGTAGCAAGGAAGACCTGGACATGGCTGGAAATGTTAGCATAAGACAGGACTTGTGAGGAGAGAGTTTAGAGACAGATTTGTCTGATTATGTGATTTTTTTTTTCCAAGTGCTGTAAACACACCTCTCCCCATCTGAAATGATTCTCTTATCTATCGCCTTTGAGGTTACTCTCCATAATGATATTCATTTATTATTACTTGTCTTTAGGAAGGTTAGTCCTTCCAGGATAGAAACAAATGGAGTGTGTTTGTTAAAGATCTGTGAGAAGAGAGTTATATATCTATCTATTGACCTTTCGAGCCGTAGCCAGCCCATAGGGCGTAGACCAAGATACACCTCCTATCTGAATTTTTGTTCTAGCAGTTTTCTTTTAAGGATATTTTTATCAAATCTGTCTCTGTTTTGTGCAAGCAGCTCTATCTCATTGAGGGAGCCAATCCTGCTGCTCTTGCCTCTCTCATCAATGTTCTTCTCAGTGTCTCTCTGGGTCTTCCTCTTTTTCTCTTACCTGTTGTTTCCCATATGAGGGCTTGCTTTGCTATTCGGTTATTATCTCTTCTCATCACATGTCCAACATATGACCATCGTCTTTTCTTTATTACTGAAGATATTAGTGGTTGATTGGCATTATATATATATATATATATATATATATATATATATATATATATATATATATATATATATATATATATATATATATATATATTATAATGTATAAGTAGGACAGGAAGGACATGGAAAGTTTAACAGAAACTCAAGAGTCAGTGTTAAAGATCTGTGAGAAGAGAGTTATGTATATATATATATATAAGTAGGAAAAAATAACCTCTACTGAGATTAAATGTGTCAGATGAATGACAGGAAACAGTCTGATAAATAAGATCAAAATGAAGAACTGAGAAAAAAGCTAGGAATAGCCCCCGTCATAGAGTACATAAGGAAACAACAGATAAAATGGTTTGGCCACGTGACAAGGCAGAACGATCAAAATACAACACAACGAGCCTTCAGCAAACGTTGTGAGAACACCCGACCCAAAGGCCAGCCACAAAAAAGATGGATCGATGGAATATTAGAAGCACTAGTAAACATAACAGTAGCAGAGGCGAACAGAAGAGAAAAAGACTGCAAATTATATCTCCCCTTGACGCTGAAAGGCAGATGAGGAAGGAAAGAAGAAGAAGATATAAGTAGGACAGGAAGGGCATGGAACGTTTAACAGAAACTCATGGAGTCAGTGTTGAAGATCCTGTGAGAAGAGAGTTCCGGTACCCATTAAAGGCTGGGTGAACCTGAAGCCGTCGGTTGGGATCGAACCCTACCACTTGTCCTTTGTAGTCCAGTTCACTAACCACTGAGCTATCGCGGCTCTCTGAGAAGAGAGTTAGAGACAGATATAAGAGGGACCGAGAGGACATGAAAATTTTAATCTATCTATTATCCTTTCGAGTTATGATGTCACATCGGACAGAAATTCTAGACTCATGCGTCTGATGATCTTTTTTACCAAATGTCAGACCTTACACAGGACCTGTATTGTATTTCACCATTTGTTCTGTTCCTGGCGAGTTGCTCAATCTCAGTGAGGGACCTGATGCCTGATGTTGTTGGCTCTCACATCAGTGTTGGTTTTAGTGTCACTGTAAGAATGGCGAAGCAGATAAATGTCAAAGTAAGCAAGCACTGTGAAAATGTCAAAATAAATTTGTCATCTTTTACACATTCATTAATGGATCTGTCATTATTTCTAATGACATTTCTTCTGTCATTTTATCAGGAAGAACACCCCAGGGATTTTTGAGGATCACGGATTGGGCTAGAGATATGGCATCGCACATGACCATTCCTTCCGTGACCTACTTGTCGGTTTGTTGGCAAGTTTTTTCTAATCGTGAGCAGAAGCTTCTAATGTTATAATTATGTGATTCAATTTTATTAATATTTTTTATTTTTGAATATCTATATCCATCACCGATTGCCAAAACTATTGTGGCGTTTTTTTTAATTTTTAAATTATATATTGAGCCTAACCATGATTGTGATTGTGTTGATCGATGGCAGTGATTCCCAATCTTTTCTAGGCTAAAAATCACGATAGATTTTTTTCTCCCCCTCCCCCCCCCCCTTTTTTTTATATTCAGTATTCTCCCTCTCTCTCTCTTTCTTTCCCCACCCCCCCTCTTCAATTACATACATACATTAGTTTTATAGACTCAGTTCCCCATCAACATACACACACATACATTAGTTTTATAGACTCAGTTTCCCCTCCACATGCACACTCACCTGCTGAGTTCTAAATTAGACACCCCTCCCTGGTATCATGAACTCATTCACTCAGCTCAAAATTGGTCATATCCTTGGTTCCATAAACTCATCCACTCAGCTCAAAATTGGTCATATCCTTGGTTCCATAAACTCATCCACTCAGCTCAAAATTGTCATATCCTTGGTTCCATAAACTCATCCACTCTCGTCTAATTTGGTCATATCCTTGGTTCCATAAACTCATCCACTCTCGTCTAATTTGGTCATATCCTTGGTTCCATAAACTCATCCACTCAGCTCAAAATTGGTCATATCCTTGGTTCCATAAACTCATCCACTCTCGTCTAATTTGGTCATATCCTTGGTTCCATAAACTCATCCACTCTCGTCTAATTTGGTCATATCCTTGGTTCTATAACTCATCCACTCAGCTCAAAATTGGTCATATCTTTGGTTCCATAAACTCATCAACTCTACTCTAGATTGGCACCCTTCCCCCCATAATTCCAAAAACTCATCCTTCAAGTTCTAAATTGCCCCACCCAAAATTCCTTAAACTTATTCACAGCACAGGAGCCACAGCCTATCTAACCAATCTATTCACTGACCTCTTTCACTTGGTCAGCTCATCGGTAGTCATAATGAACATATCATCATCATCATTGAGTGCCATCTCCGCAACGAAGGTTGGCTACCATGGAGCGCCATTCCACTCTGTCTCTTGCTTTGATGATGCAGATTGTCATAGGCTGACTTGTCCATCTTTTGATGTTACTTGTCCATGTTAGTCTTGGTCTGCCTCTGCCTCTTTTACTTTGTATTTTCCCTTCTAATATTACTTTTATTAGGCTGTTGTGTCTTTTAACATGCCCCCAAAATTTCATTTGTCTTGTTCTAATTGTGTTTAGTAGTTCTCTTTTCATTTTTAGTTGTTTTAAAAACTTTGTTTGTTTTCTTATCTTTCCATCCATTCTACCTATTCTTCTATAAATCCACATTTCAAAGGCTTCAATTTTCTATT